>OX336390.1:847982312-849204812 GCA_946902985.2 Meconema thalassinum | reverse complement strand
GTGGCCATAAATTTGTAAGATTTGTAAGAAATATAGTAATTTTAATTTTTCAAGCACACTGTTTATAGACACCTATTTGCAATTGCAAATTATCAATTAACATAAAGTGAAGTGTTGTGAATTATTATTAATTACTATAAAACCAATATATTTTAAACACATTATAGAGAAAATACATGTAATGTTCAGTAAGTTTTGACAGCCTTCTAATTCAAGCACTGCATCAATTCTGCAGGGCAAAGAGTCTGCAAGACGTTACAGATCTTGTTAATAGGAATCCAGTTGTTGACAATGCGTGCAATCAACTAAATGTTGTTGCTTAGATTTCCTTTCGACACTAAAATCATCAATTTTGACCGTGAAATTTTCAATCGGATTAAGATATGGGCTATTTCAAAGCACTTTTAAACCGTTTTGTTCTTATCCTTAAACCACAGCATAACACGTTTGGCAGTATTGCGTGGCACATCATCGTGCTAAAATACTACGTCATCTCTATTTGGGTTCTAGTCGGCATAATCGGAAGATAGCTTCTTTTCGAGAATCTCCTGGACTGTATTTATTTATTTCCAAAATTATGACCACCAGTGTAGGAGTAAGATGGCCTCACAGTTTATTGTAATGTTGTGCTCAGTTGCAAGGTGAACTCTACCAGGAGTTCTTAGGGATAAAAGTCATCAGCAGGGAGAAAATGGTTTCTTACCCCACCACCACCTGTAGGTTCACACCTGGTCCTATCGAATCTCTCCAGGCGAACAGAAGCCTAAGAGTGCTCTTCGTGGTAGCTCGGGAGGTATTTAAATTAAAAGCTACCCCCGTCTGTCACTGCGCTGATGGACTGTGTGGTGAGTTGAGGCGAAATAATTTGTGTGGCTGAATTGCATTGTTTAGCCAGTAGCTCCCACAGCAATAAATTGGGAGTGAATGGAATGTGAGGATTGCAGCTGATAGCTCGTATTTAAAAGCCTAGTAACTCGTCCCGAGGGGATTAAAAATCTGTAGCCTGCGGCTCAGCAGAAATAATATGTACATAAACACCGATAACATTCTAATGTGAATTTATAGCTTTCTGTTACTAGAAACTTACTCATAAACGGTCATAATCACCATCATGCTTGCGACGGTGGGTGAGTGGTTATTGTGTCGGTCTGCCAACCCCAAGCTGGCAGGTTCGCTCCTGGCCATGGAAAGTGATTTTTTTAAGGCGACAAAAATCACGACACGCATGTCTTACGTTGTTGGCATGTTAAAGAACCTTTTGAATTCAATAGGCCGTGTTCACAAAAAGAAAGTTCCTCCTTTCTCTACTAGAAAGCGCTATAGTGTCAAGGAGCTTAGATATCTAACCTCCTTGACTTTTATAGTGCTCCAAGGAACAACAAAATTCGACGCGCAAATTGTCCCTCTGGACGTCAAATAACTAAGTTTGCACCCGGCCACCGAGGCCATACGACATTATTATTATTATTATTATTATTATTATTATTATATCAACATCATTAGCCTGCGTGGCTTAGGCGGCAGCACGCCAGCCTCTCACCGCTGGGCCCGTGATTCAAATCCCGTTCACTTCATGTGAGATTTCTGCTGGACAAAACGGAGCAGACAGCTTTATCTCCGGGTACTCCGGTTTTCCCTGTCCCAAATTTCCTTCCAGCAACACTCTCCACTATCATTTCATCTGTCATTAATTTAATCATTGCCGAGGGGAGTGCGACAGGCTTCGGCAGCCGGCACAGTTCATATCCTCGTCGCTAGATGGGGGCTTCAATCATTCCATTCCCTGACCCGGTCGGTTGACTGGAAGCAGGCTGTGGAGTTTCATTTCATATCACCATCATTAAATTTACTATTTATGATGACAGAGGCACAGTTTTTGGCCAGTCAGCCCTGGTTGCGCAGTCGTTTAGAGGACAGTCGGCGAGCTTACGTCATAGGCAATAATTGATAAGTGAGTTGCTTTCCGTGCAACTGACCACTTACGTATCAATTGCACATGACTTAAGCTCGCCGACTGTTAACTGGACGACTGCGCAACAGGAGCTGACTGGCCAAAAGTTGTGGCGTTAAGTGTATTGTCTCGACATGTACTGTCGACCAAAGTATTATGTGTACTCGAGTTTGAAGGTTGTTTGTGAAGCAACCAATAGACCTACATAAAATCCAATATCATCAACATTTTCGTCGTTCTATTTTACCTTAGTTCATGTAGGTTTGGATTCTTATTAGGTAGATTTCTTTAGAAAGCTAACTATTGCAATGGGTCCCATGTTTCGACTTCCGGAAAATTTCGACATATCTTCGCGTTTCACATCCCCCAGACCCCAAAACCACCGTCAGTTCAAAAGTTTATATATAATTTATGTATATATGTATATATGTATCTATATATATATATATATATATATATATATATATATCAGTTTCTTGTGGACACGATAACTGCCGTAATTTTGCACCAATCACTTTGAATTTTTTACATAATATGTATCCCTATAAAATCTCGGACGAGTTCGTTAATGGGCAAAATCGGTCAAAGGGGGTAAAAATGGGGGGCTTTTTTCGAAAAAGTGAAATATCGCTATAACTCTCTTAATACATGAAATATCGAATCCCTTCAAAGTTCATAATATGTGTCGGATAAGTGCCAAAACTTTATGTCAAATAAGTTTTTTGATAGCACCAACCATTGACCAAAGGGGTGGGAAAAAGTGGGTTTTTCGGGAAACATTAATCATATCTCTGTTAATAGGCACAATATCAAAACCGCACAAAATGGACAATATTCCTCCTATAATTACCTAAAACTTTTGTCTGAAAGAATTTTTGATATGACCCACCATTACGCCACGGGGTGAACAAAATGATTTAAATTATAAGAAAATGCCAAGTGCCAAGAGAGGTTGCCATGACAATTTTACTTTTAATTGATAAGGGATGACCATCAGCAGTTGCTATGACAACGCCACTGCACGAGATCACATTCAGTTTTCATATGTCAGTGGGAAGCGACTTCGGTATCGGAACTGGTAGCATGCTGAACTTCTATGCCCAAGGTCGCGGGTTCAAACCCGGCTGAAGTCGTCGGATTTACTAAGAGCGCTAAAAAACCTGAGTTTGCTTTCCTTCGGAGGGGAAGTTCCAACGTTCGTTGCGAGTTGCTGATTGAGGTGGCATCTAGTAGCCAAGTTCACAGCTAGGTGTCGTTGACGGCAGTATTTTAGGTAGATTTCATTAGAAAGCTAACTATTGCAATGGGTACCATGTTTCGATTTCCGGAAAATTTTGACATATCTTCGCGTTTCACATCCCCCAGACCCCGAAACCACCGTCAGTTCAAAAGTTTATATATAATTTATGTAATATATGTATATATATGTATATCAGTTTCTTGTGGACACGATAACTGCCGTAATTTTGCACCAATCACTTTGAATTTTTTACCGAATATGTATACCCATAAAATCTCGGACGAGTTCGTTACTGGGCTAAATCGGTCGAAGGGGATGAAAATGGGGGACTTTTTTTTTCGAAAAAATGAAATATTGCTATAACTCTCTTAATATGTGAAATATCGAATCCGTTCAAAGTTCATACTATGTGTCGGATAAAGCTCAGAAATTTATGTTTGAAACGTTTTTTTGATAGCACCAACCATTGACCAAATGGGTGGGAAAAAGTGTTTTTTTCGGGAAACATTTATCATATCTCTGTTAATAGGCACAATATCAAAACCGTACAAAATGGACAATATTCCCCTAATAATTACCTAAAACTTTTGTCTGAAAGAATTTTTGATATGAGCCACCATTACGCCAAGGGATGAGAAAAATGATTTCGGAATTGTAAGAAAATGCCAAGAGCTATCAGTGGTTGACATGGCAACACTACTAAATTGATGAGGGATGAGCCATCAGACGTTGCCATGACAACGCACTTGCGCGAGATCAGATTCAGATTTCCATCTGACTAAGTGTGATGCGGCTTCGGTGACTTAACTGGTAGCATGCTGAACTCCTATGCCCAAGGTCGCGGGTTCAAAGCCGGCCAAAGTCGTCAGATTTTCTAAGAGCGCTAAAAATCCCTCAGTATGCTTTCCTTTGGAGGGGAAGTTCCAACGTTCGTTGCGAGTTGCTGATTGCGGTGGCATCTATTAGCCAAGTTCACAGCTAGGTGTCGTTGACGGTAGTATCTGGTAGCAACATTAGGAACTACTGCTTGAAATTGAGCGTCTGCATTCCTTACCTGATTTACAGACTAATACAGCTATAACAATTCACACCGTTTATCAGACAGATTCTACACTCACCCAAAGTACACGGGGTTACATGACCACGTTGTCGCAGCCCCTAAACTGAGGAACCAACCAACATCTCTGCGGGAGATATAATTTTGCGTGAAGAAGTAACAGACCGTTACATAGTTACACATCAGTGTCGAAACTTTGCATAAGGACAGTGTGACCACAAGTATAAAAATGGACTCCAAATGACAAGAAGGTTACCGTCATCATAAGACAATAGAATGTTTAAAATATGCATAAAATGACGAAAAACAAAGTTAATTAATCTCCAATTATAAAATACTTTCACGCAATAAATGTGGTCTGATCCTTCTACGAAAACCTGCATATTCTGCCTATTTTCGACTATCCCCAAGTTTGTCCGGTGAAATCTACCTCCGCCTTCCGGCGTGCCGAGAGGACTTTTTTATATTTTAATATTTTTATCGCAGTTGGAACACAAAAAGTGCACGTTTTTAAGCGTGTTTCAACCATGCGTCATATTTAAGAATTATTATCTCAAAAGCCCGTCATCAGATCGAATCCAAATTGTAACACAATATACATTGGAATGTTGTATAACTGGTTTATTAATTTCACAATTTTGTGTGTCCAAGAAACAAAGTTGTTATCATTTTTGTAAGGTAACTTTTTCTCGGCTCGGGGTAGTTGGAAATGTAGTTCTTGGTTGCGTTGTAATCGTTATACATTAAAAAGTTATGCTGTATGACTGTGAAATACGTAAATTAATTCACTTATTTTATATCGGTTCTTATTTGTACGAGGAAATAACACATGGTTCACCAGCTAGCCGCTCCACGGAAAGTTGTACAGCGTTGCTGAGATGGAGCCCATCACTTCCGAGCGAGACGCGCCATGAGCATGTGTGGAGTTTTTGTCTGATAACCTGTGTTAATGTGATGGCTGTATTAGTGTGTGTATTTGTTACTCAGGTGATGATTGGGAAGGAGGCGGCCATGGCCTTAAAGTTACGAATCATCCAGCTTGGAGTAGAAGTGGAAACCACTTTCAGGACGACTGAGATGACAAAAGAGCTAACCTCCTTTCAGTATTCCCCGTTCCAGCCCTTAAACCAGATATAAATTTCTTGACAGAGCCGGGAATCGAACCCGGACGCGATAGCCAAGAATGCTAGCCGGTACACCTTGAGGTGGTCACACTGAACTGATCAGTGTTAAAGATGGCACTGGTAATGTTCCAAGCACTAACAACGCCTCTTTTGCTAAACTCACCACCTAGATATCTGCGTTACTACCATTATTGGAAAGTGCATTAACCTGTCATCAGTGACCGTGAGATCCAAATTACCAGGTGACAGCAAAATCTAAAGAAGAGACAGTCAGTCTGAAAGACTGGACTTTATATCATTTTAAATGCTACAAATGCTGAAGAATGTTAGAAAGGCTGGAGGCTTCTCATTTCGCTCGAAGTCAAAGACTCCTGACATGTTTGATGATCAAGAAACAATCAGAACGCTAGAATGTTGCAAGTCATGAGGGAGTTGGAGGGCGCGGTAAAAGGAGGGAGCTGGCTGGATGACGTCACGCTCACCGTATCGTTGCCGTCTCGTAAAGCCAGAGCTCACCAGTGAACTCAGTACACATGCACCAAGCGGTACTATGACGTTATAGCAAATAGCTTATAAAGATAATAGCGGAAACTCGGCCGTTAAAGCATGCGCTCGCCTGGAGACAGCGATCACAGTGCCATCTCTTGGTGCGAGTTGACAGCATTTCTCTCCTTGCCACCCACAGCTAGCATTTTTGAGTGTGCACCGACCGAAATTGCAAGGAAATATTAGGACATTGGTTTTAATCTATCCTTTTTGACATACTGGTATTTAAAAACGAGTTGAACACGCTTAATTACATTAAAAAAAGTTACCTTCTTATATATTTCCCAATAAAGTCAGTAAAATTAACATTTGTGTTTCTGAACTTGTTAGATTGCACCAACCTCCTTTAGCTTTAATAGTGCAATACGTACACTTAAGAGGCAGATGACCTCGCTGTTCCGTCTCTTATAAAAACAAATAACTACGTACACTTTCAATCGGAAATATTGAAGCATGTTGTTAAATGTTAGGCCTACTGTACCGTAGTCACCTCGTTCTATAATTATGCAGTTATTTCAATATTAACATTAGGCCTACTATCAACAACCTATAAAGATCTTATTCTTGACTTGACAAGTTTTTATTCCTGAAATCTTTCTCCACAAAGTGGTCTGAACATACAACATGAGTTCTCTTTAAATGTTCTGGGCCATTCCTTTTCAATACGTCATCTAAGTCAGCCCTTCGGCTTCGAATAACCCACTGTGTGCATCTATAAATAAATAAAGAACAGGCTAAAATATGCTTAATTATATTGTAAAAGCCGGCCCCGTGGTGTTGGGGGTAGTGCGCCTGCCTCTCACCCGGAGGCCCCGGGTTCGATCCCCGGCTCAGGGATTTTAAAACAGACGTGAGGTTTGGAACGGGCTGCACTCAACCTCGTGAGGACAATTGAGTAGCTGTCTGACAGTGAGACAGCGCCCCAATCACGAATACCAAGATTAACGGCCGAGGGGACCCGACGCGCTGATCACGCGTCACCCCAATATCTGCAGGCCAAATGGCCGGGCAGCGGTCGCTTGGTCGGCCTTAGCCCGTCATGGGCTGTATAGTGCCAGGGGTTGACTTTTGTTGACTTTTTTAAATATTGTAAAAGCATTCTGTATTAAAAGAAAACCGAACTATCAGTGTAATGGTAGGCTACTTGTTTACAATAAATTCATACTTACATTTCCTTATTTCTTGGGAACCTGAAGAAAGATTTTGGGTCACTTTGTTGATTATAATTATTACAGCCATATATGGCACAAATACTCCCCGTACCAACCATTATAATTGGATAATTAGATCATCCACAGGTCAATAATTTCTTTATTGTGTGGTTGGATCTCACGGTTGTAAATCAGCTGGTCTTACGTTGCCAACTCGGACCGCTAGGCGGTGCTGGGAAGCGCTGTCTCCTGTTTTGGCGAGGAGTTTCCGCTATTATCTTTATAAGCTATTTGGTTATAGCGTGGCAAGTTAGATCTGGCCTGTCATGGCGGAGTTTCGTCTAGGAGGGGAAGTAGTGGGATCACTAGGCGCAAATGCGATTTCCCCTCTTTGGTGCAACAACTGTTTGGGGCTACTCGCTGCTCGTCGTGGTTATATTATGCAAGCCTAAAGTATCGAATAGGAGCATTCTCAGTGACATAGCATTGGTATTGGTGGTAATGAACTGAGACCGCGCCCACTTCACACACTCCTGACAGCAAGCTTGTTGCCGTGCTTTCAAAGAACAGAGCTGCTCAGTCGTGCTTCGCTTGCCTTGACAGCATCTGTACCGTGCCAAGGTGTTGGGAATAATGACTACTTGGCAACATCTAACCAGTGCGTGATGAAGTATGTGCTCACTGGTTGACAAAGAATCCAGGCAGGGGGATGACGTAATGCAACTGGACGCACATGCGCATCGGAAGGTTCAGATCTATCTTGTTCCCCAATACACACCTCAGTGCATTCTCGGTACATTTCGTGACTTCGCCGTAACGCAACGACGAAGTCGAATAGATCATTTAAAATGATAAAAAGTTAAATTAAGTTTATATTCAGTTCTCTTATATCCTACGTGGTCTGAGGATACTACATGATATGATGATGATGATAATTGTTGTTTTAAGGAGCCTAACTTCTAGGTTATCGGCCCCTAATGGTTTGGGTGATAGTGAAAGATGAGATGGGCGGCTTCGGTGGCGTAGTCGGTAGCATGCTGAGCTTCTATGCCCAAGATAGCGGGTTCAAACCCGGCCGAAGCCGTCGGATTTTTTAAGAGCGTTAAAATCCCTCAGTATGCCTTCCTTCGGAGGGGAAGTAAAGCCGGCGGTCCCATGTCATAGATTTATGGCATGTTAAAGATCTTTCCACTAATTACACCTGTGTGAAACTAAATTGGATAGGTTAAGAATGTAAACAACGCTCTTTGGTCGCTACGTTCGTTGCCAAGAGCCGACTGCGGTGGCGTCTAGTAGCTAGTTCTGAACTAGGCCTAGTAGTCGTTGACGGTGGCGTTTGGCGGCAAAAGTAGGAACTATTTGAAAATTCAAAGTTGCAGTCCCTACTTGAATTTAAAAAAAACCAGATACACACACTAATACAGTCATCACAATTAACACCGGTTATCAGACAGATTCTACACTCACCCAAAGTACACGGGGCTACATGACCGCGTTGTCGCAGCCCCTAAACTAAGGAACCAACCAACCACCAAAGATGAGATGAGAATGAAAAATATAAATAATACTATCTACAGACTTACATACTAGAAGAAGAATTGGTAAACAAATAAAGGATAAGGCAAATAAAGGACTGGAAGAAAAGAAATGCCCTCAACCCTCGAAGAATGAGGATTGAGGGACTTGGAAGAGAGGAGAGCAATGGAAGGCAAATAGGAAAGGGGAAAGAGAAGAGGGCCCACCCAAAAGTCAGTGGAATGAGGGGATAAACGGACCTAGCTCAGGAATCCCGCGGGATCTTCAACACCCGAACTCACCAGCCACGAGCCCCTGAGGGTGTAGCAATATCCAGGGTGCACCAGAAGTGGTGGGGCTACATACACCCTGCCTCCTTGAGGGCCTTGAGCAGAAGGCAGGAGATAACATGAAAAGTAAAAGAAGGCTGACCCCTCGCAGAAGGAGGGTATCAGGAAAGATGAGACAAGGGCCAATTAAGGCGGGAAAGGAAGAGACTCCCTAGGCCTCAGATACCCTAATACTGTCAGGGTTGGAAGAGAACATGAGTTGACCAAGAGAGGTCGACAGGAAGGAAGACGGAGAGGAGCCCGGCACAAGTAAGTGAAAGCAATGCCGGACTCAGCTGGGGTCCCGTGGTCGCCAACCCACGTCCCACTAGTCGTGAGACCCTGGGGTGTGCGGGGAGGATAATACAGTTACTGTTCATACTACAAGGTCTGTTTCTGTATGTGAAACCTTTTTAACACAACAAAATAACAAGGAAACACTACTGTTGTTCCCGCTCCACACTATAGCTCAGCAGGTTCAATGAAGCCCTGAATGAGGGCGCTGTTGTCGCGGAGAGCAGTGATGGAGCAAGGGGAAGCCTAGTAGTTCGCATATTTTCCGGGGTTTCATATGAAATTGTGCTGTAACTCCGCTACAACAATGCTAAGCAAATAAATGACACACTGAGCGCCGCGGCAATCTCGCGCCGAACGCAATCATGTTGGCACTACTGAAAAATGCAATACTGTAACACCCCCTAGCGATACAATTTTCAACTCCATCGTCTCCGTCAGGTTATTAATTTGCTCTGAAACAAATGAACAGCATTTACAACAATATTTTAACACCTCTTGATGGATGCAGTATTAGCCTACTTTCGATTTTTGCAAAAAATGAAAGTAGACTTATGAGATCAACACAGGGCGAAAAAAGTGTGTCTGTCTGTGTGTGTGTATGTGTGTGTGTGAGTCTGTGTGTGTGTGAGTCTGTGTGTGTGTGTGTGTGTGTGTGTGTCTGTGTGTGTGTGAGTGTGTGTACTCTGAATGTCTGTCCCCCCCTATCAATTCGAACACGGTGAATGCGAATTGAACGAAATTTGGTACAAAGGTAGCACTAGCAAAGGACACCTCAGTGTCATGTTTTATATCGCCGCCATCTTGACGGAAACGTAATGGCGGCCACACAAATGTACAAAGCTTAAATCAAATTACGACTAACCTAATCAGCCGATCTCTACCAAATTTTGCAACAACATACCTTTATGGGGGGAGCATCCTTTGACCAAACCAATAGGTCATAAGCGTAATAGTTTGCGGATGGCGGCCATCTTTGTGTGAAAATCGATTCCCCCTATTAATTCGAACACGGTGCAACCGAATGGAACGAAATTTGGTACAGAGGTAGTACAAACAAAAGGCACCTCAGTGTCATGTTTTATATCGCCGCCATCTTGACGGAAACGCAATGGCGGCCACACAAATGTTCAAAGCTAAAATCAAATTACGATTAACCTAATCATCCGATCTCTACCAAATTTTTCAACAACATACCCTTATAGAGGAAGCATCCTTTGACCAAATGAATAGGTTCCCAGCCTAACAGTTTGCGGATGGCGGCCATCTTTGTGTAAAAATAAATTCCCCCTATTAATTCAAACACGGTGAAACCGAATGGAACGAAATTTGGTACAGAGGTAGCACTAGCAAAGGGCATCTCAGTGTCATGATTTATATCGCCGCCATATTGACAGAAACGTAATGGCGGCCACACAAATGTTCAAAGCTTAAGTTAAATTACGACTAACATAACCATCCGATCTCTACCAAACTTTGCAACAACATACCTTTATGGAGGGAGCATCCTTCGACCAATCTAATAGGTTATTAGCCTAATACTTTGCGGATGGCGGCCATCTTTATGTCAAAATTGAATCCCCCTATTAATTCGAACACGGTGGAACCGAATGGAACGAAATTTGGTACAGAGGTAGCACTTGCAAAGGGCACCTCAATGTCGTGTTTTATATCGCCACCATCTTGACTGAAACGTAATGGCGGCCACACGAATGTTCAAAGCTTAAATCAAATTACGATTAACCTAATCATCCGATCTCTACCAAATTTTGCAACTACTCACCTTTATGGAAGGAGCATCCTTTGACCAATCTCATAGGTCATTCGCCTGATAGTTTGCGGATGGCAGCCATCTTTATGTCCAAATTGATTCCCCCTATTAATTCAAACACGGTGGAGCCGAATGGAACGAAATTTGGTACAGAGGTAGCACTAGCAAAGGGCACCTCAGTGTCATGTTTTATATCGCCGCCATCTTGACTGGAACGTAATGGCGGCCACACGAATGTTCAAAGCTTAAATCAAATTACGATTAGCCTAATCATCCGATCTCTACCAAATTTTGCAACTACATACCTTTATGGAGGGAGCATCCTTTTACCAATCTAGTAGGTCATTCGCCTAATAGTTTGCGGATGGCGGCCATCTTTGTGTCAGAATCGATTCCCCCTATTAATTCAAACACGGTGAAACTGAATGGAACGAAATTTGGTACAGAGGTAGCACTAGCAAAGGGCACCTCATATTCATGTTTAATATCCCTATAGCACGTTGTATTTCAACAAGCTACTACAACCAATATTCAATCATACTCCTTGAAAAGGACAAAGAGTTATAACAATACCCATGCATTTAGGAGAAAGTAGGCTATATGTTCTTTAATGAACATCTTGTTTTTAGCCTACTTTCGATTTTTGCAAAAAATGAAAGTAGACTTATGAGATCAACACAGGGCGAAGAAAATGTGTTTGTCTGTGTGTGTGTATGTGTGTGTGTGAGTATGTGTGTGTGTGTGTATGTGTGTGTGTGAGTCTGTGTGTGTGTGTGTGTCTGTGTGTGTGTGAGTGTGTGTACTCTGAATGTCTGTCCCCCCCCCTATCAATTCGAACACGGTGAATGCGAATTGAACGAAATTTGGTACAAAGGTAGCACTAGCAAAGGACACCTCAGTGTCATGTTTTATATCGCCGCCATCTTGACGGAAACGTAATGGCGGCCACACAAATGTTCAATGCTTAAATCAAATTACGACTAACCTAATCATCCGACCTCTACCAAATTTTTCAACAACATACCTTTATGGAGGGGAGCATCCTTTGACCAAACTAATAGGTCATCAGCGTAATAGTTTGCGGATGGCGGTCATCTTTGTGTGAAAATCGATTCCCCCTATTAACTCGAACACGGTGCAACCGAATGGAACGAAATTTGGTACAGAGATAGTACTAACAAAAGGCACCTCAGTGGCATGTTTTATATCGCCGCCATCTTGACGGAAAGGTAATGGCGGCCACACAAATGTTCAAAGCTTAAATCAAATTACGATTAACCTAATCATCCGATCTCTACCAAATTTTGCAACAACATACCTTTATAGAGGAAGCATCCTTTGACCAAATGACTAGGTCATTAGCCTAATAGTTTGCGGATGGCGGCCATCTTTGTGTGAAAATCAATTCCCCCTATTAATTCAAACACGGTGGAACCGAATGAACGAAATTTGTACAGAGGTAGCACTAGCAAAGGGCACCTCAGTGTCATGTTTTATATCGCCGCCATCTTGACAGAAACGAAATGGCGGCCACACAAATGTTCAAAGCTTAAGTTAAATTACGACTAACATAACCATCCGATCTCTACCAAACTTTGCAACAACATTCCTTTATGGAGGGAGCATCCTTTGACCAATCTAATAGGTTATTAGCCTAATAGTTTGCGGGTGGCGGCCATCTTTATGTCAAAATTTATTCCCCCTATTAATTCGAACTCGGTGGAACCGAATGGAACGAAATTTGGTACAGAGGTAGCACTAGCAAAGGGCACCTCAGTGTCATGTTTTATATCGCCGCCATCTTGACGGAAACGTAATGGCGGCCACACGAATGTTCAAAGCTTAAATCAAATTACGATTAACCTAATAATCCGATCTCTACCAAATTTTGCAACTACATACCTTAATGGAGGGAGCATCCTTTGACCAATCTAATAGGTCATTCGCCTAATAGTGTGCGGATGGCGTCCATCTTTGTGTCAAAATCGATTCCCCCTATTAATTCAAACACGGTGAAACCGAATGAAACGAAATTTGATACAGAGATAGCACTAGCAAAGGGCATCTCAGTGTCATGATTTATATCGCCGCCATATTGACAGAAACGTAATGGCGGCCACACAAATGTTTAAAGCTATCAAATTACGACTAACATAACCATCCGATCTCTACCGAACTTTGCAACAACATACCTTTATGGAGGGAGCATCCTTTGACCAATCTAATAGGCCATTAGCCTAATAGTTTGCGGATGGCGGCCATCTTTATGTCAAAATTGATTCCCCCTATTAATTCGAACACGGTGGACCCGAAAGGACGAAATTTGGTACAGAGGTAGCACTAGCAAAGGGAACGTCAGTGTCATGTTTTATATCGCCGCCATCTTGACGGAAACGTAATGGCGGCCACACAAATGTTCAAAGCATAAATGAAATTACGATTAGCCTAATCATCCGATCTCTAGCAAATTAAGCAACAACATACCTTTATGGAGGGAGCATCCTTTGACCAAACTAATAGGTCATCAGCCTAATATTTTGCGGATGGCGGCCATCTTTGTGTGAAAATCGATTTCCCTTATCAATTCGAACACGGTGAAACCGAATGGAATGAAATTTGGTACAGAGGTAGCACTAGCAAAGGGCACCTCAGTGTCATGTTTTATATCACCGCTATCTTGACGGAAACGTAATCGCGGCCACCCAAATGTTAAAAGCTAAAATGTAATTACGACCAACCTAATAATCTAATCTCCACCAAATTTTGCAACACCATATCTTTATGTGGGAAACATATTCAGACCAAACTGCAAGAACATCAGCCCAATAGTTTGCAGATGGTGGCCAAGTATGTATGCAAATCGATTCCCCCTATCAATTCAAACACGGTGAAACCGAATTGAACGAAATTTGGTACAGAGTTAGCACTAGCAAAGGGCACCTCATATTCATGTTTAATATCCCTATAGCACGTTGTATTTCAACAAGCTACTACAACCAACATTCAATCATACTACTTGAAAAGGACAAAGAGTTATAACAATACCCGTGCATTTAGGAGAAAGTAGGCTATATGTTCTTTACCGAACATCTTGTTGTATTTGTCTGTTGGCACAAGCTAGGGTAAAATATGGCTTTTCACCGATAGCTCAGCCTCATTCATGGCTGTGATTATATGGAAGCTACTGAGATATGGGTGGTGCTGAGTAATGACATTCAGGGCACAGTCAGTGCCTGTGGATGCTGTAAAAGGTTATAATCATAAGGTCAGTGCTGTTGCTCTGACTCAGTGAGGAAGGCAAGTGCAAACTACCTTTCTCCTCACCTTGCCTAATATGTCTCATTATAGTGCTGCCTTGGGTTTTGTGGGTTTCTTCCACATAACCTATGATGGTGCTTTTTCATGATCCAACCAACCTCCGGGTTGACTACCTAACAGACAGGCATTATCATATAAAATGCCCTTTTAGGTTTGCAGAACCCACTATGTCAATACTGTATTTTAAATTCTGTTGTTGTTGTTGTTTTAATTCATTTTAGATGCTTGGGTCATCTTAGACAACAGCCCCGTGTAGTTAGGCCTGTATTGATTTGATGACTATAGTCGTGTGTGTACCTGTTTTACGGACAGCGAGGGGTGAGTTGTTTCACCTGTGACCGGGAGCGGTCATGTCGTTTGAGGAGTTCGAATGAAGCGCCACGCTGCAGTTTCAAACGAGCGCCGAGTGAGTGGAGAACCAGTCATCTGCTGAACGCGAGTGTGCAGCGAATTAATATTGGAAAACAAGTGCGAGTGTTGAAGAAATCACCCGTGTGAATAATATAGTGAATGATTAGATTGTGTGGACACGATTTGAACACTTATTTAGTAAATAAGACATTTTTATTTTTTGAGTGAAAGTTCACCATTTAATATTTGAGTAGGCATCTCCGGGTAAAAGACTATATTTTTACAACCCAGTCGATTTATACAGGAGTGTTTTATTTTATTTTGTGTGTGATAATTTTATTTAAATAAAAGTGGAGTGTTTTTAAAAAATGTGTTCATAATTTTCTTTATTCAAGCGTGGAACTCGAATTTGGTTATCACCATTTTTTCTACCAAGTTTTCCCCGAGAGTTTTTCGAATCTCGTGCTCAACCGATTTCGAGGTTCTCGCATATGTGGGCGTTGGTCTTCGAACTAACGGGCACAGTGTCCTGGGTCAAGAAGGAAGGTATTTTCCTGGAGGGAGTGTGGAAAGCCCCAGGGATAAACCACACTCAGTGACGCTGTCAACGCCGGGAATCAAACCTGCAATCTCCCGAGTTGCTGCAGCTGCCCGCACGGCCATGGGGCACGATTTAACAAGCACGGCTACATCGCGAGACATTTTAAATTCAAGACTGGAGTACACATTTATGGTATGCTAAAATTTGGATGGAACATCGCGTTATACATATTCCAGAATGTTAACGTTGTTTACTGTCGGTATGTTTTAATATTTTGTGCCGCATGCCATTCGTGATGAGAGGAAGCTAGCCCGTGCGATTGATGAAAAGTGGACACAGGAATTCATCCGTGAAATGGTGGGGAGTAAATCAATGCTTGCCCGAAACATGGGCTAAAAATATAAAACACTGGCAACGCACGCATTTTGCCATGTTCATGCGCGGACATGCGCCATTGTTACTACTTTCGTGATCGCATTAACGTCATGACCGCGAGCAATATTATCATTAACGTTCACGTAGCCCACAGTAAAGGAACATAATTTGAACCAATAATAGACTAATAATAACCGCTGGCACGACAGCTCGTGAAGGGCCTAGGCCTACCAAGCGACCGCTGCCCAGCCATTTGGCCTGCAGATATTGGAATGACGCGTGATCAGCCCATCGGTTTCCCTCGGCCGTTAATCTTGGTTTTCGTGATCGGGGCGCTGCCTCACTGTCAGACAGCTACTTAAATGTCCTCACGGGGCTGAGTGCACCCCGTTCCAGCCCTCACGTCAGTTTCTAAAATCCCTGACGGAGCCGGGAATCGAACCCGGGGCCTCCAGGTGAGAGGCAGGCGCGCTACCCAAACACCACGAGGCCGGCAATTTAAACCAAAATATAAACAAATAGTCTTCAAAGTACGACTGAAGTTGCCCTCTTCGAGATACCAAGATCGCGGGTTCGAATCCCAACCGAAGAAAAACTAATTTTGAAATACGTTAAACGGGACTCGTGTCGCGGCATTCAATTTCGGCTCTCCCATTAATAACCAGAGAAAGGGAGGGTGGAAGAGGATTTGTCCGATAACCTGTATTATTGTAATGACTGTGGTAGTGTGAATTTGTGATTGCAACTAGGATTGGGAAGGAGGCGCCGGAGGAGGCATCCGTGGCCTGACGTTATGAACCATCCCTGCATCTACCTGCAGTAGGATTGAAAAGGCAAGAAAAAAACACTTCTATCAGTTTTTCCTCACGACGCTGAGTGTATCAAATTAAGTCCTCAGACCAGAATTGAATTTCTTGTCAGAATGTCACCTGCCTCAAGGTAGGTGTTGTTACCCTGAGTCCATACGTCTGTTTGATTCTCGGCTCTCCCAAGAAAAATTATATTCTGGTCTGAGGGTTGAACCGGGGCAGTCTACTGGCACGGAAACCTGGAGTCGGAATGGCCTCCTAACCCCAGAAAAAAGGTTTGTTTCAGTTCGCAGTTCCGTTGTCTGTAACTACTACAGAAACACACGTAACTCGTTGATACTAATAATCAAAAGGCAATTAATTTAGAGAATCAACGATACCGTAGCCTTAAAAAATCAACACAGAATAAACACGCACTGTGACTACGCCCCCTCCTACCCCTCTAAAAATAAAGAAAAAGAAAAAAATCAAGGCATAGCACCCCAGGAGAAACGAACCCGTTTCCACCGGGGTACTGCGCCTCGCCGCTATCCTCTCGACTAACGCAGCGTTCAGCGGTGGTCGCGCCAAGACTGTTGACAGCGAAAGAGTGCCTGACCTCAGAGTAACCCATGGCACGCTTGCCTACTTTACAGGGGCGGAGGACCTGAAACAAACCTGTTTTCTGGGGTTAGGAGGCCGTTACGACCCCAGGTTCCCTAATTCAAAATGATCCTATACCCATCCCCTACACGACCCTTAAGGGTACTCAAGTACATAAATGACACCCTGTATAATAATATCGTATGGTCTCGGGTGCGGGTGCGAGCTTTGTTATTTGACACCCAAAGGGTAGCTTGCATGTCGAATTTCGTTGTTCCTTGAAGCACTATGAAAGTCAAGGGGGTTAGATATCTAAGCTCCTTGAACACTATAGCGCTTTCTAGTAGACACATGTGGAACTTTGTGTTGGCGGAAACTCCCGAGATTAATTTTGCCATTATGAACACGGCCTACTGAATTCAAATGTTGACATGCCAACATTGTATGACATGGTGTCGTAATTTTTGCTGCCTTTCAAAAATCACTTACCACGGCCAGGAGCGAACATGCAAGCTTGGCGTTTGTAGACCGACACGTTGACCACTCACCTACCGTGGCAAGCTATCATTCTGCTGTAACACCAAATGCTTCTATATTCCTCGTTTCTGCAGCACCAACAGTCCAAGTTTCACTTCCATAGAGTGCCATGCTCTACACAACGGCTTTCAAAAATGACTTCTGAATATCGTACCTAAATATCTATTTGATTTCAACAGATTCCTTTTCTGCATAAATGCTTTCCTTACGCGAGCCAACCTACTTTGTATATCCTCTTTGTTTGCCCATCCCTGGTTATTTTGCGTTCTATGTAACAGTCGTCTTCTACTTTCTTTAGCTTTTCACGTGCCAAATTGACGTCCATAAGGGTTTCTGGATTCTTTCGGCTGCGTTCCGATATTTTTGTTTTACATTTATTGATTTTCATCATGGATTCTTTCCTCGTGACAGTCCATGCCATTTGAAAACGCATTTAAATACATTGGTGAATCTGCTTATTGTTAGTTGACAATGCAATCAGCAATTCTCAGAGTTTAAATATTTCTTCTTGAATCTTTACTTCTACTTTAAATTTTTCTCTAATTTCCTTCATTGCTTGTTCAATAAATAGATTGTGTGATAAGTTGCAGCCTTACCTTACACCTTTCTGAATACTAGCTTCTCATTCATGTCCCCACTTCTAACTGAGCCAAATACCGGGATGAATCTTAATTTAATGCCACGGCCTCCTTCTTTCCAGTTTACGAGCTAGCTAGGATCGAGTCTATGATCCCAGTTATAGCCTAGCTAGTGGGCGAGCCTTTTACCCCAGATACAGCCAGCAGCCAACTGTTGAGATTAAACTTCAGAGAAGAGTGGTTATGTTTGGGGTTTTCCTGGAAGTGCAACTTGGCTTTTCTTCATTTCGCCTGTTCCACAAAATACACAATTAAAACATATACGAAGCTGAAATTTAGCAAGAGCGACAGTTCAAACAAATCAGTCCGAGAATACGCTGTCACGCTCTAAGATGGTCACCCATCGTAGTTGCACACAACCAATAATGTTTTATTCTATAAATAGTTCATGTTTTTTGGGCTAATGCCGAGTGTATTTAAATTAAAACCATACGTTTCGGAGAAACCTTGCCTCCTTTTTCAATGGAATCAAACAATGTGGCCAAAGAAAGTATATCAATGAAATTACAAAAAATTACAAACATATAGATAAATTCCTCTGTTCGTCACCAGAGAGCAGCTGCCAGAAATTACTGTATGGACTATGGTAGAACGGCGGACAGACTAGTAAGTGAGGAGAAGGTAAAGGGGGAGGGTTGAAAATATAGGGACTCCTCGAAGAATGAGGATATCCAAAAGAAAGGGGGGGGGGGGAGAGGGGGAGGGGGAGAGAAGGGGTGAGGGGGAAGGGGGGAATATCCTCATTCTTCCAGGAGTCCCTATATTTTCACCCCTCCCCCTTTACCTTCTCCTCACTTACTACTCTGTCCGCCGTTCTACCACAGTCCATGCAGTAATTTCTGGCAGCTGCTCCCTGGTGACGAACAGAGGAATTTATCTATATATTTTGTAATTTTTTGTAATCTCATTGATATACTTTCTTTGGCCACGTTGTTTGATTCCATTGAAAAAGGAGGCAAGGTTTCTCCGAAACGTATGGTTTTAATTTAAATACACACGGCATTAGCCCAAAAAACATGAACTATTTATATAGTAATCTGGGCCGTGTAAACCTTAATATACATAATGTTTTATTCGTTAGTTTATTACTGCAAAGTTAAATTGTTCATAATTTTCCTAAGTAATGCGTGGCTGTAGTTAGCA
Source organism: Meconema thalassinum (assembly GCA_946902985.2). Classification (NCBI taxonomy): domain Eukaryota; kingdom Metazoa; phylum Arthropoda; class Insecta; order Orthoptera; family Tettigoniidae; genus Meconema; species Meconema thalassinum. Next base: position 849,185,540 of record OX336390.1, on the reverse strand, counting down.
GTTAGCCTCAATAACATTGCACACAAGCAAGTTGCATAATGATACTAACAATATTGAGTTGTGACACCGTACAATGCACGAGAACCGTTAATATTATAAACCCTTGAGAGAAGTACAATACACGCCATTATACTGTGTCCTCGAAGTTTGCCACATCAGTACTTGCCTGGAGTTGGCACGCAATGACAAGTTGTCAGAAATTTGTGGCTTACATGACGAAATGTAATTATATGGATGAAATATTTGGAATGGTTCCAGACTGAAGCGCTCTTCACACTTCTTGACAAGCTCGTGCATTTGATACTGCAGTATCTTGACCTGTTTTCTTCTGCAGTGGTGTGTCTTATCAGATCAGAGAGCGTAACACTTGCCAAGTTGGGTGAGTGGTTAACGTGTCGGGATACTAACCCCAAGCTTGCAAGTTCACTCCTGGCAGTGGTAAGTGACTTTTCAAAGGAGGCACAAATTTACGACACGCATGTCAAAGAACCCATTTGAATTCAGTAGGCCGTGTTCATAATGGAAAAATTCATCTCGGGAGTTTCCGCCAACATAAAAATCCTCATTTCTCTACTAGAAAGCGCTATAGTGTTCAAGGAGCTTAGATATCTAACCTCCTTGACTTTGATAGTGCTTCAAGGAACAATGAAATTCGACAAGCAAGCTACCCTTTGGTTGTCAAGTAACAATGCTTGCACCCGGCATCCGAGGCCATACGATGTTATTATTATTATTATAGAAAGCGTAACAAACGGAATCCTTTTCACAAACCCTCTATATCAGATAGCGGCTTCGGTGTCGTAGTTGGTAGCATGCTGGTCTTCTATGCCCGAGATCGCGGGTTCAAACCCGGCCTAGCTCGTCGGTTTTTTTAGGAGCGTTAAATATCCCTCAGTAGGCTATGCCTTAATTGGAGGAGAAGTAAATCCGGTTTTCCCATGTCATAGATTTATGGCATGAAAAAGAACCTTCCAGTAACTACACTTGTGGAAGCTAAAATTTGCAGGTTAGTTTGATAACGCTATATTAGTTCCAACGTTCACCGCCAGGTGCTGACTGCGACAGCATTCAGTAGCCACGTACGCAGCTAGGTGTCGTGGATGGTGGCATTTGGTAGCAAAAGTAAGAACTACTTGAAAAGAATTATTCGTTTGCAGTCCTTCTACCTGAATCACAGAATACACACAATAATACAGCCATCACAATTAACAACAGTTGTCAGACAGATTCTACACACAACCAAAGTTTACCGGGCATCATGGCAGTGTTGTCGCAGCCCCTAAACTGAGGAACCAACCAACCAACCAACCATCTACATCAGCTTTGCAACTTCGAGTGGGTCGATCTTGTGAGTTGACAAATTTGCTCCTAATGCCCTTCCGCCACACTCAACCCTAGGTCCACCTCGTGTTATAGTGGTTAGCATTCTTGGCTGTCATTATTGAACTCCGGGTTCGATTCACGACTCTGCCAGAAATTTAATTAAGTCTGAGAGTTGGAACGGGATACACTCAGTCTCGTGAGGTGAAACACAGAAGGGTGGGTTCGATTTCGATTTCGATTTCCACATCTGCCAAAATTGAAGTGGTGTTCTGTGTTTAGAAATTCAACTCCAGGAAAATGCCGTAAAGGTTTCTTAACCCTTGAAAACTGGCGTGATAACATATAACCCGAGGACTCGCGCCAGGTCATTTTGACCCATAGTGTGTCACTCCTTATTGTCGTAGTCGTTGTCGTACACTTACTGTACAGAAAGTGATTGTCTATTTTGAATCCGGTTACCTGACTACACATTTCATTTTTTAAGATTTTAATTCTTGTATAAGATATTAACAATTTTCTTTCGATGGGTACGGAAACTCCCCCCTTTGGTAGTTCGTGTGCCTCGTCATACTGCGCACTGTGATAAGGGCTAAAATACAACAACGTTAACAAAACCACAATAATTTGTTCTGCTTGCAAGAGGTACTCATGCGGAAAAAACAGTAAAGAACAGTCGTATGTTCCACGTGTGTTAAAGATGGCGAGGAGAATGATCTGTAAATAATTTACTTTCTGAACTTCTTTTATGATTTTTTTTTATTTTTCTTGCGACTGTTGTTAATTAAGTTATATTTTTGCCATTTGAGGTTCATTTAAGGTTGAAATAAAATATATGTTGATTAAAGGATAATGAAAATCACACAAAAGGAATTTATTAGGGTGGTCACAATATACCCCCATCCCCGTTCGTAGCCCGTGGTTTGAAAAATAGCATGGTATTGATAGGGTTAATAAAGTTACACTCAATGCTACAGTCATCACATAAATACAGGTTATCAGACAAATTCAACACACACCCAAATACACGGGGTTGATAACCAATATGTCCAAAGCCCCTAATATAAATCAACAACAATCCTATAGGGAGGACTGGAACTGGATGGAAAGTTTGGGAAACGTTGATGTCAGCGAGATTTCTCTGCAGTATGTTGTATATAAGTGAAGGGTGTTTAACGCCGATCCCTGACCTATCTCGTCCTCCAGACGCCTCGGCGATTACTTGCGAGAGCTGTCACCCGATAACGTCGAGTGAGGTCTGGCTGAAGTACCGCACTACGCCACCAAGAGGGCGCGCTATCTGGCAGGTAGCACTTACCGCGACAAAGAGCGACATGTTGCCTCCGCTTTCCAATCTGTTTAGTTCATCCCGAGTGTTGACAGATACTGGTTGGTTGGTTCCTTAGTTTAGGGACTGGGACAACGCGGTCATGTAGCCCCGTGAACTTTGGGTGTGTGTAGAATCTGTCTGATAACCGGTGTTAATTGTGATGGCTGTAATAATTTTAAAACACTGCAGACAATAATTTCAAGTAGTTCCTACTTTGGCTACCAAATTCTACCCTCCACAACGCCTACCTTGTGGACTTGGCTACTAGATGGCATCGCAGTCAGCACCATGGCGGCAAATATCGGAACTAATAGAGCGTTATCAAATCTAACCTACAAATTTTGGCTTCACACAAGTGTAGTTAGTGGAAGGTTCTTTTTCATGCCATAAATCTATGACATGGGACCGCCGCCGGCTTTACTTCCCCTCCGAAGGAAGGCAAACTGAGGGATTTTAACCCTCTTAAAAATCCGACGGCTTCGGCCGGGTTTGAACCCGTGACCTTGAGCATAGAAGCTCACATACTAACCAGTACCAAGGACTAATAAGGTTGTTGTTGATGATGATTCGTTTAGGAGCTTTGCCTCATCGTGGTCATGCACGCCCGTGTACTTGGGTGTGTGTGTGTAAAATTTGTCCGATAACTTGTGTCACTGTGAAGTTTGAGCTAGTGTGTGTATTTCTAATTGAGCTAGGATTTGTGTAGTTTTTGTTGTTGTTGCTTCTTTAGGGGATTTATGACATTGTGGTCATGTATCCCCGAGTACATGAGTGTGTGTAGAATTTGTCTCATAGCCTTTATCACTGCAGTGGCGTACCGACGGGTGGGTTAAGGGTTTAAACCCCCCACAGAGTCATTTGTTTACTTGAATCGTTATATTGCCCCATTTATCACCTTTTTTCATTACCGCTTGAGGCGTCTTTGCTCCTGTATGCGTTTAAGAAGTTGCCACGTTCTTCACTTGGTATATGTCCTGCACTCTACTCGCAGCGAGACGACACCTTCAGAGTTGGATCAGTTTTGCTGTTGAAGTGTGCGATCGGTAATTTTCTTCACGTCGCTTCGGTTTGCTTGTTTGTGTCCGTTTCGTTAAAGCAGATAAAGTCATCAAGAAAGACAGATTTTGAGACTCAATATTAGCCTTAATGGCAGTAGGAACATGGAGACCAAAACATCATTTAATTTCCCTCTTACTTAATATCAAAATTATTAGCAGTCACGTGATGTTAGTCAACTACTGCATCATTCCAGTTTTAGGTAGATTTCATTAGAAAGCTAACTATTTATTGCAATGGGTACCATGTTTCGACTTCCGGAAAATTTCGACATATCTTCGCGTTTCACATCCCCCAGACCACAAAACCACCGTCAGTTCAAAAGTTTATACATAATTTATGTATGTATATGCATATATATATGTATATCAGTTTCTTGTGGACACGATAACTGCCGTAATTTTGCACCAATCACTTTGAATTTTTTACCGAATATGTATACCTATAAATTCTCGGTCGAGTTCGTTACTGGGCTAAATCGGTCGAAGGGGGTGAAAATGGGGGGGGGGCTTTTTTCGAAAAAGTGAAATATTGCTATAACTCTCTTAATATGTGACATATCGAATCCGTTCAACGTTCATACTATGTGTCGGATAAAGCCCAAACATTTATGTTTGAAGAGTTTTTGATAGCACCAACCATTGACCAAAGGGGTGGGAAAAAGTGGGTTTTTCGGGAAACATTAATCATATCTCTCTTAATAGGCACAATATCAAAACCGTACAAAATGGACAATATTCCCCTAATAATTAGCTAAAACTTTTGTCTGAAAGAATTTTTGATATGACCCACCATTACGCCAAGGGATGAGAAAAATTATTTCGGAATTATAAGAAAATGCCAAGAGCTATCAGAGGTTGCCATGGCAACACTACTAAATTGATGAGGGATGAGCCATCATTTTGCCATGACAACGCACTTGCACGAGATCAGATTCAGTATTTCCATCTGACTAAGTGGGAAGCGGCTTCGGTGACGTAACTGGTGGCATGCTAAATGTCTATGCCCAAGGTCGCGGTTTCAAAGCCGGCCGAAGTCGTCGGATTATCTAAGAGCGCTAAAATGCCTCAGTATGCTTTCCTTTGGAGGGGAAGTTCCAACGTTCGTAGCGAGTTGTTGGTTGGGGTGGCATCTAGTAGCCAAGTTCACAGCTAGGTGTCGTTGACGGTAGTACGTGGTAGCAACTTTAGGAACTACTGCTTGAAATTGACCGTCTGCAGTCCTATCCTAAATTAAGACAAATACAGCCATTACAATTCACACCGTTTATCAGACAGATTCTACACTCACCCAAAGTACACGGGGCTAGATGACCGCGTTGTCGCAGCCCCTAAACTGAGGAACCAACCAGAGGTAGATTTCATTAGAAAGCTAACTATTGCAATGGGTACCATGTTTCGACTTCCGGAAAATTTCGACATTTCTTCGCGTTTCACATCCACCAGACCCCAAAACCACGGTCAGTTCAAAAGTTTATATATAATTTATTTATGTATATATATATATATATATATATATATCAGTTTCTTGTGGACACGATAACTGCCGTAATTTTGCACCAATCACTTTGAATTTTTTACCGAATATGTATACCTATAAAATTTCGGTCGAGTTCGTTACTGGGCTAAATCGGTCGAAGGGGCTGAAAATGGGGGTCTTTCTTCGAAAAAGGGAAATATTGCTATAACTCTCTTAATATGTGACATATCGAATCCGTTCAACGTTCATACTATGGGTCGGATAAAGCCCAAACATTTATGTTTGAAGAGTTTTTTTTATAGCACCAACCATTGACCAAAGGGGTGGGAAAAAGTGGGTTTTTCGGGAAACATTAATCATATCTCTCTTAATAGGCACAATATCAAAACCGTACAAAATGGACAATATTCCCCTAATAATTACCTAAAACTTTTGTCTGAAAGCATTTTTGATATGACCCACCATTACGCCAAGGGATGAGAAAAATGATTTCGGAATTATAAGAAAATGCCAAGAGCTATCAGAGGTTGCCATGGCAACACTACTAAATTGATGAGGGATGAGCCATCAGACGTTGCCAAGATAACGCACTTGCACGAGATCAGATTCAGAATTCCATCTGACTAAGTGTGAAGCGGCTTCGGTGACGTAACTGGTAGCATGCTGAATGTCTATGCCCAAGGTCGCGAGTTCAAAGTCGGCCGAAGTCGTCGGATTTTCTAAGAGCGCTAAAAATCCCTCAGTATGCTTTCCTTTGGAGGGGAAGTTCCAACGTTCGTTGTGAGTTGCTGGTTGCGGTGGCATCTAGTAGCCAAGTTCACAGCTAGGTTTCCTTGACGGTAGTACCTGGTAGCAACATTAGGAACTACTGCTTGAAATTGACCGTCTGCAGTCCTTACCTGAATTACAGACTAATACAGCCATCCCTAAGTACACGGGGTTACATGACCGCGTTGTCGCAGCCCCTAAACTGAGCAACCAACCAAAATCTCTGCGGGAGATATAATTTTGCGTGAAGAAGTAACAGACCGTTACATAGTCACACATCAGTGTCGAAACCTTGCATAAGGACAGTGTGACCACAAGTATAAAAATGGACCCCAAATTACAAGAAGGTTACCGTTCTCATAAGACAATAAAATGTTTAAAATAAGCATAAAATGACGAAAAACAAAGTTAATTAAGCTCCAATTATAAAATATCTTCTCGCAATAAATGAGGTCTGATCCTTCTACGAAAACCTGCATATTCTGCCTATTTTCGCCTATCCCCAAGTTTGTCCGGTGAAATCTACCTCCGCCTTCCGGCGTGCCGAGAGGACTTTTTATATTTAATTACTGTACTGTTTTCCATGTTCAAAAAAAATGTTTTTTCATTCTTTTATTGTGCTAAAAAATAATGAGGCCTATAATCGTTTTCATGCAAAGATAATGTTTATTTAATTATATCATTTCAATAATGTAATATGATGGAAGCCTCCGTAGCTTAGGCGGCAGCACGCCGGCCTCTCACCGCTGGGTCTGTGGTTCTAATCCCGGTCACTCCATGTGAGATCTGTGCTGGACAAAACGGAGGCAGACAGGTTTTTCTCCGGGTACTCCGGTTTTTCCCTGTCAAAATTTCATTCCAGCAACACTCTCCACTATCATTTCATTTCATCTGTCATTCATTTAATCATTGCCCCAGAGGAGTGCGTCAGGCCTCGGCAGCCGACACAGTTCATATCCCCGCCGCTAGATGGGGGCTTCATTCATTCCATTCCTGACACGGTCGGAGACTGGAAGCATGCTGTGGATTTTCATTTCAATATGATGATGATGATGATGATGATGATGATGATGACTGTCGTTTTAAGGGTCGGAACAGCAAAGTCATCTGCGCCTTTAATAGTGTACACAATCACCCTACTATAATAATGAACTCCCCTCCCCTAGAAGGAAATCCTGCGTACGTCACTGTATCACAGTAATGTCTGTACTAGAGTGTGTATTTGTAATTGAGGTAGGATTTGAGTATAAAGCAGTCAGGGCCTTAATTTTGGTACCTTACCGGAATTTTCCTGGAAAGAAAACTACGGAAAACCACTTCTGGGATGGCTGAGGTGAAAATCGAACCCGTCTTTTCTCAGGTTAGCCTCACGAGGCTTAGTGTAAACCGCTCCAGTTCTCAGAATACATTGAGAGTGATCGCAAATAGGCAGACACAGGTGGGATGGGCAAGAACAAGAGGATATAAAAGGAAAGTTTGCAATGCCAAGGAAACATGTTCTACCGAAAAGAAATCTGTGGATATCAAATATGGTTTTAGGTATGGCGAGTGGCACTCTATGGAAGTGAAACTTGGACTGTTGGTGCAACGACATATAGTAGAATAGAAGCATTTAAAATGTAGTGTTATGGGAGAATGATGAAGATCAGTATCAGTTGATTGGAGAGGGTATGAAATGAGAGTGTATCAAGACGAGTGGGAGAGGAATGATGCGGTGAGAGCTAATGAAAACAAGTGGTAGTTTGGTAGGGTACATAGGAAACTTAGTTATGGGAGAAAGGGTGGAGGAAATGTACTGTAGAAGCATGCCATGTTTATGATATATTTATCCTCCGAAGGGCGCGCGACATTTTATAACGTCACTAGTCGCGCTGGGTCTTGTAGCCCCATGCCATTGTCCCATATTCTATTGTGGATTATTCTAGCTTTGGAGGCTATATATTGATTCAAAATTTACTAATATACAGTATATATAATAGATACGCAAATATATTTTACAAACTAAATTTGACTTTAAACAAGAAATAGAGAAACATCTGCAACATCATTCAACACGTTATTAAACTTAAATTTATCATCCGTACTTCAATAAATTAGAATAGCTAGTAACGTCTGCAACATATAATAATAATATTAATAATAACTCCCGTCACTGCAGCCCATGAAGGGCCTAGGCTTACCAAGCGACTGCTGCCCAGCCATTTGGCCTGCAGATATTGGGGTGACGCTTGGTTAGCCCGTCGGGTCTACAAGGCCGTTTATCTTGGTTTTCGAGACTGGGGCGCAGCCTCACTGTCAGACAGCTACTCAATTGTCCTCACGAGGTTAAATGCACCCCGTTCCAACCCTCACGTCAGTTGCTAAAATCCCTGACGTAGCCAGGAATCAAACCCGGGACCTCCGGGTGAGAGGCTTGCCCGGTACCCCCAACACCATGCGGCCAGCCAGCGTCTTCAATACTGTCCTGAAATAGACATTTTCGTATTTTTGCTAAAAGTTCGTTCTAACATAAGGACAATCCTGAATTCCGCAATTAGGGAAAGGTGTTCCATGACTGTCACTAAAATTAACAGTAAAATTCCAATACTTGGATAATCACGTTATTCTATGGTATAGAAGTGTTAATAGAACGGTTTATGGGTGATTGTGGTGAGAGGGGGCGTGAATTTCCTCCCAAAAGGACGCCCCCAAAATTAGTTTTAAATACGCCACTGTTGAAGAAACATAGGTATAGTATAAGGGTGACGACATCGGCTAATCGTGGCGTGTGTAACGAGGTGTGGTTCCGACCAGAGCGTGGAAGATCACAGCCCGTCGCTAGAGGGCACGCGTGCACGTCACGTGACGATATGAAGCGAGCAGCAGCATGCATCAATCGTCCAACGCTGCCAGTCGCATTGCAAACAGTGACATGGAGGCGTCAAACGAAGAGCAAAGAGGTGTTGCTCGGTTTCTGACAGCGAAAGGAGTAGGGGGAACGGACATTCATCGCCGAATGTCACAAGTGTACGGTGAACACTGAATGTCCATTGCAAGGGTTAAGGCGTGGCACAAGCGCTTCAGGGAAGGACGGGTGTCGTTAGCCGATGATGCCTGGTCTCGGGCACTCCCCTGCATTATTGATGACAACGTCCAGGTGGTTGAAGCACTCATTACCCAGGACCGCCGATTGACAGTGAACGCCATAGCCCCCGTGGTCGGATTGAGCGTCGGAAGTGTGCCCACCATCATGAAGGAACGACTGCACTTGCGGAAAGTGTGTGACCAATGGGTGCCCAAAGACTTCAACCACACCAGGAAGCATGTCAAATGGCCCACTGTCTTGGTCTTGGTTGGACGATTGATGCATGTTTCTGCTCGCGTTGTATCGTCACGTGACGTGCACGCGTGCCCTCTAGCGACGAGCTGTGACCTTCCACGCTCTGGTCGGAACCGCACCTCGTTACACACGACACGATCAGCCGATGTCGTCACCGGTTTGCGCATTACAGCCTCCGGCTCGTTACTTTTTGAACGCACCTTATATTTATATTAAAAAATAAACTACTGATATCTTCTGTGTTGTCCAAGGGTAGTGATGTTTAGCAATTGTTACAGTGTATAACATAACATGAATTGTCTCGCTAGGTCGAACAGTTCCAAATAAGACGTCAACTGACTTCTGTCTCGTTTGCGGAGTTGTTAAGAAACTGATCCGTCACGACCTCATTGTAATAACACTAGTGTCAAACTACATCCCTATCCACTCCGAAACCCCTTTTCACCTCCGGAAAATCAACTGGAACCTATACAGAGACACGCTACAAAAAAAAACGCCGCTGGAGATCTCAGGAATTCACCACTTACTTCCAACATGCAGCACAAACAGTCGCTATAGGTCCTTCACACAGAAGAATTAACCCCCCCCCCCTCTCTCTCTCTCTCTCTTCCACCTACACTAATAGCACCAATCAAGAGAAAGAACATGCTTCGCTGGCGTTGGCAAGTCACCCGTGATATCAGGCAGAAAAAGAATGGTTCTAATTAAAGCGACAAATTCACGCAGCCCTGCTAGACCTCCGTAACAAGGCATGGACAAATAAAATAGAATCAATAAATGATAATTCTAAAGACCTGTATTTCATGAGTAGGAAATTCCTTAAGAAAAGGGCTGGTATTCCACCACTACACGGCTTACGTGGCCTGGTCTTCACTAAATCAGATAAAGCGGAAGCCCTGCTGGACACGTTCGAAAAAACCTGTGAGCCAAATCGTGTACCCAGCGATGAATACTTTATCGAAAGGGTCTACCGTGACCTTCGCGATGGCTTCCAGAAATAACTTCCGCCGCCAGACTTCAAATTTGTCATTCCAAGAGAACTGCTCGCTCTAATTAAAAAGCTGAAAATCCGTAAAGCACCCGGTCCTGATGGACTTTCAGCTCATTTCCTTAAAAATATTCCCTTGAATGCCCTCACTTGCATCACAAAGCTATTCAACGCTATTTATAGATTTGGTCACTTTCCCCCCAGCCTGAAAAATAGCCAAGGTAATAATTATAGGAAAACCTAACACCGACGGCACTTTCCCTCAAATGTATAGGCCCATAAGTCTCCTCTGCATTCTCTCGAAGCCTTACGAGACGACACTTCATTCCAGGCTAAAATTCTCTATTAATGATTCACCCAATGACGAGCAGGTCGTTTTTCGCAAATGCCACGCCACGACCCTCCAACTAATCAGGTAAACTGAATTAATAACGCGCACCTTCAACGAATATCGTATGACTAGAGTTTGTTTTCTTGACATTAGTCGTGCTTTTGATAAGGTATGGCACAGTGGATTGCTATACAAGCTTAAGCACAAAGGTATCCCCCCTTATTTACTTAAAATAATAAATTCCTACATTAGGAAACGTCAATTCTTTGTCCAAGTGGAAGATGCCCAATCCTCACTGAGACCAATAAAAGCGGGTGTAGCCCAAGGCAATGTTATCTCGCCGACCCCCTTTAATCATTATGTCTCTGACATGCCCAAAACAGATAATACCAACCTCCACTTATATGCAGACGATACCGCCATCTCCACAACTTCCTGGAGAGGACAATACGTTGAACGTAATTTACAAAGGACCCTTAACGTAGTCCAAGTTTGGCTGACCAATTGGCGCATTAAAATTAACGTAACTAAGTGCCCTGCCACTCTGTTCACTAATAAAGTCAAGCACACAGCCGTTAATGACCTAGATTTCTTTGACGAAGTGATCAGATGGCAGAAAACAACAAAATACTGTATCTGGGTATCTCGCTAGATCGAAAACTACCTTTCGCTCAGGAAGTTACAAATCGCGCAAACCAAGCGAAATTGATTCTAGCGCAACTCCGGCCGACATTAAAGGCCGAGAGTGCACTCAATGCCAAAAACAAGCTCTTAGCATACCGTACTATTTACGTCCAGTAATGGAATATGCCATCCCAGTATGGGGCTACGCAGCCCCAGCTACGATCCACAAACTGTGAGTTGTTCAAAACTGAACTTTACGCTCACTACCAGGAGCCCAATGGTATGAGCGTAACACACAACGTCATGAGGAGTACAAGACAGTTAGACACCATTCCTGCACGTATCAAGAAGCAAACAACAAAACTGTATCACAATGCAAAATACAACACCAACCACGTAATCTCAACGTTGCGCGTTGGGTGATTACCAAGCTACCGGATGCCGCCACAAACGGCCCCGGATTTTAATAAAATAAATATCTCTGTCTTCTTTCCCTTCTATAAACATCAGCCATCTGGGTCTATTTCTCTCTTCCTTCTAAAATCAAGTAAATAGGGTGCTCCTGAGCAGTAGGCCACACTCTGGCCAGTCTTGTAAATCACCCCTAAACAAATGCTGAATAGTTAAAACTTCCGTCCAGATAGAGCTCTTAAGGCCCCCGGGCTGATAGACTACTGTATGTACTCAGCTGTCGGAGGTCAGGTAAGGTCAACACACAACTGATATCCTACACAAGCCGGCACTGCCAACTACAATAGCTATAGAAGTTCATTGGTTAGTATTTACACCCACTCCTTATATACCCGAAGGGCGAGAGCATGTACCAGGGGCAGCACGCTAGCAGCCAGCGTCAAGCGAAGGTGCAGTCATGTCCAAAAGGTTGTAATGCTTCAAAATTACAAATTGTACAAAATCAGTATAACCTTTGCCCGAACAGGGGCGCAAAACACAAATAAACAAACAAGAAACAAATGAACAAATTCAAACATAAGAAATGATACCCTTCACTGTTCCAGTCACGTAGCTACCACATCCTACATCCGAGGCAATCTGTTTCACATATTCTAGACTTGGTCTACCCCCTATTATTCATGACCTCGACCCTTCGTTCCATAGCTAAGTTGTCTACTCCTGGGTGTGTTAGTTGTGACCTACCAACCTATCTCTACTCTTCATTAGTAGTCGCTAGAAACATTTCTCCTCGCCCGCTGATCTTAATACCTCTTCGTTTGTAACCCTATCTACCCATCTGATCTTCATCATTCTCCTGTAACACCACATTTCAAACGCTTCTATTCTACTCTTGTCTACTGCGCCAACAATCCAAGTTTCACTTCCATAGAGCGCCACGCTCCAGGCAGAGGATTTCAAGAATAACTTTCTAATAGTTCACCTAAGGTATATTTGATGTCAACAGATTTCTTTTCTGTAGAAATTCTTTCCTTGTCTGAACCAACCTACTTTTTCTATCCTCTTTGCTTCGTCCATCTGGTTCCTAAGGAGTCGAAGTCACCTACTTCCCTTAGTTTTCACCTGCCAATTTGATGTCAATAGGGGTTTCTTATTTCTTTTCGGCTGCATTCCAGTATTTTTGTTTTACATTTATTTATTTTCATCATGAATTCGTTCCTCAAGACGGAGTCCATGCAATTTTAAAACTCTTTCGACAGGAATTTGGGTAATTTCAGTAGTCTTGTATTCTATTAAATCGAATGCTAGTGGTGTCGACGATATTCCTATAACTTCCATACATAATATCATTGGCGCTATTCTACCTATTCTCACCCATATTTTTAATTACTGTCTCAAAAACGGCATATTACCTGCAATTTGGAAGTACGCTAATGTAATCCCACTTCCTAAGAACCCAGGTTCTAAACTTCTATCCGATTACCGTCAAATTCCTATTCTCCCCGCTCTTTCCAAAGCGTGACAGTTGGTACATAATCAATACTGAAATACCTGCACGCTCACTCTCTTCTGGATCTACTTCAATCTGGCTTCAAGAAGGGCCATAGCACAGCAACTGCCTTACTCAAAGTGACTGAGGATATCAGACAAGTAATGGACGAAAGACAAGTGACAATACTCACACTTCTTGACTTCAGTAGGGCTTTTAACACGATACCATATCCAGACATTGTTGAAGAAACTTGCATGCTTTTTCGGTAATGAGGCTTTAAAATTTTTCACCGCATATCTTACAGATCGCATGCAACGTGTAATAACACAAGATACTGCTTCACAGTGGCGACTCAGGAAGGCAGGAACCCCCCAGCATTCCTTTCTTGGTCCTCTTTTGTTTGTCCTTTATATTAATGACATCTCCTTAGTAATAAAATATAACAGATATCATCTTTATGCGGATGACCTCCAAATTTACTGTCACGTTGGTATCAAAGATATAGCGAACGCGATACGAGATGTAAACACCGACCTGCAACAACTCAGCGTGTATGCTAGTGATAACGCTCTCCTTCCCAACCCCAAAAAGACCCAAGTTATTATAATCGGCTCGCAGGGATTTTCCATGTATAAAAACTACACTATCCCTCCTGTGACTTTAAATGCAACCGTATTCCCGTTTAGTAAAACAGTGAAAAACCTCGGTATGACTCTGACTGAAACTCTTGACTGGTCTGCACATGTAAGTAATACTTGCAGGAAGATGTACGTGACGCTACACCCACTCAAACGGCATAAGGACATTTTACCACAAGACGTGAGGATAAAACTTATTGAGACTCTGATACTTCCAATACTTGACTATTGCGACGTGGTCCTTGTTGATGCAACTAGCGAACAAACTAAAAAACTGCAACGAGCATTGAACTCTAGTCTTCGGTTTGCTTTGAACTTAAATTACGATTCTCACGTAACCCCTAGCTACAAAGCTCTTTCTTAGCTGAAACCTGAAGGGCGTCGAAATTTTCATATTTTGACGTCGGTATATCGAACCTTAGACGAAAATCTCCCACTGTATATTTCTTCGAAATTTCATTTCCTGTCCTCATTTCAAAATATTAATACTAGATCTGGCTCTTCCCTCACTATTCCCGTTAACCACTCTTCCAAGTACAATAAATCCTTCGTTGTGACTGGGTCTCGACTTTGGAATACACTCCCAGCTGACGTAAGGAAATGCAAGACCTATATAAAATTTAAGACTGCTTGCAGAGATTTCCTTTTGAACACCGCTGACTGTTTCGTGTGACTGGTGATGGATGATAGACAGCATGATTGAGCCATTATGGTATATAAATAACTTTGTCGATTCAAAATTAAAATACCCAGTTATTTACTAGATCTAACACTATCACTTATTATTATTATTATTGTTTCACGTAACAGTTCTATATGTTTCTTTGTTTGATGTGCATTGCTATCTTTATTTTTTATGTCCTGTATTATTCTAACTTAATTTCTAGTTTACGTATCTTATTGAATGGTAGTATTTGTGTATTATATTATAACTAGCCTATGTGGTTAAGTGTAAGAGAGGGCCACGAGCCCTAACTTCGCCACTGCAAAAGACATAAATAAATAAATAAATAAATAAATAAATTAATTAATAAATAAATAAATAAATAAATAGTTAGGAAAATTTTATTGTATGAGTGTTCTCCTCTAGTGTTACCCTTCCATAACAATGAAACACACGACACACCATATATCTTTACTAGCGGACCCGTGCGAGAATTCTCGCATAATGGGTTGTGTGTGCCACATGTGTACAGACTACCCGCCTGGCCCTAGTGCTATTCGGGCAGTACATGGCACAATTCTGCCAGGGGCTATCGTCTTGTTAGTTGTTTAAAAGCACTTTATAAACAAATACATATATATCCGTTGACTTTTCAAGAAATGCAAGATTTTTCCAGTACTATTGAGTTGATTTGGAAGATTTTGGTACTAACCACACCTTCTAACTTCCTCTGGTTTAGGAGCTTGAGTTTTGTGAAACATACACCTTAGCGTATTACACAATAAGATTGGCGTGTGTGACTCCATCCTACAGGAACAAACAATTTGTCAGTTTGTTTGCGCGGTACGTCAGTTACCAGGGCTGCTAGAGACAGCGGTATGGTGCCGCCTGATGCCAAATGCATGAAGCAGCTCTTTATGTGACAATGTTGCTGGGATTCCCCCGGGACGTTCCACCTCATGTACAGTCCAACCTTATCGCATTCCGTGACGGCGCACAGTGCCCCGAGGGAGCGCGCAGCGACGATGTGGGAAGATTAATTACTACAGCTTCAATAACACTGCCCATGCTGTGTGCGAATAAAGGTCCGCTGCAAAAAATAACGAAATATACTGCAAGACATGCCTACGATAATAGACATTTCTCATACAGGGATCATCAAAACAATTAGCGTCACCTATTGAGAGTTTATGTTTAGTTGGAAAATATTCGTCCTAATGTGAAATAGCAAAGGTCGCACCGTTACGACAGTACTTTAAATGCCTTTCGATAATCGACAGAAAAATCGTTTTTAGGAGTCGTGTTATGATTTTTGGTTGGTTTGGTCCCTCAGTTTAGGGGCTGCGACAACGTGGTCATGTTGCCCCGTGTACGTTGTGTAGAATCGGTGTTAATTTTTATGGCTGTATTAGTGTGTGTTATCTGCAATTGAGGTATTTATTTAATTAATCGTATGGTAATCTATACAATTATACATAACAAGCTATATTCAAACTTTAAAGTCCATCCATTCGGATAAGTCGGGTGTGAGAGCGAACAAATCGTCAGGAATGCCAGGGTACGAATAAAGAGGACAGCGTTGGACCAGATGTTCGATCGTCTGTTCTTCCAGGTTACACTCACACATTGGTGAGCTGATCCAGCCCCACTTGTACCAGAAATAATTGCTGCAACCTTGTCCAGTCCTCAGCCTGTTGATGCGGCACCAGAAGTTCGTCGGTAAGTCAAAGCCGTTTGGTTTCTTTGTGGGATCACGATGGTGGGCACTTATTTCCAATGTTTTAGTTGACCACTCATGCTTCCAGCTTTCATTTAGGTCAAATCCAGCAGCAATGAGTTGCCTTGCTTATCCGCCATCTTGTGGTTATGTAAACAATTGAACAAAGTTAGATGTCGGTGCATTACGATGTGTATAAACATATACTGTACCAAGTTTTATTGCGTTTAGTTGGTTAAATCACGAGAAACGTCTATTTAAAAGTCGCAAATTTGCGTGGCCGCCATGTTGGTTTTGTAGTTACCAGTTTTTCAAAAGTCACATAAGAAACCTATAGTAGTTCCCTTTATCACCGTAAAAAATCCAGGTTGATATCGGGAATAGTTTCGGAGATATTGTACAGCCCAGGGGCAGTACCCCTAAGATCCACCCCTTCATCTGTTCACCAGAACCACCCTCATTGACATGCCATAAGCCTCACATACTTCCTCAACACAAGCAAGCCCAGCAATATTGCTGACAGCCACGCTTACATAACACATACATAAACACAGTATCTGGAGCAGCGACGGTGAGGAAACGTCGACCAAGCAGTGGGGGAAAGCCTTAAAAGCTAGACGCAGAGGAGCCCCATTATCTATTCGTAGCCAGCGGCTCTGCTCCTCCAAGGTCCGTTCCAGCTCTTCAACAGGTGAGAACTAGCTGTGTGCTCAGATTCCTAATTATTGTAACACCTACCCAGAACACTTTTGTATTTTACACACCTTGTACTTTGTTTTATACCTGTCCACCACCTAAAGGGACAGTACATCACCGCCACTGACCAATAAATACTTGGTCAGTAAACACATACATCTATTACTCATTTCACCCAGTTTTACATCCTTACACCCAACCTGACCTCAGTCCTAATTGCCCCTGACCGTGAAGGCCAGGAACTGCACCGTCAGGAATCCCATTGTACTCGAGTAGGCAGCCAGACTGCAGCGTGCTGAAGTGTCGACTCTGCACGTGAGCTCGCTAAACGCTCGCTCATACATAATTGGCAGGCTAAGTTAATAGCTCACTCTTAGACATTCATCCCCTAACAGGCAATCGCTCCCTGTAGGAACGCCCCCAATTGATCACACACTCACAGCAACACCTTACACTAGTAGTCTCCCCCAATTACGGGAAACTACCCTTTTTCGGAAACATCACCTAAATTAATACATCTACACTACCCTGTTTATTCCACCCCCAACATAGGGATAAAACAGCTTGGTGGAGGCCGGGTACCACGCAAAATAAGAGTAGGTAATGGGGTAGAGCGGTCCATACTGAAAGCAGCCAAGCGAAATTTGAATATGTTTTTCTTCTGAGAGAAAGCATTATTTTTTTCCTCTCTGGGAACACAAGGCAAATTTTAGCCAACCCCCCCCCCCTGGGAAGAATCAGCAGATTTAATACATTAGAAGCCACACACTTTTTTTAATACACACACGTAGTTCGGATGGCCCCCCTATACCATTTAGCTGTGCTAAAGAACATTGGGGAATACCAGGAATTAATTGCCAGGCATAAGGTCTTTGAGAAAAAGCAGGACTACCTCAGGAGGTATCAGCAGCTCCTGCACGCTCAGTATATGAGAATTATAAGGGCACTTGTCCGGCCACTCCGCAGCGCCAAGAATCGAAAGACTAGGGCGAAAATCCCCACCCTCCGTACACAACTCAACAAAGCACACTGAAAACTACACTGCCGGCACGAGTTCATGTTCCAGCAATGGGAGGCACTCATCAAATAACATAAACAAATAGGAATTAGCGGTACCAAAGTTGCCGAACAGGCCATATGCCTTAATCGGCAGTACGCCCAAATTTGGGAAGGATATCGGGAACTCCAAGCCAACAATGCCATCTTTGAGTTCACGGCAGGGCCACCAACGAAACCAAGAGAGGACATAGGCGTGGATACGCTAACACAGCAATTCGCGATGAGGTCCCTCTCGACACGTGCCGCCACACAAGGGAGGGAGTCTGCCGTGGCCATAGGCCAGAAAACGGTCAGGCTAGCCTCCAATACACTACAGGACCAAACTCACATAGACACACATCCCGCAGCTCCGGTCCAGGAGGCAACTTTGCCAGACCGAGGGGCAAAACCTACGCCAAACCCCTCAGAACAAATGAACGCGAGGGAGTTGACGCCAGGGCTCTCCAACACACACGATAACACAGAGAGGAACCTGGAGGAAACTATATCATGGGCTGAGGACGGAGAGAACGTGCCACAGCACGATAAGCCCATACAGACCCGCACACATAGACAGACACAAAGGAAGGAGTCTGCCGTGGTCATAGCCCAGAAAACGGCCAGACTACCCTCCAATACATTAGAGGGGCGCTCACAGACAACTACACGACCCCTACCGCCAGTTCAAAGGGCGATTTCACCATAATGGAGGCAGACACGCACATGTGCACCCCCGGTGCAAAGAAATACAGAGGGTTCGCTTACAATCCACCAGGGTGTAACACACACGCCTACACGCACCATCCTGCCTCCAAAACAAGGTACACGGGGTATAAGGGAAGTTTTACCGCCCACCCCACGTGGCCAGGTAGACAGGAGGACACACACCCCCACAGACACTGATAGGGTAGCGCGGAGCCAACGCAGCCCTTCAGGCGCCAGCACACCTACGCCTATTAACAGGCACTACGGTGAACGTAGGCTTAGGCTTACTTTTTTAAGACACCCAAGAAAAATGGTAAAGAAGCGTCCAATGGGAGCCAGCGGCCTATACCCTCATGACAGGGCGAAGGTATTCACCCCGTCGGGCAACAACGCTCGGGCGAGGATAAACACATTTACGGGGGAAAATCCACTCACAACTAGACAAAAACTGGCCAGAAATAAGGCAATTTGAGGCACATTAAAATTAAACCAGGAATATGGACACGGGGACAGATAATCACACGGACGGCATCGCACAGACAGCATGAATACACAATCCCATAGAAAAGCCATAGGATCCCATTTAGACACTGTGTCCCATAGAGTTATAGCTAAGAGTTAAGGTATGCTTAAGAAGGGTTATATTATATGTATATGACCTGCATATTATCATTGTGTACACATCTTAAATATACACCAGGGATGGCATATGAATTGCACTAATGCCATTCACAGCACAGACATAAACACGGGGAGGTTCTTTTACAAGGTAGGTACACCGACACGGGAGTATACAGCAATACCTTACTGCCCAAAGTCAGCCTCAAGGGCGCGACATGGCAACTAAGGGCCAGGACACACAAGCACAAGAACGATTGAGCCACACAAGCATGAACACGGGATGGTTCTTTTACACACGGGGAATACATGTACACACACATAAATTACACAGGCAGAGACACTGACGCGTAGCTGCGAGACATAACACCAGATGCCACACGGACAGACAGCGGGCACGGATGACATAAAGGCCACACTACACAAATCTGACACAGATAGCGTCATCACGATAGTAGGGCCAAAGGATACGGCACAGTAATAATGAAGAAACGTAGGGCCTCGTAGAAAACATATTTTAGAAACACTCACACCATTTGTGGCAAGGTCGCAACATAAATGTTGTACACTTTAAATGTTAACTTCCGGACAGGAAACACGGTCCCATCAGCGGCATTATCACATGAAGTAACCCAATACTTTGCACGCTCAGCGCGAATACGTGACGCACTGGTCGGCTGCAGGCGCTCTACAGACATAACAACATTACGGCCGACAGAGTATCATTCACTAGGGATTCAAAACCACACTACGCCCACAAATTAAGACCAAGGCTAACCAAATTTCACACAGACGACATACACGGGTCATACTTACAGGGGCGTAGGCCCGTTACAAGGTATTCGCTATAGCAACCTACTTAGGGTATTAGCGACTCCGGGACTACCAATAGGGGACGTACCAGGAACACCAGGCCTCTACGGAGACCACAAAATACTCTTTTGGATCATAGCGCCCGAAATCTGAATACGGGGGACGCCACGGGCACAGACAAACGCTCACACAAAGTAGCTAGCACCACATCTCTACGGCCAAAAATCAGGGCAATCCAATACAAGGGGCATGTAGATTACCCCGGATATAAAATAATAGAGCAAGGCACAAAGGGGGAAGTAATCACGGAAACAAATTCCCAAACAAGCTTGAGAGCGAAAACATGACAAGTTAACACGTTGTCCTTTCTAGAATGCAAACATATGTCGACACACGGACAGTGGCAGAAGTCACGTTTTGTTATCCTTCCTGCATATCATTGAAGACTTTTAGTACACAAGGACACTAGACAAATATACAGGAAGCACTGCGCTGCAAATAAGCGAATTCCAACGTGTCGCTATACACGGTTTGCGGAAGAAATGTTGTAGCAGCGGAACGTGACAATGACATACAGACATGATGACACTAACATAAAACAATAACAGTAAAGTCATACAGTGACAACATGGATGTTGATACATGAAGTGAGAGCGGCATTACATAAGGCTTCGCATTCAATATTAAACAAATATTGCAGACCAGATTGATCTGGGAAGACAGACTATTTTACGCCTACCAGTAACAGGACTGGCACATATTTACAAAGGTGAAAACAGACAGTACACGGCGCGTGACAAGTAGCCACGCGGGACAAGATAAGCTCTCTCAGATAACAGCACACGCCCCGGCAGGAGTTAGCGGCTCCATACATACAAGCGCGCACCAATTACAGCCACGGCCGCTTCCCTCCCACACGCGCCCGGCACTTAGGGGCAGACATGCAATTACATGCGAACATACAAACTAATTAGGGGCGGATACAGACAGATTCCGTGGAGGAACAACACCCCCCCCCCTAATAATTTCTTTTCTTGTTTTTTTTCTCCTAAAACCATTACAGGCAATTATGCTATGCCGATTTATATTCGCAGCCACATGCTACCCCATCCCACATTATGAACAGGGGACCAGATAAGGCCATGAACGACACAGCGTCACCAGTCAGAGGGCGGTGCCCACAGACATAAACATTTTACACGACGTGGGAATGACAGACCCACGGGCACTCCACAGATTAGTATTTTAGGAGACACTAGGTGCTATATGGCATCTCAACTCAGCGAGCGTAAATCCCAAAGAGCGGGAGGAAAACACATAACGACAAAGAGAGGATGATACACTACAATAGGAGTAGAAATGGATAATGCCATCAGGATGGCCATAGTACAAGCTACGGGCTACCATCCCCATACCCTCCTTCCTATATACCCCATTACCTAAAACACTATCCAGCACAGACATACAGATACATAAAAACACCTACACTACATTGCAAATTATAAATTGGGGTTGATAGACTTCATGCTTTTCATAAATTAAGGTTTGCTACACCTTGGACCCGAACGCCTACACCTGAGTATTAGAGGTGATTCGGAAACAAATATTAAGCGGCGATGCACATCTCTATATAGAGAGATGAGGCCATACTGATACTAACAAATATTTTATTAAATAATCCCGCATGCAAGGGACACAAACTTATTATATCCTAGCACATTCCTTATCCTCCAATGAGAGCAGACATGCCTCATATCCATCTCACTGCATGAGATATCCCACCCACACACCAAGGGTTGTGTTACTATCACACCCGCACGATATTTTCAAATTTTGGACACCTGGGAAGAACCCACCCCATCCACTCACAGTAAATACATCCTAACAGCATCATCGGCTCCCGGCCACCATAAACACGGAGGCCAACGATGCACAACCCTCTCCCACCACGCTTTAACCCCACTCAGCAAATAACACCCCTGGATCCCAATAACAAGGGACCAAACACCCTATAAACCAACTAATACCTCCAGAAAAGTACCAAGGCATCAGCGCTGGAAATCCGATACGGCAATAACAGGCCAAAAGTAGTCATTGCATATCGAAGATTCTACAGCCCCAAAACACTAGGAACTTTACATACTTACACAGTATCACACTTATTTTCAAAGGAATCTGGGGTCACACTAAATGGTGACGAAAAGGTAAACGGATGGGATCAGAAGCGCCACACGAGGACAGAGCTGGAGAAGGCGGCGATGAATCCTGGCCCAGTTTAATGACAGATGGACGTAAGGTCGAAGCGCTGATGACTCAGTGCGGGCAAACTTCAGAATCCTGGGAGACCTAGCCTGTCCCTGGGACGAAGAAACTTACACCCATTATGCACTGCGGTTGTCGAAGCCAGACCTGCAGGGGAGACTCTTGACGTCTAGTAGGAGAATTAGCCAGCTCAGTATTAGACTCAGGAGACAAACCTAGAGACGACCACATTTAGGACTAGACCCATAGCTAGATGTAAATAGGTCCATCCTCGGAGGCGTAGAGGATAGTCTTCCAATCGAGTGAAGTGAAGAAGTGCCTCAGGATTCAACGGGACCAATCCTGGAGCACGCCAAGTCCTCATTCCGGACAGTGGGGTGAAGATGATTTGACAAATGATATATAATAACTAATGCATGATAAATAATGCGTATGGAATGAATGCGATCATTCGGGTCCGTGCCCACATAAATGGATGACACCGAGTCTCCAGAGCTTAAATGGTAACGCAGCGAGCGGCCAGTGATGTAAATGAGGAACGCGGCGAGCTCTCACAGCGGCCTGGGCAACCGATTGATAAATACAAATGAAAAGGATATCCGCGCGAAGCGTTTGCTCCCTAGCAACGCAGTCACACAGGCCTATACACTATACATTAGTTATTAAGGGGGAAGTCGACAATTAGCCTTGAGGACGCGGAATGCAAAAGTTTTTTTAACCTGGCAATTTTGGAAGCAACCGGTGTTTCCAAAACATGCACGTGTGGTGCCCTGAGGGTGGCGACATTCCTCAGGCGATCGCGTCGATCAAAATTCTAGTATGTAAGGCAGTTGCATTTGAAAGGCAACTTAGATTTAAGCAAATTTAACAAGCACTGTTGTAAAACAGTAGCTACAACATATTTCGGCATGAGGTTAAGGCCTATTTCGGCATGTATATACAAATATTTGTTATAGCATTAATTAATATAATCTAGGTTAAGCACACTTTACTTATCGATAGGGCGTTCTGCACCGTATAGGGTAAGACCGACACCATATAGATTTAATTGATGTTACTATGCGAACGCAATACAGGGCGTTCGGCACCGTATAGGATAAGACCGACACCGTATAGGGTTAATTGAAACTGACATGCGAACGCGACACAGGGCGGTAGCACCATCCAAGCCGACCCTTAAAACAGCGCTGTGCGACATAAGCGCGTATTGGTAATATTTGGCCAAGGGCATTGTTATTAATCATGTATTGTATTTCAGCAAGAACTCCAACGATACAGTCAACCGCAGTTAAAAGCACAAGAATGATCATGCTAAGGTAAAGGTGACGTAACGAACACATACACTTATACATTGAGATACACTGAGAAGACGGACAACTACACATCAGCACAAATTATAGGCTAAAGTAAACTAAGTGTTAGCCGGCATTGAATAAGTTAGATTTAGACGGCGCCATATAGAAATGTACATGCAACATAGCAGACATGAAGGGTATTTTGGTAATTGATATGTGATCACGATAATCCACTATATATTTTTTCCATATTAACATGGAGGCGACATCGGTGGCACAATGCCACATGAAAGTGCACTAATGTATTTACTTTACAGAGAAAAGAAGACATATATGTGCACACCCCTTGTATATAATCCCCCAAACACAAAAAGAAATAATATCAACACATAAATTAAATGTCACACAAACATATATAAACTTTTCAGCGATTTCAGTCGCGCCGATAAGGTGACGGTGACGCATCAGTAACGCGAAGTGTTCGTGGGACACTGAACGCTACTGGCGCAAACAAAATTAGAAAACGCTTAAATAATGAGCGGCCTACGGTGGCCAGGGCCAGCGCAGAGTTTGTAAGCGCTCTCCCTCGCTTCCAAGGTGCAATTTTCTCACCCACGGAAGAAAATTCACGATAACTAGGAATTAGCGGCACAGCCACTAAATCACAGCAAAGCGCCGAATAGAAAATGGCCAGAAATGGATGGAGTAGGTACGTACGAGGCGAGGTAAGAGAACGGCCAGGTGAAAGTGAGCGAGATAAGGTACCAGGCTCATGAGCGAGACGGAATAGTAATAAGTATATATATTAGTATTTTATATTACAAGATAATTGTACAAACATTGTGAATTCAAGCCATATACACAATATCAACGCACAAGTGTATACATACTTACATGGCACACCATTTAACACGAAATATACTGTTTTTCTTTCATTTTCTTTCTACTAACATAAAATTTTTTGAAGGTGTCCTGTTTCATCCCAACAACAATAAATCATTCTGATATATACCTTTAACTTTCACCCTGGGGCACCTGTTTTTCTATTTTCTTCCACCTTTTATGCAATACTTTGCCTATATTTATAGACATAAGGTACATGCAGGGAGCAATTTTTTCCCCACACAGTGGGTGAATGCTGGTGAAATATTTCGCACAGCCGCCATGTTGGATTGGTGAGACGTAACAAAATTTGAAGGGTATGGTCGGGGTCGCCCGGAATAGTGCTATGAACTTATCAAGTTTCATTGACATCGCCCCAGCCGTTTAGATTTTATTAGGTGGGGGGGGGGGGGGGGGGTCACACACACACACCGCACACACACACACACACACGCACACACACACGGACAAAAGGTGATCTCATAAGCCTATTTTTTCAAAATTGAAAATAGGCTAAAAATGGAACAAAACTGCAATTAGGGACTTTTAGGCACTCGCAAATCTTTTAGGTTGTTTCTAGGTACTGCAGAATTCATGAATATGACTCTTATGAGTGTGATTCGGAAAAGTATTTATTTATTTGGAAGTAAGGAAAGAAATAGGTGATAACTTGGACACGGATTTTTAGGTAAATAAATATTCCTTTATGTAAATACAAATTGTAAGCTTTTTTTTCTATAAATACATAAATTCCTGCTTTTCACGTATTAGCACATAAAAAGGACATAATATTTACATTTTTAAATCATTACGCTAGATCTTTCAGTTTATTAGCCTATTTTCAATTTTGAAAAAAAAAATAGCCTTATGAGATCACCTTTTGTCCGTGTGTCTGTCTGTGTGTACGTGTGTGTGTGTGTGTGGTGTGAGGTGTGTGTCCCTAATAAATTCTAAACGGCTGGAACGATTTCAATGAAACTCGTTAAGTTCATTGCACTACTCCGGGCGACCCCGACCGTGCCCTTCAAATTTTGTTACGTCTCACCAATCCAACATGGCGGCTGTGCGAAATATTTCACCAGTATTCAATATCTCCGAAACTATTCCCAATATCACCCTGGAATATTTTACGGCGATAAAGGGAACTACTAGAAGTTCATCTATGTGACTGTTGAAAAACTGGTAACTACAAAACCAACATGGCGGCCACGCGAATTTGCGACATTTAAATAGACGTTTCTCGCGATTTAACCAACCAAACGCAATAAAACTTGGTACAGTATATGTATATACTCATTGTAATGCACCGACATCAAACTTCGTTCAATTCTTTACATAACCACAAGATGGCGGATGTGCGAAATATTTCACCGGCATTCTATATCTCTGAAACTATTAGCGGTATCACCCTGAAATTTTGTACGGAGATAAAGGTTACTACTGGAAGTTCATCTATATTACTCTCAAAAAACCGGTTATCTACAAAACGAACATGGCGGCCAAGCGAATTAAACATTTTAATAGACCTTTCTCGCGATTTAAAACCAAACCCAATGAAATCTGGTACAGGAAATGTTTATACACATTGTAATGCACTGGTATTCAATCTAGTCAAATTGTTTACATACTCTCAAAATGGCGGCTGTGCGAATTTTAACATTAAGTTTTTATTTTTTGTTTCGTAATCATGCGATAGAAGTGAAAGTTAGAATAATGAACCTAAGCAATACTTTTCTTTTAATAGTTCATGACTCGATGGCCTATACATTTAATATCCTACATGGTGACCATCCGAAATATTTAGACGGATCTCAATATCTACGAATCTATTATAGCAATCAAACTGAATTTCTTTATGTTCATATGGGCTATGAACATAAGTTCACCTATAGGACTTTAAATTACCTGGTGATCACAAATTCAACATGGCGGCGACGCGAACTATAAATATTCACATGGACGTTTCTCGCAATTTAACCATCCGAGTGCAGTGAAACTTGGTACAGTAAATCCTTATACTAATGTTAATCCACTGGCATCTAAGTTATTTCAATTGTTTCCATAGGCACAAGATGGCAACTGTGCAAAATTTTAAAATCTCCTCGTTAATTCTTGTGTCCTAATCATGCGATTGAAATTTGAATGCTACACGTACAGAATAATCTTCATGTAACAGTACATAACTCTAGGACCTACATATATAAAATACAACATGGCGACCATCTGAAATTTTTAGTCGGTTCTCAATATCTACGAATTTGTTATAGCAATCAAACTGAAATTTTGTATGTTCATATTGGCAGTTAACATAAGTAGGATATATGAAAATAGGCTGCATAGTTCTTCACGGAACTGCTTGTTGCATTTTTGTTCTGTGTTACTTAAACGGGGAAGAAACTGTGAGCTATCTAATCTTCATGCAGACCGTATTGTGCCCGTTTAGACCGGAGTCCGCACGACCACATATGCATTTTACCAATAATCAGTCAGCACGAGAATCAAAATATCCCGGGGCGCCAGATGGGTTAAAGCTAATCGCAAAAACGACATCAAATGAAAAAAAAATGCTTTACTGATTTTTGGCTCAATGCAACAATAAGGATAGAAGGAGATTTAATTGGGTATGACACATCTGGTAAAATTATCTCAGTTTATTTTAAGTTAAAATTGACTGCAAAGATGCTCAAAGTAGCATCACTCACGTGTGGCGATCCACACTCTTATTTACACACAATATACAGAAATTTCCCAAACACATTTGACAATCTTTTTGGAAACACAAGTCCGATTAATAGTCCTGTAGACTGTGTTCCAAAATTATTAATATTTAATTCCAGTTCAAAGCTAATTGTCTATACTGGAAATATCGTAGATCACTGTTTGAATATTTACATGATATTAACACTCGTAGAATAAATGTTCATAGAATTCTAAACTTTCACTTAGTTTTCCAGTTTTCAAAAATATATCGTCGAAAATATTATCATCATTGAAGCAACACAAATTATTAACACATATTAATAACATCTGAAAAGTATTTGACCTTGAGCATAGCATCGAAGAACTGTGCGAAGCACAACAACAATTAATTGTTCTTCTGACATTAAACATTCGAGAAGTGACTCGATTATGAACTTCAAGTTCCTAACAAAATACATGATTTCTGAATCATCAACTTGATCAATAAATTGTTGAACCATTCAACTATTTGATTTTCCACTTGGAATCATTATGAAAAAAAATATTTATATTTATGGCCATTTCTAGTAACTTTTACAACTTGCAATTCTTCGACAGAATGCGGAAATAAGAATTGTAGCTTCATAATAAATTCATTTAGTTCATGGCACTAGGACTGAAAATATCCTTCAAATTATTCGTGGTTAAAGAATTATTTTTAATTGGCAGTGGCCCATTCTACTATTTGTGTAAGAACACAATATTACAACAACAACGGCAAAGGTCTTCCTCTGAAGAAGAATAAACTACTATCATGACAAATCCGGGTTCTAGCAAAATCAAAGTCTAAATGGAATTCGTAAACAAGGTTGAAATAAGAACTGATGATTTTAAAGAAATACCCTTCGGGTCATTCATACGACGAAATGTGTAGTTCCAATACTCCTACTATAAACCTGAGCCATCGAACCTGCTATTTGATTGATGCTCGAAAAAACCTCTTCATTCCTGCGACTTAACATGCGCATCTGGGAATGGCATTTCAACTATTCCACACACATAAATTTTCTTCCCAAAATTTATACAATAAATCAAGCCTCTGCTTGTTATCAACACTGGAAGATTAATAAACTTACAAGTTTATTTTATTTTACCATTCAGTTCAACCCGTGAATTTACCATACTTATGAAAATCTTTATTTCACTTTCGAGTGTATTTACGTCATGATTTTATATAAATACAAAAAATATCCTATTTGATACAAATATCAATTGATCCCGTTTCATGCCTCTCCGTGTTATCTGAAAAATGTACTTTACTCAATGCAAATATCAACTGTTCAACCAGAACTGAAATGTTGGTTGAATGCGGGCTTGCGCTAACCACTCTCCTTCGGAAAATCTCCTGTTCCAGACTAGAAATGATTAAACTACTTCATAGGCTCTTTCTCAATACATATGATTATTATAAAATATAATATCCAAGAATTATTTAGAAAAATTATGAAAATTATTATTATTATTATTATTTATATCATTTTAAATATGTTTAATTATCATCTCATTATGTGAGAATCCACATGTTCGAACCTTCGAATATGGAAAAAATATCCATTCCTCAACAAAAATAAATTTAACTTTTACAGTTACATCGGCTGATTACCGTGGTTTCCCAAAAATATGAAATATTCAAATAAATGCTCGAAATGCTCGGTCATCGATCCTAAACTGTTCTGAGTGCTGAAAATACTCAGAATAACTCTAACAAGTCTTGCGTAAATCATTGCAAGCTTTAAATACGAAGAAAAAAATGTGTTGGTCATCTGCAGAAAAATATTTTGTTCCAATTAGCTAGGCATAATATAATTCAAATGTGGCTTACATTTCTTGATGGTCTTGAAGCGTAGTAAACCTGGTCTGTACCAGATTTATCCATAGACATGCCCTATCGGACAAGCACGTATAATCCTTGTATCGGCCGCCATCATATACCCACAATCCGTCTAGTCAGACATAGTGGTAGTATCTTTTGACGTTTTAATAAACTGTGGTTCCATTTTAATATGGGCTTCTATCAAAGCCATAACAGTTTGTTTAAATGGGGTCAGATCTAAGTGATCTCTTCTTAGATATGTCAGTTGTAACATAACTCACGGTAATCTTATCAGTACAAGAAAAACACTGACAGTCTAAGCAATTAACGGCTGTTCTGAAGATCGTTCCCTGGGCATGGTTTATTATATCACCATCTGCCATGCGCTAGGCAACTTGTAGTTTCCCTTGCGTAGACTAATGAACGCCACCGTTATAGACTAGTCTTCAGTGTACTGAC
Source organism: Meconema thalassinum (assembly GCA_946902985.2). Lineage (NCBI taxonomy): Eukaryota > Metazoa > Arthropoda > Insecta > Orthoptera > Tettigoniidae > Meconema > Meconema thalassinum. The sequence continues at coordinate 849,156,083 of OX336390.1, read as the reverse complement.
AGATCGAAGTGGTTAACTAGTTACAAATATGAAAAACTGACTGAATGGATTTAAACATCCAAGTATTAAGTTATACTGGACCGTGACAAAATACTAATTTCTAGACAAAGTCTAGCATATGTCCTTGTAGAAATATAAATATTTCCACCAATGTCTGTAGAAAAATCAATCACCTCAGTGATTCTCCTCGCCGTAAACTTACTAAGTTCCAACTCGTAGCGCAGCACTTTTCGTGACTATCACGACTTTGAAAAGAACTTCTGCGTAGATCCGGCAACCATGTGCCTTGGCTCAGCGTAGATGCAACTTGCTCTGCAACTGCTTGTGTTAGAATGAGCTGAAGTTGCTTCGGCCAGCTGGCTTTTATTCAAAACTGCCAGGGTCACGCGTCATCACCTGATATCTAGAAATCCTCATATCTCTTGAATCCCTGGTCCGATTTACTTGATACTAATTGCATTCTCTTTCATTTGGCCGTGCCAGTAATCTGATCCCAGTCTCAAGTCTCTACTCCATAGTTAACTATTTAATCGATAAATAGCCTCGACCTCTGCTATTACTCGCTACGTCACTTGACATCCAACTATCGGTAAATTATTTCTAAATGCTTCTCGAAGCAATGTAGCGCGATATTCAAATATCTCAACTTTCAAAAGCGGCTACAGCCTTCCCCTTGATATCTAGGTGTCTGAAACTTGGAATACCCATTCCTAGAGTTGGGCACAGTATGTCAGCTTGAAACTGTGTTATTCTTAACTTGTCGCCCCGTGCCCTCACTGTGGAAGTCGGGGATTTCCTTGTTCATAGCCATAATTCACCACGTGCTAGACCTCCCCCTCTCCCAGCTACCTGGAACCAGTGTCACTCACATGCAGTTCATTTCTGGCACAGTGAAGTGTAAGGCAGATTTACGATGCCTAAAATAAAAACAACTACAAATTATCGTCTGTTTGAGAATTTAAAGACAATTTTACTTCTGATGGGGGCGTTCTGTTCTGCAACCATGTGGGAAAGCATTCAAGGCTCAACAGCGATCTCAAGTTACACAACACCTCAAGGGCGAGAAACACATTGCCGCAGTTTCACACCTTCAGAATAAGTGTTTCGCGATAATTGTCGGTTATTTGTGATGGACAACCTGAAGATGTATCTCGTTGTGTATTGTAATGCTTCAGCAGTCAGTGCGACATAGAATAAATTGCATTTGTGAGTACAGCAAATTGTTTATGTATTAAATTATATTTACATATTTATACTTTTTGTCACTTATTTCAGGTATTTTTAATTTATTTATGTGTTCGTTAATTCTCCATAAGGAGAGCGTTACAACACAATCAATTTTCATGTTTCATTCTGGACCTTTCTTCTTTTTTTCCAAAAACCTCTCATATAAACACTAAGCTTCCTCTTTCTCTCCTCCGTCCACTTCTTTCCTGGTTGTCTCTCTTCGGTAGTTTGCTCAAACTTCCGTTGTCTACGTTTTTCTCTGTATGTGCTCCTGTCTGCGATGTCTTCTGTAGAGATGTTTAGTTCCTTGAGGTCTTCCACGGTTTCCTTTACCCAATTGGTTTTTAGTGTACTATTCGAAACTATATTAAAAATTTCTTGGTCAGTCTGTCTTCGGTCATCCTATGTATATCTCCATAAAAGTTTGCCCTTCTTTTCCTTATGTTGTTTGTAATCGTCTCTGTCTGTTTGTACAGTTCTATTGTCGGTCTCTTCATCCATATTCCCTCTTTCTGAACTGGCCCGTAGATCTTTCTCACAATTTTTCTCTCTTGTTTTTCTAATTCCATGATTTTTGTTCGTCCCTTGATTGCTGCCGTTTCTGAAGCGTATAAGGCCTCTGATAAGACTACTGTACGATAGTGTCGTAATTTGGCATTGATGGAAATACTTTTTTTTATTGTAGTGGTTCCATGTAAGTCGGTATGCTTTCTGTAATTTAGCGATCCTGTCTTCTTTGGATGCCAAGTTCAGTCAGTTCTGGATAATCTCTCCTAGGTAAGGGCCAGATGATCTCATAGTTCCGCCCCTTAAAACAACAATAACTAGCTAACTAACTAAACTCCTAGGTATTTGGAACTTTCCACTTGTGTTATTTTTCCATACTTGGTTTCCAGTGGGTGCTTGTCTGTAGATTTGTGTCCATGAACTGTGTTTTTTCATATGAGATTTGTAACCCAGTTTTGGCAGATTCTTGGATTAGTTTTCTAGACTTATTGTCCACCTTCATTTCTTCTAATGTGTTAAAAAGAGTTTCTCTATCTATGGAGTCGTACGCTTTTCAGTAGTCGATGAATGTGATTGTTGTGTCCCTGAACTCTCTCGTCGCTAATATTGTTCTCTGGCACCAGATCTGCTCACTGCAGATACATAAAAAGTAAATATTTTCCCCATTTTTAGCACCTAAAATCCTAGACCTAGTAATAACCTAAGAATCCGGTCCTTATTGTTAAGCTACTTATGATTTCCATTACCTAGTTCACTAGCTCATGCCTCGCGTGCATCTCGAGATTGCGGGTTCGAATCCCTCCTCGGTCATCCTGAAAATGATTTACATGGTTTTCCATTTTCACCACTAGGCAAATTCCGGGGCGTATGTTACAATAGGTCCACGTGTGATTCCTTCCCAAAATCTCTTCCCTGACCCGTCTTGAAAAGAAACGAATTGCCCATTGGCTGCATTAATAAAATTACTATCGAGTTATTATCCTACTTGTGTCTGAGCTGACCCCCAGCTGCCAGCATTCAGCAAATTATATCTGGAATGGCTTTATGGGACAATTATAATCTGAGGACCCAGTGCGTAACTCAATCATGCCGTAACACGTGTAAGGTAATGGAACTAATGCGAAGTCTGTCTTTCTCATTACGACCAGGCTGATCCATATCGCCTTGGAACGACCGGAGGAAATGGCTGTAAGATCAACAGAGAGGACATGACTGAAGATAGCTAGCCTATCTGCGATAAAGGCAGAGACAACGTCATTAACCTGATTGACGGCAACATTACCACATAAATACCTTTACGACACGTTCTGCCTCCCTGTCAATGATGACTGACAAACAATGGAGTCGAGAATATCCTTGCTAATATCGATATGTTGTTTTACAATATTTTAAAATGTTCATCAAACGGCGTTTCAGATTTTTAACCCTGTTTACCAAATTTATTTACATACATGATTAACAGTTATTTTTGTTTTGTTCCCTACTATCTATACAATTTTTAAAAACAAATTAACCTAGGCCTATATCTGAAATACAAACATTATATAGTTGGATATCGAAATTCATGCTTTAAACAATTTAACTTATATCTGAAAAAATAAAAAAATAAAAAATAAAAACATTATATTGTTGGAAATCGAAATTAATGCATTTTAGTCGTTGAACACAAACAGCGGCTTCAGTGGCGTTGTCGGTAGCATGCTGAACTGCTATGCCCATGTACACGGGTTCAAACCCGGCCGAAGTCGTCGGATTTATAGGAGCGTTAAAATTCTTCAGTATGCCTTCCTTCGGAGGGGAAGTAAAGCCGGCGGCCCCATGTGATATATTTATGGCATGAAAGAACCTACCACTAAAATTGTGTGTGTGTAGCTATTTTTAGCCTACTTTCGATTCTTGCAAAATATGAAAGTAGACTTATGAGATCGACACAGAGCCAAAATATGTGTGTCTGTCTGTGTGTCTCTTTGTGTGTGAGTGTCTGTGCTCTGAATGTCTGTCCCCCCCTCTATCAATTCAAACACCTTGAAACCGAATTGAACGAAATTTGGTACAGAGGTAGCATTAGCAAAGGGCACCTCGGTGTCTTGTTTTATATCGCCGCCACCTTGACGGCTTAATTCAAATTACGACTAACCTAATCATTTTATCTCTACCAAATTTTGCAACAACATACCTTCGTGTGGGAAGCGTCTTTTGACAAAGCTACAAGGTCATCAGCCCAACAGTTTGCATATGGCGGTCATATATGTGGGCAAATCGATTCCCCCTATCAATTCATCACAACGAAACCCAAATCGAATCACCTTTGGTACAGAGGTAGCACTAGCAAAGCGCACCTCAGAGTCATGTTTTATATAGCCACCATCTTGACGGAAACGTAAAGGCGGCTGGAGAGAAGTTTCGTCCTAAAACTTTCCCATACGGGAGAACGCGAATCAGGCAAAAGCCTGACCAAAATAGTTACTGTGCGGAAGCAATTAAACTGAAGGCGGTGCGGGATAGTGGGCATTGAAAACACAGCACCAGAAACCAACAAATTAGGTAACAAGGTTTTATGGCTATGTAGCAACAATTCAAAACAAATTTCTTAATTAACATCTTTATAAACAATTACATATAAGTGATTAAATAGTGATGACTAGAAATAGAGACATTTTCACGGGCTTGAATTATGAATCCTTTAAAATTAGAGTATTTTGTTGCATTGAGATTATCTGATGAGAAGATGCTCTCATGTAAAATTATTATTTATTTATAAAGTTGATGATGTGCTGAGATTAAATGTTCATAAAACTGATGACTTATCTTTTAAAGGGAAATGCTGGTGGAGCCAGCTCCATAAAATATCCTGGCAGGTTGAGTGACGTAGAGTTCGTGTCCCTTTGAAATGAGGCGTCCGTTGCCTCAGAGGAAGCGTGCCATGAGAAGCAGATTCCAATCTACCATTCTTCTTCTCAGAAAGGCAAGACACCTTTAGTGTCTGGGCGAAAGTAATTTGTTCGCATGCAGTCCAAGAGACGGCCGACTGGCAGTGGCTTCAAGTACCTGGACGAGCGATCCAACTCTGATGTGGTTAGTTGAATAACAGCTGATAGCTGCCTCATGAAGATGTTTCTCAAGGCACAGCAGACCTGGTGAAGCGGCGAAATAGCCCAGCGACTATGAATGAAGCGTTGAGCGGAGTTGCCACCCTTGTGACATGACGTAGCAGTTGTGTAGCGTTGTGCCGAGAAGGAGAGTGCGGATATTTTCTGATCAGAAGTGCGATCAGAGAAGTGATCCACAGTGAAATGAAGTAAGGTGTTGATCTGAATGTAGAACTGCAACAGGCAGCGTCTTTTATACAGTGGCCATAGAAACATCTAGATGGAAGAGACCACCAGACCCACGAGTCCTGCCATTGGCTGAACGAAGGTCAGGCTGGCGTCACTCGACACTGACATGCAACAGGCCGCAGAGCAAGCCAGTAGATGGCCTGTGTGTCGGGAGTATGGATGTCTTGAGAGAGCGAGCGACTGAAACACTCGAGGTGAGAACTTTAGAAAACTGAAGCTTATAAATAAATCACTAAATTAATTATAATACAATAAAGTATTTAACACATAAACTTGTTTTGAAGTTTTTCGGGACAAAGAAAAGGTGAACAGTAAAACAGGGCTGTCGCGAAGTATACATATACGCAAACGTATACTGTCACAAAAGTGACCAGCGGCCACCCAAATGTTAAGAGCTTAACTCAAATTACGACTAACCTTTCATCCGATCTCTACTAAATTTTGCAACAATATACCTTAATTTGGGAAACGTCTTTTGTCCAAACTGCAAGGTCATCCGCCTAATAGTTTCAGGATGGCGGATGTATGAATCATGCAAGTATTATAGCCCAACCATAACTTACGATTCAACAAGGCCTGATCTCAACAATTCAGCTTATCGTACATATGGAGGTTTAAACTGTCCTCAAGGAGATGACCGGTAGGATATTAGCCTATTATAATAGAATATGTAAGAGTAGAAGTGACTTAACAGGTCTGATTGACCATGCCATATGGTTGTGGGTCGTAGACAAAATGGCCATTATTTGTGCTCGCAAATCCATATATATATCCGTAACTGCGTAAGGTTATCTACTTTTAGGAATGTACTGAACAAAATAATACATATTTAGTATCAAATGGTTTATAGAAGCACCAAAAACGCTAATGAAATCGTTGATTAAAACACAAAATACGATACATTCGTACTAAAGAAGTTATTTACACAAATGCATTGTAACGCATCCGTGGTGCTGTGGTAGCGATCTAGCTTCATAGTTAAAGGTTCCGTGGTTCGAATCCCCGTGGTTTCGTTTACTTTACTTCTTTATTTGTATTTATTGATTCATAACTACTCACACGTTATAATGTTAAGCATATATTGTGTGTATTTGCAATCGACAAGATTATATAATATGCTGTACTCATAACACCACAAATTTCAACACTCGACTAGAGCTATTTAAATTCTTTGTCCTTGATCCGCGGTAGAGTCTATTGTTGTTATATTAATTGTTGATTCTTTTGGGGTTTTGCGGCATCATGGTCTTGTAGCCCCGTGTACTTGGGTGTGTGTAGAAGTTGTCTGATAACCTGTGTCACAGTGAGGTCTGTAGGCTTACTATTGTGTGTACTTTTATACGAGGAAGGATTTGGGTAAGAAGCTGTTGTTGCTGTTGTTTCATTTGAGATGCATGGACATCATGGTCACTTAGTCCCGTGTACTTGGGTGAGTTATTGTGATGGCTGTATTAGTGTGTGTATATATCATTCAGGTGAGGATTCAATCAATCGAAGTATAATATCCCTATAGCACGTTGTAATTCAACAAGCTACTACAACCAATATTCAATTATACTCCTTGAAGAGGACAAATAGTTATAACTAACCCCATGCATTTAGGAGGAAGTAGGCTATATGTTCTTTACTGAACATCTTGTTTAGGTTATTTGGTTTAGAAACGCTCTATCAAGTTCCAATGTTCGCCGCTGGGTGTCAGTGACAGTGGCGTCTGGTAGCCAAAATTGGAAATACTAGAAATTGAACTTTCATTCATCGTCATTCATTTCATCCCTCATTAACTTCAATCGTGAGTTTGGCGTCAGGAAGGGCATCTGGTCGTAGAAATCATCGGCCACGTGGAATTTCATTGCATCTCATCCCTGACCTCGTTGGAAACGGGATAATTAAGCGGTGAACATAGATTTACATAGCCACTCAACACGATTCTAACCAATTTGTAATTGGTGTATCCCTCAGCGTGAAAATATTACATGCGATTAATAAATAAATTCACTTAGACGACCAGTTTCGATCGTTAAGCGGTCATCATCAGATCCTTTACACTTAGGCTATTGAATCTATGATGATGATGATGATGAAGATAATTGTTAATTTAAGGGGCCTAACATCTAGCTTATCGGCCCTTAATGGTTTGGGTGATCGTGAAGAGGATAATGAAATGTAAACTATAACTAAAACAAACTACTAACTTATATACTAGAAGAAGAAATGGAAAACAAAAGGAGAATAAGGCAAATAAAGGACAGGAGGAAAAGAAAGGCCCTCAACCCTCGAAAAATAAGGATTGAGGGACTTGGAAGGCAGGAGAGCCTTGAAAGGCAGATAGGAAAGTGAAAGAGGAGAGGATCGGCCCTAGAGGTAAAGGATAAAAGGGGGAAAACCGGACCCAGATCGGGAATCCCTCGGGGTCGCCAACTCCTGAACTCACCAGCCGTGAGGCCCTGAGGGTGTAGCCATATCCAGGGTACACCAGAAGTGGTGGGGTTACGTACACCCTACCTCCTTGAGGGCCTTGTGCAGAAGGCAGGAGCTAACATGAAAAGAAAAAGAAGGCTGACCCCTCGCAGAAGGAGGGTATCGTAAAATATGAGACAAGGGTCAATTAAGGCGGGAAGGAAAGTGACTCCCTAGGCCTCGGATACCCTAATACCGTTGGGGTCGGAAGAGAACAAGAGTTGACCAAGTGAGTTTGACTGGAAAGAAGACGGACAGGAGCCCGGCACAAGTAAGTTGAAGCAATGCCAGACTCTGCTGGGGCCCCTTGCATGTAACCCACACGTACATTAGGACGAGGGAGGCCCCACTTCTCCCTCCGCTGAAGTAAACTAAGATACTCCAGCTTCCAACGGTGCCAAAAAGCATTACGGAAAGATTCTATCTTTCTCCAATAAATAGGCAGATTGATGTCAATGCGCCGAGTCAACAAGGGAGGAGTGGAAGATAAAGCGCAACCAATTAAAAACCGACTGGGCGTTAAAGAAATAAGATCATTAAGATCATTGGATAAGGGAGTAAGCGGTCAAGAATTAACTATTCCTTCAATTTGAATTATGAGGGAATTAAATTCTTCATAGGAAAGTAATTGCCTCTTGGTAAGCTCCACGCACGATTCCCAGCGACCACCATGGTTAGGGGCATAGGGAGGGGTGAAATGCCAGTTGAAACCCTTATTGTAGGAAACATTCGAGAGATGTTCCTTAGAGGAAGGAGAGGTTAGTGCCTTTCTTAAAAGATCAGAAGCACTAATACAAGTTTTCGCATTATCTGAGAATACTTCAGAAGGTACACCTCGTCTAGCGGTGAACCTAGAGATGGCGGCCAAAAAATATGAAGTGGTAGCATTGGTTTCCAACTCGAGATGAATGGCTCCTGTAACCATGCAAACGAATAAAGCTATGTATAGCTTGCCCAACACCTTGCGCTTAGAAGTAGGAGAATTCACTTGAAAAGTATGAGGACCAGAATAACACCGCTAAGTGCAAAAGGCTTGTTAGGCTCAGATCGAAAGGAAGGAATATGACCCATAATCTGGGTGATAGGACGTGGTTTAGCCTTAAAACAAGGTATACACTTGCGAACAACAGATGACACTTCATGAGCTCCATTAATGACCTAGTAGTGTTCTCTAATCAAACACAACAAAGTACGAGTTCCTGCATGTAAATGTTGGTAATGAAACTTCCGTATTATGAGAGCGGTCACATGATGTTTGGATGGAAGAATATATTATAGGATGCCTTTTTTCTTCAGAATAGTTTGAAAATAACAATCTACCTCCTACTCTTATCAAACCATCCTTATCAAGGGGAATTAGGACTGAAAGTCGACTAGACTTCGGTAATTCCTGACCAAATGAAAGAATTTGCCTTTCGGAAGAAAACACTTTTGTTGTGTTAACAGTAAAATTATTCGCGTTGCGAATTCCAGTTCTTTTGCAGACAGAGAAAACCTTGAGGTGTGAGAGGTTGATTGAATGCGAAATATTTCCATCGAAAGAGGTACGCCATCACTCGAATTAATTTATAAAATGAGGAATAGCACTGAAAAAGACTAATCGTAACTGAAGCAACATATGAGAAAGCGAAAACAATGCGAGTTTCTCGTACTTCTGTCAACATATTACATGAAAGACGAGGCTAGAATGCGGAATTTTGCAAATGCCATGGTGGCCCATGCCAGTATAAATCAAAAGTAGTCCATTTTGTAGGTGAACAGCCACGTGATATAATATCCGTGGGATTTTCCTTACTAGGAACATGACACCACTGCCCTGAGTGGGAGATTTCCTAAATTTGGGAATCACGATTCGAAACACAGGTATTCCAATGAGAGTAGGGTTTCGAGAGACAAGTCAAAACAACCGCGGAGTCACACCAAAACCATGTGCGGGAAAATTTCACATTCAGATTTTTGTTTAGTTTGATGGATAAATCGGCGGCCATTAAGACGGCACACAATCCCAGTCGAGGAATGGAAATTGACTTAAGTGGAGCTACTTTGGACTTAGCACAAATCAAATTTGAAAATCCACTAGAAGAGGTGGGGGAACGTCCTAATATATAGGCACAACAGCCATAGGCTTTAGCGGAACTGTCCGCAAAAATGTGCAATTTAAAGGATTGACACATGGGATCTGAAATTAAAAGGTGGGGAATACAAATTTTAGAAATATCAGATAAGCTGCTTCGATATTCCAACCATTCATTCTGAAAGGGAGTGGGCACTAATTCATCCCATCCTGATTTCAATAACCATAACCGTTGCATACAGATTTTTGCAATAATTACAACAGGGGCTAGGTACTGAAGTGGATCAAAGATCTTGGCTATCTCTGATAAGACTTCCCTTTTAGTTTGAGGATTCAAATTTGACAACTGAACTTTATATGAAAAGTTATCAGAAGAAGGAGACCAGAAAATACCTAGTGCTTTCACGGTAGCTTCTTCCGTAGGCAGCTCGATTAACTTAGTGGTGGGCGAATCAGATGACATTTTTGACACGAACTCAGCGTAATTTGAGTTCTACATGTGGAGCGGAAAACCACCCCAAGCAATACGGATTTAAGATCTTCAGAAATAATTCAAGCATCCGTTAAATTTGGAAAGGAATGGAGGAAATCATCCACGTAAAAGAATGGTTAAGTATTTCGGATGCTAAAGGGTGGTAAGATGACCATCATGACCTGGTGAAGCGGCGAAATAGCCCAGCGGCTATGAATGAAGCGTTGAGCGGAGTTGCCACCCTTGTGACATGACGTAGCAGTTGTGTAGCGATGTGCCGAGAAGAAGAATGCGAAGATTTTCTGATCAGAAGTGCGATCAGAGAAGTGTCCAAAGTGAAGTGAAGTAAGGTGTTGATCAGAATGTAGAACTGCAACATGCAGCGTATTTTATACAGTGGCCATAGAAACATCTAGACGGAAGAGACCGCCAGACCCATGAGTCCTGCCATTGGCTGAACGAAGGTCAGGCTGACGTCACTCGACACTGACATGCAACAGGCCGCAGAGCAAGCCAGTAGATGGCCTGTGTGTCGGGAGTATGGATGTCTTGAGAGAGCGAGCGACTGAAACACTCGAGGTGAGAACTTAAGAAATCTGAAGCTTATAAATAAATCACTAAATTAATTATGATACAATAAAGTATTTAACATATAAACTTGTGTTGTAGTTTTTCGGGACATAGAAAAAGCGAACAGTAAAACAGGGCTGTCGCGAAGTATACATATACACAAACGTATGCTGTCACAAAAGTGACCAGCGGCCATACAAATGTTCAAAGCATAACTCAAATTACGACTAAACATTCGTCCGATCTCTACTAAATTTTGCAACAATATACCCTAATGTGGGAAACGTCTTTTTTCCAAACTACAAGGTCATCCGCCTAATAGTTTCAGGATGGCGGATGTATGAATCATGCAAGTATTATAGCCCAACCATAACTTACGATTCAACAAGGCCTGATCTCAACAATTCAGCTTATCGTACATATGGAGGTTTAAACTGTCCTCAAGGAGATGGATGACCGGTAGGATAGTAGCCTATTATAATAGAATATGTAACCGTAGAAGTGACTTAACAGGTCTGATTGACCATGCCATATGTTTGTGGGTCGTAAACAAAATGGCCGCTATTTGTGCTCGCAAATCCATATATATATCCGTAACTGCGTAAGGTTATCTCCTTTTAGGAATGTACTGAACAAAATAATACATATTTAGTATCAAATGGTTTATAGAAGCGCCAAAAAACGCAAGAAATCGTTGATTACAACACAAAATATGATACATTCGTACTAAAGAAGTTATTTACATACCTGCTATGCACTGCATTCGTTGTGCTGTGGTAGCGATCTAGCTGTTTCGTTAAGGGTTCCGTGGATCGAATCCCCGTGGTTTCGTTTATTTTTACTTCTTTTTTTTTTGTATTTATTGAATTATAACTACTCACACGTTATAATGTTAAGCATATATTAGCCTACTTTCGATTTTTGCAAAAAATGAAAGTAGACTTATGAGATCAACACAGGGCGAAAAAAGTGTGTCTGTCTCTCTGTGTGTGTGTGTGTGTGTATGTGTGTGTGTGTCTGTGTGTGAGAGTGTGTGTACTAGGAGAGTCTGTCCCGTCGAACACGAACAATTCGAACACGGTGAAAGCGAATTTAAAGAAATTTGGTACAAAGGTAGCAATAGCAAAGGACACCGCAGTGTCATGTTTTATATCACCGCCATCATGACGGAAACGTAACGGCGCCCACACAAATGTTCAAAGCTTAAATCAAATTACGACTAACCTAATCATCCGATCCCTACTAAATTTTTCAACAACATACCTTTATGGGGGGAGTATCTTTTGACCAAATTAATAGGTCATCAGCCTAACAGTTTGCGGATGGCGGCCATCTTTGTGTGAAAATCGATTCCCCCTATTAATTCGAACACGGTGAAACCGAATGGAACGAAATTTGCTACAAAGGTAGCACTAGCAAAGGGCACCTCAGTGTCATGTCTTATATCGCCGCCGTCTTGACAGAAACGTAATGGTGGCCACATAAATGTTCAAAGCTTAAATCAAATTACGACTAACGTAATCATCCGATCTCTACCAAATTTTGCAACAACATACCTTTATGGAGGGAGCATATTTTGACCAAATGAATAGGTCATTAGCCTAATAGTTTGCGGATGGCGGCCATCTTTGTGTCAAAATCAATTCCCCTATTAATTCAAACACGGTGAAACCGAATGGAACGAAATTTGGTACAGAGGTAGCACTAGCAAAGGGGACCTTAGCGTTATGTTTTATATCGCCGCCATCTTAACAGAAACGTAATGGCGACCAAACAAATGTTCAAAGCTTAAATCAAATTACGACTAACATAATCATCCGATCTCTACCAAATTTTGCAACATCATACCTATATGGAGGGAGCATCCTTTGACCAATCTAATAGGTGATTAGCCTCATAGTTTGCGGATGGCGGCCATATTTGTGTCAAAATCGATTCCCCCCATTAATTCGAAAACGGTGAAACAGAATGGAGCGAAATTTGGTATAGAGGTAGCACTAGCAAAGGGCACCTCAGTGTCATGTTTTATATCGCCGCCATCTTGACAGAAACGTAATGGCGGCCACACAAATGTTCAAAGCTTAAATCAAATTACGTTTATCCTAATCATCCGATCTCTACCAAATGTTGCATCAACATACCTTTATGGAGGGAGCATCCCTTGACGAAACTAATAGGTCATTAGCCTAATATTTTGCGGATGGCGGCCATCTTTGTGTCAAAATCCACCCCCCCCCCCTATTAATTCAAACACGGTGAAACCGAATGGAACGAAATTTGGTACAGAGGTAGCACTAGCAAAGGGCACCACAGTGTCATGTTTTATATCACCGCCATCTTGACCGAAACGTAATCGCGGCCCCCCAAATGTCAGAAGCTAAAAAGTAATTACGACCAACCTAATAATCTAGTCTCTACCAAATTTTGCAACAACATATATTTATGTGGGAAGCATATTCTGACCAAACTGCAAGATCATCAGCCCAGATGGTGGCCAACTATGTGTGCAAATCGATTCCCCCTAACAATTCAAACACGGTGAAACCGAATTGAACGAAATTTGGTACAGAGATAGCACTAGCAAAGGGCACCTCAGTGTCATGTTTTATATCGCCGCAATCTTGACGGAAACGGAATGACGGCCACCCAAATGTTAAAAGCTTAAATCAAATTACGACCACCTAATAATTTGATCTCTACCAGATTTTGCAACAACATGCCTTTTTGTGGAAAGCATCTTATGTCTGACTACAAGGTCATCAGCCCAATAGTTTGCAAATAGCGGCCATGTATGTGTGCAAATCCATTCCCCATATCAATTCAAACACGGTGAAACCGAATTGAATGACATTTTTTACAGAGGTAGCACTTGCAAAGGGCACCTCATATTCATGTTTAATATCCCTATAGCACGTTGTATTTCAACAAGCTACTACAACCAACATTCAATTATACTCTATGCAAAGGACAAAGAGTTATAACAATACCCATGAATTTAGGAGAAAGTAGTCTATATGTTCTTTACTGAACATCTTGTTGTGTGTATTTGCAATCGACAAGATTATATAATATGCTGTACTCATAACACCACAAATTTCAACACTCGACTAGAGCTATTTAAATTCTTTGTCCTTGATCCTCGGTAGAGTCAATTGTTGTTATTTTTGTTGTTGATTCTTTAGGGGTTTTGCGGCATCATGGTATTGTAGCCCCGTGTACTTGGGTGTGTGTAGAAGTTGTCTGATAACCTGTGTCAGAGTGAGGTCTGTAGGCTTACTATTGTGTGTACATTTATACGAGGAAGGATTTGGGTTAGAAGCTGTTGTTGCTGTGGTTTCATTTGAGATGCATGGACATCATGGGCATTTAGTCCCGTGTACTTGGGTGAGTGTTGAATTTTGTCTCATAAACCGTGTTATTGTGATGGCTGTATTAGTGTGTGTATATATCATTCAGGTGAGGATTCAATAAATCGATGAATAATATCCGTATAGCAAGTTGTAATTCAACAAGCTACTAAAACTACCATTCAATTATACTCCTTGAAGAGGACAAATAGTTATAACTAAACCTATGTATTTGGGAGGAAGTAGGCTATATGTTCTTTACTAAATATTTTGTTTAGGTTATTTGGTTTAGAAACGCTCTATCAAGTTCCAACGTTCGCCGCTGGGTGTCAGTGACAGTGGCGTCTGGTAGCCAAAATTGGAACTACTAGAAATTGAACTATCATTCATCGTCATTCATTTCATCCCTCATTAACTTCAATAGTGAGGTTGGCGTCAGGAAGGGCATCCGGTCGTAGAAACCATCAGCCACGTGGAATTTCACTGCATCTCATCCCCGACCTCGTTGGAAACGGGATTATTAAGGGGTGAACATAACTATACATAGCCACTCAACACGATTCTAACCAATTTGTAATTGGTATTTCCCTCAGCGTGAAACAATTACATGAGATTATTAAATAAATTCACTTAGACGACCAGTTTCGATCGTTAAGCGATCATCATCAGATACTTTACACTTAGGCTATTAAATCTATGATGATGATGATAATTGTTGTTTTAAGGGGCCTAACATCTAGGTTATCGGCCCCTAATGGTTTGTGTGATCGTGAAGATGATAATGAAATGTAAACTATAGCTAAATCTAACTACTAACTTATATACTAGAATAAGAAATGGAAAACAAAATAGAATAAGGCAAATAAAGGACAGGAGGAAAAGAAAGGCCCTCAACCCTCGAAAAATAAGGATTGAGGGACTTGGAACGAAGGAGAGCCATGAAAGGAAGATAGGAAAGTGAAAGAGGAGGGGGTCGGCCCCAGAGGTAATGAATAAAAGGGTGAAAACCAGGCCCAGCTCAGGAATCTCTCGGAGTCGCCAACTCCTGAACTCACCAGCCGTGAGGCCCTGAGGGTGTAGCAATATCCATGGTACACCAGAAGTGGTGGGCCTACGTACAGCCGGCATCCTTGAGGGCTTTGTGCAGAAGGCAGGAGCTAATATGAAAAGAAAAAGAAGGCTGACCCTCCGCAGAAGAAGGGTATCGTAAATGATGAGACAAGGGCCAATTAAGGCGGGAAAGGAAGAGACTCCCTAGGCTTCGGATACCCTAATACCGTCGGGGTTGGAAGAGAACAAGAGTTGACCAAGTGAGGTTGACAGGAAAGAAGACGGAGAGGAGCCCGGCACAAGTAAGTGGAAGCAATGCCGGACTCTGCTGGGGCCCCGTGGTCGCCAACCCACGTCCCACTAAATGTGAGCCCGTGGGAGTATTTAATCTAAAGTATGAGTGTGATGGTATTTATAATATGTGCATTTAAGATACATTGGTTATTATAAAATATTACAGGATAAGAAATGGAACTGAGGTGTAGCATAGGGTTATTTGTTGCTAACTCATTCTTGAAGCATAAGAAGATTCACGGATAAAATGGGAGGGTAGAGAAACCATGTCAATAATAGACTAGGCCTAGATCATTACTGACTTTGAATTTAGTAAATTGATGAGGAAATTGTAGGGTATTCAGTTCTTTTTATGAAATAGACCACAAAGTGATCTGCTGTGAATTAAAGTTAGACCTTAAGTGCAGAAAGTGAAGGCAGTTTGCAGACGGATTAGGGTTGGAAATCTCCAGTATAGGGAACTTACGGAGAAATGCATCCAAATGATTGACGAGAAATTCAAAAGTGTAGATGGTAAGGAACTGGAGGGCATTGAAACAGAACCAAACAAATAATAGTAGAGTTCAAAAGGAAATCATGGGAGGAATTTGGTGATAAATTAGGAACGTTAGGTCAAGCAACTGGAAAACCTTTCTGGAGTGTTGTAAAGAATCTTAGAAATGGAGAAAAGTGGGAAATGTGTAGTGTTATGGATAATTCAACTTCGAAAACTTGATCAATGTGGCAGATTTTGAGATTATATTTAAAACAATTCCCACAGTCACCATGTTGAATTTCTCAAAACAATTGAATTACGGTATATTAGATATCAGCATATTAAACATTCCATAGAGATTTACGATGCCAGGTTTTTTGTACTCGGGAGAATAACTTGCGAGAAGAGTACATTTTAATATTTGAACTTCGCGTGGCCGCCATGTTCGTTTTGTACTCAACAGATTCTTGAAAGTAATATAGGTAATCTTATCATAGTATCCTTTCTGACCATGCAAGATTTAAGGTTGATAGTGGTAATAGTTTTGGAGATAATGAATGCGGGTTAAATAGTTCACGTGGCACCCAAGGTAGGTTGGTGAAACTCACTAAAATTTAGAACGCACATTTAAGGCCAGACAAGATGGTAGTAAGTTTTTACCAAATTTTATTGAAATCGTTCCAGCTGTTTAGATTTGATTAGGGTAAAGCGGGATACACACAAACATACACGCGCACACACATACGGACTAAAGGTGATCTCATATGCCTATATTTCAAAAATGAAAATATGTTAATAAATCCTAAGCTTGAGTTTTTGTAATGGCATTGCCTCGACATTATTTCTAATTAAAATGAAAGTAAAATATTATACTCTACGACGATAATCCAACTGTAAACATCTCGAAGCAATCTTTCTTAAGACTCAATTAATTTCTATCTTTCAGAATGAACTTCATCTCCCCTGAGGAATAAACGAGAGTCGCATTTGAAGGAGTATCTTAATTAAATAACCGGAGAATATCAAGATTTTAATGCTGAATATTTTAGCAGAAAAGTTTTTAAGATGTTCTTTTCTTTTCACAACCCACGTCTTTTTCTGAGGTTTCGCATCTGTCGCTAATGTTTTGGTTCCTTAGTTTAGGGGTTGTGACAACGTGGTCGTGTAGCCCCGTGTCGCTAATGTTTCGGTTCCTTAGTTTAGGGGCTGTGACAACGTGGTCATGTAGCCCCGTGTCGCTAATGATTCGGTTCCTCAGTTTAGGAGCTGCGACAACGTGGTCATGTATCCCCGTGTCGATAATCTTTCGGTTCCTCAATTTATGGACTGCGACAACACGGTCATGTATCCCCGTGTCACTAATGTTTCGGTTCCTCAGTTTAGGGGCTGCGACAACGTGGTCATGTAGCCCCGTGTCGCTAATGTTTCGGTTCCTCAGTTTAGGGACTGCCACGTCACGGTCATGTAGCCCTGTGTCGCTAATGTTTCGGTTCCTCAGTTTAGGAGCTGCCACAACACGGTCATGTAGCCCCGTGTCGCTAATGTTTAGTTCCTCAGTTTAGGGGCTGTCACATCACGGTCATGTAGCCCCGTGTCGCTAATGTTTCGGTTCCTCAGTTTAGGGGCTGCGACAACACGGTCATGTAGCCCCGTGTCGCTAATGTTTAGTTCCTCAGTTTAGGGGCTGTCACATCACGGTCATGTAGCCCCGTGTCGCTAATGTTTCGGTTCCTCAGTTTAGGGGCTGCGACAACACGGTCATGTAGCCCCATGTCGCTAATGTTTAGTTCCTCAGTTTAGGGGCTGTCACATCACGGTCATGTAGCCCCGTGTCGCTAATGTTTAGTTCCTCAGTTTAGGGGCTGTCACATCACGGTCATGTAGCCCCGTGTCGCTAATGTTTCGGTTCCTCAGTTTAGGGGCTGCGACAACACGGTCATGTAGCCCCGTGTCGCTAATGTTTAGTTCCACAGTTTAGGGGCTGCCACATCACGGTCATGTAGCCCCGTGTCGCTAATGTTTCGTTCCTCAGTTTAGGGGCTGCGACAACACGGTCATGTAGCCCCGTGTCGCTAATGTTTCGGTTCCTCAGTTTAGGGGCTGCGACATCACGGTCATGTAGCCCCGTGTCGCTAATGTTTCGTTCCTCAGTTTAGGGGCTGCGACAACACGGTCATGTAGCCCCGTGTCGCTAATGTTAAAAACCAGAAAATCTATCTTGTAAATAAAACGCCAAGGTGTATGTTTCACAAAACTCAAGCTCTTAAATCAGAGAGAGTTGTTAGAAGGTGCGGTTTGTACCAACATCTTCCAAATCAGATCAATAGTACAGGAAATAATCTTGTATATAGTTTAAAGTCTATATTTTATTAATGCAGTCAATAGCCGTTTATTTTATTTTCATGACGGGTCAGGGAAGGGATTTTGGAAGGAAATTGGCCGTGGCCCTATAAAAAGAAACCATCCAGGTATTGAATGACCTATTGGTGAAAATGGGAAACCACAAAAACCATTTCTAAAAGTGAATAGTAAGGGTGAGAGGAAAAATACTTTAATAATATCAATGGTTCGATTTTTCAAATAATAATCCCGAGCATTATTCACATAGATCTAATAACTACCACAAAAAAGGTTCAAATTAAAAACTCGTAATCTGGTACCCAAGGAAAGTTTTGAAAACAAGCTAATTATTTAAAAAAATGCGCTATAAATATTTTGTTTTGGTTCCTTACTTTAGGGGCTGCGATACCGCCATGATATAGCCCCATGTACTTTGGGTGTGTGTAGAATTTGTCTGATAACCGTTATTAATTGTGATGGCTGTATTAGTGTGTGTTATCTGTGATTCAGATAGAAGGACTGCAGACGATCAATTTTTCAAGTAGTTCCTACCTTTGCTACCAAATGCTACCGCCCACGACACCTAGCTGCGGACTTGGCTACTAGATGCCATCGCAGTCAGCACCTGGCGGCGAACGTTGGAACTAATATAGCGTTATAAAACTAACCTACAAATGTTAGCTTCCTCAAGTGTAGTTAGTGGAAGGTTCTTTTCATGCCATAAATCTATGACATGGGACCGCCGCGCCGGCTTTACTTTCCCTCCAAAGGAAGGAATACTCGGGGATTTTGGACCTTCTTAAAAATCCAACGGCTTCGGCCGGGTTTGAACCCGTGATCTTGTACATAGAAGCTCAGCATCGCTATAAATCTGAAACCATGTTACCAAATTGTTCCAAATTTGAAAATAATCTTAATTTTTCCAGAATACATTAACTCACAAAATATGGTGAATATCGGATGGAAATTGCAGGACTTAACAAAACTCAGTAAGGTCCGCCTTTTGCATCCACGAGCCTGGCGTCAGGAAGAGCATCCGGCTCCAGAAGCCATTGCCACTTGGATACGCATCCCACTTGATACCGAAACCGTAAAATCGGGAATAATAAGTAATAGAAATAAGTAGGAATTCTTTCTGTTACGATCATTGTTTTCCAAGCACACAAAATAGATTATGTTTTGTTTAATCAGAAGTAAATATTTGAGGCACGGCACGTCTCCAGCTGTTATATTCACGACGATACTAAAGAAAAGAGAGAACGAAAGGCAGAGAGAAATAGAGAGACATGGCTTCTTAAGAAATCAAACTTGCAGCCAAGTTTTGTAGAAGGGGAAGTGGAAGTTTGCACAGAACATCTCTTTACCAAGTTCACAACAGTACATCCGCAAGAATAGCACCACAGCTCAAAGCCATTTCCTTAAGTAAATTAAATTTCCTTCAATACATCTCCATGTAATTCTATTTCCATTGTTAAATAATATTTGTTCGCTAGTTAGAAGTAATGTTTTAACAGCGTAGTTTCTGGCATTCCTCTCCATTGTTCTTGATGGATAGACATTTGCGGCCATATTGTGCAACCACTTCGATTCTGCTATAATATATCGTCTTGGCGTTGTCACTAACATGCAGAATAAAGAGAAACATTCTAGATTTTAACCCAAACTATTGGAGTTACCGGATCAAATCTGCCTCATTTTCCGTTTGGCTGTGGCCGAATGCCTTTCCTGGTGCCACCTGAATTGCCAGGTGATTTTGTTTTGTTTTTGTTTTTAATCGCTTATCCTACCAGCTCGGTTGCACCCAAGGAGTCTGGGAGGGATCATTCCTCTACCGTCGCAAGAACGGTGTCAGGAGCTGAACTATTTTGAATTGACCATGTATGTGTCAACACAAGCACTCGTAGTGATATATTTAGGCCACAAAGTATGTGGTGTAGCCACTGGTTTGCATAACTTGTCAGTCAAAACAGAAGACGATTTTGATTTAACCATGTATGGGTCGACACTAGCGCTCGTAGTTATAGATTTAGTGAATTACGTCCGGCAGAGGATGTGGTCTAACGCTTGGTGTCCATGACTTGTCAGTTTAGTGTGTGTCACTATGCCACCAGCACGTAAGAGGTCTTCGTTTAATACACACAATATTTAAAATTGGAATAATACAATTAAAAAGCAGAAAGTAGTAAGATTCAGCGACGAACCTGGAACGAGTCGGCAACACGATAATAATAATAATATTATCGTATGGCCTCGGGTGCCAGGTGCAAGCTTTCTTATTTGGCACCCAGGGGGCAGCTTGCATGTCGAATTTTGTTGTTCCTTGAAGCACTATGAAAGCAAAGGAGGTCTTGACACTAGCACTTTCTAGTAGAGAAATGAGGAACTTTGTGCTGGCGGAAAATCCCGAGATTAATTTTGCCATTGTGAACACGGCACTGAATTCAAATAGGTTATTTAACATGCCAACAACGTATGACTTGCGTATCGTGATTTTTGTCGCCTTTCAAAAATCACTTACCACGGCTTGGAGCGAACCTGCAACCTTGGGGTTAGTAATCTGACACGAAAACCACTCACCCTCCGTGGCAAGCAGCAACAAGATGAAGACATTGTGATCATTGAACGATCAACAACTAAAAATGAAATTACTTCAAAGAAACGCAAACCTCGCAAACAGACGATACTCGTATGGTTTCGTTGAAACATAAAGTCATAAAGTTCACTAAATGTATCACTACGAGCGCCAGTGTTGACCTATTTGCTCTTGCGGAAGCAGAATCAGTGATGAGTGAGTGAGCAAATGAGAGTTTTTCTATATATAAATATAGAAATTTAGAAATTAATGTTTCTATTAAAATAGTAATCAGAGAATGAAAATATATATGTGGAGTGTTACTAACCTTAATTTGTCCGTGTAAGAATGGAATAAGTCTTAAAACCTACACAACTATTCATTCAAATCAAGAATAAATGTATATCATCATCATCATCATTTCCCAGCTCCAATTTCCCGGGTGTGGTACACAAGCGCTCGGTCAGAGTAAAATTGCTGTTCTTCTACATCTTTCCATTTGACATTACGTTTGTTGACCTCAGACTTCGCTGTGTCTGTCCATGGATTTCTTGATCTTCCTACCGGTCTTCTCCCTCTCACTTCTCTGTTGAAATAATTTCTTGGTGTTCTATTTCTGTCCATTCTCATGACGTGTCCAAACCACTGTAATCTGCATCTTCCTCTGAGTTCAGTGACAGGTATTTTGATACCAACTTCCAGCCTGATAATTTCATTCCTAATCTTATCATTGGTTGGTTGGTTCTTAAGTTTAGGGGCTGCGACAACGCGGTCATGTAGCCCCGTGTACTTTGGGTGTGTGTAGAATCTGTCTGATAACCGGTGTTAATTGTGATGACTGTATTAGTGTGTGTTATCTGTTTTTTAATTTAAGTACTGCAACTTAGAATTTTTCAAATAGTCCCTACTTTTGCCGCCAAGCGCCACCGTCAACGACTACTAGGCCAAGTTCAGAACTTAGCTACTAGATGCCACAGCAGTCGGCTCTTGGCAACGAACGTAGAAACCTAAGAGCGTTGTTTACATTCTTAACCTATCCAATTTAACTTCACACAGGTGCAATTAGTGGAAGGTTCTTTAACATGCCATAAATCTATGACATGGGACCGCCGGCTTTACTTCCCCTCCGAAGGAAGGCATTCTGAGAGATTTTTAACGCTCTTAAAAATCCGACGGCTTCGGCCGGGTTTGAACCCGCTAAATCTTATCTTTCCTGGTCCTCTGGTTCATTGTTCTGATGAATGTTTAATGTGATGACAGCAGACATTGTACAAATATTTCATGAAACCAATGTAAGGCTTATAATGTATGCAGATGATATGGTGTTATTAGCCAAGGATCCTGTCATCCTGCAGAATTGCCTAGATAGACTCCGGTATTGGGCGAAGGATAACTCCCTGAGCATTAACAGAGAGAAAAACAAAAGTTATGAAATTTAGAAGGGGTCAGAAATTGTGCGCATCGGACAGGTTCACCTGTGGCGAAGATCAGCTTGAAATCGTTACCTCGTACAAATACCTGGGAATCACCCTGCAAACAACAGGAACAACCTTTACTAGACACATAAAAGAAAAAAAAAGTAGCAGCCATCAAAGCAGTGAATGACATTCCTAAAGCTTACAATCTATCACTAGCTACAGCAATGGCACTGTTTAAAAATAAAGTGGCCCCAGTTGCAACATATGGTTTTCTTCTCATATGGAATAATCTTTCGGTAACAAACTTAAGACCACTTGAAAATATAAAAGCCAGGTACTTAAAACGCATTCTACTGATATCCAAGTTTTCGGAAAATCGAATCGCATATCTTCATGGAAATGAAACATTCTTCCTGGAAGATATCAAATCGCTCTTCAAGCTACCCAACACGGCTGCCTTGGACGTGGTCTTGGAAGAAAGAAAACTATAGCATGTAAAATTCCTAGGGAATTTTTCGATACTGAAGCAATGAAAAATCACGAATGGTCAGGACCAAATTTCAAGTTACGCCACGTCTTCACGCGTTACGCTGCACATGGTTTTCATAGTAAAACAAGATGTTCAGGAAAGAACATATAGCCTACTTTCTCCTAAATGCAGGGGTATTGTTATAACTCTTTGTCCATTTCAAGGAGTATGATTGAATCTTGGTTGTAGTAGCTTGTTGAAATACAACGTGCTATAGGGATATTAAACATGAATATGAGGTGCCCCTTGCTAGTGCTACCTATGTACCAAATTTCGTTCAATTCGGTTTCACCGTGTATGAATTGATAGGGGGAATCGATTTGCACACATACTTGGCCACCATCTGCAAACTATTGGGCTTATGTTCTTGCAGTTTGGTCAGAATATGTTTCCCACATAAAGATATGGTGTTGCAAAATTTGGTAGAGACTAGATTATTAGGTTGGTCGTAATTACATTTTAGCTTTTAACATTTGGGTGGCCGCGATTACGTTTTCGTCAAGATAGCGGTGATATAAAACATGACATGGTCAAAGGATGCTCCCTCCATAAAGGTATGTTGTTGCAAAGTTTGGTAGAGATCGGATGGTTATGTTAGTCGTAATTTGATTTAAGCATTAAACATTTGTGTGGCCGCCATTACGTTTCTGTCAATACGGCGGCGATATAAATCATGACACTGAGATGCCCTTTGCTAGTGCTATCTCTGTACCAAATTTCGTTCCATTCGGTTTCACCGTGTTTGAATTAATAGGGGGAATCAATTTTGACACAAAGATGGCCGCCATCCGCAAACTATTAGGCGAATGACCTATTAGATTGGTCAAAGGATGCTCCCTCCATAAAGGTATGTTGTTGCTAAATTTGCTAGAGTTCGGATGATTAGGCTAATCGTAATTTTATTTAAGCTTTGAACATTTGTGTGGCCGCCATTACGTTTCCGTCAAGATGGCGGCGATATAAAACATGACAATGAGGTGCCCATTGCTAGTGCTACCTCTGTACCAAATTTCGTTCATTCGGTTCCACCGTGTTCGAATTAATAGGGGGAATCAATTTTGACATAATGATGGCCGCCATCCGCAAACTATTAAGCTAATGACCTATTAGATTGGTCAAAGGATGCTCCCTCCATAAAGGTATGTTGTTGCAAAGTTTGGTAGAGATCGGATGGTTATGTTATTCGTAATTTGATTTAAGCTTTAAACATTTGTGTGGCCGCCATTACGTTTCTGTCAATATGGCGGCGATATAAATCATGGCACTGAGATGCCCTTTGCTAGTGCTATCTCTGTACCAAATTTCGTTCCATTCGGTTTCACCGTGTTTGAATTAATAGGGGGAATCGATTTTGACACAAAGATGGCCGCCATCCGCAAACTATTAGGCTAATAACCTATTAGATTGGACAAAGGATGCACCCTCCATAAAGGTATGTTGTTGAAAAGTTTGGTAGAGATCGGATGGTTATGTTAGTCGTAATTTAACTTAAGCTTTGAACATTTGTGTGGCCGCCATTACGTTTCTGTCAATATGGCGGCGCTATAAAACAGACACTGAGATGCCCTTTGCTAGTGCTACCTCTGTACCATATTTCGTTCCATTCGGTTTCACCGTGTTTGAGTTAATAGGGGGAATTGATTTTCACACAAAGATGGCCGCCATCCGCAAACTATTAGGCTAATGACCTATTCGTTTGGTCAAAGGATGCTTCCGCTATAAAGGTATGTTGTTGCAAAATTTGGTATAGATCGGATGATTAGGTTAATCGTAATTTGATTTAAGCTTTGAACATTTGTGTGGCCGCCATTACGTTTCCGTCAAGATGGCGGCGATATAAAACATGACACTGAGGTGTCCCCTGCTAGTGCTACCTTTGTACCAAATTTCGTTCAATTCGCATTCACCGTGTACGAATTGATAAGGGGGGGGGGGACATACATTCAGAGTACACACACTCACACACACACACACACACACACACAGACTCACACACACACATACACACAGACAGACACACTTTTTCGCCGTGTGTTGATCTCATAAGTCTACTTTAATTCTTTGCAAAAATCGAAAGTAGGCTAATAAAATATGTACAAATCCAAAATTTCACAAACCGACAGAAAAGTGCATGTCGCCAATGTGGGGAGCTATGCTCTCTGTATCATCTTGGAGACTGTGCTGAAAGATCACAACCGATCAGCACATTTGCTCAATACGGATACAAATGAGTATTATCTTATTTATATAGGCTATTCATATAATCTTTCTTTGTACACATTGTGTTTAATTAATAATAACACATTTCTGTTGCCTGGATTTTACTATTAGCCTTGTTGAGTAAGGTACATGTTTCTAGTCCATAGGTTATTATTATTTTCGTATGGTACAAATGATCAACATATATATATAAATATGTACATAACAATCAAAACTGAACATTAAGGCTCTTCAACTAGAAAAGCGCTGGAGCTGATGCTTTCATGAACTCTTCCCATTTGCATGCAATGCTACGCTGTGGGAACTTGGGTAGATTATTAGTTTGGGAATAACCTAACCCCCAAGGGAAGATGATAAAGAAAAAGAAGTGTGTTTCGGACTGGAGAAAAAGGATGGAGAAATAGGACGAGAGTCCAACAGAAGTTATAATTTTAACTTTAAGTATACTCAAAGGCAGCTGCCGCTGCAAATCCGCTCTCCGATACCTAAAGTGGGTAGGGACCTGGGCAAAGCTAACGGGAAACGCAGCTGAAACTTGGGCTGTTTGCAAGAAAGTTGCTGTAGCGTATTCCCTCTCAAGCATACATATGCCTACTATGAGGAAGGGTGGTGGTCTGGCAAGACAAAGAGTAACAGATTTATTGTGTATCTGTTCAAAGGAGTTTGTTTCTGAACAGGTAATTTGAAGAGTGCAAATAATTTGAATCAGTTTTGATATTTTAGTTTTTGAAATTGTAGAATTTCTAAAGAGCGACCAAATGCTTCCAAGAAGGATGGGGATAAAGCAATTATACCTTTGGGAATAATTTTGGTAAGTGTACCAATAGTTGCATTTAGAAATGGCTAAGCTTTTACCCATCAAGGCGCCGACTAAAAGTTTAGACAATGAGAAACACTTATATTTTGAAAAACCAACCATAAGTGTTAGAGAGAATCTCCACAAGCAGGGAGCTGGCGTAGCGAGCTTTGTTTGCCTTACTGACCAGTTAGAATTAGCTATGAGAGACTTTACTAAGTTACTAACTAAGAGTTCTTGCTCAAATGCAACAGGCGGTGAAAACCCTATCAATAGATTTATTTTTATTAAATAGGAAGAAACAAGGAAGACAGGATCTTGCCTAACCGTTATGTTAGAGAAATGATAAGGCAAAAAACAAATCTTTAATTTATTTAACAATGTGAAAGGAAGTAGTTTTTGTAACAAATATATAATTTTGATTTTTTATAAACAATTGGGGTCGCAGACCTCCGAAAACATCTAAAGCTTGTGCCAGGCAATTGATAATTCTTTTGGTTTTAAACCTTTTATATGCTTTAAAATCTTCGTAAGATTTTGAAATGGCTAAGATGAATAAATGAAAAATTTAAAGATAACTGACGTAATTAAAGTTAAACAATAAATCAAGTACAAGGTGTTTACTTTAAGGATTTATAGGTAAGTATCTTAGAAATAATAACAACTTGGAAAGCAACAACAAAAAAACAGGAAGAAATGAAATATAAGTTTCTATAACTTCTTGTATTAATACTGAACTACGTTTAATGATTATACATAGGAGATTTTGCAAATAGGGCAGGTCACTTATTGTGAAACCTGATGAGAACAATTGAAAGGAAGTTTCTAGAGCTCCTATGTTTAAGTAGGGATCACGAGAAAAATGGGGCAAGTTTCCCTTTCGTGAAACCTAGAGATAACTCACTTTTGAGTAGAAAGAATTGGATTCCCTCATTAGAAGGGAGAAACAATATAATTTAAGGCGTGTACTAGACACGAAGTTTTACAGATATTAATTCGTTATACATGGAGCAAATAAGGGAGGGCACTTATGTAGAGTGACACCTCATTGAAAAAAGACCTAAAGTAACAATTTTATTATTTTGGTTTGTTAGTAAAGGGTTTTGGAAAGATCAAATGGGATTGTGGAAAAGTGTTCATGGCCGTATTTATTGTACTCGGACGAGCGCGACGTGGATGAAAAGTTGAACAGGCACTGTTTTCACTATAGTCTGTTGATATAGTTGAAGAGTTCACTGTAGTAGCGCAAAACGTTGATGGCATAGAAAGTTATTGCAATGGTGGAAAATAACTAGTTACACTAGATTAGCGAGAGCCTATTGCTTGAGAAACTGGTAGGTTATACTTGAATGCACCAGAAAAATCCCAACGGAGGAAGAAAAATTAGATATTGATTAGCAGTTCATAAGGAAGATTCCTTAGTTTGAAAAAGTATTCCCATATGTGAGTGGAAAATACATGACAGTATAACTGGTAGATAGAGTGCAGGTTCTGGAAGGTTCCAGAGCAATGATGACTTGTTTAAATTGGGTAGAGAATCCCTCGGCGGAAAACTAGATTATATAGACAGTGGGTATTTTGGAAATATCTCTCGATGTGAGATAACATCTCAGAAAATCTTTCATATTGAAAGTTAGACTTGATAGTTTAAGTTTGATCAAGAAGATCTCTAGAAAGCAGTTATTTTCACATAGCAACTTTCACTGTCTATAAAATCCAAATAAAAGCATTGAGCCTCTTAAAAGTGATGAGAATGAGGTTAAGACGTGAAGTCGGTACTTATCTTTGCTTCATGAAGAAGGCGATGTTGCTGTTGACGGTTGGTTCTAAAATTCGAACATGGCGTCGAATTTAAAAGTTTGCCTCTAGAGTTAAGGAGGCGAGCTTTAGTTAAGCTCTAACTGACTGGTCTGACTTCCGACGTACAATTGAGACACGCTCAACGGAGCGCGGAGGGACCAGGGAAGGGAAAAAGAGTGGGGGTAGGAGACAAAAGGAATACATATAATAATAGCCAACTTTAAAGTTATAAAAATCTTCTTGATGAAATGGTCTTCAATGAGTTGATAGTAGGAGTCACTAGCGCAGCCTGGAGGGTGAAAAATTAGACGAAGTTCTCTTGAACACGAAGATGATAGCTGGCGATAGCGACGAGATCTGGTGGCTAAATTGATAATGAAGTCCTCTTGTACAGGGAAGAATTGAGGAAATTCAGAGATTCGCTGCTAGATGACGCTAAGTAGGTCAAGGAAGATATATATCTAGAACAGACTTACAGGTAGTATGAGAGACATATACCAACAAAGAGAAATCAGGAGATCACTGTTGGTGTTTGCGAAAAAAGGAAGGGATGAACTAAGGCAAAGAGAAGCAAAAGCTTACTCTATCTTACCGTGTATTCCAAAGAATACACCAAGCTGGGAGGGGAAAACACCAACAGAGAACAAAGACAAAAAATTAAAAGTTTAAAGGTAAAGGAGCAATTAAAGACAGTGGTCTTATGATATGCCCATTAGTGGTCAAGATCTTGGCTACCCTAACTCTCCCATCCCTTCCAGGATAACACTCGGTCACTCAACCAGAAATCTAGACCAAATGAGGAGAAACATCCCTAACCAGCACCAAGTCCCCCACTTTAATGTCGGGATTGGAAAGAAACCTCTTCTGTCTCCGTTGCAAGGAAGTTAAGTATTCTAAATTCCATCTCTTCCAAAAATAATTCCGGAGGGCTTTAAGTTTACGCCAAACAATAGGTAAATTAGAATCCCTGTAAGAGTTGGGAAGGGGAGGAGGGACAGAAAGGGAAGTGCCTATATGGAAGTGACCAGGTGTGAGTGGAAGCAGGTCATCAGGGTCATTGGAAAGCGGAGTTAAAGGGCGAGATTTTACAGCACCTTCAATCAGAACAGACAGCGAATTAAATTCTTCATAAGTCAGAATGCGATTACCTAAACCCTTTCTTAAGTGACGTTTAGTGAGCTTTTCGCAGGATTCCCACCTATCACCGTGATGAGGAGCGTAGGGAGGTATAAAACGCCATTTGAAACCTTTTGAGTAGGAAAAATTAGAAATCTGTTCCATGGCAAGAGAAGATGTGAGAGCTTTCTTCCACAAAGAAGCTGCGCCTTGAAAAGTGGAAGCGTTATCAGAGAACATCTCCGAAGGAACACCACGCCTAGCAGCGAAGCGAGAGACAGCTGATAAAAAGTAAGACGTAGAGGCATTCGTTACTAGTTCCAAATGGATCGCGCCAGTAACCATGCAAACAAATAGAGAAACATAGAGCTTACCAAACAATTTGCGTTTAGCTTCAGGGTAATTGCGTTGATATTGGAACAGACCCATATAGTTCACACCAGTTAGAGCAAATGGACGTATAGGAGAAGAGCGAAAGGAGGGCAGATCGCTCATTAATTGATTATTGACTTTTTGTTTCGCTTTGAAGCAAGGAATGCATTTGTGAATTATAGAGGAAACTTCATGAATTCCATTTATAATCCAGTAATTTTCCCTTAAGAGGCAAAGCAGTGTGCGTGGTACCAACATGCAGATTACGATAATGAAAGTCACGTATGATTAAAGAAGTCACGTGATGTTTAGAAGGCAAAATAACAGGATGCTTTTTGTCCTCAGAAAGCAAAGATTGCGAGAGCCTACCACCTACCCTGAGTAACCTATTGTCATCAAGGAACGGGGCTAAGGCACGAAGACGACTGGATTTGGGAAGATCCTTTTTAGAAGAAAGTAAAGACAATTCAGAAGAAAAGGCTTCTTGCTGTGTTAGTTGAAAACCCTTAATGGTAGCGAGATTCAATTCATGATTGGTAAGGTGTGGTTTGGGGAGAAGAGATTGGTCAACCACAAGATATTTCCATCTGAGAAGATAGGCAACAATTCGAATTAATTTGTAACAGGAAGAATGGCGGGACAACGAGGGATGAGAAACGTTGAAAACAAGAGAGGAAGCAGTAGATTTAGATATTTTAGAGTCAGGCAAGTTGAAGTTTGTAGCTGGAGGTTTAGAAGGCCAACAAGAAGAGTCTCCGATTAACCACGAGGGCCCATGCCAGTACAACTGAGAAGCTGCCAATTGAGAGGGTAAACATCCACGTGAAATGATGTCGGCAGGGTTGTCAGCGCTGGGCACATGCCTCCATTGACATCCCGAAGAAAGAGTTTGAATTTTGGAAACCCTGTTTGCAACAAAAGTTTGCCAATGAGCGGGGTTCTTGGCGATCCAAGAAAGGGTGATCATGGAATCGCTCCAGAGATAGATTTGCGAGAATTCGACTTTAATACTTCCCGTAATTTCTTAACAAGTTCTGCGGCCATGAGTGCAGCACACAATTCAAGCCTAGGCAAAGTGATAGTTTAAAGAGGAGCCACCTTCGATTTGGCACAAACAAGGTTGGAAACTGAAGATCCATTTAATGAACCGCAATAAACCCAATATGCACAGCAACCGTAAGCGTTTTCGGAACTGTCCGAAAACACATGAAGGAAAAAAGATGCATTAGGATGAGCGTTAATTAAATTCCTGGGAATTTCAATAAGGGAAAGATCAAGCAAATTGCTGCGAAAAGAGAGTCATCTGTTAAGAAAGGAAAAGGGAACAGTGTCGTCCCATTCACATTTGAGCGACCATAGCTCTTGCATGAAAAGTTTGGCTATAACAATAACTGGGGCAAGGAATTGAAGTGGATCAAAAATTTTTGCAATTTCAGAGAGAATTTGTCTTTTTGTGTTAGGGAGCTCTTCTGCAAGCGAAACTTTATAGATGAGAGTGTCAGTGCTAGTGCACCAATGAACTTCAAGAGTTTTTATGGATTCGGAGTCTCCACCAATTTCGACGGAGGAGGGGTCTACATCTTCAATAGGAAACCGGGCGAGAAACTCATGGGAGTTGGAATTCCACTCATGAAGTGGGAATCCTTCATTCTTTAACAATGCTTGAAGTTCTAGAGACACGAAAGAAGCTTCCTCAAGAGTGGGGAAAGACTGCAAGTAATCGTCAACATAGAATGATGTAGTTAGTGTTTCGGAAGCTTTAGAATCAAATAAATGACCATCTTGAGAGGCTAACAAGTGTAGGGATCGGATAGCAAGGAAAGCGGAAGGTTTTAAGCCATAAGTAACCGTCTTTAAGCGAAATGCCTTAATGGGCTTGCTGATTTTGTCGCGCCACAAGATTCTTTGGAGATCTCATTGTTCAGGCTGAATTAAAACTTGACGGTACATCTGTTTTATATCCGCTACAACAGCTATGCGAAATAATCGAAAGTTTAAGAGTATAGCAGATAAATCTGACTGAATAGCAGGACCAGAGTAAAGAGTATCGTTAAGACTGTTGCCATTAACTTCAGGTGATGAACCATTGAAAACGACTCGTATTTTATCCGTTACAAGAGGGTTTTTCCACACGGGATGATGATTTAAGAAAACTGTTTCAAATGGGGGGGTGCAATTCGTCATCAGATTTGTTAACAGCTTCCATATGATTTATGCTTTCATACTCATCCATGAAATCAGTATACTGCTGTTTAACGAGAGGTTCTTTCTTGAATTTGCTCTCGATAGCAAAGAGAGCTTTTCGAGCTTTGGGTTGAGAGTTGATAAGTTTAGGGGGATTATGTAATATTGGCATCTGAACAATGAACCGGCCATCAGAAGAACGAGTGGTGGTGTTCAGAAAGAGTTGCTCACATAATTCGTTTTCTGAAGAGGTCACGTTAGGAGAATCAACGCTTTCGAGCCTCCAGAACTGTTCTAAGTCAGTAATAGCGAAATAACATTGCGATACGGGTTGGGGAGAATAATGAGGAAGTTGACCGGTGACGATCCATCCAAAATTAGTGTCTCTGGCAACCATGTTTGAGGATAACTTGCGAACCTGTTTACGAAGGCAATTCCAGAAAACATTGGCACTAAAGCGTATGTCAACGGGGTTTTGTACATTGAACAGAGGATCGGCTAGCCTTAAATGCGAGGGAATGTTTAAACCTGAAATATCCACAGAGTGACTTGGATTATCTTCTCCTATGCTATTGAGAATGAGACAATTCAGTTTGAGAAAGTAGTTTCTGTGACAAATGTCTCTTATGGTTAGCATTGAAAACTGTAAAGCTTGCGATTTTGAGCTGTTAATGCCCGATACGTTAATAGAAGTGGGGTTTACAGGTAGGCCTAGTTTTCTAATCAAAGAATTAGACACAAAATCATGAGTTGCCGCTGAATCAAGAAGACCGCGTGCACGGACCCAGTTGTCAAAGTTATCCTGAACTTCGATTTGGACAGTGGACAATAGTACTTGGGCTACGTATGGACTTGGCGTTTTGAATGTAAGATGAAGCATTGGAACTGTTAGCATTGTCACTTTTCTGAGAAGTAGATGCGGTCGATGACCTTGCTTGATCATGACGATGTAGTAAAGTGTGATGAGCTTTTTCACAATGGAAGCAAAGTCTGGTGGACTTGCAATTTGAAGCAGAATGCGTGGGTGCTAGGCAGTTGAAGCAATGTTTATTCTGGGAAACTAATTTTCTTCTGTCGTCGACTGATATTTCTTTAAAAGATTTACATAGATATAAGGCGTGGGAATCTTTACAAAGTGTGCACTTAAATGGTTCATTTAAACACTTGCGGGGTTCGCTTTGAGTGTTTAAAACGAGAGAACCTGCAATACGGCGTTCACTAGACCTAGTTGGGTAACCAGTGGCGTTTGACTTGAGTTTAGATGAGCTGGACCCAGGTTTTTGGGTACTAAACGCTAAGCGTTCGCTTTTAGGTTTAAGAGACATTGATTCAAATTTAGAACTAGGGGATGAGGGTTCACTTTGATTAGCTAAAGCAGTTAAGAGTTGGCATCTAGAATTTATGAAAGTGACAAAATGCTCGTAAGAGTAATCGTCTTCTCTGGAAAGTTCAATCTCCCAAGCTTTGAGGGTAGCAACATCGACTTTAGAAACCACTAAATGTATTAGGAAAGTGTCCCAGTGATCAGTGGGTTGATCTAATTGGGATAGAGCTTTAACGTGAAGTTGTGTTGTATCAATGAGAGTACGCAAACTAGTGACGTCGTTGTGCTGTGACGCAGGTAAGTTAAACTGAGCCTTCATATGGCGTTGAATACGTAACCGTGAATTACCGTATCTTTCTTTCAACAAGTTAAAGGCAATGGGGTAGTTTTCGGCACTTAATGGGAGCGCTTCAACTAACTGCAGAGCTTGACCTCGGAGGATAGATCTCAAATAATGAAACTTGTAGATGACTTGAATGTCTTCATTGTCATGAACAAGAGAACAAAATAGTTCATAAAAAGAATCCCAAGTAGATTCGTCTCCAGAGAAGTGGGGTAAATCAATCTTCGATAGAATTGGTTTGGGCTTGTGAGTGCCATCGCGAAAAGAGGTTTGTTGTTCGTGAAGGGAACCAAGAACCGAACCTTCTTTTTTCTGTTCTTCTTCGAGTTGGCGTATTATTTTAAAAGCAGAATCTATGCCTTCGTAATATTGATTTTCTACTTCGCCTCGATCTTCAGTTTGATTGAGCATACAAGTTTCAATTTCTGTTTGGATGTTACAATAATTTTCATATGAACGTTCAAAATCCTTTGCAAGATGTTTCAACAAATCTAATTGAGCTTCTGAGGGATCTAGCTCTTTGATGTATTTTCTGAATCGAGTAATTTGCCCTTTATAGGATGCTCGTTTAGAAGTAAGTTTTTCATCCTTATACTTTTCTGTAGGAGCCATGACAAAATAGGTAAATTAAAGTATAACTTACGAAACTGTGGAACCTCGGAAATGCTGTCAGGCTGGCAGCAGCAAATAATTTGAATGAAAAGGACACACCAAAAGAGACAGGAACGGCCTCTTTCCACTTCACAGGCTTTGCTCGGTGTAGTTATAGCTGAAAAATTCAAAGAAGATATTAATGATTTGCAAAATATTGTCAAATAATCCTTGACAAATAGAAAATGTCATAAATGGACTCTCCCGGGTTTCGGCACCAAATTTTGGGTAGATTATCAGCTTGGAAATAACCTAACCCCCAAGGGAAGATGATAGAGAAAAAGAAGTTTGTTTCGGACTGGATAATAAGGATGGAGAAATAGGACGAGAGTCCAACAGAAGTTATAATTTTAACTTTAAGTATACTCAAAGGCAGCTGCCACTGCAAATCCGCTCTCCGATACCTAAAGTGGGTAGGGACCTGGGCAAAGCTAACGGGAAACGCAGCTGGAACTTGGGCTGTTTGCAAGAAAGCTGCTGTAGCGTATTCCCCTCAAGCATACATATGCCTACTATGGGGAAGGGTGGTGGTTTGGCAAGACAAAGAGTATCAGATTTATTGTGTATCTGTTCAAAGGAGTTTGTATCTAAACAGGTAATTTGAAGAGTGCAAATAATTTGAATCAGTTTTGATATTTTCGTTTTTGAAATTGTAGAATTTCTAAAGAGCGACCAAATGCTTCCAAGATGGATGGGGATAAAGCAATTATAACTTTGGGAATAATTTTGGTAAAGGTACCAATAGTTGCATTTAGAAATGGCTAAGCTTTTACCCAGCAAGGCGCCGACTAAAAGTTTAGACAATGAGAAACACTTATATTTTGAAAAACCAACCATAAGTGTTAGAGAGAATCTCCACAAGCAGGAAGCTGGCGTAGCGCGCTATGCTTGCCTTACTGGCCAGTTAGAATTAGCTATTAAAGCTAAGAGAGACTTTACTAAGTTACTAACTAAGAGTTCTTGCTCAAATGCAACAAGTGGTGAAAACCCTATCAATAGATTTATTTTTATTAAATAGAAAGAATCATGGAAGACAGGATCTTGCCTAACCGTTATGTTAGAGAAATGATAAAGCAAAAAACAAATCTTTAATTTATTTAACAATGTGAAAGGAAGTAGTTTTTGTAACAAATATATAATTTTGAATTTTTATAAACAATTGGGGTCGCAGACCTCCGAAAACATCTAAAGCTTGTGCCAGGCAATTGATAATTCTTTTGGTTTTAAACCTTTTATATGCTTTAAAATCTTCGTAAGATTTTGAAATGGCTAAGATGAATAAATGAAAAATTTAAAGATAACTGACGTAATTAAAGTTAAACAATAAATCAAGTACAAGGTGTGTACTTTAAGGATTTCTAGGTAAGTATCTTAGAAATAATAACAACTTGGAAAGCAACAACAAAAAACAGGAAGAAATGAAATAGAAATTTCTATAACTTCTTGTATTAATACTGAACTACGTTTAATGATTATACGTAGGAGATTATGCAAATAGGGCAGGTCACTTATTGTGAAATCTGAAGAAAACAATTGAAAGGAAGTTTCTAGAACTCCAATGTTTAAATAGGGATCACGAGAAAAATGGGACAAGTTTCCCTTTCGTGAAACCTAGAGATAACTCACTTTTGAGTAGAAAGAATTGGATTCTCTCATTAGAAGGGAGAAACAATATAATTTAAGGCGTGTACTAGACACGAAGTTTTACAGACATTAATTCGTTATACATGGAGCAAATAAGGGAGGGCACTTATGTAGAGTGAAACCTAATTGAAAAAAGACCTAAAGTAACAATTTTATTATTTTGGTTTGTTGGTAGAGGGTTTGGGAAAGATCAAATGGGATTGTGGAAAAGTGTTCATGGCCGTATTTATTGTACTCGGACGAGCGCGACGTGGTTGAAAAGTTGAACAGGCACTGTTTTCACTATAGTCTGTTGATATAGTTGAAGAGTTCACTGTAGTAGCGCAAAACGTTGATAGCAAAGAAAGTTATTGCAATGGTGGAAAATAACTAGTTACACTAGATTAGCGAGAGTCTATTGCTTGAGAAACTGGTAGGTTATACTTGAATGCACCAGAAAAATCCCAACGGAGGAAGAAAAATTAGATATTGATTAGCAGTTCATAAGGAAGATTCCTTAGTTTGAAAAAGTATTCCCATATGTGAGTGGAAAGTACATGATAGTATAACTGGTAGATAGAGTGCAGGTTCTGGAAGGTTCCAGAGCAATGATGACTTGTTTAAATTGGGTAGAGAATCCCTCGGCGGAAAGCTAGATTGTATAGACAGTGGGTATTTTGGAAATATCCCTCGATGTGAGATAACATCTCAGAAAATCTTTCATATTGAAAGTTAGACTTGATAGTTTAAGTTAGATCAAGAAGATCTCTAGAAAGCAGTTATTTTCACATAGCAACTTTCACTGTCTATAAAATCCAAATAAAAGCATTGAGCCTTTTAAAAGCGATGAGAATGAGGTTAAGACATGAAGTCGGTACTTATCTTTGCTTCATGAAGAAGGCGATGTTGCTGTTGACGGTTGGTTCTAAAATTCGAGCATGGCGTCGAATTTAAAAATTTGCCTCTAGAGTTAAGGAGGCGATCTTTTGTTAAGCTCTAACTGACTGGGCTGACTTCCGACGTACAAGTGAGACACGCTCAACGGAGCAGGGAGGGACCAGGGAAGGGAAAAAGAGTGGGGGTAGGAGACAAAAGGAATACATATAAGAATAGCCAACTTTAAATTTATAAAAATCTTCTTGATGAAATGGTCTTCAAAGAGTTGATAGTAGGAGTCACTAGCGCAGCCTGGAGGGTGAAAAAGTAGACGAAGTTCTCTTGATCACGGAGATGATAGCTGGCGATAGTGACGAGATCTGGTGGGTAAATTGGTAAGGAATTCCCCTAGTACAGGGAAGAATTGAGGAACTTCAGAGATTCGCTGCTAGATGACGCTAGGTAGGTCAAGGAAGATATATATCTAGAACAGACTTACAGGTAGTATGAGAGACATATACCAACAAAGAGAAATCAGGAGATCACTGTTGGTGTTTGCGAAAAAAGGAAGGGATGAACTAAAGCAAAGAGATGAAAAGCTTACTCTATCTTACCGTGTATTCCAAAGAATGTACCAAGACTCCCAAATGATGTGGTTCATCGTCTGTTCTTGAGCTCCGGAGTCACAAGCTGGTGATTCTAGCCACCCCCGTTTGTGTAGCATTGCTTTGCACCTTCCATGACCAGTTCGAACACGATTTAGTTGGTACAACGTAGCTCTTGGCAGATCGGGTTCCTGGGATATGCTGAGAAGGGTCATCTAATTGGATTTGGTGAGGTGAAGAAAAATATCTCCACCTTTCCTTCCAGAGTTTGTTGATGTTGTAAGGCCCTGGCTGCTTAATAATGTCATCAGCCCTCAAGGATTCCTGGATTTCAGGCACATGGGTGGAGGAATACTCAGTACTGAGGAATGGAATGAATTAAGTGTAAAACATGCTTAATTGGGCTTTATGGAGTACTTTGTCATCTCATAGTACATTTCTCACTTGACAATAAAAAAGAGAAGCTCTTTGGGTCCTGTTAAGGATCTCTTGCTTTATAGAGTTGTTCTTTGAGACAACACTTCCAAGGTACTTGAAGTTAGAAACAGATTGCAGCTGAGTTCCCTCTAGAAAGATGTTAGAACATGAGCCGAATGAATGTGAGTAGTGGGATGATGACAGAGCTGTCTCACTTAGCAAGTTGTGAGCCCCTGCGACCTTGGAATGGAAGGAGCCATGCTAGGAGGGCGTGCTTGGATTGGTTTTTTTCGTCTCGTTGTGCTCTTTACGGGAATGTAGGTGTCGAAAAGGTGAACTTAGGGTTTTGGGTCAAAACGTGCGTTTTTCACATTTTTGCCGATTTTTGGAAAACGGGCCATGCTAGGAGGGCGTGCTTGGATTCGTTTTTTTCGTCTCGTCATGCTCTTTACGGGAATGTAGGTATCGAAAAGGTGAAGTTAGGGTTTTGGGTAAAAAAATGCGTTTTTCACATTTTTGTCGATTTTCGGAAAACGGGCCATGCTAGGAGGGCGTGCTTGGATTCGTTTTTTTCGTCTCATGGTGCTATTTACGCGAATGTAGGTATCGAAAAGGTGAA
This sequence comes from Meconema thalassinum, assembly GCA_946902985.2. Taxonomy (NCBI): domain Eukaryota; kingdom Metazoa; phylum Arthropoda; class Insecta; order Orthoptera; family Tettigoniidae; genus Meconema; species Meconema thalassinum. Next base: position 849,118,467 of record OX336390.1, on the reverse strand, counting down.
CTTAGGGTTTTGGGTCAAAAAATGCGTTTTTCACATTTTTGTCGATTTTCGGAAAACGGGCCATGCTAGGAGGGCGTGCTTGGATTGGTTTTTTTCGTCTCGTTGTGCTCTTTACGGGAATGTAGGTGTCGAAAAGGTGAACTTAGGGTTTTGGGTCAAAACGTGCGTTTTTCACATTTTTGCCGATTTTTGGAAAACGGGCCATGCTAGGAGGGCGTGCTTGGATTCGTTTTTTTCGTCTCGTCATGCTCTTTACGGGAATGTAGGTATCGAAAAGGTGAAGTTAGGGTTTTGGGTCAAAAAATGCGTTTTTCACATTTTTGTCGATTTTCGGAAAACGGGCCATGCTAGGAGGGCGTGCTTGGATTCGTTTTTTTCGTCTCGTCATGCTCTTTACGGGAATGTAGGTATCGAAAAGGTGAAGTTAGGGTTTTGGGTCAAAAAATGCGTTTTTCACATTTTTGTCGATTTTCGGAAAACGGGCCATGCTAGGAGGGCGTGCTTGGATTCGTTTATTTCGTCTCATGGTGCTATTTACGGGAATGTCGGTGTCGAAAAGGTGAAGTTAGGGTTTTGGGTCAAAAAATGCGTTTTTCACATTTTTGTCGATTTTTGGAAAACGGGTCATGCTAGGAGGGCGTGCTTGGATTCGTTTATTTCGTTTCGTTGTGCACTTTACGGGAATGTAGGTGTCGAAAAGGTGAACTTAGGGTTTTGGGTCAAAACATGCGTTTTTCACATTTTTGCCGATTTTTGGAAAACGGGTCATGCTAGGAGGGCGTGCTTGGATTCGTTTTTTTCGTCTCGTCATGCTCTTTACGGGAATGTAGGTATCGAAAAGGTGAAGTTAGGGTTTTGGGTCAAAAAATGCGTTTTTCACATTTTTGTCGATTTTCGGAAAACGGGCCATGCTAGGAGGGCGTGCTTGGATTCGTTTATTTCGTCTCGTTGTGCTCTTTACGGGAATGTCGGTGTCGAAAAGGTGAAGTTAGGGTTTTGGGTCAAAAAATGCGTTTTTCACATTTTTGTCGATTTTTGGAAAACGGGTCATGCTAGGAGGGCGTGCTTGGATTCGTTTATTTCGTTTCGTTGTGCACTTTACGGGAATGTCGGTGTCGAAAAGGTGAACTTAGGGTTTTGGGTCAAAACATGCGTTTTTCACATTTTTGCCGATTTTTGGAAAACGGGTCATGCTAGGAGGGCGTGCTTGGATTAGTTTTTTTCGTCTCGTTGTGCTCTTTACGGGAATGTAGGTGTCGAAAAGGTAAACTTAGGGTTTTGGGTCTAAATATGCGTTTTTCACATTTTTGCCGATTTTTGGAAAACGGGTCATGCTGGGAGAGCGTGCTTGGATTCGTTTTTTTCGTCTCGTTGTGCTCTTTACGGGAATGTAGGTGTCGAAAAGGTGAACTTAGGGTTTTGGGTCGAAAAATGCGTTTTTCACATTTTTGCCGATTTTTGGAAAACGGATAACGTGATGATGACGTGCGTGATAGTATGTTTTCGTCTCGTTGTGCTCTTTACGGGGATATAGATATGGAATAGGTTAAAAGCTGGAAACATGTTTTTTTTAGTCACAAATGGGTTTTGTGATTTTCCCTCATATTGTGAAAACCGAAAACGTGAGAATGACGTGTGTGATAGTATTTATTTCGTTTCATTGTCCTCTTTACGGGGATATAGATATGAAAAAGGCAAAAAGCTGGAAACATGGTTTTCTTATGGAAAAGGTGTTTTTTGTTCATTTTCGCGTTATTTGGAAAACGAATGAGGCGATTTTTATGATGGTCATGTCGATGTATTTATGTCGTTCTGTTTACGGGAATGTAGGTATGGAAAACCTAAAATGATGGTTTCCGTTATTTTTTTCGAGATCGTTGAGGAAAACGGGGAAAAATGTAAGAAACCAGATTTGAAGTCACGTTAGGTTATGCGCTATGATGTTAGTAAAACATTTATGCATTATTATTATTATTATTTGTCTTGACTGGTCAGGGCTCACACGCAGAGAGAGAACATGTTTAATGCAATGAGAATTGAAAGCATTGAGACTGACCCACGGCGATCCAGACAGACACAGGTCTTATCATCGTACGTGCCTCGCAGCAGAGAGAGATAACAGCCTGTTGTTCGTATGCAGGTGGCTGTTATCTGACCCAGACGTGTTACTCGATATCTCGATGAAGGACATACAGCTCTGTCGAAAAGCTGATCATTGCATTCCCACGCATACTCATGCAGAGATTGCAAAAGCTTGTGAGAATCGCTCTGACTTGTGCGCTCCATGACATCCTACTCGTAGGAACAAAAAAAAGTAAAGTGTTAACTTTGCATCTTGTTGAGGAGACATATATGTTCTGAGGGTAAGAGAGACTCATCATTCTCGTGTTCATCTTTGAAGGTGACGGATGCAAGTGCCTTATGCTCTTTGTGAAATATTACGTGAACTGCGACCATACTTGTACTAAGGTAGGTTCATTATTGTTAATTATGACATGATTGGTTTTATTGTTATTTTGTGTATGCATGAAAAGTAAGTTAGTGACTGATGGTATTTTTGGGGGATTTCGTTTGTTGCAGATTTTTAAAAACAACATTATTAAGTCTGGGAAAGCAGACAGAGAGAGACAGTGACAGTGACAGTGGCGGCAAAGAGCACATTTGCTGAAAGTATTATAATTCATTATATGGTGAGTACATGTTGTTCCATTACTTTTATTGTTGTTGTTGTTGTTAAATGTATGTTATTTATTTCACGGAAATTTATATACTTATGGCGTGTATTTATTATTGTTTCAGAATGAAGATATATATGGAGTGAATAGGTTTTAACTACTTTGACGCTTTCGATATTAAAAAAAAGAGGTGAGTCTTTGTAAATGACTTTGTTATTTTCGAGTGAGTGTCTTATTTATGTGTGCACACTTGAAACCTTTTGTTTTTAGTAAGTCTTATGAATGAATGAATGAATGTATGAATGAATGAATGAATGAATGAATGCATGAATGAATGAATGCACATGTTTAATGTATATAACCATGACTAATAACGGATTGTATTGGTTTGTTTTTCAGATAAATCATTGGAAACAAAAAAAACAAGATAAACCTTGTCGTTGATATTAAAACTATATCAACCTTGTTGGTGATCATTTCCTGCTGGGGGCCCAAATTGCTACAACCATTGTGTACCTGTGAACGAGATTGTGTGCCAGTCAGTAAAAAAATCGATTAGTGTGGTCGTTTGGAATTGCAGATTTTGGATTAACCTATTTTAAGGTAAGGGTTGCACGTTTATTTGTCCATTTTATAATCATGTCTATATCGGAGAGTGAAGTGTTAGTGTGGCAGCCTTTGGCCAAATGTTTCAAAACGCGAGTATGCTCAGGCCGAATTTACAATGCGAATCACTGTCTGTCGCCTAAAGATTTTGTGGAATTATGTTTTCCCATTTTTTTGAGTGAATGTGAACAAGGCTTAAGATTGCATCAGGCTTTAAAAATAAACTTCGAACTACTATGTGAATTTACGTTGATAAAAAATAATGTTGAAGAGAAACACACCTTCAACCTTTGTACAAAAATGGAGAAAGTACTGATAGCCGATAATTTGGAAACGTGGTATCAGGAGAAAGCTATTCAAGCGCTTATCACTAAATTTGATAAGTTGCAAGAGGGTCCCAGTGGCTTGGCCCTCAATAGCATTGCCTATTTGCAAATCAATATTTGTAAATACAATCCATTGAATGCAGGAAGTAGCTATATTGCCACGCCGAGCTTTATCGCTTCGAGAAAGGCAGTGATCAACATACGCAACAAAGACGATTACTGCTTTTTGTGGAGTATAGTGAGCTGCCTGCAACCCTGTCAGGGCAGTAATTGTGATAGACCAGGGAAGTACAAAGAATTGTTTAACCGCATGAAACAAACTCTCAATCTCGAGCGTGTTTCATTTCCCATGCCTCTAGATAAAATTCATTTATTTGAGAAAGATAATCCAAATTTCTCTTTCATGGTGTATGGCATCGAAGGATCCAATATTGTGGGCCCCTTGTATGCCACCAAACAGGTAAAGCAACATCACATTCACCTGCTTTTCCTGTCTGATGGGGATAAAAGCCATTACTGTTGGATAAAGAATTTAAGTAAATTGGTGAGCAGCCAAATGTCAAATCATGATGGTAAGAAACATATTTGCGAGCGCTGCCTTCAGTATTTTACAACTGATGAACTTTTGAAACGACATACAGAAGACTGTGAAGGGCAGACGGCAGTAAAGCTAGTCTTGCCCGAAGGGAATGACGCAGTCTTAAAATTTAAGGCCACTAATAAACAAGAGATGGTACCATTTACTGTTTACGCTGATTTTGAGGCCCTTACTGTTCCCATTCAGGGATGTGAACCAAGCCCCCATACAAGCTCAACCTATCCAGTGCAGAAACATGAGCCTTTTGCTGTAGCCTATTATGTTGTCTGTCACTATGATAATTCACAATGTGAGTATGTAAGTCACAAAGGTCAGGATTGTGCGCGGTGGTTTGTTGATCAAATGGCGGCTTTAGCAGGCAAAGTAGAAACTATTTTGAACAACCCTGTACCAATTCAAATGAATGACGTACAGCAAAGAGAATATGATCAAGCCACCACCTGCCACATATGTGAAAAGCCAATCTTAGGCGGAGAAAAAAAAGTAAGAGACCACTGCCACAGGACAGGGCATTTTAGAGGTGCTGCCCATAACGAATGCAATTTGAAGTACTCTACACCTCGCTTCCTCCCTGTCTTCTTACACAATTTCTCCCGGTATGACCTTCACTTCATTGTAAAACAATTTGCTCATGTAGATAAGAGCAAATTCAGCATTTTGGCTAAGAACCATGAGAGCTTTACCTCACTTTCATGGAGAAAAGGAAGCATGAGCATTCGCTTTCTCGACTCATTCAAGTTTATGTCTAGTTCGCTGGATAGTCTTGTGAAAGGCTTAAGCGAAGATGAGTTGAAACATACCCATTCCCACTTTACGGATACAAATCAATTTAAATTGTGTGTTCGTAAAGGCCATTTTCCATACGATTATGTGGAAAGTTACGAGGTGCTTGAAGAAACGACTTTGCCGCCAAGAGAAAAATTCTTTTCTCAGTTAACACAAAGCACCATCAGTGAAGAAGACTATGCCCATGCACAGCATGTTTGGCGAGTGTTTGGCATAGAAACCATGGGCCAGTATGCTATGCACTACTTAAAATTAGACGTGTTGTTGTTGACCGACGTTTTTGAAACGTTTCGTCAGCTATGTCACACGATTTATGGCCTTGACCCCGCTCACTACTATACCAGTCCAGGGTTAAGTTGGGACGCCGCCCTCAAATTTACCCACATTGAGCTTGATTTACTGACGGATCCCGATATGGTACTCATGATGGAAAAAGGGATTCGTGGGGGATTCGTATCGCTCAATCAGCGACATGCCAAGGCAAATAATCATTACATGCCTGATTATTGTCCCGAAGAACCTGAATCCTATCTAATGTATTTCGACATAAACAATTTATACGGTCACGCTATGAGTCGACCACTGCCGTACAGAAACTTTGTCTGGCTGTCTGAGGATGAAATTAAAGATTTTAATGTGCATAGCGCTAGCAAGCAACAGGACGTAGGGTATGTTCTTGATGTCGACTTAGCTTATCCCCCCCATCTCAGACAGCGTCATGGTGATTTCCCCTTTTGCATAGAGAAAATGGTGCCGCCCGAGAGTAAGGGCAATCATAAGAAATTGATGGGTACCTTGTATGATAAAAATCACTATGTGTTGCATATTGACATGCTGGTAGAATGTTTAGCTCAGGGCTTAACCCTGAAAAAAATCCATAGAGGTATTTCTTTTTGTCAGAAACCGTGGTTGAAACCATACATGGATTTAAATACCAGTCACAGACAAAGTGCCACTCAACCATTTCAAATCAATTTTTTTAAACTGATGAATAATTGTATCTATGGCAAGAGTTTGGAAAATGTACGGCAGTATAGGGACATTAAATTGGTCAACACATGGCATGGACAATGGGGGGCTCAAAAATATATTGCAAAACCAAATTTCAAATCTTTAAACATTATTGATCATGATCTACTGACTATTGAACTTGCTAAAACTAAAGTGGTCATGAATAAGCCTATCTATTTAGGCCAAGTCATTTTAGATTTTTCAAAATTGCACATGTATAAATTCCATTATGGTTTTGCAATACAGCGATTTGGTACCATTTCCTTGTTATATACAGACACGGATAGTTTTATTTACCATATCCGTGACTGTGATCCGTATGTCGTTATGAAACAAAACCCAAAATGGTTTGACACGTCCTCGTTTAGTGACAAGAACGTGTTCGATATCCCCCGTCTGAACAAAAAAGAAATTGGTTTAATGAAAGATGAGTGTTCAGACACCATGATGACTGAGTTTGTAGGTCTCGCTCCGAAAATGTATAGTTTTCGACAGGTGGATCGATGCGAATCTATGCGAGCCAAAGGGATTAGCCAGCATGTGGTTAAACGTCTCTGTGTGGATGATTATTTACATGTCCTTCAGACCCACACAGCCATGGCACATAGTCAGTTTAGGATTCTCTCAAAAAATCATGATTTATTTTTAATGAAGCAGCGAAAACAAACACTCGCTTTGTTGGACGACAAGAGACAGTGGTGTCAGGATATGATGACAAGCGTCCCATTTGGTTACAACCAGTAGTGGTTGTAGCTATTGTTGTTGTACAACACGGCAAGTGTTTGGTTTGGTTGCTATCAAATGCGAGATGCCATCTTGAGCCTCGGAATAAAAATAAAAAATTGTAGTGTATCATATAATTTTTGTTTTTTAACCTGTGTGCATGGGTGTATGCATGGATGTGTAAATGTCTGTAAATAGTTGTACATAAACTGTATGTCTTGTGCTATTTGCCTGTCAACGCATAAAGAGAGCCATGCATCAACGTTTGCATGGTTCACTGTGCACAGGCTAGATTAAAAACATGTTGACTTCTTTAGGTTAGGTTAGGAAAAAAAAAACAAACAAGTAGCCACCCTCACTATTGTTGTCGCTTAGTAGGCCTCATGTTTCGGCAAGGTGACCATTCACCCTCAGTAGGCATGCGGCTTAATAGGCCACACTAGGGTGTGGCTTAGTAGGTCTCATGCAAGAACAAAAGAATAATAATCTGCTGCTTTTACGGAGGACAAAACTCTCACTTTATGGCTAGAGTTATGAGTGGTGATATATTTGAAATATTTGAACAGAAATTGTTTCTTTAACCTGTTACATGTTTTTTTCCTAACCTAACCTAAAGAAGTCAACAGACAGATGGTTATTTATTTGTGTTTTGCTTATTTTTTATTTTATTTTTGCCATTGACTTAGGGGACAGACAGTGTATATAGTACATAGTATTTTTATTTATTCACTTAGTAAACGGCAACGACTACTTTTCAGATTCAATCATGAGCCATGATGAAGATCGTTTTATCGTCACAAAACACACCACGTTCAATGAATATGCCACGATGATGTCTCATAATCCTCAACGTGTGGCCTATCCTTCAGAATATAGAAACACGAAAGTACGCATTGATACCATGTTTTATGACATCATTATGGATGATGACATAGTTTATGATCCAGGGCATCACTTTTGTAAATCCTGTATGCTAAATTTTGACTTTGAAAATAATGTATCCACGCAAGTGATTCATAAAGCATGGTACGGTTTAACCATGAATCAAGTGATTGTTAAATTAGCTGACGAGGATCATTTTCCAGATTTCTGGTGTACAATATTTACAAAACCCCTGTTTAATGTTTATTTTCCAATAACTTTTCAAATGTTTTGTTTTCATTTTTATAAATTTCCTGCTGAGGAATCAATCACTTCGTATCGACAACAAGCATTTCGCCAACTTTGTCTTGGCTTACCTATCAATCAATATTCGCCTCATAGAATGAGATTTGTTAGAAACTAACCACATGATGTCATGATTATCGCTTTTTTTTGTTTACATTCGGCTTTCAGGTGCATACTTGACGTTTAGAATACATTTGGCTATTTTGTTTGTTTGTTTGTTTTAGTTTATCGTGTATTCACGTTGATAAACACATACACACTGGTTTAAATTTGTAGTTTTGAATTTTGTTTTGTTGGATGTAGACATGGTTATTAAATGCATAGCGTGTTAACTTTGCCTTTTTATAGGTTACCAAAAGCATTCCATGTTTGCTCTTAGTATTTGTTGATACTATTTATTTAACAGAATGTTGTGTGAATTTGCACAACAACAGAGCAAACGAATACAAGTCATTCGACTAGGGAATGATAGGCTAATTCCCATTCACAACAGAGACATGCATTTACCTCCAAGAGAGATTCACACTTAATTTTGATAAAACATTTCCTATTAAATAATTTCCAAATGTATGTTTTGACTGAAAAAATGATACAAACATTATTATTATATTTTTATCCAATACTATCTATCTACAACTTCAGGTCATAAACACTCAGGATTTAAAAAAAAAAAACAATATACTTTAATGTACAAAGTTATTGCTATTGTAATATAAGAACAAGAGTGTTAGAAAGTAACACTCTTTTCTTTGGTTATAGACAACCATGGACGCCTTGAACGCCATTGGTCAAGATTGTGGCTTTGCACGCAAGAAAATGAGTGAATTGCCTACGCAAACACCCTTTCGCATACATAAAATTCAAAAACTGAAAACCAAATTTGGTGAACGAGCTCTTTGCATTTGTCAAGACTTTGAGACATTTCTTCCCACACGATTTAATAACCTACCTGATAATGTTATGGAAGATGTCAATTCCAGTATTCACCCTGTCTATTTAATTTATGAGGGTGAAAAAAATAATCGATGCATGGTTCGTTTTGTAAAAATTGAAAACGAATAATCATTGTACGCTAGCCGTAACTTTTTTGTTTATTCATGCCCTACTCTTTAATGACTATAATAAAATAAAATTATTTTTTGGGTTCAACAGTTTGACGTTTATTAATTGTTGCTCAACGTTTACCATGATAAATAATAATAAAAATAAATTTTCAAAACTTATGCTTAATGGTAGATTTTTTTGTTTGTTTATAGGTTTAGTACAATTACCATGTATATATAATTTTTTATAATAATAATGATGAAACTATTAGTTAAAATAATGGACTTTTGTCCTTTTTTATTGTTTGTGATTTAAAATAGCATTTATAGCAATTTTTATGCAATTTTTATTATAATTTATAATGATCAAATTCTAGTAACATGTTATTTTATTCAATAATAAGCGTTTAACAAAAAAAACTGGTTCTAGAGTAGATAAAGATTTCATGCTGACATTCGTTCTGCTAGACTGCTATTTGAAGCTGATGAATAATGATGGACTTTTGTCCTTTCTTTTGATTGTTTGTGATTTAAAAAAAATAGGTTTAGTACAATTACCATGTATATATAATTTTTTATAATAATAATAATGAAACTATTAGTTAAAATAATGGACTTTTGTCCTTTTTTATTGTTTGTGATTGAAAAAATAGATTTACTACAATTAGTAATAATTTTTAACGATGCACTGCTGTCCCTTTTTTATTGTTTGTCATTTATAATTATAATAATGAAACTATGAGTGAATAATAATAATGGAAAAAAACACAACATGGACTCTTGTCTTTTTATTTATTTTTTTGTCATGATAACAGTGATACTATACATTTTTTAAAATAAATTCATTACGTTAAAGTCCATATCTAGATAAAAGTAATTTGCTCTTCATAGCACCAATCACTATAAATGCTGCCATTCGTTCTGCTAGACTGGCATCTGAAGCTGTTAATCGTTGCTTGGCAATGCTTAACAAGACTTTGTCGGCAATGCGTCTTAGTGTGGGATCACTGTTTTCATAGGCTTTATCGTGATTAAGACATGCATGATCCAAAGCATTGATTCCCATATTCCCTCTCCTCAAACGATCTTGAAGACGAGTACCAGGGCCGCAAAAGCTGTAAGCAGGTAAGTGAGCTTCGAATGGTAAGTTTTTAATAATGTTATCAATAATTCCACGGCCAGTACACCTGGGACATAGAGGTTTCAATCGGTGAAAAACACTTTTTTTGTTGTTCTTCTTTTTCTTGTTCTTGTTCTTGTTCTTGCTGTTGTTGTTTGTCGGCAGCTCCTGACGAGCATGGTAGGTGGTGGTTGTTTTCCGCATGACAGCCATGGAATGATGAAACAATGTCTTTACACTGAGTTTTATGACCATGATATAATTTCATTAATTGGCATGTGGCACACTGTCGAATGGAAGGTATTTTTGCCATGGTTAATTGCTTGTGATGGGAAAAATGACTGCATGGTTGTAGTTCACTCAATACAGAGTCGTTAGTCCACTCGGCAGGCGCCTTTTCCCAAATTTCTTTGACAGCGTTGGCAGCAACATAAAAAAGAAATGATTTAGGTAGTGCTAATAATTCATGTTGTGTAAAGCTAATCAGTTTTTTCTTGCACACAAAGAACTTTCCAATAGCCTTGTCGATTGTAGTGGCGTCCATGTCTATAACGTTGATGTTATCACCTCACGTGTACACGTCTCACTGCTATCATTGGACGATACACTTTCAGTTTTCATTTTATTGAACAACTCCCAACATGCACTCGTGGTGAGCCAATGAAACAATTGCCATGCATGCGCTAAGGCTTTATTCTGAATATTGTCGCAAGGACAAGTGTCCATGAGCGTTTGCAGGGATGGACAACCCAGATCTAAAAGGTCAATACATTGACAGTGAGAGGGTAGAAATGGTTGAAGCCACTGGCGTTTTTCACTCCCTTTAACAAATAAGACATTGGCCGAGGACAAATGGGCTTTCATGACAATGTCAAGATACTTGTAAGAAATATCACCCTGGTTCCATGCTAACTGCAAATGATTTTCAATCCATTGGCTCTGTTTTTTATCTTTTTCACTAAGCAACTCGAAAGCATAGGGAGGTTTAAACACCAAATGAATAGGGTTAGACACCCAAAACGTACTACAATCGATAAAAGCAACTTCCTTAAATATAAATTTGTTGTCTGCAATTTTAAACCCCTGACAATCCACGATGAGTGTACGCATCATGCTTTTTTATTTTTACTTGTTACCTCATTGACGTCTAATCAACAACTAACCCATGCCATGGTTTAACATGGCAAAATCAAAGGACTTTAGGGGAAAAAAAGGAAAAAATGAATTGAACAACAGCGAAATATTTGTTGAGGTTTTATTCATAACAAAAAAAAACTTACACTTTTATTACAAACAAGTGTGTTGGCTTAATTTGGAACAGCATTCAAATGAATAGTTTGCACATACGGTCCACAGGTATCTCCTAGTTTTGTAGGGTCTGGTACAATAACCGGATAATTCAAACTCCGTGGAATATTGCCCACATCATAGCGATTGAGGTAAGGGCAGGATGGACTCCATCGCTGATGATCGCTAAAGGCTCGATCCCCTATTTCCCAGTTTCCAATTTCAATGTTGCAAAAAATACACTTGACCACATCCCCACGTTTTAAGTAATAAAATCCGCTCGCAGCCAATTCTCCACAATCCATAAAGGGAACTGTCCATGCTTCAAAAGTTTTCAAACGATTAAATTCACATTTTAAATTCCATGGTTTGTCTGTCACGTTGTTGTTGTTGCTGTTGCTTATTGAGGGACACATGATGTTTGTTGTTGTCGTATGTGCGCACAGTGCCAGAGCGCAACAGATACTGTGCATGCAGACGCTTATCATCAATCCTATGAATGATGATCTTTTTTTGTTTTCATTCGACCACAGATGGCTTACATGCTGGTGACATAATTGGACAAAGGATGATATTTCACTTGTCTAGCATGAATAATCAAACAGTAGGCACTGGTATGGTCTGGGACATTTTCTTGTGTTTCAAAATCTACCCTTAAATCAATGGTGGTGATTTTCATAGATTCTTCTAGATACGAACAGTCGAAAACAATCAGTGGTGCTTTTGCTTTAAACCCTTGTGGCGACAACATAGGACAATCCTGTTTTTCATAATAAGACGATTGAAATTTAGCGAACATGTCATAAAGGGGACCAAACTTATTTTTTGAAAAATTGAGTTCCAACCCCTCATAGGGAAAGCAAACATTATTTAAAAATAGTCGTATATTTCTCAAGTGAATGTGATCAAACAAGGTGACATCTTTGCTTTGTTGGTATTTTCTATTGGTTTGAAAACCAATAATAACATAGAGGGGTCTCTCGGTAGAGCGAGCCGATTTGACACTCCAACTATGAGTGTCAGTGGTAGGTAGCAAGGGGTATTCATGCAGACACCAACTTCGAAAGGCGATAGGCAAGGCTTTATCTTTTTGCACCAAATTTAACATGCTTAGCTTTTTACGATCCGATAGCGTCACATGGGGCACTTTCCATAGTAATCGAAGCAGTTGAATTTTTGAGTCTATCACTTGGTCAGAGGCTCCTTTCAGTGCATTATAATCACTGCGGTCTCTCACCAGATACAAACTTTGTCTTGCGTTTAAAATAATACGCTTGTGATCTTCGGCAAAGCCAAGGAGTAATTTTAAGGGTAGGAAGCCTGTAAAAGTGCCATCGGTATGAACTAGCCAGTTATTGCTACTGTTGGGACACCATCCTGCCATAGAAAGCGTTTTACTTTCCTCCTCGCTATAGGATGGATATAATTTCATAAGACTAGTCATGCCCACATTTCGAGTCATATCTATGACAATATCATTTATCACATAACGTACTTCAGAAAACAGAAAAGCCAAACCATGATTCGCCAACGCAGACGTTGTGGGCGTACTGCCATCTGCTTTCATTAATTTACCCTCAATTTGAAGGACACTTTCATGAGGTAGAGTAAAAATATCTTGATTGTTAATGATGAATTGAATCTCGTCATTGTTATTCAGACCTGTTGCTTGAGGTTGATAGGAATGCATATCAATGCGCACGACGCCATCTTCCACTTGTATGGGATTTAACACTTGCAACAGCTCTTTGTTCATGATTGGGGTGTAGCGTATAACCAAGGCGTTGTAAGCGTTGTCGGTTTACCCGTGTCAACCGTTTCATACACGGCGGGCAACTAACCGAGCTCGTAGACGTTGTTGTTGCTTTATAGATAAATTTCATAGCGTCTTTAAAACCAACTTGTAGGTCACAGGGGTGTTGGCGTCCAAAGCAATCAGTTGTTGGTTTCTATTCACTAAGCGTAAGGTAATATTACTAATATCACTGACACACACAGGATGATAGAGAACCACTGAAGGGTTTTCACGAATAATATAGCCGCAAGGAGAGGTGACAATAAAATCATACAGGGAATGGCATTGTTCTTGATTCGTAAATACGTCTCTAATAATATTGCAAGTTACAGAAATGTGATGGTCCTCGATGAATTTCACTGGATAATCTGATTCATGGGGTTGCTGAGCTGCCAACACTCTTGGTTTAAATCCTAATAAAGGACCAATAGAATGAACTCGTGTTTCAAAGTCAATGTTAAACGTAGAGAAAATGCGACAGCGATGAGTTATTGTATTGGCTGTAAGTTCAAATTTGTGTGTCCCATCCGCAAATGGTTTGACACCAAATTGTTTTATCATCGACACGCTAATGGCCTCATGCACATCGTCTATAGTATAACCTCCAGGGGGTAGTGTCAACATATAATCATCATAATAAAATTTGTCATTAATATCCACTTGAATATTGTAAATTCTGTTGTAACTTTCCAAAGAAATTAATCCTAGCACATAGGATTGTTCGGGATGCAATTCAATGGGAGGGAAAAAATCCAGGGACACTTCAGGCCCGCGACTGTGCACGGTAAAGGTCTTGGCGTTGACATTCATAATGATGAAACTGATGGCTTAACGCGACCTCTTATATAAAAAATGTAAACTCAAACGGCCACACTCTTGACTGTCAAAGGTTTGTTGACGATTCACATTATAGAATATCTTTACCCGGTTTCCCAAATAACGTATCAACTCGATCGGGGGTGGTAAATTTCCATAACTGTCAAAGTACCATACTGTGGAACCTTGTTTCACATAGGCTACAAAATGGGTTCCTGGGCCTGCATCATCATCTAAATTCATCATGGCTCGTTCTTCTTTCCACGGTGCTTTAGGTAATTCATTTCGCATAAATACACCTCGAAAATGAGAAATCTTTAGTTGTTTGGCATAGCTTTCCACTTCTTCATGGGTCATGGCATGACGAGGCAGTTGGCTTAAGCGCTTATCAATGAAGATGGACATTTTTTTTTTTCCTTAGACGGTAGGCCATTACCTTGTGGATAAAAGACTGGCTTTAAAGGGTTGCCATTTCTAGCTCCCATCGCAATGGCTTCTAACGTTTTATTGTGTCGCTCGCTTTCTTTGAGTTGTTGCTTGCCTTGCTCGACGGCTTTTATGGTTTTCGCTACAGCGCTGGCACCACCCAAAAGGGACCCCAAAGCTGCCAACCCTGCAAATAAAGCCGGCAAAAAACCCCCACGCTTAGCAACAGGAATGACTCGCCCACGTTTTTGCTTTCTTTCTTTTCTTTTTATCGATACATAATGCTGCGATTTCGGAGCTGTAGACAATCGCACCGCTTGTAAAGCTTTTTCGATAGCCACTCTTTTTAGATTTTTTTTAGTTTTTTTACGTTTTAACACTGGGTGTGAGGCAGATCGACTTGGTTCCCGACCTGGCTTTTTTCTCTTTTTGAGATTTGATTTTTTCATGTTCATAGCATATCTTTTTTTCACCATGCTGCTACTTGGTGAACCTTTCACAGCAAACATTCGATAACAACTAACGTAGAGAACCTTATTTCATAGCACTATATTCCAATTCTATATAAAGCGGGAAATCATTCACCGTTTTCCCAGCTTCCTTTTCCTCAAACGTAAGCATAAGATGAAAGGATAATTCATCTCCCACATTTACTCTTTGATGGTTGTGGGCCAACACTCTATCACCGTTTAGTTGTATTTTTAAATGTTTCTCATCAGGCATGGCATATTTAATATGAATGACACCATCATAATGCAGTCGATAACGACTTAAACCGGAAGCAAGCATATAGGTAAGATCATCATTCACCAGTGGTAGTGGTGGTGGGGAATGGTTTTCGTCATTGTCCAGTTTTTGATTTGACAGGTACACTAAAAATACAGATGGGACAAATTTATAAAGCCTTTTCATTTGATAGGTCACATAACGTTTCGTGCAGACATCATTTTCGTCTCGAGGCTCTTGCACATCAATAATACGATGATGATTGGCTGAATAGCCCTCAGCGGTTAGTCTCGGGGCCATGTGATAGACACTTTGCACTTTGCGATCGACATAGCTTTTTGTTGCCACCTCTCGTGACTGTTTTGACAAAGAGGCGGCCGTGGCCATGGTTACACGAGCTCTCCCAAACACGTCCATGGTGATAGACGTTAACTAACCTTTCTTACTCACCGTTTGCCTATATATATAAACCTTATACACACATGAAAAAAACTCAGTCATCGACACAATGGAATTAATGAAACAACCCCATGCTTTGCCCGTCTCTGATTTGGTTTCAGAGCTATCACTGTCCGTGTGCGAACCTAAACGTCATGGCACCCTATTCCCATCTACCGTTCGATGTATTATGGTAGGGCCTTCGGGTTGTGGAAAGACCAATGTTTTGCTGAACATTATTACCGCACCTCATGGCCTACGATTTCAAAATATTTATATTTTTGCCAAATCCTTGTACCAGCCTCTGTACGTGTATCTGGAACAAATTATGTCTTCGTTAAATAAAGAAGCCATGGGCTATTTTACATTCACCTCACCTCAAGATGTCATTCAACCAGACCGCATTCAACCAGATTCCATTATAATTTTTGATGATATTGCCACTCAACGACAGGCCATTATTCAAGAGTATTTTAGTATGGGACGCCATAAACAAGTGGATTGTTTTTATCTAGCTCAGACCTATTCCAAAATCCCCAAACAGTTGATTCGTGACAATGCCAATCTCATCGTTCTCTTCCGCCAAGACTCTAGAAATCTCTATCATATTTTTCAAGATCATGTGAATCCAGATATGTCCTTTACAGCTTTCACGCAATTGTGTGCTTCGTGTTGGAACCATCATCCCCATGCCTGTTTGGTCATAAATAAACAGAGTGAACGATGTGAGGGACGTTATCGCTTGGGTTTTGATCATTTTATTTCTGTTTAAAAAGACCTAGGGTTGGACATTTCCTGTTAGTGTGTCTTTACCTTTACCATGGCGAACGCCATAGGGTACAAGAAACATGTTCAAATCATGCAGCGTATTATTGAGGCACGAAATACGATTCGACATAAATTTCGTGAATTGCAACGTTTAAAAAACGTCAATCCTTTACCCATGATAAAACATGCTCCATCATCGGTTGATCCCATGAGATTTAAACCTAATGCTTCTACTGCTACTGCTGCTGCTGCTGCTACCTCTCAAACCAAACCCATAACAAGTTCAAAATTTACTCAAACAGAATCCACACGACAGGTAAAATCCTCCTCTTCCTCCTCCTCTAATGTTAGTGAACAAGAACATCAAGAACATGAAAAGAAAGAAGAAGAAGAAGAGCATGAACAAAGTGAAAGTGACAGCGAAAGCGTATTTAGTCCTGAAAGAAAAAAGAAATCGTCACCCCTTCAACAGTTTCTAAAAACAAAACAAAAATCTTCCGTCATAGCGGCAACACCGTCTTCCTCCACATCGTCTCCGTTTTCACAAGTCTTGGCAACCCCTCAAAATAAAGCTCAACTCAAAAACATTTTAATCAAACATTATGGGGCAACCCTGGAACCGTATTTGACCCTTCTATTTATTGGAAAGACAGATACCACGTATGGTGTTCGCTATGAGAATGATAGTTTTAAAATTGGGGATTCATCCATTAAATTTGCTCGTACGAAAGCTGTCATTAAAAAGATCAACTATAAATTAACACCAGGTCTGTTAAAGCTGCTATTTTCTCGCACCCCCTCGACACAAGATTTTACGTCCGAGGACCTTGCTAAATATAAATCCATTTTATTAGACACCAACGCTCACAAAAGAAACTATAAATCCTCTCAGCAGGTCAATGCCAATATATCCCAAAAATATAAAACCATCATTGCAAACATCTTTGGTAAGCAAAAACATCACTCTGCCTCTGGTGTAAGGTTTAAGAAATTAAAACCCTACCTAGATATAACCTTTTGGAATAATCCCAATCAGTTAGTAGAGCGCTTATACTTGCTTCATGCATCAAAACAAGCTGGTCACACTGGACATGAGGCGGAAATCGCCGACGTTGAACAACAACTCCGAAATGCTAAAATTATCTTATAAGCCATCCCCCATCAAAGTGGGCATTGCTCATGAATTGCATAAACCAGCCCGACGCATTTATGAACGTCGTCGTGTCATTTCCAAAGGAATCGATGACCTTTGGCAGGCAGACCTGGTTGAAATGATACCTTATTCTAACGTTAACGACGGTGTACGCTATATGTTGACTGTCATTGATGTCTATTCCAAAATGGCTTTTGTTCAACCAGTAAAAAATAAAACTGGTATCTTAGTCACAAAGGCCTTTCAACATATTATTGAACAATCAAAACGTCAACCTCACTTGTTACAAACCGACCAGGGGAAAGAATTTTTCAACAAGGATTTCTCCAGTTTTCTCAAATCTAAGGATATTCACCATTATGCCACCTATAGCAATCTCAAAGCCAGTGTGGTCGAGCGGTTCAATCGAACATTAAAAAGTTATATGTGGAAAGAGTTTACAATACATGGTTCCTATCGATGGATAGACTGGTTACCTCAACTTGTGTCTCGCTACAACAACACCATTCATTCCACCATCGGCATGAAACCTCGCCTCGTCACCAAGAACCTACCCAGACTCAATAGACTGTTTAACCCTATAAAAAGGGTAGATCCAAGGCGACATCGCCTTAAAATTGGAGATTTTGTTCGCATTAGTAAACATAGAAGTGTGTTTTCAAAATCGTATACTCCACAATGGTCGACAGAAATTTTTAAAATTCGCCAAGTCAAGCTAGGTCAACCAGTGACGTATCTCTTAGAAGATCAGAGCGGTCAACCCATTCAGGGACGATTCTATTATGAAGAAGTGCAAAAAACATTATATCCCAACGATTATCTCATTGAACGAGTAATTAAAGTCAAAGGTGCAAAATATTTTGTAAAGTGGTTAGGTTTTCCTTCCACGTATAATTCATGGGTCAATAAACATAATTTTTTGTAATAAAACCCTATTTAATTATATAAAAAACCATGTTTCCAGCTTTTAACCTATTCCATATCTATATCCCCGTAAAGAGCACAACGAGACGAAAAAAACGAATCCAAGCACGCCCTCCTAGCATGGCCCGTTTTCCAAAAATCGGCAAAAATGTGAAAAACGCATTTTTCGACCCAAAACCCTAAGTTCACCTTTTCGACACCTACATTCCCGTAAAGAGCACGACGAGACGAAAAAAAGGAATCCAAGCACGCCCTCCTAGCATGGCTCGTTTTCCGAAAATCGACAAAAATGTGAAAAACGCATTTTTTGACCCAAAACCCTAAGTTCACCTTTTCGACACCTACATTCGCGTAAATAGCACCATGAGACGAAAAAAAGGAATCCAAGCACGCCCTCCTAGCATGGCCCGTTTTCCAAAAATCGGCAAAAATGTGAAAAACGCACGTTTTGACCCAAAACCCTAAGTTCACCTTTTCGACACCTACATTCCCGTAAAGAGCACAACGAGACGAAAAAAACGAATCCAAGCACGCCCTCCTAGCATGGCTCCTTCCATTCCAAGGTCGCAGGGGCTCACAACTTGCTAAGTGAGACAGCTCTGTCATCATCCCACTACTAATGTGTAAAATAAGAACAGAAGGATGAATAGCTTTACGCGACACAGTTCTGCCAGGGGCTATTGTCTTGTTTATTTGTTTAAAAGCACTTTATAACCAAATAATTATATTTCCGTTTTTTTTTTTTGTTTTTTTTTCCAGAAATGCAAGATTTTTCCTGTACTATTGAGACAATTTGGAAGATTTTGATACAAACAACACCTTCAAACTCCCTCTGGTTTATGAGCTTGAGTTTTGTTAAACATGCACCTTAGCGTATTAGAAGGACGTGAGGTGAGAACCAGAGGGTTCTATCTACACTTTTTGAGGATTTTGATTTTTTCGTTGTAAAGGGTACTGGGAGATATGTACTATCTTTATCCATGACGGCAACATCCGTATCATTTACCATTTCCAGACAATAAGCAGGTAAATTTGGTTCTATCTGCAGAAGTTTGCAAGGCTGAGAACCAGAATGTTGGTAGACAGTACACATTGGATCAGCTGTTTGGAGTTGCTCACTTCTATCCCATCTCATCTGTTAGGCTATAACTCTTAAGAAGTCCAGGAAGAGAAAGCATAACCCTCAACAATGTAAAAAGAATATTCAAAAGAGACTGCGACAAAGTGGTGGCTGCGAAGGAAGCAAAACATACAGACTGTATGTGCAAATTTAAGTGTTATCATAAGATTTTTAAAGATGACCTGAATTCCATAATGATTTCATTTTATTCACTGCAGGATATGAGAAAAACATTATATTTTACAAAACTCCGAGTGTAAATCTTCCCCGAGAACCATGAAAGTCGACCATAAGTCATTCTCTTACTTTTTACAAGTGAATGGCACGCAGGTAAGAGTATGCAAGAGACCTTGTTGGTCAGTCAAAAAGTAATATACAATGTGCATTCTAACAAAGATAAAACATCCGGGACTCCAAAATCCAATGAGAGAGGGAAAAACACATGAGAGGATTTCCAACAATTATTGTAAAATTTTTGTTAAAAAGCACATTGAATCATGGCCAAGGGAAGAGTCGCATTACTGCAGGGCTATGAGACAAAAAGAATACTTAAGTCCTGATTTAAATGTAACTAGAATATATGAGATGTATAAAGAAGTTTGCATACAGAATTGCTATAAAGCGGTAGCACTGTCAAAGTACTTGTCAATATTTAGCACTGAATATAATCTGGACTTTTTAGCACCAAAATCCGAGTTAGTTTAGTTAGTTATTGTTGTGTTAAGGAGCGGAACTACGAGGTCATCTGCCCCTGCCAAAATCCGATCGGTGTGACCTTTATGAGGAGTTTATCATTGCGAAAAGGGAAAATAATTACTGAGAGTTTGTCAACGAAGTTTGATAACCATTTAGAAGAGAAATCAATCATGCGACAGGAAAGAGAACATGACAGACGAAGTGATGCTATGGTGATATGCTTTGATCTACAAAATGCGATAGCATTACCTCGTGCAAATGCTAGTAGCTTCTTTTATAAAGGAAAGCTGATCGCTTGCAATCGTACTGCTCATGTATCGAGGAATAAACATGGCTATTGTACTATTTGGCATGAAGCACTGTGCGGCAGATCTGGAAATGGCATTGCAAGTGCTGTAATTAAAGTATTAAAAATGTTTCAACCGGAAGTTAGGGGATATATTCTTTGGAGTGATAGCTATGTTCCTCAGAATAGGAACTCACTGATTTATTTTGCTTTGGCTAGCTTTCTTCAAGAAAATATCTACATAATGGGAATCCCCATGAAATTTTCAACACCGGGGCATTCTTGCATTCAGGAGGTTGACAACATCAATTCAAACATAGAGGTATGGTCTCCAGTTTTACTAATAAGAACTATTCTCTCTTGCAACAGGTCACCATACCATGTACATTAGATGAGAGCATCCAATTTCCGTGACTACCGGATTCAATCCAAACTGTTTCAGTATAGTAAATTACCGTATCTGCAGGTATCGCAGCTGAAATTTTGTGCAGACCTGTACAGTGTGTACTTTAAGACAAGTCACGGTTCTCAGGAGTGGAATAAAGTCAAGATAGCGAAGAGTAGAACCAACAGGACTGATGACAATCAGCAAGAGAACATAGTACCAATCCGAATTCCAGAAGCAAGAGTTTCTATAACATGAGGAAAATTTCCAAGGAGAAGACTGCAGATATCCATTCCATAATGAAATGGATGCTCTCTGTCGATGTAGAGTTCTACAAAGCAATTTTGAAATGAAGAACCTTAGGACTCCAACATCTTATGCAAATGATAGAGCCAAAAAGTTCTATCTGCATGCAAACTTTGGAATATGTCATTAAAATACCTATGTTCTCTATGTAATTGTAATATTTGGTGTTAATTCATTAAAGTAGAACTTTCTATCATCATTTTGAAATACGTCGCAAAGATCTAGCGTCAATACTACATACTTTATGCAATTCCAAACTTCAAACACATCTCCTGAAAAATTAACTTCAAGTCAGATAGAACCCTCTGGTTCTCACCACACGAGGAGTCATTTGTACCAAAATCTTCCAAATCGTCCCAATGGCACAGAAAAAAATCTTGCATTTCTTGAAAAGTCAACGGAAATATATTCCATTGGTTATAAAGTGCTTTTAAACAAATAAACAAGACGATAGCCCCTGCAGAACTGTGTCACGTAAAGCCCTCATAGCACTAGGGCCGGGCGGATAGTCTTACACATGGGGCGCACACAATCCATTATGCGAGAGTTCTCGCACGGGTCCGCTAGTAGAATATAAAATTTAAGAATTCATTAGAATGTTACCTTCAGAATAGAATGGCTGAATAATAGGAACATAGCACTAACGTACGCCTTTAGCTTAGCAATGCAGCCTCGTGAAGATTACGGATTGATGTTCATTGTTTCAGCTCTGTTAATGTTGATGGTGAAGAGAAAATAAGAAGAGCAATGAGGAGTTCCAACTCCGCGTTGAATGAGAGTATTGGAAATACATTCAAGAGCTCAGGATGAGGGAAAATAAAAATACCGCCTTGCCTCCAGGTTGTCAGAAGGGATACATGGTTTTAATTCATTAAATAGGAAAGAAGCTTGAAGATGTATGTGACCGTTAATCTTGCGATTATGAGCCAAGGGATCTCCATTTACGTGGAATCCTAACGACATTTTCACATCGAAAATCTCACGTGCATTGACTGGGAATCGAACCCGGTCCACCTTGGTGAATGGCATACAGCCTGACTGCTGCGCGACCATGCCCCCAATTTACTAACTTAAATTCTTCATAAGTCAAAGCAAATGTATTAAACTACACCTAAGATGGTTGGTTGGTTCCTCAGTTTAGGGGCTGCGACAACACGGTCATGTAGCCCCGTGTACTATGGCTGTGTGTAGAATCTATCTGATGACCGATATTAATTGTGATGAATGTATTAGTGTGTGTTACCTCTTTTTAATTGAAGTAAGGACTGCAGAGGATAATTTCAAGTAGTTCCTACTTTCGCTGCCAAATGCTACCGTCCTCGACACCTAGCTGTGAACTTCGCTACTATTAGAAGCTCTCGCAACCAGTGCTCAGTGACGAACGATGGGACTTAAGAGCATTAATCAAACCTAACCTACAAATTTTAGCTGCACACAAGTGTAGTTAGTGGAAGGCTCATTTACATGCCATAAATCTATGACATGGGACCGCTGGCTCCCCCCGCCCGAAGGAAGGCATATTGAGGGCTTTTTAATGCTCTTAAAATATCCGACGACGTCTACTCTCAGCTGTTGATGTATATGTAAGGACCCAACAATGGTACTATGCGTATAAGCCAGCAACGGCTACTAAAGATGGGATTACCGTTCATTAAATTGATCTAACAGGGAAATGAAGAGCCATTTCAAGACATTTCGTAGTGCACATTAACGCAATTTTATTATCATTATGATTATTATCACTAGGCACGTCCAGAAAGTATATTCCGTTTTTATACGTTGCCTCGGCATCGCAGTAATCGCAGTTCGGCCCATGCGTGGTAGTTGCTCTGAGTCAAGGAAAAGGAGATGACGTCATTTTGAGAACCATGTCTATTGTTTACGCTTGATGGAGCTTGGTTAGAACGGCGAAATAAATTTAAAACCCCGCCGCTTGTGAACAGGAACGCGCATATCACTCAAGCAGCTAAGTTTACAATCCACTGCAATCTGACCATTTAGTAACAATCATAAAATCACAATAAGCAAACCAAATTGAAGGTCAATCACTACTTTGAGTATATAAACAACAAGATGTTCAGTAAAGAACATATAGCCTACTTTCTCCTAAATGCATGGGTATTGTTATAACTCTTTGTCCTTTTCAAGGAGTATGATTGAATGTTGGTTGTAGGAGCTTGTTGAAATACAACGTGCTATAGGGATATTAAACATGAATATGAAGTGCCCTTTGCTAGTGCTACCTCTGTACCAAATTTCGTTCAATTCGGTTTCACCGTGTTTGAATTGATAGGGGGAATCGATTTGCACACATACTTGGCCACCATCTGCAAACTATTGGGCTGATGTTCTTGCAGTTTGGTCAGAATATGTTTCCCACATAAAGATATGGTGTTGCAAAATTAGGTAGAGACTAGATTATTAGGTTGGTCGTAATTACATTTTAGCTTTTAATATTTGGGTGGCCGCGATTACGTTTCCATCAAGATAGCGGTGATATAAAACATGACACTGAGGTGCCCTTTGCTAGTGCTACCTCTGTACCAAATTTCGTTCATTAGGTTCCACCGTGTTCGAAATTTAGGGGGAATCAATTTTGACATCAAGATGGCCGCCATCCGTAAACTATTTGGCTAATGACCTACTAGATTGGTCAAAGGATGCTCCCTCCATAAACGTATGTTGTTGCAAAGTTTGGTAGAGTTCGGATGGTTATGTTAGTCGTAATTTGATTTAAGCTTTAAACATTCGTGTGGCCGCCATTACGTTTCTGTCAATATGGTGGCGATATTAATCATGACACTGAGATGCTCTTTGCTAGTGCTATCTCTGTACCTAATTTCGTTCCATTCGGTTTCAGCGTGTTTGAATTAATAGGGGGAATCAATTCTGACACAAAGATGGCCGCCATCCGCAAACTATTAGGCGAATGACCTATTATATTGGTCAAAGGATGCTCCCTCCATAGAGGTATGTAGTTGCAAAATTTGGTAGAGATCGGATGATTAGGTTAATCGTAATTTGATTTAAGCTTTGAACATTCGTGTGGCCGCCATTACGTTTCAGTCAAGATGGCGGCGATATAAAACATGACACTGAGGTGCCCTTTGCTAGTACTACCTCAGTACCAAATTTCGTTCCATTCGGTTCCACCGTGTTCGAATTAATAGGGGGAATCAATTTTGACATAAAGATGGCCTCCATCCGCAAACTATTAGGTGAATGACCTATTAGATTGGTCAAAGCATGCTCCCTCCATGAAGGTATGTAGTTGCAAAATTTGGTAGAGATCGGATGATTAGGTTAATCGTAATTTGATTTAAGCTTTGAACATTCGTGTGGCCGCCATTACGTTTCCGTCAAGATGGCGGCGATATAAAACATGACACTGAGGTGCCTTTTGTTAGTACTACCTCTGTACCAAATTTCGTTCCATTCGGTTGCACCGTGTTCGAATTAATAGGGGGAATCGATTTTCACACAAAGATGGCCGCCATCCGCAAACTATTTCGCTGATGACCTATTGGTTTGGTCAAAGGATGCTCCCCCCATAAAGGTATGTTGCTGCAAAATTTGGTAGAGATCGGATGATTAGGTTGGTCGTAATTTGATTTAAGCTTTGAACATTTGTGTGGCCGCCATTACGTTTCCGTCAAGATGGCGGCGATATAAAACATGACACTGAGGTGCCTTTTGTTAGTACTACCACTGTACCAAATTTCGTTCCATTCGGTTGCACCGTGTTCGACTTAATAGGGGGAATCGATTTTCACACAAAGATGGCCGCCATCCGCAAACTATTACACTGATGACCTATTGGTTTGGTCAAAGGATGCTCCCCCCATAAAGGTATGTCGTTGCAAAATTTGGTAGAGATCGGATGATTAGATTAGTCGTAATTTGATTTAAGCTTTGAACATTTGTGTGGCCGCCATTACGTTTCCGTCAAGATGGCGGCGATATAAAACATGACACTGAGGTGTCCTTTGCTAGTGCTACCTTTGTACCAAATTTCGTTTAATTCGCATTCACCGTGTTCGAATTGATAGGGGGGGGACAGACATTCAGAGTACACACACTCACACACACACACACAGACACACACACACACACACACACAGACTCACACACACACATACACACACACAGACAGACACACTTTTTTCGCCCTGTGTTGATCTCATAAGTCTACTTTCATTTTTTGCAAAAATCGAAAGTAGGCTAACAAATCACATATAACTAAAAGTTTCGACTGGTTGTGCTAGTATAACTACTGCTGCAACTAAGTTATTGACTTTTCAAGGGGCGATTGTACGAGGTCATCTGGTTTTAGACAGATTATTTAGCTTAAGGGATCTGATGATCGCCTGACGATCGAAACTGGACATCCAAGTGTATACCAGGTGGCTTATTTGCCTTGTACAATGTACATATACAGTTTTTTTTCGTGTGGCTCCTGAGAGGCCGAGTGCAGGTCTTTCTAGTCGAAGCCCGTGGACAACCTGTGCGTCGAGATGAGAGATGGATTGGATAAAGATGAATGAAACTGGGCAAGGAAGTGGAAGGAAGCGGCCGTGGCCTATTAGAAGGTAACGTCCCAGCATTTGCTGGTGTTGAAAATGGGAAACCACGGAAAACCATTTCAAGGACGGGCGACGGTGGGGCTCGAACCCATGCGTCTACCGAGTTAGCAGAGAGCTTGGCCCCATGACCTAACGCTGCGCTTTAGCCAGCGTAGCCACTGCTGTCGGTACTTATACAGTAAGTGTCCCGCACACACTACTGCTGTATGGGATGTCTAATAACTGATTACTACAGGGGTCACACTTCTTGCTGGAAGATTACGTCAGAATACGAAGGGACAGCTACTTGCTACAATCATGTTCTTCAGCGCTACTTGTCTAATGGACTTATTGCGTTATGAAACCTCGCATTTGAGAGCGTAATAGACTCATATGTGGTACAACAACACGACAGTTGCTGGCAACACGTGGACAACGAGTACACGGACATCACACTAATTTAAGGAGAAGCTGGTCATAATGCCGTCGAAGCTTGGGTTTCATAACAAGAGCACAGAGGAATATGTAGCAGTTTTGTAGCTGCTTCGAGACGGACACCCAATGGGTGAGCTACAAGTACCGTTGGGAAGGAAATTTGGAATGTCAGGACGAGGAGTTGGAAGATAGCGGCTGTGGCCTATAGTTAGGGACCAACCCCGGCATTTGCCTGGAAGGAAGATGGGAAACCACAGAAGACCATCTTCAGGGTTGCCGGCGGGGGGATTCAAAACTCCTCGCCTCCCGGGTGTGAGCGACTGCCAGCAGTCATGCCGTAACGACCACGGCTAACTCACCCGGTGTAGCCTGCTTGGTGCTTCCATTAAAGGACACCCCTTAGGAATTCAGTTATTAGACCTCCAGTTCATCAGTAGTACATGCGGGACACCTAAAAGTAGATTGTACGGGGCAAATGAGCCACATCACATAGTATAAAAATCTCATGTATTTTTTCTGGATTAGGGAAACACAGTTTGCAATTGGGTACAATCGTGTTGTCGACTGAGAAACATCAATTTTCGATTATTATTATTATTATTATTATTATTATTATTACCGACAGTAGTGGCTACGCTGGCTAACGCGCAGCATTAGGTCATGGGGCCAAGCTCTCTGCTGACTCAGTAGACGCGTGGGTTCGAGCCCCTCCGTCGGCCGTCCTTGAAATTGTTTTCCGTGGTTTCCCCATTTTCAACACCAGGCAAATGCTGGGACGGTACCTTCTGACAGGCCACGGCCGCTTCCTTCCACATCCTTGCCCAGTTTCATTCACCATCATTCATTTCATCTCTCATTAACTCCTCTCATCAGGTTGGCGTCAGGAAGGGCATCCGGCCGTAAAAACCATCGCCACAAAGACCTCCATCGCATCTCATCCCCGACCCCGTTGGAAAACGGGAATAATAAGGGGTAGACATACATTATTATTATTATTATTAGATACTGTTGTCAGACCTGAATGTCTGTAAGCAGAAACACTAGATATGATTGGGAAGGGTGGCCTTGACATCCGAAAGAGAGAAAGAACAAGTAGTTCCGTGAAGAACTATACAGCCTATTTTCATATATCCTACTTATGTTAATTGCCACTATCAACATACACAATTTCAGTTTGATTGCTGTAATAGATTCGTAGATATTGAGAACCGACTAAATATTTCGGATGGTCGCCATGTTGGATTTTATATATGTTGGTCCTAGAGTTATGTACTGTTACATGCAGATTATTGTGAACGTGTAGTAATCAATCTTCAATCGCATATTTAGGACACAAGAAAAAACAAGGAGATTTAAAAAAAATTCACAGCTGCCATCTTGAGGTTATGGAAACAATTGAAATAAATTAGATGCCAGTGGATTAACATTCGGATAAAGATTTACTGTACCAAGTTTCACTGCACGCGGATGGTTAAATTGCGAGAAACGTCCATGTGAATATTTATAATTCGCGTCACCGCCATGTTGGATTTGTGATCAGGTTATTTAAAGTCCTATTGGTGAACTTAAGTTCATAGCCCCTATGAACATTAAAAAATGCAGTTTGATTGCTAAAATAGATTCGTAGATATTCTGTATCGTCTAAATATTTCGGATGGTCGCCATGTTGAATTGTTAAATGTATAGGCCATAGAGTCATGTAACATTAAAGGAAAATTATTGCGTAGGTTCATTATTCAAACTTTCACTTTGATCGCATGACTACATCACAAGAAATAAAAACTTAATTTTAAAATTCGCACTGCCGCCATCTTGAGGTTATGTAAACAATTGAACTAAATTAGATACCAGTGGATTACAATGTGTATAAATATTTCCTGTACCAGGTTTCAGTGCGCTTGGAACATTACATCGCGAGAAAGGTCTATTTAAAATGTTCAAATTCGCTTGGCCACCATGTTCGTTTTGTAGTTAACCGGTTTTTGAAAGTCTTATAAATGGACTTCCAGTAGTGCCCTTTATCTCCGTACAAAATTTTAGGGAGATACCGCTAATAGTTTCAGAGATATAGAATGCCGGTGAAATATTTCGCACATCCGCCATCTTGTGATTATGTAAACAATTGAACGAAGTTTGATCTCGGTGCATTACAATGTATATAAACATATACTGTACCAAGTTTCATTGCGTTTGATTGGTCAAATCGCGAGAAACGTGTATTTAAAAGTCGCGAATTCGCTTGGCCGCCATGTTGGTTTTGTAGTTACCATGTTTTCAAAAGTCACATAAGTGAACTTATAGTAGTTCCCTCTATCACCATAGAAAATGTCAGGGTAATATCGGTAATAGTTTCGGAGATATTGAATGCTGGTGAAATATTTCGCACAGCCGCCATGTTGGATTGGTGAGTCGTAACAAAATTTGAAGGACACGGTTGAGATCGCCGGGAATAGTGCTATGAACTTTCCGAGTTTCATTGAAATCGCTCTTGCCGTTTAGATTTTATTAGGGGGGGACACACACACGAATCACACACACACACACACACGCACACACACACGGACAAAAGGTGATCTCATAAGCCTATTTTTTCAAAATTGGAAATAGGCTAAAAATGCTCTGAAAAATCCTAGGCCCAAATATCAACGATGGAGAGAGGAGTCTCAAACCTAACAAAGAACTATACCTGAAGACAGAAAGAGTCGTAGCACTAATGAGAA
Organism: Meconema thalassinum; assembly: GCA_946902985.2. Taxonomy (NCBI): domain Eukaryota; kingdom Metazoa; phylum Arthropoda; class Insecta; order Orthoptera; family Tettigoniidae; genus Meconema; species Meconema thalassinum. The sequence goes on along the minus strand of OX336390.1, from coordinate 849,089,569 downwards.
AAAAGAGAATACAGTTTTATGGACACTTGGTGAGAATGAACAGTGCCAGATTGACGAAGAGGATTTTTGAATTCTTCAGGAAGAGGAAGACGGAGCCGAAATGCTTTCGGGAAGTGAGATTGGACTTGGATCGTATGGGGGTGAAAGAAGAAGTCATAATGGACAGAGAGCGATTTAGACGACTGGTTAAGGAGTTGACAGGTTTCCAGGAGACAGGGGAGTTGTCAGTGAGGAAAGGAAGATCCTACACGGGGAACAGAAGAAGCAAGTGGGAGAGAGGATGAAGAGATTTTGGCAGAGTGAAGACAGAAAATGATGTAAAAACTGTCAAACGTGGTCAATAGTGACCGTAGCGAATACGAGCGGACCCGTGCGAGAAATTTCGCATTTTCGTAAGCCACACTTTCCCCAATCTATACTAATATAATTAAACTGAAGAGTTTGTGTATTTGTGTGTTTGTGTGTTTGTGGGTTTAAACGCGCTAATCTCTGGAACTCCCTGTCCGATCCGAAACATTCTTTTTTTATATGATAGCCTGATTCAAGAGGAATAGTTTAGGCTATGTAGCATTAGGCTACACCTATCAGGTAACCTTCAAGATTGATTTTTGTTCAGTAAGTCGGTAGAACAAGTGCTCCCGAACAGCCCTATCCGCATGCGCTGGCGTTATGGTTAGTAATACGTACACCGTTTCACCTATCTGAACCAAAATTTGTATACTTACCCTTTGGAACCCTGATGGTAACTCTGTCTACGTGAAATTTATGACAGACCAGTCCATTCCCTGCATTTAGGCCCTTTGGCACAAATCTACACCTTTTCCACGATCAGAACCAAAATTTGTATACTTACCCTTTGGAACCCTGCGAGTAACACTGTTTACATGAAATTTTGGACAGATCACTCCATTCCTTGCAGTTAGGCCCTTTGGCACAAATCTACACCGTTTCACCGATCAGAACCAAAATTTGTATACTTACCCTTTGGAACCCTGCGAGTAACACTGTTTACATGAAGTTTCGGACAGACCACTCCATTCCCTGCATTTAGGCCATTTGGCACAAATCTACACCGTTTCACCGATCTGAACCAAAATTTGTATATTCACCCTTTGGAACTCTGCGAGTAACACCCTACATGAAATTTATGATAGATCAGTCCATTACCTGCATTTAAGTCATTCGGCACAAATCTACAACCTTTCACCAATCTGAACCAAAAGTTGTATACTTAACCTTTGGAACCCTGCAAGAAACACGGTTTACATGAAATTTCGGACAGACCACTCCATTCCCTGCATTTAGGCCCTTTGGCACACATCTATACCGTTTCACCGATCTGAACGGCAATTTGTATACTTACCCTTTGGAACCCTACGAGTAACACTGTCTGCATGACATTTTGACAGACCCCTCCATTCTCTGTATTTAGGCCCTTTGGCACAAATATACACCGTTTCACAGATCTGAACCAAATTTTACATACTTACCCTATGGAACCCGAAGAATAACACTGTCTGCATGAAATTTTGGACAGACCCCTCCATTCTCTGTGTTTATGCCCTCTGGCACAAATAGACACCGTTTCACAGATCTGAACCAAATTTTACATACGTACCATTTGGAACCCGAAGAGTAACACTGTCTACATGAAATTTCGGACAGACCACTCCATTCCCTGCATTTAGGCCCTTTGGCACAAATCTACAACCTTTCACCAATCTGAACCAAAAGTTGCATACTTAACCTTTGGAACCCTGCAAGAAACACAGTTTACATGAAATTTCGGACAGACCACTCCATTCCCTACATATAGGCCCTTTGGCACACATCTATACCGTTTCACCGATCTGAACGACAATTTGTATACTTACCCTTTGGAACCCTGCGAGTAACACTGACTGCATGAAATTTTGGACAGACCCCTCCATTCTCTGCATTTAGGCCCTTCATCACAAATATACACCGTTTCTCTTAATTGCACCAAATTTTACATACACTTTGAAACCCTGCTGGTAACACTGTTCACTTGATATTTTGGACAGCGCTCCCCATTCCCTACATTTAGAATAACAGACAAAATGAACTTGAAAACCACGTATTAAGGCCCTAGAACCATTCATGTCCGTAGTAGTGTAACTGTAAGAGTATTTTAATAAGTCTGTTGTTGTCGGGCAATTCGGGCTGCATCACGTCACCCCTACCAGTGTTCCGGTGCAGAATTGCGAAAATAGTTGTATCTTGCGCTGTTTATAAATTGAAGTCACGGGGGGTAATTAGTGCAAAAAGATTTCTTAGGCCCCATTAAACAGTTATCATCATGAAGTATTATGCCTCTGTATAAGTGCAATGGTGTTGGTGCAGTACATTGAGGTTACCACCTGCAATAAGCGTTGGTGCTTTCAAATTTACCTTCATTTATTCCGAAACTTATCGTTAAGCGCTTCGTGGCGATAAATGGTATTATTCCTACCTCAGTAGCTCGGGTCAGCCGAAGTTTTCCAAAGAGTTCTGATTATTTTCCTACGGCGCAATGCGACAAAAGACGACACTATTGGTCTCTACATTTCTAACAGCCAATGAGATATAGGCCCTAGGCAGTGTGTTTTATTTCACTTACTGCTCTTTCTATTTTTTTGTAAATTTGTTTTTAAATTACATGTGTCCAGTGCTGTAGTTAGTAAATAGCTGTTTCCCTATACATAATTATCATTACGGGAATATGACCTGAATGTTACGTCCATTATACTGTACTACTTATCACCCCCACTACAACCACAACCACCGCCACCACCACCACCACCGCCACCACAAAAAGATATATTTTTAGCCTACTTTTCACATTTTACAAAAATGAGGAATAGGTAGACTTATGAGATCGATCCGGGAAAATGTGTGTCTGTATGTCTGTCTGTCTGTCCTCCTGTCTGTCAGGCTGTGTGTGTGCCCCCCCCCTATCAACTCCTAAACGGCTGCAGAAATCTAAACCAAATTTAGTATGAGTAAAGATGTATACCGGAATATCTCACGTCCATATCTGAAAATGATGTCAGTGCTAGCAACTGCTGAAAAAACGCATTAGAGATTTGAGCTCCATGTTGGATATCATGGAAGGTATGCATGGGAGCTATTTCAAAATTGGCACACATGTAGATAACACTATTTCAGTTTAATTTCCAGGACATCACAGTGTTTCCAAAATAATTTTAAGCCTTCTGATAGGTCCAATTTTTAAATGCCTATAATTTGTACGCTATCAATTGGATTTCAACCAAATTTTGTATGTAATATGGTTACATAAACAGATATGACAGAGCGTATTCTTAAGAGCCACGAAGGCTGCCAACTTTGAATAATTGCTCTCTCTCTATTCTTTTATCCAAATACCAATATATCAGAAAGTATGCAAGCCAACAGTTTTAAACTATGCACACGTATAGTACCTGACATTTTTGATTAATTATGGAGTAACTTATATACTTCAGTTCTACTGTGCCCATTTGGGCATTGGCACAAACGAACTCTCAACCATTGATAGGAAAAAATGATGGAGTTTTATGAAGACTGTAAGAAGTCAGAGAGAGATTTCGCTGGGGAATGATCTGCAGAAACACTGCAGGATACGCAGGTGGCTGAGTAAACACATAAAGTGACATTAAGTATGACAGCTTAAGTAAAATGGGTCGTTATAGAAGCCATTAAAAGAGCTAGGAAATGTAGAGTTGAAGGGCAATAACTAACACTCGACATTCCAACGAGTAAGCGGTCCAGCGAGAAGTTATCACTTTTCGAGTGTGACAATTATGAGAAACTATTTTCTCAAGAGCCTACTTGAAACGAGGACCCAGAAAATGATGAGCCAGCGAGAAATCAAATACATTAAACTTAACAAAATAAACTCCCCACGTTAATTAAATCTAAAGTCGAAGCAGAATTAGGGACAGCATAAATCAGAAGGTTGGTAAACTTTAAAGAAGGCACTTCAGAAAATGCAAGCTAAGAAATACGTCATCGGAATGTAGAGAGGAATGATACAAGCGGAGGCAGGAGAAATAAGGTCGGCCCTGCAGAGGGAATAAGAACTAATTTAATTAATTAAAAATCAACCTGTGAACAAATTCCATTCCGCCAGTAGGAAATTGTAAAGCCATTACTAATTACACTTGGATATTAAATATAGACTAGATTAGAGCCAGGAGTCAGAAGTTGAACTCCCGGGTTCGTCAGGGACTAATTTTTGCCCCAAAACAAATAAATAAGGCTTAAAACTCAAGCCAAAGCATGAAGTTCGCCAGTCAGATCCCAAACTCGGTAGGGGAGGTACGCTACATGAAGTTCGTCAGTCAGATGCAAACCTCGATAAGGGAGGTACGCTACATGAAGTTTATCTGTTGATCGAGAAGCCTCGATAGAGGAGGTACGCTACACCAAATTGATCAGTCATAATCAAGCCTCGGTGGAGGTGGGACATTATACAGAAGTTCATCTGTACGATCAGTTAGATCCGAGCTTTAGAAGAGGTTACGCTAGTAGGCAATATTATCACAACCTCAGTGGAGGAAGTAAGGTTGAAAGACATTAGAATTTGAACCTCGGAAGAGGCGCAGTATAAAACAAGTCGCGATAGACAAGTTATTAAGTTCGAGTAAAGTTGTGTACTTTGGTAAAGTCACATTGGTTCGATACCAAGTGGCGTTAAAATACGCTAGGCTACAATACGAAAAGCACGTTAAAGAATTTAAAGGAAGCAAAAGTGTGGATTTAAAGAGACATTGAAATATTGGATGGACTCGTATCCAAGAACATATAGGTACGAGACCAAAACAAATAGTTTGTGAGCGATAGAAAGCTACGACCTGCAGAACAGAGACAATATGACTAGAGGTCCCAGAGGGGAGCTTCCAAACAAGTTATTATAGTAGAAGGTTAACGAGTTGAACGTCAGACGATATAGATTCGAACAGAACGGAACGTTTTAAAGATAACAAATCATAGAGTGTTAAAGATATGAGTGTACGGTCTTCGGGGAAGTCCAGGAAAGATTGAGAAATATAGGATTGCGATAGAAGCAACCGTAGAATCGAGAGAACAGAGCGACTGTAAATAAACAAATAACATTCAGTTAACAAGTGAGATGCTCTATAAGAAAGATATTTAAACAATAGATATAGACACTATCTTAGGACGAATAGAAGATAGAAAGACTTGCCTAGAAGTAGGAGTACGATTGAGATCTCTTGTTATCTGCCTAGTAGATATGTAATGCGTCGTGATCTCTAATTATGGCATTGATTATTGTGAAATGAGATGAATGATAAATAAGGTAGGGAATAACGAGTTGAAATAACGTGTTAACTTGGATGATCATAAGCTTTTAAGAAGGAAGTAAACAGTTGAAAATTCGCGAGGAGAATGAATGGAGCGGAGAGAGAGGGGGTAGTCTCGCTACCGAGCAGACCTCTTAGACCGCGAGCGGTGAACGAATACAATAGGCACTTTGTGTACGGAGGTAGTAAGAGCTGAATGGATATTAGTAAATGATAACTTAATATGCAAACTTGTTATGTAAAGGTGCCACAGGGTTATAAAGTAAATAATTGAGTTGGTGGGTCTTTGACAATCGTCCCCACATAAAGTTTGAAGATATTCTATAATATTTGACCATTGTAGTCATGGAATAAGTTTGTTAATAAATATTCGATTCCGCCGAAAGAAAATGTACTTAAACAGTACGTGTAAACCAATAATTGGGTTTGTAAGCAAACTATGTAATGAAAAATGATAGCACATGATACATCATTAATAGACCACCCTAAAGCATGAAAGAAATACGTCTGAAGGACGTGAGGTCGGACCATGGCATGTTTAAAATTTGTTGATTTGTTCCTAAGGCTTAACTGGAAGAGTTAATATAGCTTGAAAGTGATTCAAAGTAAAATAATGGTAAATAAAAACCCAGAAGGGATTATAGTGATACGGTAAATGTCCGTGAAGCCTTAGCGTATATGCTTTTTATGAAATGATAGGCATGCTCTATGTCTTAATGAAATGTTGTAAGAAAGGGAATTTTGTTTTGATATTCAAATATAGATATCAGCTAAGCAAGATAATGCTGTAATATAGAGTCATATTATTTTTATTTGAATTTGTGTATTTTTGAGTATGATGATTTTTTGATTTTCCAAAAATATTGATGTGGAGGTAATTTGTATTTCTTACTGGGAATTTGAATAAATAAACTCATATTAAATTGTAACATGTTTTGATTTCAATGTAGTCTTGTAGATCCTAAAGTGCTTTCATATCTGAATGTGAGATCATGTTGTGGGCTAAACGTAACATACCTCGAAAGCCGCAGTAGCAAGCCAGGTCGTGATCGAGCAATATCCATGTAATATGGGTACAGGGGAAATGTATGAAAAGTACTAAGATATGAGCATTGGATCACAAGAAAGTCGGTCAACATTAAGTCTAGGAGTAAAATTCAGTGATAGGTAAATGGGACTGCAGCCCGCTAACTCACAAATATAAATTAATGAAATATAAAACTAGTACCCCACTAGCAGGTACATTTGTTGGCGCCCAGGTACGTGAGGCGGGTTTTCCTAAAAAACAGGAAAAACCTGAGTTTTCCCAGATTTCTTTTTGATAAACTCGAAAATTTTGAATTTGTCAAACCCGAATATCTTGCTTAGGAGGGAGGTGCGAAACGGGTTCGTACGCGTACCTACCCATTCGCAACTTCAATTCAAAGAATAAAAACACAACAATTTTACATGCCAACCGAACGTCACAGTTTTCATGTGCATGACTAGTTTTGGATGTTAGTAGCCCATCTTTTTTCAAATTGTGTTTGGAAAGAGAATGGCTATGAGTGTGGAGATGCAAAGTCTCCTGGCCATATGGAGGTAGGTCAATAAGAAACAGATGGATAGTGTTCAAGAGAGTATTAATGAAAGCAAAGAGGACAATAAGAAACAATTAGAGATTGTTCAAGAAAATATTAGCAAGGGAAGTTTAGAATGTAAACAGAACTTTGAAATTCTAAACACTGCAATCAGTATTGTAAACGATAGGATTGATAAGGTGAACAGTCATAGGACACCAAGCTTGGTGAGATAAATGTCAGAATGACATCAAGCTTGGTGATATACATGTTCAATTGGGGGAATTAGATAAAAATTCCAAGCTCAAATAGAGACAATGAAACAAAGAATAAGTGTTATACAAACCAATGTAATCCAAATCTCAGACGCACAAGTGGAAGCAAACACGCGCTTAGATGGGATTGTTGAAAAGATTAACACTATCAAGAGGGAAACTAAAGAGCTTATTGACGATGGATTCGACAAAATAAATGAGTCTTTTACAAAAACATTGGATGAGAAAATAGCCGGCGTGAATGAAAATTTTGAGGAATTAAAGATACAAGTTAATTCGCAGATAGAAAACAGTAGGAGACAATGCGAAGAATCCAAGCGGGATTTAGAAGGAAAGATTGATAAACTGTCAGGGACATTCAGGGGATAGAAAACAAACGACAAGCCGATGTAGTTGAAACTAGAAGGCAAATCAATGGCTTTTGGACCCAGGTAGAACAGAAGATAGAGGAAAGCGAAAAGATAGGGGAAAACAGATTAAAAGAACAGATCGAGCCCATAAGAGTACAAATAAAGACACAGGGAGAAATTATCACGGAACAGGGCAAAGAAATAGAGGAACAAAGGGGATTGATTGAGGAAACCCAGAGAAGCATAACTCCATTAAAAGCTAGTATAGGAGAATCCCACAAGAAGATAGAGCAAACACAAGGAGATTTAGCTCATCTGAAGAAAAAGCAAGAAGTAAGCCAAGGGAACGTGAAAAAAACCTAGAGAAGGATGCTAAAGAATTAAAGAAGAGCCTATATAAAGACATAGAAAACCTTAAAGAAGGGGTAAAAGAAAATATAAAGGTGAAAATCGAGGTTAAGGAACAGCAAATCCTCGACACAAAGAAAGAAGTGAATGATGAGATGATTAAATTCCAAGAAATCTGGAAACAACAACAAGATGAAATAGGCAGACGAACAGAAAATAATGAAGATCGAATCGAAAAGGTCGGACATGAATCCCTTGCAAGAATCGAAAGAATGGGGGGCAGGATGAATCAAAGTGAAACCCGTATGATTGCCATAGAGGGCGCAAATCTAAGAAACAACCAATCAAACAGAGGGAGTATGGAGGATTTGAGAAACAACTGGGGAGAAATGGGAACCCAGCACATATTCAGGAATGTTCAGGAAGAGGAAAGCCCATACAAATTACCAGGGCCACCATCACACACATCAACCCCATATATTAATAATAACGCTATGCAAAACCAAGTGATTGCTATTATCAGACCCGAGTCAGATAAACCGAAGAAATTTTCGAGAAACATATCTTCAATGACCCCGAAATACTGACTCAAAGAAGTATTCGAATATATTCGAGATACTAGAGTCGCACCAGAACGTCAGTTACGATCGATAGAGAAGCTCATGGAAGGTGATTGCCTTTTATGGTTTAGAAGCTTGCGATATACTTTCGACTCCGTAGAGGAGTTTAAAGAAGCTTTTCCTAAAAGATATTGGGCGGCAGATGTACAACAAAATCTCAGATTTGATTTACACTCAAAGATGTATAACACAAATGCACCAACACGTTATTCAGAGTATTTCACTGCTCAACTCTGTAAATTCAGAGAGATAGATTGCGCACCATCATAAAATGATTTGTTCCTTGCTATCATTAAGCAGCTACCATTTGAAATTCAGAGATTCTTAATTTCGTCCAATGCCAAGACTGCGGTAGAAATAGAAAGTATCCTACGTCAGTTAGATAATACGACACAGCACATGTCGCCTAGGCATCATAGAAACGTGGAACATGCCCACGTCACGGAAACACATACTGAGATTGTTTAAGAACCGAGTATGGACAAAGCGACCAGTACCGAAGATAGAAGAATGGGACAGAATAATCCAAGAAATTGAACCCGAGAATGGAATCCACCATACAGAGGGAAAGGTAGAGGAAGTTATAGAGGAAATAATAGCAGAGGATACGGAGGAAGATACCAAAATCCAGGTCACGGTTATCAGGGAAATAACACGTCAAGATCATGGAATCAAAGGGGATCAAACAATAGAGTATCACCCAGTGAAAGACCTTACCTGGGTGGAAACTGGTAAGAGAACTACCCAAGGAATAATCAGCCACCTAATGAAAATATAGATTACCAGGCTGAGATCGAAGAACGTCGTGTAATAACACAACGCTTCTACGATGAGAGAGGGGAAGAGTACGATAGGCAACCTAAGGTGCAGAGGGAAGATGCCATGAATGAGAGGACATCCCCAGACATTCATGAGACAGAAGATGCTCAAAGCCTAGAATTACAGGAGCACAATAGAAGAGGGGAGCAGAATTTTAAAAACGCCAAAATTTGAAGGGCTAGGGAGAGAAGAGATCGGAGGATGGAATACATTACAAGTTGTAAACTGGATTGCAAGACCAGAAGAATTAATAGAGGACATCATAGAAGGACCGGTCGTTGTAAAAAGAGAATTGCCAATCATCTTAACCAGGATAGAAGGAACTTTAGTTAGAAGTTTATTGGACACGGGGTCGACAGTTTGTCTAGTGACCCAAGCTCTGGTTAATTAACTAGAAAGAAAAGGGCGAGTTTCGAAGATTCCGATATCAGCGGTGAAAATAAAAGGAATTATTCCGGAGAAAAGTTTGGGCTGTAAATATCAAGTATTTCTGGAATTACAGATTGGAGAGCTAATGTTATCCCAAAGCTTTTACTAGTGAGTAAACTGCCTTATAGCATTATACTGGGTATGGACTTTATCCGAGAACATAAAGTTTTTATAGATCTATCCCAAAATTGTATCAAATTTCGAAATGATTGTCATGGTTCAGAAATAGATATTTCGTCACAAACAATTGAACATGTAGAAGGCGAACAAATATGGCACATGGAAGAAGAAACTTGTCATAATGTAACAGATGAAGAAGTATTATTCTTAGAGAAAGAATTAAGTACACTTGATGCAGATTTGGAAAGAGAAGCAGAAGTTGAATTTGACGGATGCTTAGAAGAAAAAATTAAAGAAGCCAAAATATCATTGGAAGATAAAGAAATTTTGAAAGAAATAGTTTTAATGCAAAGAAACGTATTTGATTCAAAACCAGGGAGAATAAAAAATTTTAAATATGCCTTCCAGATGAATGATTGGACACCGTTCCATCAGAAACCATATCCAGTTGCGGAAAAGCATTATAAGCAAACGGAAGAAGCTTTAGAGAAAATGTTGGAAGTTGAAGTGATTGAAAAAGTCGCTACACCATATGTTAGTCCGTTGGTGGTACTCAACAAACCTGATGGATCAGTGCGAGTATGTTTAGATGCCAGAAATCTCAATCAAATAATTATTGCAGAAAATGACTCGGCACCTCCAATTAAAGAAATTTTAAGGAAATTTAAAGGAAAGAAGATATTCAAGAATATAGATCTCACAATTTCTTACCATCATCTGGAATTGGAAGAAAGGACCAGTCTAATGACAGGATTCCAATTTGATCAGCAGACAATGTGCTTTAGAAGATTACCTTTTGGGATAAAATCAGCAGGATCGGCGCTCATAAGGGCCTTAGACAGGAATCTTTCGGAGGAAGTGAAAGCCTGTACTATTAGACATGTGGACGATATCTTATTAACGTCAAAAAACGATAACGGAACATTTAGAGAAATTGAGGAAATTACTCAAATATTTGGAACAAGCAAACTTTAAAATAAATCTAAAGAAATCGATTTTTTGCCAAAGGCAAGTGACATTTTTAGGTCACGTCATAGACCAACATGGAGTGCAACCTAACCCATGCTAGTTGGAGTCTATTAAGAATTTTCCGAGACCATTGGAAGTCAAAAATGCTAGACAATTTTTGGGTATTATAGGGTTTTTCAGCAGTCATTCTCCTGCTTACACAAAAACCGGTTCACCATTACAAGATTTACTCAAGAAGGAGGGAAATGGAAGTGGACAGAAGAATGCGAGAATGCATTCATAAAGGCCAAGTACATATTATTAAACTTAGTAAAATTAGGATACCCCGACTATAATGAAAAGTTCATAATCCAAACAGATGCTTCACAAATAGGCATAGGAGCCATGTTGTATCAGGAATCAAAGGAAAAAAAGCGAAATAAATTACCTCGCATTTGCATCAAGAAGATTAAAGCCTCATGAACGAAACTATACAGTCAGTGAAATCGAACTTCTCGCGATATTGCATGCATCATAATTTTGGCGAAATATAGTTTATGGATTTCCTATCATCTTAAGAACGGATCACAAGGCGTTGACATTCTTAATGAAAACTGACTTGTCCAGTCAACGATTAATGCTATGGGCATTGTACATCCAGCAGTACGATGTTGAAATAGAATACTGCCCTGGAAAATAAAATATTGTACCGGACTTTCTGAGTCGAAATCCGGGAACAGAAGGAAAGGCGCTTGCAATCCAAATCGATAATTAAGATCAAGGAACTATTGGAGAACTAGGAAGAGTTGGAGAAAAATAAAATCAAGACCCATGGATGAGGATGTTGATAAACTTCATCGAGGGAAAGCTTGATAGAACATCACCCACATTTATTGAAGCGGAGAAGATTGCAACAGATTATAGCTATTTCAATGAACTTTTACATAAATATGCAGATAGTGATCACACAAAATTAAGGATTGTCATTCCAGCAGAAATGCAAAGGAAGTTAGTATGGTTACTACACCGAACTTTTGGACATATGGGGGTAGACAAAACAGTCAGCATGTTGCAAGAAGCTTTTATATGGCCCAGGTTAAGAGATACGGTAAGATATACCATAAAAACCTGTGACACATGCCAAAGAATGAAACCTAATTCTTTTCTAATGATACAAATGCCTATACCACTATTACCAGAAAGGCCTTGCCAGATTCAATCAATAGACAACTTTGGACCAATACCCAAACCTAGAAGGGGTAATAAACACATAATGGTATCAATGGGTGTATTTACCAAAATGGTAGTGTTATCTCCAATCCAAAAGACATCAACCAAACAAGTCATGACGAGATTGAAAGAAAGAGTAATTCCAGTCCTAGGAAGGCCAGAGAACTTACTTTCCGATCATTGAAGTTGCTTCACAAGTATCGATTTCCGAAGAGAATTGGAGAATTTAGGAAGCAATCAAATTTTATCTAGCATTAGGCATCCTGAGGCAAATCCTGTTGAAAGGGTTATGAGAGAAGTACAAAAATATTGCAAAATCTACTGTTCAGAAGAAAATTGGAAGTGGATTGACATTTTGCCCACTATCGAATTTTTCATAAACAACACCGTTCACGAAGCAACAGGAGAGATACCTGTTAAGTTACATTTAGATAAGCAACCAGAAAGGCCATGGGATCAAATATTACCCACATTTACTGATGACCAAATAGGAAGAGAGTTAAGAATTAGAAGGACGTATGAGCATTTGAAAGCTCAGGCTGAAAAAAAGCAAAAGAGAAATGGTCATAAACGATATCATAGACCACTAGTAGAAGGGGAACTAGAGCTTGTAAAAAGACCAGCGATTTCAGATCCAGAAAATCCCGTCTATAGGAAATTTCGCAAAAATTATCATGGACCGTATTGAATAATCAAAGATCTCAAGAATAATGCGTATAAAGTTCAGCATCTAGTAACAGATCACAAGATGATCATGAACGCCGCGAATTTGGAACTTTACCATCCTCCAGAAGAATATGTACAACATATTCAAACCCTAGTAGCGCAGGCGGAAAATGAAGAAGAAATCGAAGCGGAGAAAGAGAAGAAATGGAGGGAATTAGATTGTGAATGTAGCCTAAAGAAATGCTACGATGAATTAAAGGAATTATCTAGACAAATTGAGAAAGAAAATGATGAAATAAGAGAGGAAAATGAGAAACTCAGAAATTGTGAAGAGATAATAATACATTTGGATTGAAAACGGGTAGGAGCAAGCCTAACCCATGTGACAAATTGATGTTCTTAATAGGAAATGAGGTGTAATGACGATGAGAACTGAAAATGAACTGAATATTTGAAACGGGCAAGGACAGATCAAACCTCGCGATGAATTAAGTGAAGTTAACATGAAGCGTTCAAGAACAGAAGGACACACACTATGGATAAATAAATCTTCTCAGGTTTTCGACCATTTATTTATCTTTGAATGTGGGAATTGTGCCCATTTGGGTATTGGCACAAACGAACTCTGGACCATTGATAGGAAAATATGATGGAGTTTTATGAAGACTGTAAGAAGTTAGTGAGAGATTTCGCTGGGGAATGAGCTACAGAAACACTGCAGGATACACAGGTGGCTGAGTAAACACATAAAGTGAAATTAAGTCTGACAGCTTAAGTAAAAAGGGTCGTTATAGAAGCCATTAAAAGAGCTAGGAAATGTAGAGTTGATGGGCAATAACTAACACTCGACATTCCAACGAGTAAGCGGTCCAGCGAGAAATTATCACTTTTCGAGTGTGACAATTATGAGAAAACAATTTTCTCAAGAGCCTACTTGAAACGAGGACCCAGAAAATGATGAGCCAGCGAGAATTCAAATATATTAAACTTAACAAAATAAACTCCTCACGTTAATTAAATCTAAAGTCGAAGCAGAATTAGGGACAGCATAAATCGGAAGGTTGGTAAACGTTAAAGAAGACACTTCAGAAAATGCAAGCTAAGAAATACGTCAACGGAATGTAGAACGGAATGATACAAGCGGAGGCAGGAGAAATAAGGCCGGCTCTGCAGAGGGAATAAGAACTAATTTAATTAATTAAAAATCAACCTGTGAACAAATTCCGTCCCGCCAGTAGGAAATTGTAAAGTCATTACTAATTACACTTGGAAATTAAATATAGACTAGATTAGAGCCAGGAGTCAGAAGTTGAACTCCCGAGTTTGTCAGGGACTAATTTTTGCCCCAAAACAAATAAATAAGGCTTTAAACACAAGCCAAAGCATGAAGTTCGTCAATCAGATCCCAAATTCTGTAGAGGAGGTACGCTACTTGAAGTTCGTCAGCCTGATGCAAACCTCGATAAGGGAGGTACGCTACATGAAGTTTATCTGTTGATCGAGAAGCCTCGATAGAGGAGGTACGCTGCACCAAGTTGATCAGTCAGAATCAAGCCTGGGTGGAGGTGGGACATTATACAGAAGTTCATCTGTACGATCAGTTAGATCCGAGCTTTAGAAGAGGTTACGTTAGTTGGAAATATTATCACAACCTTATTGGAGGAAGTAACGTTCATAGACATTAGAATTCGAACCTCGGAAGAGGCGCAGTATAGAACAAGTCGCGATAGACAAGTTAGTAAGTTCGAGTGAAGTTGTGTACTTTGGTAAAGTCACATTGGTTCGATACCGATGGACTCGTATCCAAGAACATATAGGTTCGAGACCAAAACAAATAGTTTGTGAGCGATAGAAAGCTACGACCTGCAGAACAGAGACAATATAACAGGAGGTCCCAGAGGGGAGCTTCAAAACAAGTAATTTTAGTAGAAGGTTAACGAGTTAAACGTCAGACGACATAGGTTCGAACAGAACGGAACGTTTTAAAGAACACAAATCATAGAGTGTTAAAGATAGGAGTGAACGTTCTTCGGGGAAATCCAGGATAGATTGAGAAATATAGGATTGCGATAGAAGCAACCGTAGAATCGAGAATATAGAGCGACTGTAAATAAACAAATAACATTCAGTTAACAAGTGAGAAGCTCTATAAGAAAGACATTTAAACAATAGATATAGACACTATCTTAGGAAGAATAGAAGAAAGAAAGACTTGCCTAGAAGTAGGAGATCTATAGGAGCAATCACACGTCCTATGCAGGATAGGGAGACTATCTCAGGATCACCAGCGCCGTGATATTTTTTCACCACAGTACGCTGAGATTTGGGTTCGTGTGCAAATTTAAATAATAGTTAAGTGAATTTTAGGTAGATTTCATTAGAAAGCTAACTATTGCAATGGGTCCCATGTTTCGACTTCCGGAAAATTTCGACATATCTTCGCGTTTCACATCCCCCAGACCCCAAAACCACCGTCAGTTCAAAAGTTTATATATAATGTATATATATCTTTATATATATAATTCTTCGACACGTGTGTATGTGACTGAACTCCTCCTAAACGACTGGACCGATTTTGATGGAATTTGGTATGTATATTAGGGTGGGTCCATGTATGTTTTAGATTTACAATCTGACCCGGTAGGTTGAATGAACACAATTTTAGAACCACAATTTGCACACAATTTTAGAACCAAAATATACAGTCAAAAATAATCGTCATGGAAACCACTAGCCTTGGCCTTGGTGAAAGCTGATATCTTGGGACGGTTTGCCTCTGCCCGTTAGAGCCACCTGGTCGCAACCTGTGTAACTACCGCCATTCCATGCATTCCGCCCGTGGCGGAAAATTGTGTTTTATACCAAAGGTGGCAGTGATGTCGAATTCTAATGTTTGTCTCTGCACGTTAGAGCGTTTCAAAGTCCCGTATGCGTTCATATACCATTCATCCGATTGCGATGAAACTTGGGTGATATGTTGAGTGAGCTCCAGGGAAGGTGTTTGGCTTAGTAAATCCATTTAACAATAGATAGCGCACGAATAGATTCAACAAATGAGCGACGACGCTCGAAGCGTTTCACAAAGGTCCCGCATGCGTTCAAATACCATTCGTCCGATAGCGAAGAAACTTGGGTGAGATGTTGTGTATACTCCAGGGAAGGCTTCTGGCTTAGTAAATCAATTTTACAATAGGTAGCGCACGACTAGATTCAACAAATGAGTGACGACACGCGAAGCATTTCAACAAAATCCCGTATAAGTTTATATTCCATTCATCAATTGAGATGAAACTTTGATGAGTTGTTTTGTATACTTAAGTGAAGGCTTCTAACTTAGTAATCCATTTCACAGGAGGTTGCGCACGAGTAGATTCAACAAATGAGCGACGACGTGCGAAGCGTTTCTACGAAGTCCCGTATGCTTTCAAATACCATTCGTCCGATAGCGATGAAACTTGGGTGAGATGTTGTGTACACTCCAGGGGAGGCTTCTGGATTAGTGAATCCGTTTTACAATAGGTAGCGCACGAGTAGATTCAATAAATGAGCGACGACGCGCGAACGTTTATACAAAGTCCCGTATGCGTTCATATACCATTCATCCGATTGCAATGAAACTTGGGTGAGATGTTGTGTACACTTACGTGAGGGTTTCTAACTTAGTAAATCCATTTCACAGGAGGTTGCGCACGAGTAGATTCAACAAATGAGCGACGATGCGCGAAGCGTTTCAATAATGTCCCGTATGCGTTCAAATACCATTCATCCGATTACGATGAAACTTGGATGAGATGTTGTGTACACCCTGTGGAAGGTTTCTGGCCTAATAAATCCATTTTACAATAGGTAGCGCACGAGTAGATTCAACAAATGTGCGATGGCACGCGAATCGTTTCCACAATGTCCCGTATGCGGTCATATATTATTCATCCGATTGCGATGAAACCTTGGTGAACCATAGAGTACACTCCAGAGAAGGTTTCAGGCTTAGTAAATCTATTTTACAATAGATAGCACATGAGTAGATTCAACAAATGAGTGACGGCACGCGAATCGTTTAAAAAAATCCCGTATGCGTTCATATGTCATTCATCCGACTCCGATGAAACTTTGATGAGTTGTTGTGTACACGCCAGGGAAGGTGTTCAACTTGGTAAATCCATTTACAATATTGGTAGAACACGAGTAGATTCAACAAATGAGTGACAGCGCACGAATCATTTAAACAAAATCCCGTATGCGTTATAAGCCATTTATCTGATTGCGAGAGTTGTTGTGCACGCTCCCACGACTGTTTCTTGATTAGTTAATTCATTTCACGATAGTTTAGAGGCAGTTAACAGAAATTGAAAAAAATATTGTGTATCCAAAAGCACTTCAATAAAACAAAGTTAAAACACTTTCTTTGATTGGCAGGACAACGTCTGCAGGGTCAGCTTGTATGTATATATATATATATATATATGTATATCAGTTTCTTGTGGACACGGTAACTGCCGTAATTTTGCACCAATCACTTTGAATTTTTTACCGAGTATGTATACCTCTAAAATCTCGTTCGAGTTCGTTACTGGGCTAAATCGGTCGAAGGGGGTGAAAATGGGGGGCTTTTTTCTTTCCAAAAAGTGAAATATTGCTATAATTCTCTTAATATGTGGCATATAGAATCCGTTCAACGTTCATACTATGTGTCGGATAAAGCCCAAAAATGTATGTTTGAAGAGATTTTTATAGCACCAACCATTGACCAAAGGGGTGGGAAAAAGTGGGGTTTTCGGGAAACATTAATCATATCTCTCTTAATAGGCACAATATCAAAACCGTACAAAATGGATAATATTCCCCTAATAATTACCTAAAACTTTTGTCTGAAATAATTTTTGATATGACCCACCATTACGCCAAGGGATGAGAAAAATTATTTCGGAATCATAAGAAAATGCCAAGAGCTATCAGAGGTTGCCATGGCAACACTACTAAATTGATGAGAGATGAGCCATCATTGTTGCCATGACAACGCACTTGCACGAGATCAGATTCAGTATTTCCATCTGACTAAGTGGGAAGCGGCTTCGGAGACGTAACTGGTAGCATGCTGAATGTCTATGCCCAAGGTCGCGGTTTCAAAGCCGGCCGAAGTCGTCGGATTTTCTAAGAGCGCTAAAATCCCTCAGTATGCTTTCCTTTGGAGGGGAAGTTCCAACGTTCGTTGCGAGTTGCTGGTTGAGGTGGCATCTAGTAGCCAAGTTCACAGCTAGGTGTCGTTGACGGTAGTACCTAGTAGCAACATTAGGAACTACTGCTTGAAATTGACCGTCTGCAGTCCTTACCTGAATTAAGACAAATACAGCCATTACAATTCACAACGTTTATCAGACAGATTCTACACTCACCCAAAGTACACGGGGTTAGATGACCGCGTTGTCGCAGCCCCTAAACTGAGGAACCAACCAGAGGTAGATTTCATTAGAAAGCTAACTATTGCAATGGGTACCATGTTTCGACTTCCGGAAAATGTCGACCTATCTTCGCGTTTCACATCCCCCAGACCCCAAAACCACCGTCAGTTCAAAAGTTTATATATAATTTATGTATGTATATATACAGTGTGGTCCACCAGCCCCTTATTATTTTTGGAGGAAGGCAACCCAACTAACGCGTATATCACAGTCATTCTAAAAACATTAGTACCTGCTCCTTTACGCCCATTGTACAACTTTACCGTTGAGTACATCCTCGCGAATATAGTAGAAATCAATAGTGGCAGTGTTCTTTCAATGACCTCAAATATAAAGCATGATTGAAACGAACAGAGCTCCGAATGACACCTTCATACATTTGGACAGGAAGTGTCTACGGATAGACTCAATACGTGCCAGCGATAATCCATGGTTCTTGGTAGCTAAGGTGGCTAAATCAAGAAGTGCTAGAGTAGCGTCAACGAAGTCGCATTGTTGTAGGTTCAAACCTTGAACTAGTGCATTTTTTTCTTAATGTCATTTATTGTGGATGTATTATGGACGCATACCTATCTGTTCCAACGAGTGATTTTTTATTTGGTCCTCAAAAGGACCGTACATATCCGATGGTACGCAGCCAGATTGGACGACGACATAATGATCTGTAGAACGAAAGCAAGGTATCCTGTATATTCAAGGTAGCAAGTGTTCGAAATTTTGACCACCTATGTTTAAAGGAAAACTCCGACTCACTCAGACAACCCACATAACAAATAGATTGGTTATGTGGGTTGGCTCACGAATAATTTCATCAGACCGAAACTATAATTTCTTTCAACGGCGTCTGTGCGAAAAGCGCTTGCTATACACTTACAGTAATAGTTAGTTAGTGAGGTTTTAAGGGACGGAACTACGAGGTTATCTGCCCCAAACATACAGTAAATACAGATAATTATAACATTATTGGTTTTACGTCCCTTTTAACTGCTCTGGCTTTTAGATACGCCGGGGTGCCGGAATTTTGCTCCGAAGGGGATCTTCAACGTGCCAGTAAATCTACTGACACGGCTCCCTCGCATTTGCGCACCCTCAAATGCCAGCTGACTGCGCCAGGATACGAACCTGCAACCTTCGGCACAGCAAGCGAGAACGTTACCGCTGAGCCTCGTATCAAGGCAGTAATTACAGAACGTGTCATATTATGATTCTGGGATAAATATTGAACTATTCAAATTCTAATTATCATGAATAGAGTCGCCTCCGTTGCGTAGTAGTCAGCGTGATTAGCTACCACCCCGGACGCCCTGTGTTCGATTCCTGGCTCTGCCACGAAATTTGAAACGAGGTATGAGGACTGGGATGGGGTCTACTCTGCCTCGGGTGGTCCAAATGAGTAGAGGTGGTTCGATTCCCACATCAGCCATCCTCAAAGTGGTTTTCCGTGGTTTCCCACTTCGCCTTCGGGCAAATACCGGGATGTCACCTACCGTGCGGCCACGGCCGCCTCCTTCCCTCTTCCTTGCCTATCCCTCCCGATCGTCCCCTCCCTTCCCATCCCTCAAGAGGACCCTGTTCGCTTTGCAGGTGAGGCCGCCTGGGCGAGGTGCTGATTCCACCTCCCCAGTTGTATCCCACAGACAAGATGTTTCAAGCTCCAGGACACTGCCCGTAGAGGCGGTAATGATGGGATCCCTCGCTGAGTCCGTGGGAAAACCTAACCTGGAGGGTAAAATCGACTAAAAATAATAATTATAACGAATAGTATCCATCCATGGTTTTGAAAAGTATTTAGGGAAAATAACCATTTAAATGAGACAAGAAAATAGCTTTCCCTAGCGTCTTCGTAGTTAATGTGAACAAAACCAAGTTGAAATCTTGCTGTACGAGGCAGGGAGGGTATAATAAAATAGTTTGAAAGGATTTAAAAATTCTGCCGTTGGATAGTCTTGAACCCTTCGAAAGAACGAGCAGGCGCAATAACACTCGCACACATTTCCAACACACACTCGAGGTTTTTGTTGCGCTTCTTATTAACACGTATGGTAAAATATTCAATTAATACAGTTAGATCCTAAATATTGATTGGAATGCATTCATTCAGTACCTGGCATGTTTTCTAATTTACTTAAAATGCATTCATTCAGTACCTGGCATGTTTTCTAATTTACTTAAAGCACGTTTCGCGACCGCTTTGCGTTAATAGGGCGAAAGAACTGCAAATAATGCCCTTCGGTTTTATTTCATACAACTTAGCGTACAAAATGCCAGCGTGTGATACACTTCGGTCATACAAGCAGGTGTACTGACGAAGAGAACAGAATCATACAGCATTTTATACCAGCGATCACAGCAGCTTCCTTGCCAGCGAGTGTTGTGCGATATGGGCCTAAAGATATGCTAAGACTTTTTGTTAAAATTTAATAACAAAACAAGTTGTTCGCTAAAGAACGTATAGCCTACTTTCTCCTAAATGCATGGGTATTATTATAATTCTTTGCGGGGGCGTGGTGGCTCAGCGGTCTAGCTGTATGTCTCTCACCAAGGCGGTCCGGGTTCGATTCCCGGTCAATGCATGTGTGATTTTCGATGTGAAATGCCATGTCCTGTTGTTCGGATTCAACGTAAAAAGGAGGTCCCGTGGCTCATAATCATAAGCTTCACGGTCACGTAAAACTACAATCTTCCCTTTTCTTCTATAACTCTTTGTCCTTTTCAAGGATTATAATTGATTGTTGGTTGTAGTACCTTCTTGAAATACAACGTGCTATACGGATATTATACATGAATATGATGCGCCCTTTGCTAGTGCTATCTCTGTAAAAAATTTCATTCAATTCGGTTTCACCGTGTTTGAATTGATATGGGGAATCGATTTGCACACATACATGGCCGTTATCTGCAAACTATTGGGTTGAAGACCTTGTGGTTCAGTCAAAAGATGCTTCCCACAAAAAGGTATGTTGTTGAAAAATTTGGTAGGGATCAAATTATTAGGTTGGTCGTAATTTGATTGAAGCTTTTAACATTAGGATGGCCGCCATTACGTCTTCATCAAGATGGCGGCGAAATAAAACATGACACTGGAGTGCCCTTTGCTAGTGCTACCTCTGTACCAAATTTCGTTCAATTCGGTTTCACCGTGTTTGAATTGATAGAGGGAATCAATTTTCACACATACATGGCCGCCATCTGCAAACTTACGGGCTGACGACCTTGTAGTTCAGTCAAACGATGCTCGCCATACAAGTATATGTAGTTACAAAATTTGGTAGAGATCAAATGATTAAGTTAGTCGCAATTTGATTTAAGCTTGGAACATTTGGGTGGCCACCATTACGTTTCCGTCAAGATGGTGGCGATATAAAACATGACACTGACGTGTTCTACGCTAGTGCTACCTCTGTACCAAATTTCGTTCAATTCGGTTTCACCGTGTTTGAATTGATAGAGGGAATCAATTTGCACACATACATGGCCGCCATCTGCAAACTTACGGGCTGACGACCTTGTAGTTCAGTCAAACGATGCTCGCCATACAAGTATATGTAGTTACAAAATTTGGTAGAGATCAAATGATTAAGTTAGTCGTAATTTGATTTAAGCTTGGAACATTTGGGTGGCCACCATTACGGTTCCGTCAAGATGGTGGCGATATAAAACATGACACTGACGTGTTCTACGCTAGTGCTACCTCTGTACCAAATTTCGTTCAATTCGGTTTCAGCGTGTTTGAATTGATAGGGGAATCGATTTGCGCACATACATGGCCGCCATTTGCAAACTGTTGGGCTGATGATCTTTTAGTTTGGTCAAAATATGCTTCCCAAATAAAGGTATGTTGTTGCAAAATTTGGTAGAGATCAGATTATTAGGTTGGTCGTAATTTATTTAAGCTTTTAGCATTTGGGAGGCCGCCATTACGTTTTCATCAAGATGGCGGCGATATAAAACATGACACTGGAGTGCCCTTTGCTAGTGCTACCTCTGTACCAAATTTCGTTCAATTCGGTTTCACCGTGTTTGAATTGATAGAGGGAATCAATTTTCACACATACATGGCCGCCATCTGCAAACTTACGGGCTGACGACCTTGTAGTTCAGTCAAACGATGCTCGCCATACAAGTATATGTAGTTACAAAATTTGGTAGAGATCAAATGATTAAGTTAGTCGCAATTTGATTTAAGCTTGGAACATTTGGGTGGCCACCATTACGTTTCCGTCAAGATGGTGGCGATATAAAACATGACACTGACGTGTTCTACGCTAGTGCTACCTCTGTACCAAATTTCGTTCAATTCGGTTTCACCGTGTTTGAATTGATAGAGGGAATCAATTTGCACACATACATGGCCGCCATCTGCAAACTTACGGGCTGACGACCTTGTAGTTCAGTCAAACGATGCTCGCCATACAAGTATATGTAGTTACAAAATTTGGTAGAGATCAAATGATTAAGTTAGTCGTAATTTGATTTAAGCTTGGAACATTTGGGTGGCCACCATTACGTTTCCGTCAAGATGGTGGCGATATAAAACATGACACTGACGTGTTCTACGCTAGTGCTACCTCTGTACCAAATTTCGTTCAATTCGGTTTCAGCGTGTTTGAATTGATAGGGGAATCGATTTTGCGCACATACATGGCCGCCATTTGCAAACTGTTGGGCTGATGATCTTGTAGTTTGGTCAAAATATGCTTCCCAAATAAAGGTATGTTGTTGCAAAATTTGGTAGAGATCAGATTATTAGGTTGGTCGTAATTTATTTAAGCTTTTAGCATTTGGGAGGCCGCCATTACGTTTTCATCAAGATGGCGGCGATATAAAACATGACACTGAGGTCTCCTTTGCTAGTGCTACCTCTGTACCAAATATCGTTCAATTTGGTTTCACCGTGTTTGAAATGACAGGGGGAATCGATTTGCACACATACATGGCCGCCATCGGCAAACTATTGGGCTGATTACCTTGTAGTTTAGTCAAAAAACGCTCGCCATATAAATATATGTTGTTGAAAAATTTGGTTGAGATCGGATGATTAGGGTATTCGTGATTTGATTTACGCTTTGGACATTTGGGTGGCCGCCATTACGTTTCCGTCAAGATGGTGGCAATATAAAACATGGCACTGAGGTGCCCTTTGCTAGTTCTACCTCTGTACCAAATCTCGTTCAATTCGGTTTCACCGTGTTCGAATTGATAGGGAGGGGGGCAGGCATTCAGAGTACACACACTCACACACACACAGACAGACACACAATTTTTGGCCCTCTGTAGATCTCATAAGTCTACTTTAATTTTTTGCAAAAATCGAAAGTATGCTAATAATACCATGGGCATTTCTAAGGAATACGTATACTTCGATTCAAGCACTGGCGATCAGAATATCCTTCGATATGTTGTTGTTTTGTTGCATTTGAGAGGCTAGAATATCGTGGTCATTTAGCCCCGTTTACTTGGATATGTGTGTAGAATTTGTCTGATAATCCGAATTATTGCGGGCTTGTAATGATGTGTGTATTTGCAATTAAGGATTGGGAAGGAGGCGGCCGTGGCCTTAAGATAGAATCCGTCCCGGAATTTGGCCGGAGTAGAAGTGGGAAACCACGGAAAACCATTTCCAGGATGGCTGAGGTGCGAATCGAACCCACATCTTCTCATATTTGCTTCACGAGGGTACGTGTACCCAATTTCAGCCCTCAGAAAAGTAGGCCTATTACATTTCTTGGCAGAGCTGGGAATCGAACCCGGACCTCCGGAGCAACACTTCGATATGTTATGTTAATATTAATGCCAGTTTTTTAATTTTCTGCCATTACAGGTCACGTGGCATAACGTACCCATTCGAACGTATTCTCTTTATTAGTCGGGGGCGTGGTGGCTCAGCGGTCTAGCTGTATGCCTCTCACCAAGGCGGTCCGGGTTCGATTCCCGGTCAATGCATGTGATATTTTCGAAGTGAAATGCCATGTCCTGTGGTTCGGATTCCACGTAAAAAGGAGGTCCCGTGGCTCATGATCTCAAGATTAACGGTCACATTAAACTACAAGCTTCCTTTCCTTCCTTTTTTTCTTTATTAGTCATCAAAATTCAACGTACTCTTCACACAAATACGTCGTAAGGCAATAAATGTGGCAATGTAGTTACACCCCGACTAAAATGGAAAGTGGGCTTTCGTTCAAAAAAGTATGCCTGCTACTGGATTCGAAGAAGCATTCTACCCGATAACGCCCACCACATACGGTCAGGCTTTAACCCACTCAGCCACAAACACAAGGTAGATACAGCACGCTAAACGTGCTTTAGTTACTGTAGCCGTCCCACCTCAAACGTTTAAGTCCATCTCAAAGTCTTCAATCACGATTTATGGTGTTGATTTAACTTTCTACTATTACAGATCACGTGGCGTAAGCTATTAATTCGATCGTATTACGTGTATGTGTGTTATTTCAAGGAGCAGTAAGTCATATGTTAGTAGAATGGGCCATAGTATTTGGCGGGGAAAAGTTTAAGGTCGGTTTTTCTTTGCTAGACCTATGACCCAATTACACTGCTGTCACACAGTCAGAGCGCAGAGCAATATCGACCATCGGGAGAAATGCGATATTAGTTGGGTTTCATAAAACTAAATAATAAGGGGCGGATGGACCACACTGTATATATTTAAATATATACAGTATATACAGTGTGGTCCACCAGCCCCTTATTATTTTTGGAGGAAGGCAACCCAACTAACGCGTATATCACAGTCATTCTAAAAACATTAGTACCTGCTCTTTACGTCCATTGTACAACTTTACCGTTGAGTACATCCTCGCGAATATAGTAGAAATCAATAGTGGCAGTGTTCTTTCAATGACCTCAAATATAATGCATGATTGAAACGATCAGAGCTCCGAATGACACCTTCATACATTTGGACAGGAAGTGTCTACGAATAGACTCAATACGTGCCAGCACTAGTCCATGGTTCTCGGTAGCTAAGGTGGCTAAATCAAGAAGTGCTCGAGTAGCGTCAACGATGTCGCATTGTTGTAGGTTCGAACCTTGAACCAGTGCATTTTTTTTTCTTAATGTCGTTTATTGTGGATGTATTATGGACGCATACCTATCTGTTCCAACGAGTGATTTTTTATTTGGTCCTCAAAAGGACCATACATATCCGATGGTACGCAGCCAGATTGGACGACGACATAATGATCTGTAGAACGAAAGCAAGGTATCCTGTATATTCAAGGTAGCAAGTGTTCGAAATTTTGACCACATTTGTTTAAAGGAAAACTCCGACTCACTCAGACAACTCACATAACAAATAGATTTGTTATGTGGGTAGGCTCACGAATAAATACATCAGACCGAAACTATAATTTCTTTTAACGGCGTCTGTGCGAAAAGCGCTTGCTATACACTTACAATAATAGTTAGTTAGTGAGGTTTTAAGGGGCGGAACTACGAGGTCATCTGCCCCAAACATACAGTAAATACAGATAATTACAACATTATTGGTTTTACGTCCCTTTTAACTGCTCTGGCTTTTAGATACACCGGGGTGCCGGAATTGTGCTCCGAGGGGATCTTCAACGTGCCAGTAAATCTACTGACACAGCTCCATCGCATTTGCGCACCCTCAAATGCCAGCTGACTGCGCCAGGATACGAACCTGCAACCTTCGGCACAGCAAGCGAGAACGTTACCGCTGAGCCTCGTATCAAGGCAGTAATTACAGAACGTGTCATATTATGATTCTGGGATAATTATTGAACTATTCAAATTCTAACTATAACGAATAGAGTCGCCTCCGTTGCGTAGTAGTCAGCGTGATTAGCTACCACCCCGGACGTCCTGGGTTCGATTCCCGGCTCTGCCTCGAAATTTGAAACGAGGTATGAGGACTGGGACGGGGTCTACTCAGCCTCGGGTGGTCCAAAAGAGTAGAGGTGGTTCGATTCCCACCTCAGCCATCCTCAAAGTGGTTTTCCGTGGTTTCCCACTTCGCCTTCGGGCAAATACCGGGATGTCACCTACCGTGCGGCCACGGCCGCCTCCTTCCCTCTTCCTTGCCTATCCCTCCCGATCGTCCCCTCCCTTCCCATCCCTCAAGAGGACCCTGTTCGCTTTGCAGGTGAGGCCGCCTGGGCGAGGTGCCGATTCCACCTCCCCAGTTGTATCCCGCAGACAAGATGTTTCAAGCTCCAGGACACTGCCCGTAGAGGCGGTAATGATGGGGTCCCTCGCTGAGTCCGTGGGAAAACCTAACCTGGAGGGTAAAATCGACTAAAAATAATAATTATTACGAATAGTATCCATCCATGGTTTTGAACAGTATTTAGGGAAAATAACCATTTAAATGAGACAAGAAAATAGCTTTCCCTATCGTCTTCGTAGATAATCTGAACAAAACCAAGTTGAAATCTTCCTGTACGAGGCAGGGAGGGTACAATAAAATAGTTTGAAAGAATTTAAAAATTCTGCCGTTGGATAGTCTTGAACCCTTCGAAAGAACGAGCAGGTGCAATAACACTTGCACACATTTCCAACACACTCTCGAGGTTTTTGTTGCGCTTCTTATTAACACGTATGGTAAAATATTCAACTAATACAGTTAGATCCTAAATATTGATTGGAATGCATTAATTCAGTACCTGGCATGTTTTCTAATTTACTTTAAACAAGTTTCGCGACTGCTTTGCGTTAATAAGGCGAAAGAACTGCAAATAATGCCCTCAAATGACAGCCCTTCGGTTTTATTTCATACAACTTAGCGTACAAAATGCCAGCGTGTGATACACTTCGGTCATACAAGCAGGTGAACTGACTAAGAGAACAGAATCATACAGGATTTTGTACCAGCGATCACAGCAGCTTCCTTGCCAGCGAGTGTTGTGCGATATGGGCCTAAAGATATGCTAAGACTTTTTGTTAAAATTTAATAACAAAACAAGTTGTTCGCTAAAGAACGTATAGCCTACTTTCTCCTAAATGCATGGGTATTGTTATAACTCTTTGTCCTTTTCAAGGATTATAATTGATTGTTGGTTGTAGTAGCTTCTTGAAATACAACGTGCTATACGGATATTATACATGAATATGATGCGCCCTTTGCTAGTGCTATCTCTGTAAAAACAATCATTCAATTCGGTTTCACCGTGTTTGAATTGATATGGGGAATCGATTTGCACACATACATGGCCGTTATCTGCAAACTATTGGGTTGATGACCTTGTGGTTCAGTCAAAAGATGCTTCCCCCAAAAAGGTATGTTGTTGAAAAATTTGGTAGAGATCGAATTATTAGGTTGGTCGTAATTTGATTCAAGCTTTTAACATTAGGATGGCCGCCATTACGTCTTCATCAAGATGGCGGCGATATAAAACATGACACTGGAGTGTCCTTTGCTAGTGCTACCTCTGTACCAAATTTCGTTCAATTCGGATGCACCGTGTTTGAATTGATTGGGGGAATCAATTTGCACACATACATGGCCGCCATCTGTAAACTTACGGGCAGATGACCTTGTAGTTCAGTCAAACGACGCTCGCCATACAAGTATTGTGCCCAACTCTAGTAATGGGTATTCCAAGATTCAGACACCTAGATATCAAGGGAAAGGCTACAACCGCTTTTGAAAGTTGAGATATTTGAATATCGCGCTACATTGCTTCGAGAAGGAATTGGAAAGAATATACTGAGACCTTATGGCATATTGCATATCCATCTAGTCTCAAGTTTGTATTTCCAACATTAATTCTATACGCAGACCGGCACAGCAGATGCAGAGTACAGAGGCGGCGAATACTTTTATTGGATGTGTGCAGAGACGTGTACGAAGAATAGCAGGAGGGTTGAGTGGTCATAAATGCACTTAGCAGGTTTCCAGGGTGTGCCGAGGGAGGACATTGTACCATGAGAAGACGAGCGAGGGTAGGACAGGCAGGTCGTTGAACGCAGGAATTTGTGTGGGAAAATTGCAGTTTGGCAAGGTCACAGCTCCAAGTTTTGGTGCCGCCCAAATGTGACCTACTTAAGAATTAATGACCGGAGAGCAATGAGAGTTGCATGTATGGAAGCGGGAGACTCTCAGCCTCCCAGAAATGTAATTTGATGCAATTTGGATGTAAGGCTGATTTAATTCAGTATAAAATGCCTGATATGGGGGCGTTTCAGCGTCAGCCAATGAGGGGATAAGCGTCACCAAGCCGTGTTTGGCGCGTAAATTGGCAGACAATGAGGGATGATTACGGAGGTTATTTGATAAGGAGTCCACGATCGATTCTTGGAAAGGATATCACCAATGAGACATTGAGATTGCGATGAGTGCAGTGATATAAGTCAATTTGGGACAGAGCTATTATTTTTGGAAATAAATCTCATATTTCCCCCTCCTACGGCAGGTTATGCCTCAAAAACTTAAATAGCTCCAAATGGGAGAGTGAAGTCAGTCAATTTTGTGATTCTGTCACGGACGCTCCACGTCAGTCGAGTTCGTGATTTGGACTCTGTTAATTTTCACGTCAGATGGTAAATTGAGATGGCGTGGCGGTATTTTTGAGATCATGTCTAAATACTATAGCATACGAGTGCGAGTTTTTGTTAGTGGCTGAGAAATAGGCTAGCCATTGCGCTAGATAAACATATAAGTTGTGTCGCTAGGAGCTACGGTGGACGATCTGGATGAATCGAGTAGTTCAGATGGTAGCATTTGGGAGAATGATAGGATTATCGGTCCGGAACAGTGAGTGCGTGTTACTTTCTTGATTGTCGCATTAAAAAAATTGTGTATTTCTGTGTTCTTCGTTACCACGAGGTACCTGAAGCAAGAGGAAGCTGATGCCGAGATTGGAACAGTGGGAGGATCTTCAACTATGGAATTCGTCATGCGAGGAATGAGGGCGTAAACCCAAAACCTTGGGGCACGCCGCGATGATGGAGACAGTCTGGGACCCAGGAATAGTGATAAGTACAGCAAATTATCTTGCATAATTTAGTTAGGGGTGTACGGATCAGCATAAGTGCAATGGCTGTGTACATATTCAATTTCTTAATGTTAGTTGTGTTTTGTTGTTGTGTTTGTTGCTGCAACGTGCGTGTAAATATGTATCGTGTGGTCATGGTTTTCAATGTAGTTTGGGGAGATTATCATTCAGGGGAAATCTGGCCATCAGCTACTGTCACTGTAGATACATTTTTCAGTGATCAGGTGGGGTGAGAGTTTGTACAGTGGTCGTAAGCAAACCAGAGCATATTGAATATTTTGTGGTAAATCAGGTTCGTGGATCGACTGTGGTAAGTTCTACCAGGTAATGGTTGTGTTGCAATCTTCGATTGGTGACGGACAAGGCAGGCAAACCCGGCGATTTGAGGTAATTTAATTGGAGTATGGCTGGATGTACTGATGCATATTGGTAGGTCGTGGATGTTCAGAACCACGTAAGTATTTTTGGTAATTCCGTGGACGGGTAATTCCCACGAGGTAAAAATCACGGCCGTGATGCTGGGGTCGATCTGACGCCCGTAGGCAGCGTGCTAAGTGATGATTCTGCGGGGCTTGTTGAATTGGGCTATTGTGAGCTCATGCTTCAGTCAGTATACATCAGCTATGGAGGGGGTGAAAGCTGGTAGCCACTCCTCGCCACGGGGTGCTTTGCTTGGCCTTGAGTCTGTCCGAGGTTAATTGGTCAAGGTTAAAATGGCTGGTTTGTTTACATATTTTATTGTTAATTCTGGGATTCTGGTTTGTTGTGTTTTGATTTTATTTTGTGGACCCACGTTACTAGTGTATCAGATTTGTACCCTCCGGGTGGCCGCTAGTCGGTATTAATGATTGTCTTGATAAATGTTTCACACGGGAACTGTTGTATGTGAATGAGATAGGCACGTTGTAGCTTAATGTAGTGTTTGTGTGGCCGCACTGCATGCTGACCGTACACGACTCTAACGGAGGTCGTGAAGGGAGGTCTGTTTGCCAAACGGAACGGTCTCGTCTGTACGATTCACTTTTCCAATATAAGAGCGTTAAAATGAGGTTCCAGCTTGTAAAATTCAGTTGATTTGATGCTCCGTTGGTGTATTAGTGTTATGATCTGATTAACGTAATGATTCATTTCTTGTGGCATTAATTTAGTCCTTTGTTGTTCCATTTGAACTCACCTGGGGTGAGAGCGCGCCACTTTGATTTTTTTGGGATTTTATTTTATTTGGATTTTATTTTTTATTTTTTGTGGAGTTCCATGATCCTGCAGTGTTGATCAGGGGGAAGCTGAGGCTTGCCCGAACTAATTAGATTTAAGGTACCCTGGTCGTACCATCTCTGTGGACTTTATGGCAGAGGAGGACAGTGATGACACAGTTTATTTTGTTGTGGTTCTACGTTTTATTAAGGGATTGTTTCTTCTGTTTTGTAGTCTTCTAAGAATAAATTTTGTTTCCTTGTTCCCCTGGCATATGATTTATAGTTTTAAGTTCCCATGATCCAAAATTCCGAATTCCTAGGATGTAAAGTGTTAATTAGCCACCGAACGAGCCGCGCCCGAGATAAGATTCAACATCCTAGAAGGCCCTGGAAGGGTATAATACCGATATTAGCATGTCAAGTGACGTAGCAAGTAATAGCAGAGGTCGAGGCTATTTATTGCTTAAATAGTTAACCATGGAGTAGAGACTTGAGACTTGGATCAGATTACTGGCACGGCCAAATGAAAGAGAATGCACTTAGTATCAAGTAAATCGGACCAGGGATACCAGAGATATGATGATTTCCAGATTTCAGCGTGATGACGCGTGACCCTGGCAGTTTTGAATAAAAGCCGGCCGGCCGAGGTATCTGTAGCTCATTCCAACACAAGCACTTGCCGAGCAAGTTGCTGCTACGCTGAGCCAAGGCACATGGTTACCGGATCTACGCAGAAGTAATTTTCAAAGTTGTGATAGTCACAAAAGTGCTGCGCTACGAAGTGGAACTTGGTAAGTTTCCGGCAGGGAGAATCATTGAGGTGATTGAATTTTTCTACAGACACTGGTAGAAATATTTTTATTTCTACATGGACATATGCTAGACTTTGTCTAGAATTAGTACTTTGTCACAGTCCAGTAATAACCTAATACTTGGATGTTTAAATCCATTTCAGTCAGTTTTCATATTTGTAACTGGTTAACCACTCCGATCTATCAGTACACTGAAGACCAGTCTATCACGGTGGTGTTCATTAGTCTACGCAGGGAAACTACATGTTGCTTCGCGCATGGTAGATGGTGATAAACCATGCCCAGGGAACGATCTTCAGGACAGCCGTTGATTGGTTAGACAGTCAGTGTTTTCTTGTACTGAAAAGATTACCGTGAGTTATGTTACAACTGACATATCTAAGAATAGATCACTTAGATCTGACCCCATTTAAACAAACTGTTATGGCTTTGATAGAAGCCCATTTTAAAATGGAACAACAGTTACTTCAAACGTCAAGAGATACTACCACTATGTCTGACTAGACGGATTGTGGGTATATAATGGCGGCCGATACAAGGATTATACATGCTTGTCCGATAGGGCATGTTTATGGATAAATCTGGTACAGACCAGGTTCACTACGCTTCAAGACCATCAAGAAATGTAAGCCACATTTGAATTATATTATGCCTAGCTAATTGGAACAAACTATTTTTCGGCAGATGACCAACACATTTATTTTTCTTCGTATTTAAATCTTGCAATGATTTACGCAAGACATATTAGAGTTATTCTGAGTATTTTCAGCACTCAGAACAGTTTAGGATCGATGACCGAGCATTTCGAGCATGTATTTGAATATTTCATATTTTTGGGAAATCACGGTAATCAGCCGATGTAACTGTAAAAGTTAAATTATTTTTGTTGAGGAATGGATATTTTTTCCATATCCGAAGGTTCGAACATGTGGATTCTCACATAATGAGATGATAACTAAACACATTTAAAATGATATAACAAATAATAATAATAATAATAATCCACTGATAATAATAATAATAATAATAATCCACTAATAATAATAATAATAATTTTATAATTTTTCTAAATAATTCTTGGATATTATATTTTCTAATAATCATATGTATTGAGAGAGAGCCTATGAAGTAGTTTAATCATTTCTAGTCTGGAACAGGAGATTTTCCGAAGGAGAGTGGTTAGCGCAAGCCCGCATTCAACCAACATTTCAGTTTTGGTTGAACAGTTGATATTTGCAATGAGCAAGGTATATTTTTCAGATAACACGGAGAGGCATGAAACGGGAAGCAAATGATATTTGTATCAAATAGGATATTTTTGTATTTATATAAAATCATGGCGTAAATACACTCGAAAGTGAAATAAAGATTTTCATAAGTATGGTAAATTCACGGGTTGAACTGAATGGTAAAATAAAATAAACTTGTGAGTTTATTAATCTTCCAGTGTTGATAACAAGCAGAGGCTTGATTTATTGTATAAATTTTGGGAAGAAAATTTATATGTGTGGAGTAGTTGAAATGCCATTCCCAGGTGCGCATGTTTAAGTCGCAGGAATGAAGAGGTTTTTTCGAGCATCAATCAAATAGCAGGTTCGATGGCTCAGATTTATAGTAGGAGTATTGGAACTACACATTTCGTCGTATGAATGACCCGAAGGTTATTTCTTAGAAACCATCAGTTCTTATTTTCAACCTTGTTTACGAATTCCATTTAGACTTTGATTTTGCTAGAACCCGGATTTGTCATGATAGTAGTTTATTCTTCTTCAGAGGAAGACCTTTGCCGTTGTTGTTGTAATATTGTGTTCTTACACAAACAATAGAATGGGCCACTGCCAATTAAAAATAATTCTTTAACCACGAATAATTTGAAGGATATTTTCAATCCTAGTGCCATGAACTAAATGAATTTATAATGAAGCTACAATTCTTATTTCCGCATTCTGTCGAAGAATTGCAAGTTGTGAAAATTACTAAAATGGCCATGAATATAAATATTTTTTCATAATAATGATTCCAAGTGGAAAATTGAATAGTTGAATGGTTCAACAATTTATTGATCAAGTTGATGATTCAGAAATCATGTATTTTGTTAGGAACTTGAAGTTCATAATCGAGTCACTTCTCGAAATGTTTAATGTCAGAAGAACAATTAATTGTTGTTGTGCTTCGCACAGTTCTTCGATGCTATGCTCAAGGTCAAATACTTTTCAGATGTTATTAATATGTGTAAATAATTTGTGTTGATTCAGAAATAATAATATTTTTCGACAATATATATTTTTTTTAAACTGGAAAAATATGTGAAAGTTAAAAATTCTATGAACATTTATTCTACGAGTGTTAATATTATGTAAAAATTCAAACAGTGAACTACGATATTTCCAGTAGAGACAATTAACTTTGAACTGGATTTAATCATAAATAATTTTGGAACACAGTCTACAGGACTGACAATCAGACTTGTGTTTCCAAAAAATAATTGTCAAATGTGTTTGGAAAATTTCTGTATATTGTGTAAATAGGAGTGTGGATCGCCACACGTGAGTGATGCTGCTTTGAGCATTTTTGCAGTCAATTTTAAAATCAAAATAAACTGAGATAATTTTACTGGATGTGTTACGCCCAATTGAATCTCCTTCTATCCTTATTGTTGCATTGAGCCAAAAATCAGTAAAGCTTTTTTTTTCATTTGATGTCGTTTTTGCGATTACCTTTAACCCATCTGGCGCTCCGGGATATTTTGACTCTCGTGCTGACTGATTATTGGTAAAATGCATATGTGGTCGTGCGGACTCCGGTCTAAACGGGCACAGTATATGTTGTTACAAAATTTGGTAGAGATCAAATGATTAAGTTAGTCGTAATTTGATTTAAGCTTGGAACATTTGGGTGGCCACCATTACGTTTCCGTCAAGATGGTGGCGATATAAAACATGACATTGACGTGTTCTACGCTAGTGCTACCTCTGTACCAAATTTCGTTCAATTCAGTTTCAGCGTGTTTGAATTGATAGGGGAATCGATTTGCGCACATACATGGCCGCCATTTGCAAACTGTTGGGCTGATGATCTTGTAGTTTGGTCATTATATGCTTCCCAAATAAAGGTATGTTGTTTCAAAATTTGGTAGAGATCAGATTGTTAGGTTGGTCGTAATTTATTTAAGCTTTTAGCATTTTGGAGGCCACCATTATGTTTTTATCAAGATGGCGGCGATATAAAACATGACACTGAGGTCTCCTTTGCTAGTGCTACCTCTGTACCAAATATCGTTCAATTCGGTTTCACCGTGTTTGAAATGACAGGGAGAATCTATTTGCACACATACATGGCCGCCATCGGCAAACTATTGGGCTGATTACCTTGTAGTTTAGTCAAAAGACGCTCGCCTTATAAATATATGTTGTTGAAAAATTTGGTAGAGATCGGATGATTAGGTTATTCGTGATTTGATTTAAGCTTTGAACATTTGGGTGGCCGCCATTACGTTTCCGTCAAGATGGTGGCAATATAAAACATGGCACTGAGGTGCCCTTTGCTAGTTCTAACTCTGTACCAAATCTCGTTCAATTCGGTTTCACCGTGTTCGAATTGATAGGGGGGGGGGGCAGACATTCAGAGTACACACACTCACACACACAGGCAGACACACAAGTTTTGGCCCTCTGTAGATCTCATAAGTCTACTTTCATTTTTTGCAAAAATCGAAAGTATGCTAATAGTACCATGGGAATTTCTAAGGAATACGTATACTTCGATGCAAGCACTGCCGATCAGAATATCCTTCGATATGTTGTTATTTTGTTGCATGTGAGAGGCTAGAATATCGTGGTCATTTAGTCCCGTTTACTTGGATGTGTGTGTAGAATTTGTCTGATAACCCGAATTATTGCGGGCTTGTAATGATGTGTGTATTTGCAATTAAGGATTGGGAAGGAGGCGGCCGTGGCCTTAAGATAGAATCCGTCCCGGAATTTCGCCGGAGTAGAAGTGGGAAACCACGGAAAACCATTTCCAGGGTGGCTGAGTTGGGAATCGAACCCACTTCTTCTCATATTTGCTTCACGAGGCTACGTGTACCCAATTTCAGCCCTCAGACAATTAGGCCTAATACATTTCTTGGCAGAGCTGGGAATCGAACCCGGACCTCCGGAGCAACACTTCGATATGTTATGTTAATATTCATGCCAGTTTTTTAATTTTCTGCCATTACAGGTCACGTGGCATAACGTACCCATTCGAACGTATTCCCTTTATTAATCACCAAAATTCAACGTACTCTTCACACAAATACGTCGTAAGGCAATAAATGTGGCAATGTAGTTACATCCCGACTAAAATGGAAAGTGGGCTTTCGTTCAAAGCAGTATGCCTGCTACTGGATTCGAAGCAGCATTCTACCTGATAGCGCCCACCACTTACGGTCAGGCTTTAACCCTCTCAGCCACAAACACATGGTAGTGACCGCACGCTAAACGTGCTTTAGTTACTGTAGCCGTCCCACCTCAAACGTTTAGGTCCATCTCAAAGTCTTCAATCACGATTTATGGTGTTGATTTAACTTTCTACTATTACAGATAACGTGACGTAAGCTATTAATTCGATCGTATTACGTGTATGTGTGCTATTTCAAGGAGCAGTAAGTCATATGTTAGTAGAATGGGCCATAGTATTTGGCGGGGAAAAGTTTAAGGTCAGTTTTTCTTTGCTAGACCTATGACCCAATTACATTGCTGTCACACAGTCAGAGCGCAGAGCAATATCGACCATCGGGAGAAATGCGATGTTAGTTGGGTTTCATAAAACTAAATAATAAGGGGCGGATGGACCACACTGTATATATCAGTTTCTTGTGGACACGATAACTGCGTAATTTTGCACCAATCACTTTGAATTTTTTGCTGAATATGTATACCTGTAAAATTTCGGTCGAGTTCGTTACTGGGCTAAATCGGTCGAAGGGGGTGAAAATGGGGGTCTTTTTTCGAAAAAGTGAAATATTGCTATAACTCTCTTAATATGTGACATATCGAATCCGTTCAACGTTCATACTATGTGTCGGATAAAGCCCAAAAATTTATGTTTGAAGAGTTTTTTATAGCAACAACCATTGACCAAAGGGGTGGGAAAAAGTGGTTTTTTCGGGAAACATTAATCATATCTCTCTTAATAGGCACAATATAAAAACCGTACAAAATGGACAATATTCCCCTAATAATTACCTAAAACTTTTGTCTGAAATAATTTTTGATATGACCCACCATTATGCCAAGGGATGAGCAAAATGATTTCGGAATTATAAGAAAATGCCAAGAGCTATCAGTGGCTGCCATGGCAACACTACTAAATTGATGAGGGATGAGCCATCAGACGTTGCCAAGATAACGCACTTGCACGAGATCAGATTCAGATTTTCATCTGACTAAGTGTGAAGCGGCTTCGGTGACGTAGCTGGTAGCATGCTGAATGTCTATGTCCAAGGTCGTGAGTTCAAAGTCGGCCGAAGTCGTCGGATTTTCTAAGAGCGCTAAAAATCCCTCAGTATGCTTTCCTTTGGAGGGGAAGTTCCAACGTTCGTTGCGAGTTGCTGGTTGCGGTGGCATCTAGTAGCCAAGTTCACAGCTAGGTGTCGTTGACGGTAGCACCTGGTAGCAACATTAGGAACTACTGCTTGAAATTGACCGTCTGCAGTCCTTACCTGAATTACAGACTAATAGAGCCATCCCTAAGTACACGGGGTTACATGACCGCGTTGTCGCAGCCCCTAAACTGAGCAACCAACCAAAATCTCTGCGGGAGATATAATTTTGCGAGAAGAAGTAACAGACCGTTACATAGTCACACATCAGGGTCGAAACCTTGCATAAGGACAGTGTGACCACAAGTATAGAAATGGATCCCAAATGACAAGAAGGTTAGCGTTCCCATAAGACAATAAAATGTTTAAAATAAGCATAAAATGACGAAAAACAAAGTTAATTAAGCTCCAATTATAAAATGCCTTCTCGCAATAAATGAGGTCTGATCCTTCTACGAAAACCTGCATATTCTGCCCATTTTCGCCTATCCCCAAGTTTGTCCGGTGAAATCTACCTCCGCCTTCCGGCGTGCCCAGAGGACTTTTTGTATTGTAATAAGTGTTAAGAAAAAGCATAGAAATGATGAGTCAAGATATGTTGGTGTGTAAATTGGAACTCCACAAAATGGAAGAGGTCTATTTTAGTGTAGAAATGTGTTGCTAAGAAATGAAAATGGGTGAAGACATCCAAAGGCCAGGTCATATGCCGACCAGCAGAAAGGGTGAGTGAAAATGTTAATTATATTAAATGATTGTGTCATGTGCTAATCAGTTAATTAAAAAAAATATAAAATGCATGCACTAGTGAAAGAACAAATAATGTTAAAACGTAAAGGAAAACCGCAAAGAATATTTGCAAAAATGTAACGGATAATTTATTAAAGTGCAAAAATGATAATAATAATAATAATGAAAACCCGTAAAATGAATAATTGACAATGAAAAGTCAAATTTGAGAGGAGGAATCGAATATAATTATTATAATGGCATGTAAATTACGCCAGATAAGCGAAAAGTACAGATCATATGAAAAGAGCACCATAATAATAACAATAATAAATTTTGAGTTTTTATACTCCGAAAATAATAAGTTTTGAGTTTTTATACTCCAAAAATAAGTATTGAATTGAATAATTGCATTCCGTAAGTGAATAATGAAACGATAAGTATTCATGAGAATGATAATAATAAACTCGAGTTGAAATAATTAAAACAATTGAAATAATTGAAGTAATTGAAGTAATTATATGATCGAAGGATCTTTGAGATACCTTAAAAATAATAAAGTAATAATGCTATTCAACCAATAAACGTAATGAGTTAAAAGTAATCGGTGATAATCGAACACCTTGGAAATGTATTGTGAAGTTGTGAGCCATAGGCTATGTTGAATGTAAAATCTCGATGTATGGACCAGTAAATGCCGCGATGCAAGTGAAGTTGAATTGTCGATGATAATTTGTAGGATGCAATGCAAGTCAAAGTTGTTTAAAGTTGTGTTGCCAAAAAATGGGCCTATAAGTAATGAAGAAAAAGTAAAATCAAGCTAGCAAATGTATATAACCTATAACATGCATAATTTGAGAGTTCAAAAATAAAGGTATAAATTGTCGGAAATCGTCGGTATTATCGTTGTTTACGAGGGTATGGCCCTCTTGGGCGACAATAGATTCCGTCCAAGGTAGTATATTGCAGTGTAAGACCTCTTATGGCTTTGCTAAATGTGTGTGTTTTAATCTGGAAGTTATAAGGGTTCTACGAGTTATGATATGACTGGGGAAACGCAGAGGAGTTCCGAGCCTAGTATCATATAACCCATCCTTTTGCCAGCATCGTTGTTATATCCGACCAAGTAAAAGTATGTGAAATGAATGAATTAATTGGACTGAAGCGAGGAGTGATAGGGATCCCTCGTGTTCTACCTATAAGGGACGGAACAAGGTATGATTGAGATCTCTTGTTATCTGCCTAGTAGATATGTAATGCGTCGCGATCTCTAATTATGGCATTGATTATAGTGAAATGAGATGAATGATAAATAAGGTAGGGAATAACGAGTTGAAATAACGTGTTAACTTGGATGATCATAAGCTTTTAAGAAGGAAGTAAACAGTTGAAAAGTCGCGAGGAGAATGAATGGAGCGGAGAGAGAGGGGGTAGTCTCGCTACCGAGCAGATCTCTTAGACCGCGAGGGGTGAACGAATACAATAGGCACTTTGTGTACGGAAGTAGTAAGAGCTGAATGGATATTAGTAAATGATAACGGAATATGCAAATTTGTTATGTAAAGGTGCCACAGGGTTATAAAGTAAATAATTGAGTTGGTGGGTCTTTGACAATCGTCCCCACATAAAGTTTGAAGATATTCTATAATATTTGACCATTGTAGTCATGGAATAAGTTTGTTAATAAATATCCGATTCCGTCGAAAGAAATTGTACTTAAACAGTACGTGTAAACCAATAATTGGGTTTGTAAGCAAACTATGAAATGAAAAATTATAGCACAAGATACATCATTAATAGACCACCCTAAAGAATGCAAGAAATACGTCTGAAGGACGTGAGGTCGGACCATGGCATGTTTAAAATTTGTTGATTTGTTCCTTAGACTTAACTGGAAGAGTTAATATAGCTTGAAAGTGATTCAAAGTAAAATAAAGGTAACGAAATCCCAGAAGGGATTATAGTGATACGGTAAATGTCCGTGAAGCCTTAGTGTATATGCTTTTTATGAAATGATAGGCATGCTCTATGTCTTAATGAATTGTTGTAAGAAAGAGAATTTTGTATTGATATTCAAATATAGATATCAGCTAAGCAAGATAAAGCTGTAATATAGAGTCATATGATTTTTATTTGAATTTGTGGATTTTTGAGTGTGATGTTTTTTGAATTTTTCAAAAATATTGATGTGGAGGTAATTTGAATTTGTTCCTGGGAGTTTTAATAAATAAACACATATTAAATTGTAACATGTTTAGTCTTTAACGTAGTCTTGTAGATCCTAAAGTGCTTTCATATCTGAATGTGAGATCATGTTGTGGGCTGAACGTAACATACCTCGAAAGCCACAGTAGCAAGCCAGGTCGTGATCGAGAAATATCCATGTAATATGGGTACAATACCAACATGATTAAATGCCTGCTGATAGGGACAATTTTTTAATACATGTAACTTCAATACTATGAGTTGTATTTTAACCAAATTTCGTATGTGCTATGTGTAACATAACAGATATGACTATAAGTATTCTTAAGGGCAAGCAGGGTTGCCAACTGTTAATAAATGCTGTCTATATTTTTTTAACCTAATATCAATATATCAGGAAGTATGCAAGCCAACAGCCCTATACTTTGCACACGTATAGCACCTGACATTGTAGATTAATTTGGAATAATAAATATAAGTCAGTGCTGCCTACATGATGCTATGCCTGCTGATAGGTCCAATTTTAAAATGCATGTAATTTCTATATTAACAAATGGATTTCGTCCATAATTGGCACAACAAATTATAATATTTCAGATTAGGCTATTTCTGACCATCACACGCATGGCATTGTTGCCAACATACTTTTACGCGTGCTGATAGATCCAATGTCTAACTGCATGTAACGTCCATTGGACTTCAACCAATTTTTTTATTCTGTACCTTAAGAGATGGAACTAAGAATATATTCAGTCACCAGGGCTGCCAACTGTAATGCTCTATTAGGCTACATTATACCAGATATATTTCGAACTAATTAGACATTTTGATATTACGAACTTAATTTCGTTATTATTCTAGATAGGTTCATATACTGTAGATTAATCATTGGCATGAAACTTAATTTTAAGAAAAGTAGGCTCTTTAGTTCGTCACGGAACTTCTTGTTTAAATATTGTTTTCTCTTAGTTTAAGTAGCATGTGCCTGTTCTGTATTAGTATTCATTATCATCCAAAAAACAAATAAATCCACCAGGCGGAGCCGGGCACTACTGCTAGTAGGTAGGTACCCGATAAGGCAATCCTTTAGGCCTGGATAAAATAAATTGATCTCGGGGGTGGTGCGTTCGTTATAGTAACTGACTTAAAGGCCTAAAGTGAAGGAAACAGGTGACTAACAATTATAGAAATGGCGTACACTCACATCTTACTGAGTCCGTAATTTATTTCCAACAAAAAAACTTGCAGAAAGAAATTACAGAACAAAAACAACAAATAAAAACCCAACTGACATCAACAAAGAAAAATCAACACCTTCAAAATTAAATATAAAAAAACAAAGAATTTGTGATATCCCAGTGCGCCCCTCTTAAAAAACTAGAACAAACCTCATCCCACAGGATGAAACCTTAATAACAGCTGAGTTCAACCACTGAATTTACATTAAACCATTACATCACGTTACTCAGCTGTGCGAGGTGGTCAAAAACTACTTTAAATGGACTGTCAACTGCCTCTAACACGAATTTGGGTCAAAAACAAACTGCAGTTGCGCTTACTGATTTTATTATAAACAAATAGTGTTATTCTGATTTTAATGTCACACAAATATACACTCTAGCAGGAAACAAGGACAATTTTTACACAGATAATGACGAGTACCTTTCATAGACGGGCTTCGGACCAAATGGGGCCCAACCTACGTCGGGCTAATATAACTACGATATTTAGGGCGGGCGGATCTTATCCAAGTATACGGGGCTAGGCACAAGACAAAATTACCACAAAATAAACACGGGCTGAACCCGGATGAACAAAAGAAAACTACTATTCACGAACAGTAGTACAAGCAAAGAAATACGAATCAGCATGGCAATACGACATGCACCCTTAAATTAATTAGCTAACAACGGTATGCAGTAATTACAGCTTTGACCAAACGAGACAGAAGGACTCGCCCTACTTACACAATGGCTCGCGCGGGCCGGCCGTAACTATAAATAGCTCCCTACCTGAGCAGCTGACAAAGCAAAACAAACCTGTACTGTGCCTACATTATGCGAATATACAAATGGTAAATTTATAATATGCTGGTGTACATCGGCGGGGGGATTGAACCAGTGTTTCTTCATGGTGTTCCTGAAAAACACATATATATTTTCCCATGCGTGTGTGACTTAACTTTCCCTGTTATGAGGCATGGACCCTCTCATACAGAAACAACAACAACAAATGTACCATCACGTGCATCACGACGCCTCTCGTATCAACATACGGCTATCGCATGTGGTACGAACCTCGGCTATCCTCGCCGGCAATCTCAATTCCCATCACACATAAATATCACACACGCTCCTGTGGGAACAACTCACCAACACACTCGTAGCCTCTAGCCGGACACTGGTTCGACCCCGCCGGTCTCACGGAAAGTAAAAGGGGAAAAGGGTCACTCAATATACCTCATTATGTGGCGAAAAACTATCCTGACTGGAATTTATTAATCTCACGATAAACAAATATAAACCAACTATGGCCAAAGTCATTAACATCATTACATTAAATGCCACACGAACAAAACATCAAAACTTCACGCGAATTTAATCTACGTACCCTGGCTCACAAATCATTCTTACTTACATGGACATACTCGTACCATTTGAGCCCAAAGACATGCATTAAACTTATAATGGCGAGTACACACACAACTCCTAACTAGAACATGCTGACCGTTAAATAACTTGCCTCCCGCATCTATAATGACTGTGACTAACATCGTCACGCAAGCTACTGAATCTACATTACTGTCCGCCCCCCTTTCGTAAGTTATATACCCATAATTTGAAAGTCAATACTCATCATTTCTGCCGTCCAGGTGAGGTGGTCTGCATGGTGTCCTGGGTTCGCTCAGACCCACAAAGGCCACCTTAGCCCATGGTGCAGAGTCGCCAATGGGACTCCATAATCCTGCCCATTGTTACGCTCTGGGATTCACACACACAGATATCTGCCTCCAACACAGGCAGCACTGGTATTTTCCACATACACTGGAATTACACTGAAAATGCACTGAAATTACACTGAATTTTATAACACATATTTTTACACCTCGGAAGTCACTAGTAAAAATGTTCTTCCCTATCACTTCTTGCTGGTGGAACTTGTCCTATCGGGCACCGAACCTCGTTCACTTGGTCTCGTGTTGGTGGACCCGTACCGTTTTGTTCGGCACTCCCTCAGGATTTGAATCAAGATTAACCTGGACCGAACCACAGTTTCGTAGGCGTTAACTTAGAGAGTCCGTCTGGCAACACTAGTGACGTCACGCTTCGAAAGCTCAGTCCCGTACTTCGGCAATCAGCGGGGATCCTCCAGTCCCCCGTGAACTTGTCGCTATCGCGACAGCGATTTTAGCACTGGGTGAGATATCTAACACCCTATTTCCCTATCGGCGTAAAGACTCCAACCAATATCACTTAATGCATGATAACTCAAACACAAGTACTTCGCGGCTCCAGCTCGCGGCTGGTACACATGAGCGTCCCGACCTCAACAGTCCGTCGCATGAAGTCTATACAAGAAAAAGAACCCCGCTCCTCGTGCTCTGGGCTTATATCGGCAGGCCGTTGGTACTGTACCCGTTCGTCCTGGGGATGCGATGACCCATCTGCTATAACATCGCATTCCTGGAGTTCCAGGACAGAGCGGAGTTAAATGAACCTCTAGTCAAATAAGGAATGTGTCGGAAATTCAGCTGAGTTATCGAAAAAGCAGTGGGTATCACGAGACAAAGTATCTCTAGGGTCGTTACGGGCTTAAGTTTAATAGAAATAA
This sequence comes from Meconema thalassinum, assembly GCA_946902985.2. Classification (NCBI taxonomy): domain Eukaryota; kingdom Metazoa; phylum Arthropoda; class Insecta; order Orthoptera; family Tettigoniidae; genus Meconema; species Meconema thalassinum. Next base: position 849,046,092 of record OX336390.1, on the reverse strand, counting down.
TGCAAATATAAATGGGCGCCATCAACTGAATTCCTAGCAAACCACTTCCTTTCCGGATAAGCCTTACTCAAGACAAGGAAAGAAAAAGGAACATCACACCATCATCAGATCACAACTAAGATAAAAACAAATTTATTTTACTTTGATAGTCAGACAGACATTTTAAATACAACTCCTACCTAAGAGTATGGTCGAATGCCAAAGTTAAATTGTCATTGTCCAAAAATCGAACCATCTCTTTTCTAATCCAAAATTATTTTTATCCACATAACAAGAAAAATTTATAAAGTTCTCTTGGGTTCTCAGGATCACTGTAGCACTATGTCTTTCGTCACTGACATTTGTGAAACCTGAGACCTAATTTCTCTTTAATTTAACATCAATGTGGATTTAAACTAGTCATTAATCTGTCTAAACATACACATATAATACTCACACATATTAAATATCACGTAATTTATGGTTTGCATGGCATAATTTGAATGTTGAACATGTTAGTCAAATGCTCCTAAACATCGAATAATTAATTTACACTATTTACATCGTCATTAATAATATCTTATCTGTGAATTACAGAAAATTCATGGCTTATTGGTCATCATTATCGTCATCATCAAAATTAAATATTTCTCACATTAATTCTCACTTCAAAATCCTACATGTTCCTGTCAGAATCCTTAATTCATCACCATTACATCATTTAAATTCTCAACTCAAGTTGCAATTCCTTCAAATTATCTCTCAATTAAATTTATTTAATTCCATATAAATTCATTAATCATCAGCTTCTTTAATTATTTATCACCTTCTAATTCAGTTATTCATCATCATTACAATCGTCTATTAATTTATTTCAATCAGTTTATTTATTCAATCTTTAATTCATCCATCTATTTAATTCATCGATTTATTCAAAAATTTAATTTATCAAATTATTTAAATTTCAATCATCTGGTTATTTAGTTTTTCATTATTTCATCTAGTCATTCTGATTTTTATTTCATTAGGTCAGATCGTTAATATGCTTAAATCTCAGATTATTATTTCGTTAATTATTATTTTCAGAAAATCTTGTATTATCAACTTCATTTATTTGTTTAATTTCCTAACAAATTGTTTAATATGGTTTACAGAACGTTGTCTTACAGTTTTATCACTTCCAAGTTATATCTCGTATTTAATTTATCATGCCAAAAAATATTATTGCCTCCACGACATCACGTTGGATCTAACTATCCACAACGACATTACATTTCTTCAATGCTTCAAATATCACATTTGAATACAACAATTACTCCACAAAACTCCATAAATATTCAGCACATACAGCATGAATCTCAACAATTACGCTAGACTGGGTACGACGACCTCATGTCTGCTTCAAAATACATTATCAACGTTGCAACTATCACATGGCAACTTCCACAAAATGCCTATCACAAACTCCACTTAACCATGTTGCATGATCTACAAAAAATATATAACTGGCTTCAAATTATCAACGCACACAATCTCCAATAACTGTAATTAATCTGATCACATCTAGACAACTTCTTAAACAATTGGAAAAATATTACCTCAGTAATTTAAGATCTGCTTTCAAATAGCATAAATTCTCTTACAATTCGTATAACTCACATCGCAGAAAAACACCAATGTGCTATAATCTCTCACATCAAAATCTGCAATACTGATCTGCCTTAAAATAATTATGACCATTAATGATTAATCTTACAAGATTCAATTACTTTAAATCCTTCTCAAAGGTATCAAACACAATTATAAAAATCATCAAAGCATCAGCTGTAACAACTGTTAAACTGAAATTACTCTCAAAAGAGTATAGCAACAAAATATTGGATTGGCAAACAAGAATTACTAAATGCAATCCTGTTGACATTTATCGTTACTTTATTTAACAAAATTTCGACTGATATGTGACTAGTAGTTCCTTGTTTGATTCACTTACATCTCGTGTACACTCGGATGATAAAAATGAGTCCCTCAATGGCGAGTAAGATGTGTAACCATCGTACAGTCGTATAAATACGAAAGACCTCGCCCCGTCGACTTGGATGATAGTTCCCTGAACGATGGGTAAGATGAGTAGCCACCATACAATCGTATAAATACGAAGGACCCCATCTCGTAGTCTATATGAGTGAATGTATCAGATAGGAATCAACAAGTTTCTAGTTGTCATATAAAAGCGATGTTCATTCACTAAAGTGAATAACTTCTTAATATCTCCAAACAATCCAATGGAAAAAAATCCCTACTGATGAATAATACACACTCGCTAGTATGCAATGAACTGACGAAGTAATTTTTGATAATCAATTGCAGATCACGAGTTCGAAATACTCGTTACCCAAAAAAAAAACTATTCATGAAAAATATCCTAGCTGGAAAAATGTCTAAAAGACCAAACATCTGCTTAATAAAGTCAACCAATGGTGAGAATTTCGTATAATGATGCCTGCCATATCATATGGTCACTCCATATTCTAGCAAATTCGAAGTATATAAAGTCAAACCATGTCTTAATAATCGTATCACTCCTATTAGAAAAATATACATGTGTGCCCAGTATTCATGAAAATAATCGTATCAGGTAGTTATGACTCTTACAGTACCTTTCATAATCAGCTGTAATTAAATTTCCAAGATCGTCGATTTTCCCTACATAAAGAATTTCTCGAAAGATCGGCGTGAATAGCATTCCATCCATGAAATGACGATTGCCTTCGAAATCCCAAGTGAATCAGCTGGTGGACTCCTCTCGTCAGGAATCGAATCCATCGCTCTGCGGTGCCATCTTGTCTCTATCAGTGTCTACTCGGACATGTTGAACATCGGATTACCCATAGCGGATATTGTCCAACTCCTTCTCGAAAAAGTTCATGGAAACAGCGGACCCCCTACTCCTCTTCTAAGTTACGCCACTGTTTCGTTAAATGTTCAGTTTGAGTATTGCAAGTTCAATCTCAAATGACTGCTAAGTCCCACTTTCGTAAGATAAAATTTTACTTGAGAGTGTTCAAGATTACGAAGCACCCTGTATTTGTCTGTATTTGGTAATTCATGAAAACTGCATAAGAAATAAATCTTATTAATGCACGATCTAATGTTCATCGGTGCCTATGCTAACAACATTCCGTTTACTTGGAATAGTTAAAGTAGCTTTGGATGCGTTACAGAACAGCATAGTCATAAAGTTATTCATGAAAGCTATGTTCAAACTGCGTCGAAATGAAGCTTGTAATAAAGCCTTCAACTACTTGCAGTGCGGTTCTAAAATATCCCGGCCGTCTGTAATCGCTTCCTCGGCCAGCCCGCCTGGATCAATGACCCGCTTGGCCTTCGCTGCTCGGCGATGCAGGAACTGTCGCCTACACTCTTGCCGTGACAGTTTCTGTATGTTACGTGACCTTCACTGTGCGTCTCGCTTGCGCTATAGAGCTGCTCCTACCTGCTCGTCTCACTGAGCTCAACTGAACTTGCTGACACTGTCTTCTTGCTTATGTGCTCGGCGCGGGCACGTGGTGTAGTCCCCCACCACTGTGCTCTCACGTCATGATCATAGTCTCGAACCCATATCATCTCGGCTATTCCGTTATAAAATAACTTAAGGGTTATCGGACTTCCATAAAATTATTTTCACATATAATGCATGTTATATATCCTCTTCTAAGATGTTTAATTACTATAATCCCATAAATATTTCAATAAAGCTTCACATCTTTATCCATAATTCCATCTTCTTACAGACGTCAGTGCCTCCTTGATTCTAGACCTCCTACGTCATCTTGACATTCTTCTTGACGCGATCGGTGCGCTATCTTTTCCTAACTATTTCCAAAACCTCAACTACAGCTTAATGTCTGCTGGCGTAGCCGATAGCCTAAACTAGGTATCGGGTACATCTCTCCCGTACATCTCCTTTTTTTTATCAGGATTGAGAAAAAAAATACACTCTCAGGCATTCTATATATAATACATGTACACGATAGCTCTACAATTCCCTTACTCAGCATGATGGTTCTTTCTGACTCTCAATAATGACGATGATTTCCAATGATTAGCATCTTGATTCCGTGTCATTCTGACGTTTATTTCTTCCTTCGCCACTCGTGCTAGCTCGATTGACATCTCTCACTGTCTCCTCGAGTGGTGCACTAGGCTGTCTATCTTCTTGCCTCGACCTCTCATGTCCACGATTATCCCGTCTGTCGTTAGGATCGTTTCTTCGGCCATCCTGCCTGTCGTTCCCATTATACTGTTGACCTTGGTTCCAGTTATTTCTGCCCCGATATCTATTGTTATATCGATTCCTGTCTTGATATCTGGAATTCTGGTTATAATTCCTATATCGGCTATCTCTCGCTTCTTGATCGTATGGCCTGGTTATAATTCCTATATCGGCTATCTCTCGCTTCTTGATCGTATGGCCTCTCATATGGTCCTCTATATCGATCATTTCCTCGAGCGTTACGGATGTTTCCTCGATTCCCTTCGTTCCGTCGGTTTTCCCAGGAATCCCTTCTGTCCGTTTGAGCTGCATTGTCTACGACTACCGCATTCACTTCGTGCGTGTTTCTATTGTCGTTTCTGTTACTTCTAGGTGTAACTTGAGCGCTTGTATAGTCCAATCGCCGTAAAATGTCGTCATAGTGCTCCAGTGTATTGGCTCCCGACGCTATCAGTGATCGCTGTACCTCAATCGGTAACTGTCTCGCTATAGCTTGCAGAAGCTCTTCTTCTGGCAATGGAGGAATAAGGAACTGTAATTTAGCCAGCTGTGACGTGAAATAGTTGGCATAATGCGTCGGATGTGACGTAGAATAGCGTTTTGAGTACATCTCCGCTCTTACGTTAAGTTGATCCTCGGCACTCCAAAATCTCCTCAAGAAAGCTATGGCAAATTGCTCCATGTTCGCAAAATTGCTTCTGAACGCTCTAAACCACGTAAGCGCAGATCCATCTAAGGCGCGTTCGTCTATCCTTAGCTCTCTTTCTTTGGCTACCCTATGTTCCGCCATGTAGTCTCGAATATCCCGCAGAAATTCGACTGGTGTGACTCCTGTATTTCCCGAAAACTTTCTCGGCTTGTCATCTAGGTTCCTAATAATGGTGACTGGACCTGAGTATCGTTCGCTTGGACCCAACGTACTCCTATTCGAACTTGGATTATCCTGAGGGGTTGAACTAGCCCTTTCGAATGTCACATTCGGTTGCATTTGACGATCGTCTCCCATGCTCGCTTCTTGATTAGTCATACTGCGGTCTATCGCTGTCTGATTTATCAATGTTTCCCCTGATGTTATATTCTGACTGGTGGAACTGTTAAACATGGATTCTAGTTTAGTTATCCTGTCTTCTGCTAATTTCTCCACGGTCTTGACCTGAGTTTTCAATTCATCTAACGATGTAACATCCTGTGTTTTGTTACTCTCGTCTAAGTCGTTTCTTAACTTGTCAATTTTTCCTTCGCACGTGTTCTTTATTGACGCGACTTGTTCCTTTAACAGATCAACATCTGTTCTAAATAGAGTTGAATCTATCTTCATCGCTTCCTTGTTTTCCGTAAACCTCGCTTCTAAGTTTGCCATACCTGCGATTAATTTTTCATCTAACCCTTCACGTTTCTCTTTTGCTTCGGCATCGACCTCACTATACCGTTCTTCCACGATTGCACCGACTCTATTTTTGAACAAAGCTAAGTTTTCATTAACCTTTTGCTCTATATCGTCGTCTATCTTCCTTATATCTTTCTGCAATTGATTTTCTAATGATTTTAAATTAGAATTGACCTCTCCTAAGACTTCCTCTTTAATGGTCCCAATTACTGTCTTTAAATCTTTAATCTCGTTACCTAGATTCGTTTCTAGACCTTTAATCTTAGTCTCGAAAGATACTTCGGTAGACCAATCTTGAATTTTGCCTACATCTGCCACTAAACCATCGATGTCGAATCTCAACTTCGATACATCTGATTTAATGTCTTTCTGTATGGACATAACGTCTGTTCTTAAAGTAAAAATATTTTCTTCTCCTCTACTTTCTAATTCAATAATATTTTTTCTTAATATTTGAACATTTTCCTCTCCTTTCATGTTTACTGCAATTATGTCTAATTGTAAAGTCTTCAGCATCTCATTATTCTTTAAAGTTAAACTATTCTCTAATCTAGTTAACTTGTTTTCTAATTCAGTGTTAGTTTCTTCACTACGAGACTGTAATTTCTCTTCCAATGACTTAAAATTGTCCTCACTATTTGACTGTAATCTTTCTTCTAATGACTTAAAATTGTCTTTCAAGTTAGCTTCACTATTTGACTGTAGCCTAGTCTCTAATGATTTTAAATTATCTTCATTACTAGTCTGTAATGATTTTAAATTTTCTTCAGTAATAGTCTGCAATGATTGCACATTTTCTTTACATCTAGCTTCTAATCTAGCTTCTGAATTATTAATTTGTTCTTTAACTTCCGTTTCCATCTTAGAAATAGTTTCTGCAATTCCAGACATACCCGTCTGTAACTCTCCTAACACCTTAGCTAAATCTTCCGGCAACATAATTATATTTTCAATATAGGTTTTATATAGAGACGTTAGACAACAACACATCACAATGTCTCAATTCCTGCATTCACTTGGGTATAGGAAAAATGTCTTATAACTAACATGTTATTACTAATACGATTAACATGAACACTGGATTGGGCACACAAGTACATTGTCTGACTAAGTTTAATAAATTTTGTAACACACTTAAATGAACTTGAGATCAATCTCTCAGTAATCTAAATCTGATGTGATTCCATAGAATAAACAAAATCGAAAAGCCCCACTAGTTGGATAAAGCCAATTCTCCCTCTCTCTCTGTACCCGTTCGTCCTGGGGATGCGATGACCCATCTGCTATAACATCGCATTCCTGGAGTTCCAGGACAGAGCGGAGTTAAATGAACCTCTAGTCAAATAAGGAATGTGTCGGAAATTCAGCTGAGTTATCGAAAAAGCAGTGGGTATCACGAGACAAAGTATCTCTAGGGTCGTTACGGGCTTAAGTTTAATAGAAATAATGCAAATATAAATGGGCGCCATCAACTGAATTCCTAGCAAGCCACTTCCTTTCCGGATAAGCCTTACTCAAGACAAGGAAAGAAAAAGGAACATCACACCATCATCAGATCACAACTAAGATAAAAACAAATTTATTTTACTTTGATAGTCAGACAGACATTTTAAATACAACTCCTACCTAAGAGTATGGTCGAATGCCAAAGTTAAATTGTCATTGTCCAAAAATCGAACCATCTCTTTTCTAATCCAAAATTATTTTTATCCACATAACAAGAAAAATTTATAAAGTTCTCTTGGGTTCTCAGGATCACTGTAGCACTATGTCTTTCGTCACTGACATTTGTGAAACCTGAGACCTAATTTCTCTTTAATTTAACATCAATGTGGATTTAAACTAGTCATTAATCTGTCTAAACATACACATATAATAATCACACATATCAAATATCACGTAATTTATGGTTTGCATGGCATAATTTGAATGTTGAACATGTTAGTCAAATGCTCCTAAACATCGAATAATTAATTTACACTATTTACATCGTCATTAATAATATCTTATCTGTGAATTACAGAAAATTCATGGCTTATTGGTCATCATTATCGTCATCATCAAAATTAAATATTTCTCACATTAATTCTCACTTCAAAATCCTACATGTTCCTGTCAGAATCCTTAATTCATCACCATTACATCATTTAAATTCTCAACTCAAGTTGCAATTCCTTCAAATTATCTCTCAATTAAATTTATTTAATTCCATATAAATTCATTAATCATCAGCTTCTTTAATTATTTATCACCTTCTAATTCAGTTATTCATCATCATTACAATCGTCTATTAATTTATTTCAATCAGTTTATTTATTCAATCTTTAATTCATCCATCTATTTAATTCATCGATTTATTCAAAAATTTAATTTATCAAATTATTTAAATTTCAATCATCTGGTTATTTAGTTTTTCATTATTTCATCTAGTCATTCTGATTTTTATTTCATTAGGTCAGATCGTTAATATGCTTAAATCTCAGATTATTATTTCGTTAATTATTATTTTCAGAAAATCTTGTATTATCAACTTCATTTATTTGTTTAATTTCCTAACAAATTGTTTAATATGGTTTATAGAACGTTGTCTTACAGTTTTATCACTTCCAAGTTATATCTCGTATTTAATTTATCATGCCAAAAAATATTATTGCCTCCACGACATCACGTTGGATCTAACTATCCACAACGACATTACATTTCTTCAATGCTTCAAATATCACATTTGAATACAACAATTACTCCACAAAACTCCATAAATATTCAGCACATACCGCATGAATCTCAACAATTACGCTAGACTGGGTACGACGACCTCATGTCTGCTTCAAAATACATTATCAACGTTGCAACTATCACATGGCAACTTCCACAAAATGCCTATCACAAACTCCACTTAACCATGTTGCATGATCTACAAAAAATATATAACTGGCTTCAAATTATCAACGCACACAATCTCCAATAACTGTAATTAATCTGATCACATCTAGACAACTTCTTAAACAATTGGAAAAATATTACCTCAGTAATTTAAGATCTGCTTTCAAATAGCATAAATTCTCTTACAATTCTTATAACTCACATCGCAGAAAAACACCAATGTGCTATAATCTCTCACATCGAAATCTGCAATACTGATCTGCCTTAAAATAATTATGACCATTAATGATTAATCTTACAAGATTCAATTACTTTAAATCCTTCTCAAAGGTATCAAACACAATTATAAAAATCATCAAAGCATCAGCTGTAACAACTGTTAAACTGAAATTACTCTCAAAAGAGTATAGCAACAAAATATTGGATTGGCAAACAAGAATTACTAAATGCAATCCTGTTGACATTTATCGTTACTTTATTTAACAAAATTTCGACTGATATGTGACTAGTAGTTCCTTGTTTGATTCACTTACATCTCGTGTACACTCGGATGATAAAAATAAGTCCCTCAATGGCGAGTAAGATGTGTAACCACCGTACAGTCGTATAAATACGAAAGACCTCGCCCCGTCGACTTGGATGATAGTTCCCTGAACGATGGGTAAGATGAGTAGCCACCATACAATCGTATAAATACGAAGGACCCCATCTCGTAGTCTATATGAGTGAATGTATCAGATAGGAATCAACAAGTTTCTAGTTGTCATATAAAAGCGATGTTCATTCACTAAAGTGAATAACTTCTTAATATCTCCAAACAATCCAATGGTAAAAAATCCCTACTGATGAATAATACACACTCGCTAGTATGCAATGAACTGACGAAGTAATTTTTGATAATCAATTGCAGATCACGAGTTCGAAATACTCGTTACCCAAAAAAAACTATTCATGAAAAATATCCTAGCTGGAAAAATGTCTAAAAGACCAAACATCTGCTTAATAAAGTCAACCAATGGTGAGAATTTCGTATAATGATGCCTGCCATATCATATGGTCACTCGATATTCTAGCAAATTCGAAGTATATAAAGTCAAACCATGTCTTAATAATCGTATCACTCCTATTAGAAAAATATACATGTGTGCCCAGTATTCATGAAAATAATCGTATCAGGTAGTTATGACTCTTACAGTACCTTTCATAATCAGCTGTACTTAAATTTCCAAGATCGTCGATTTTCCCTACATAAAGAATTTCTCGAAAGATCGGCGTGAATAGCATTCCATCCATGAAATGACGATTGCCTTCGAAATCCCAAGTGAATCAGCTGGTGGACTCCTCTCGTCAGGAATCGAATCCATCGCTCTGCGGTGCCATCTTGTCTCTATCAGTGTCTACTCGGACATGTTGAACATCGGATTACCCATAGCGGATATTGTCCAACTCCTTCTCGAAAAAGTTCATGGAAACAGCGGACCCCCTACTCCTCTTCTAAGTTACGCCACTGTTTCGTTAAATGTTCAGTTTGAGTATTGCAAGTTCAATCTCAAATGACTGCTAAGTCCCACTTTCGTAAGATAAAATTTTACTTGAGAGTGTTCAAGATTACGAAACACCCTGTATTTGTCTGTATTTGGTAATTCAAGAAAACTGCATAAGAAATAAATCTTATTAATGCACGATCTAATGTTCATCGGTGCCTATGCTAACAACATTCCGTTTACTTGGAATAGTTGAAGTAGCTTTGGATGCGTTACAGAACAGCATAGTCATAAAGTTATTCATGAAAGCTATGTTCAAACTGCGTCGAAATGAAGCTTGTAATAAAGCCTTCAACTACTTGCAGTGCGGTTCTAAAATATCCCGTCCGTCTGTAATCGCTTCCTCGGCCAGCCCGCCTGGATCAATGACCCGCTTGGCTTTCGCTGCTCGGCGATGCAGGAACTGTCGCCTACACTCTTGCCGTGACAGTTTCTGTATGTTGCGTGACCTTCACTGTGCGTCTCGCTTGCGCTATAGAGCTGCTCCTACCTGCTCGTCTCACTGAGGTCAACTGAACTTGCTGACACTGTCTTCTTGCTTATGTGCTCGGCGCGGGCACGTGGTGTAGTCCCCCACCACTGTGCTCTCACGTCATGATCATAGTCTCGAACCCATATCATCTCGGCTATTCCGTTATAAAATAACTTAAGGGTTATCGGACTTCCATAAAATTATTTTCACATATAATGCATGTTATATATCCTCTTCTAAGATGTTTAATTACTATAATCCCATAAATATTTCAATAAAGCTTCACATCTTTATCCATAATTCCATCTTCTTACAGACGTCAGTGCCTCCTTGATTCTAGACCTCCTACGTCATCTTGACATTCTTCTTGACGCGATCGGTGCGCTATCTTTTCCTAACTATTTCCAAAACCTCAACTACAGCTTAATGTCTGCTGGCGTAGCCGATAGCCTAAACTAGGTATCGGGTACAGTACACAATGGACATATTACCGCCAAAGAATCCGCTCCTCAGGAAATGGTCGCAGATTCACGAACGATAGCTCATATTGTCACGTTAAATGGGTAGGTACCGAATATCCAGTTCTGATTAGGATTCGATCGTGGGGAGACTCTACATATGCCATTGCATCATGACGCTAGCAAATAGTTCCAGGTAGTGTCATCTACACCCCCACCAGGCTGAGTTTCGCGCCGATTCGGAGATCACTGCGCCTGCGAACTTAAAAATCCACCAATCCCGAGTGCTATCTCCGGTGTCTTACCAAAATTAAGGATATTTCTTGCACAAAAAAAAGTTTCTTTTTCTGAACACAGCTCTTCTTTCCTTATAAATTTTCATCATCTAGTTTTCCAATTATATTTATTCGCGTAGCTTCCTATTGTCCTGGGTCATGTACCTTTGTTTTACAACCCACGCTGGCCCATCCTGCAGCACTGGTATCATAAATTTTCAGTGACTAACGTACAATAAGTCTCCAGCACAAACAATGAGATGGAGCTGGGCAAGTCTTCTAGGAAAAGGGCTTGTCCGTACCTGGGCTCTATTGTCCTGGGGTGGGTGCGCCTTCCCAGCTCTACACTGTGCCCTGAGCTGGCAATATTCTATCAGTAGCGAAAGAATATATTGATAACTTTCTGTCTTAAATGCTTCAAAATTACATTCAAATTTTGCCCTTCGGTTACAATAATAATAGACTTAAGGAGAAAGCTTGTTATGTTTTTATTTGAACCAAATGATTATAGAACACTATTTAAGTTTCAGGCGTCCCTACGGCCAAAATGCGAACTGAACAGCAATGATGTCACGTATTTTCAGACAGCAATAGTATTTGCGAATCGCACACTTCTAACAAAAATTGATATTTATGAAATTAGAATGCAATTTGTAGTTAATATCATTTGTGTGCAGAGTCCATTGATTGACAGCTTAGCCGTAACACTCACCGGTTATTCGATATTTATGAAATTACACGATTTGAGTACTCATTCCTTTAAATTACAGTTTCTGAAATCCAAGCAAAATGATAAAGGAAATACCTCAGAATGTTAAAAAGACACGAAACAGGTGTCACAGCGCCCAAAATGTGAAGTGGACAGCAATAATGGAGCGTATTTCCTGCAGCAAGAGTATCTGCAAATCGCACACTTCGTACAGTTTTTAAATGTCATTTTTAGCCTACTTTTCACGTTTTGCAAAAATGAGGAAAAAGTAGACTTATGAGATCGGGCAAATGTGTGTCTGTCTGTCTGTCTGCCCTTCTGTGTGTCTGTCTGTCTGTCCTTCTGTCTGTCAGTCTGGCTGTGAGTGTGTCCCCTCTATCAACTCCTAAATAGATGCAGCAATCGAAAAAAAATTGGTTGGGGTAAAGATCTGTACCTGAATATCTCACGGCCATATTTGAAAATAATGTCAGTGCTACCAACTGCTGAAAACTCGTAATTAAAATTTGAGCTCCATTTTGGATATCTTGGAAGGTATGAATGGGAGCTCTATCAAAACTGGCACACGTATAGATAATAATATTACAGTTTAATTTCCAGGGGGCCATACATGGCAGTTTTGCCAAAATGATTATAAGCCTGCTTATAGGTCCAAATTTTAAATTCATATAACTTCTACACTATCAATTGGATTTCAACCAAATTTCGTATGTACTATGTGTACATAAACAGATATGACTGAGCGTATTCTTAAAGGCCACCAGGGCTGCCAACTGTTAATAAATGCTCTCAATTTTTTTTGTCCGAATACCCATATATCAGAAAGTATGCAAGCCGACAGCTTTAAACTATGCACACGTATAGTACCTGACATTCTATATTAATTTGGAGTAACGTATATACGTCAGTGCTTCTAACATGATTCTAAGCCTGCTGAGAGGTCCAACTTTAAATACATGTAACTTCTATACTATCATTTGGATTTCAACCAAATTTCGTGTGTGCTTTGTGTACTATTACAGATATGACAAAGCCGATTCTTAAGAGAAACCAGGGCTGCCAACTGTTCATAAATACTGTCTCTATTTTTGTTACCCTAATATCAATATATCAGAAAGTATGCAAGACAATAGCTCTAAACTTTGCACCCGTATAATACCTTGCATTCTAGATTAATTTGGAGTCACTAATATACGTGAGTGCTGCCAACTTGATTCTAAGCCTGCTGATAATTCCAATTTTAAAATGCATGTAACTTCTATACTAACGAATGGATTTCATTCAAAATAGGCACAACAATAGATCATATTATTTCAGATTATTTCTGACCTATACATGCATGTCATTGTTCAACCAAATTTTGTATTCTGTACCTTAAGAGATGGAACTAAGTATAAATTCAGTCACCAGGGCTGCCAAATGTAGCTCTCAATTAGGCTACATTATGCCGGGTATACAGTAATTCGAAATAATTGGAAATTTCTATATTACCATCTTAATTTCGTCATTATTCTAGAGAGATCCATATAGATTAATCATTGGCATGAATCTTAAAATTTAAGAAAAGTAGGCTCTTTAGTTCGTCACGGAACTTCTTGTTTAATGAAATTATAGATATTTATGAAATTAGAGTGCAATGTGTCACTGGTAATGTATATTCTCTTTCATTTGAATGCTCATTTGTCACGATCGGTCGCTTGTGAGCGCCGCAGGAGGGATCTAAACTACTGAAATAATATATACTAGCAGATCCCGCGTCGAGTATCTACGCAATAACAGTGCAATGTAAGGAACGGTCTGAGCTATTAGTAACATTACATTTATTTACGAAAAAAAACTTCACAAACTTAATAATTATGTTGATAGCAGTGCAGGAAGTAAAGATCCAACTGGGCTGTGGAATGATAACTTCACACAGGACATTTGGGATACAACCAGGACTTCTTTCACGTACAGTAGTTCTCGAGTGAGGTGTACAGAGTTGTATTTAAGAAGCCAAATCACATTTCTTCCAAGACAATGCATTTGGTTAAGATACTTTTTGAATTTATCTATCAATCATTTCTCTAAACCCACAGTTGGTTAATTTGTTACTTGTTGACACAACCGATAGCGAGCTAAACGATCTTACCCGTGAAAGGGCTACGTAAAGCTGTCCATGAGTAAAGACGGGGTTTGTCAAGTAAAGGCAGATTTTATCGAAAATCTGACCCTGATATTTATTTATTGTCATTGAGGAAGCCAAACGTACTGGGAATTGCCTTCTTTTAAATTTAAAGGCATGTTCGTATCAGAGGGGATAAGGGTTATCCTGGGTATGAAAACTATATCTCTCTGATCAGAATCTATAATAGTTGCCTCTATGATATTACGTTGTAACCCGTTAACTATTAGCCTTGTCCCATTGCAGACCCCTTTTGAGGGGGTGTCAGACTGTTCAAAAATTATTCAGGGTAAGCCAAGTGATCTTGCGCATGCTCACTCACAATACAGTCTACACTCTCGTAGACTACCTCATCTCCAGGTAAACGCTGAAGTACTCAATTGTTCAGTTCAAGCGATGCTTCATTGGCGACCGTAAGAATAGTTCTTCCTTTAGGCTCCTGTGGGGTGACAGCAGTAAAATCAAAATCACCGTATAGCTGTTCAACTGGATCTTGTATTTGTGGATAGCATATAGATAGTACCGTAACTTCCGCCCCAGTCTTGCCTTCTCCTATTTCTAAAAGCCATGTTGAAAATTCTTTTTCAGAATTTAAAGCGCGCATGTTCTGGGTGAGTTTAAGTACATGGAATTTATTCCAGAGGCTATGCCGCTTCAAACATCTAGCAACTGTCAAATAACGTGATCCTCTCATTATGACAGGAAGGACTTGGCGAAAATCACCACCCAGTAAGATGACTTTACCACCGAATGCTTCAGTACAGTTGGTCAGATATTTAAGAAGTGTGTCTACAGCGAAAAATGGGTACACATTCGTCATTGTTGCTTCATCCCAAATAATTAGTTTTGTATTCAACAGGGCAGTTGCTTCTGGTATGTTTGGCGTAACGTTGCACGTAGAATTAGAATTGAGAATCAGAGGGATTTTGAAGACAGAATGTGCAGTTCGTCCTCCTTGTAGAAGTGTAGCTGCTATTCCTGTAGACGCTACTGGAGTAGCTTGATCTCCTTTTGCCCTGATTATATGTAACAATGTAGAGTAAACAGATGTTTTACCAGTTCCTGCCGGTCCATCTAAAAAGAAACAGTTCTCTTTTAATGTTTTCTGGGTTTCCATATATGGTATTAAATATCGAATCTACAACCCTTAGTTGCGCCTCATTAAGCTTTTGTCTGATGCTGATAGCCCTAGCTTGCTCTTCTAAAACATCAAACGAATGCATTCCTGGACTGTTAACGTGTTGTTTTTACTCCGGGCCACTTTCTTCAGAGTATCTGCGCACAAAATCTTCAGACATTGCTTCTTTATGTTGGTCCAATGCTCGGGAACATTTTCTGGTTCTCCTAAAACACAGATAATGACTAATAACATTCGTAAGCGACTTGGCATATCAGAGTGAGTTGCCTCAAGGATAGTATCATGTCAAATTTTATCTCCTTGAAGAACTTCAAGTTTTTTACATGTTTCCTGGAAAGTCTTGCATAGAACTCCATTGACTGTCCTGACACATCAAAACCTTTGGCACCCTTTACTCTTATTAGCAGCATTCGCAAGAAGTATCTTTCTCTATCGTGCATGCTAACTACTGGCATTCCCCCTATTACACCTTGTCCACCACGCTGACGCTTCTTCTATCACAGCTTGTAGATCAAGATCTAATAGTTGAAACTCCCACAAGAAACTGGCGACACTGATCCTGCTTGCTATCTAGCTTCATTGTATATTTCTTCTGTGAAATCGATGCCATGATTTTGTGTTTCTTGACGCCTTCTGCGCAGAATATCTTTGGCCATGTAGTCCTTGTAGGCCTAGGCCCTACATAGGCCGTGGTGCCACGGGGTTAGGTTTTTAGTCTTTGTATTTCTCCCACAACTGTGCTGGATGTGAAGGGGAACACGTATATAAAATAGTTGCCAACAGCGTACGTATTTAAAATGTATTAGAAGGGGTCGCTGAATCAACCATGAAGATGTGCACTCTACTTTCTATTCACGGCGTTGCCTAGGTCAACCATGTTCTGTAAGTTTGGCAATGTCCTTTTTAGGTAGATTTCATTAGAAAGCTAACTATTGTAATGGGTACCATGTTCCGACTTCCGGATAATTTCGACATATCTTCGCATTTCACATCCCCCAGACCCCAAAACCACCTTCAGTTCAAAAGTTTATATATAATTTATGTATATATGTATCTATGTATATATATATATATATATATATATCACTTTCTTGTGGACACGATAACTGCCGTAATTTTTCCCCAATCAGTTTAAATTCTTTACATAATAAGTATCCCATTAAAATCTCGGTCGAGTTCGTTAATGGGCTAAATCGGTCGAAGGGGGTGAAAATGGGGGGCTTTTTTCGAAAAAGTGAAATTTCGCTATAACTCTCTTAATACGTAAAATATCGAATCCATTCAAAGTTCATAATATGTGTCAGAGTGCCAAAAATTTATGTCAAATAAGTTTTTTGATAGCACCAAGCATTGACCAAAGGGATGGAAAAAAGTGGGTTTTTCGGGAAACATTAATCATATCTCTCTAAATAGGAAATATATCAAAACAGTACAAAATGGAAAATATTCCCCTAATAATTACCTAAAACGTTTGTCTGAAATAATTTTTGATATCACCCACCATTACGCCAAGGGATGAGAAAAATGATTTTGAATTAAGGTAAATGCCAAGCACTATCAGAGGTTACCATGACAACGCTTCTAAATTGATGAGGAATGAGCTATCAGAGGTTGCCAAGACAACGCCATTGACGAGATCACATTAATTTTATGGCTACTTTTCACACTTTGCAAAAATGAGGAAAAAGTAGACTTATGAGATCGATCCGGGAAAATGTGTCTGTCTGTCTGTCTGTCTGTCCATCTGTATGTCTGTCTGTCTGTCTGTCTGTCTATCAGTCCTTCTGTCTGTCTGGCTGGATGGCTGTGTGTGTGTGTCCCCCTCTATCAACTCCTAAACGGCTGCAGAAATCGAAACCAAATTTAGTATGAGTAAAGATGTATACCGGAATATCTCAGGCCCATATTTGAAAAAGATGTCAGTGCTACCAACTGCTAATAACCGCACTAGAAATTTGAGTCCCATGTTGGATATCTTGGAATGTATAGATGGGAACTATTCCAAAATTGGCACACATGTAGATAATACTATTTCAGTTTAATTTCAAGGAGGCCAACCATGACAGTGTTGCCAAAATAATTTTAAGCCTTCTGATAGGTCCAATTTTAAAATGCATATAACTTCTACACTATCAATTGTATTTCAACCAAATTTTGTATGTAATATGTGTACATAATCAGATATGACTGAGTGTATTCTTAAGAGCCACCAGGGCTGCCAAATGTTAATAATTGCTCTCTCTATTTTTTATCCAAATACCAATATATCAGAAAGTATGCAAGCCGACAGCTTTAAACTATGCACAGGTATATTACCTGACATTTTACATTAATTTGGAGTAACTTATATACGTCAGTTCTACCAACATGATTCTAAGCCTGCTGATAGGACCAATTTTTAAATACATGTAACTTCTATACTGTCAGTTGGATTTCAACCAAATTTCGTATGTGATATGTGTAACATAACAGACATGACTATAAGTATTCTTAAGAGCAATCAGGGCTGCCAACTGTTAATAAATGGTGTCTATATTTTTTACCCTAATATCAATATATCAGAAAGTATGCTATCCAACAGCTCTATACTTTGCACACGTATAGCACCTGACATTCTAGATTAATTTGTAATAATTAATATAAGTCAGTGCTGCCAGCATGATTCTATGCCTGATGATAGCTCCAATTTTAAAATATATGTAACTTCTATACCAACAAATGGATTTCATCCAAAATTGGCACAAAAAGATATTTCAGATTATTTCTGACCAGCACTCGTATGCCATTGTTGCCAGCATGCTTTTACGTGTAATAATAGATCCAATGTCTAACTCCATGTAACGCCCTTTGGACTTCAACCACATTTTGTATTCTGTACCTTAAGAGATGGAATTAAGAATATATTCAGTCACCAGGGCTGCCAACTGTATTGCTCTATTAGGCTACATTATGCCAAGTATACAGTATTTCGAACTAATTAAGACAGTTCGATATTACCAACTTAATTTCGTCATTATTCTAGATAGGTTCATATACTATAGATTAATCATTGGCATGTATCTTAATTTTAAGAAAAGTAGGCTCTTTAGTTCGTCACGGAACTTTTTGTTCCGTCTGACTATGAGGGAAGCGGCTAACTGGTAGCATGCTGAACTTCTATGCCCAAGGTCGCTGGTTCAAAGCCGGCCAAAGTTGCCGGATTTTCTAAGAGCGCTAAAAATCCCTCAGCATGCTTTCCTTCGGAGGGGAAGTTACAACGTTCGTTGCAAGTTGCTGGTTGCGGTGGCGTCTAGCAGCCAAGTTCACAGCTAGGTGTCGTTGACGATAGTATTTGGTACAAAATTTGGTACTACTACTTAAAATTGACCGTCTGCAGACCTTACCTGAATTACAGACTAATACAGTCATCACAATTAACACCGTTTATCAGACAGATTCTACACACACCCAATGTACACGGGGTTACATGACCACGTTGTCGCAGCCCCTAAATTGAGGAACCAACCAACATCTCTGCGGGAGATAAAATTTTGCGTGAAGAAGTAACAGACTGTTAGATAGTTACACATCAGTTCCAAACCTTGCATAAGGACAGTGTGAACACGAGTATAAAAATGAAATGAAACCCAAATGACAAGAAGACAATAAAATGTTCAAAATATGCATAGAAAGACGAAAAAAAAGTTTATTAACCTCCAAATGTAAAATACCTTCTCGCAATAAATGAGGTCTGATCCTCCTACGAAAACCTGCATTTTTGCCTATTAAAGCCTAACCCCAAGTTTGCCCGGTGAAATCTACCTCCGCCTTCCGGCGTGCCGAGAGGAGTTTTTTTTTTTAGCAATTTTTACCGGACTATCATGATGCAGAGTAAGTCGTTGTCGCCTAGCGACAATCTTTAAGACATCTGCCCATCAAGTCAGGTTCAGTATTGGTGCGGCTTTGACTATCATGAAACTGAGTTAGTCGTTGTCGCCTAGCGACAATCCGTCCGTGAAGTTATTAGATTCAACTTTATTTGTTTAAACACATTTCAGGCGGCTTCGGTGGCGTAGTCGGTAGCATGCTGAGCTTCTATGCCCAAGATAGCGGGTTCAAACCCGGCCGAAGCCGTCGGATTTTTTAAGAGCGTTAAAAATCCCTCAGTATGCCTTCCTTCGGAGGGGAAGTAAAGCCGGCGGTCCCATGTCATAGATTTATGGCATGTTAAAGAACTTTCCACTAATTACACCTGTGTGAAACTAAATTGTATAGGTTAATGTAAACAACGCTCTTAGGTTTCTATGTTCGTTGCCAAGAGCCGACTGCGGTGGCGTCTAGTAGCTGAGTTCTGAACTAAGCCTAGTAGTCGTTGACGGTGGCGTTTGGCGGCAAAAGTAGGAACTATTTGACAAATTCTAAGTTGCAGTCTGCACTTAAATTAAAAAACAGATACACACACTAATACAGCCATCACAATTAACACCGGTTATCAGACAGATTCTACACACACCCAAAGTTCACGGGGCTACATGACCGCGTTGTCGCAGCCCCTAAACTTAAGAACCAACCAACCAACCAAACACATTTCTTAAACAAATAAATATATTTCCGTTGACTTTTCAAGAGAAGCAAGATTTTTTCCTGTACTATTGAGATCATTTGGAAGATTTTGGTACAAACCACAACTTCTAACTCCCTCTGGTTTAGGAGCTTGAGTTTTGTGATACTTACATCTTAGTGTATTTTTATTATTTTATTTAATCCATTGTTCCCCTTTAGGAGAGCGATTGAACATGAATACATGATTTCATCTTCTGGCGTTTTCCCGCTTCTGTTCCCAAAACCTCTTCATCCTCTCAGAATGCTCCTTCTTCCGCTCAGCTGTCCACTTTCTTCCAGGCTGTCGTGATGGTCTGTGATCAAACTTAACATTTTTTATTTTATTCCTGCACTCGGTGCGGTCCTCAAAATTTTCAATGTTGACCTGTTGTAGGTCCCTCTGAACTCTGTCAGCCACTCCGTGCCACACTTACACCGTGTTATAACGTTGAGCAATTTCTTCGGCGTTCTGAAATTTTCCATCCTGTAAATGTGGGTATAAAACTGTACTCGGCGTTTTCTGATTACTTCCGTTATCGTGTGGATCATTTGGTAGAGTTCGCTTTGAGGTCTCTTCATCCAAATACCGTTATTATTAACTGCCCCGTAAATCTTTCTGAGAATTTTCCTTTCCTGTTTTTCTATATCCTTAATTTTGGAATGACCGTCGATCACCATTGTTTCGACTGCGTAAGTTGCTTCCGAAAGAATCACCGTTGTATACACCTTAGTGTATAGATGATAATATATATTATTATTATTATTATTAATATTATTATTATCTCCTGCCTATGAACCAGATGACGTGAAGTCACCGAGTTTTCCCCCGTACAGTAAAGTAGGTATGCATACGAAACAATGTTCGGATAATTTGGTCTGGAAACTAACTTCCTTCTTTGAGAATACAGCTGATCTCAGCATACCTACACAGTAATTGTACGCCACATAGGGAGTTTAATTAAAGACGACTATAAATAGCAGAGCCACGGACAAGCCTCTGCTAAATCTGGGAGCTCATTTGTTGTGGTTACAGAAGTTTCCCCGCTTACAATAAGGTGCATGCGATAATTGAACCTACGTGGCGATTAAAAGTTTAAAACTTGCGTAAGGAGCGTATTGAGCTGAGTGGGGGAGGGTGACCCCGCATTCTCAAGAGCAGAACTACGGGGAAATACACTCACCGGCAAAGAAAGCGAAACACTACGAATTTCAGATTAAACTCAATGTTGGACTGTTTCAAACCTTGTATTAATCAAATACTATGACATTAAAACTATATGGCGTATCATAAGTTAACACTCCAGTGGTCGCGCAGAAAAAGTCACGTCAGTGGTTGCGCAGATCACAATGTGATCCATATTTTCTTTGTGGTTTGAGACTATTCTATGGTATTTATTCAATGATTATGATTATACAGTGTGAAAAGAACTTCATATCTGCACAATATAATATAATTATACATGCATTTACAAGAAATACCTGAATAATTACCGGCCATTGCGATTTGTCTAGTATTTGCTTAATATACTCCCACCGTATTGTTTTTTGGAGGTACAGCCTATTATATGTCTATATTGATATAATCTGAAGTGCCAATTCATAAAGAGACTATGTAGAAAAATGTGTGATCACTGTATTGCATCAAATATAAATTTATAATGGTGCAATAAATTCGGAGGAAATATTACGCTTCTCTCACAGACTGTGTTCCGGGAAGTTCTCACAATCCATTATCTTTGTTACGGCAAGTGTCACATACAGGTCTCCATATAGGCTCATCACCACTATCAGCATCACTGTACACATCTGGATGCACTTCTACGTGGTGTTCAACCTCTTCCTCTCATCCTCAACATCTTCATCTTCCTCGCTGCCTGGTTCATTCAGTCATAGATTTATATTCTCATAGTACCGAGTGAGTTAGCCGTGGTCGTTAAGGCATGACTGCTGGCAGTCGCTCACATCCGGGAGGCAAGGAGGTTCGAATCTCCCCGCCGGCAACCTTGAAGATGGGCTTCTGTGGTTTGCCATCTTCCTTCCAGGCAAATGCCGGGGTTGGTCTCTAACTATAGGCCACAGCCGCTACCTTCCAACTCCTTGTCCTTACATTCAAAACTTTGCTCCCCAGACAACACTCCACACACGACGGTACGTGTAGCTCACCCATTGGGTGTCCGCCTCGAAGCAGCTACAAACAAAAAACTGGCGAGCCGAACATGTCCTCGGACACTCCCGGCACTAAAAGCCATAAGCAAAATAAAACTTCTCATAGTCATCCATTTTGAACTTATATACCAATAATTAATATAAACTCATAAAACGGAGTAGATATGCACAGGAAATGAGATTAGACACTGAAATAATAAAACGAACGAAGTCGAGGAAAATTCACGCCAGTGGTCGCATGGATCATAGTTGGGATCCACAAGAATAAATTGCTTCATAACGTGACAGCCATTAGTAAAATTTACCTGGCTACTGCATATCAGACAGGGGGCGAGAGAGGTACACAGATGCTCAAAGCCAACAGTAATACCAATAGGCTGGAGCGACATAAACTAAACGGCTGGATCATTATTGTGATCCGCGCCACCACTGTAGTGTTATTTACCTTAATTAGTGCTATGATTGAAAAACATTATTGATCAAGACAATGCACAAACACGAATTTTGAAATGTTTAAACCCGGAATCCATCGTACTCTCCTCCGACCTGTTGCACGGTATGCTGTAGACCAGAGGTGGGCACTATTGGGCTCATTGAGCAGCACTCCCGCTCCGACAGGAGAAAGAGCCGAGTATGTGCTCTCACCGAAGTTAACCTTGTAGCTGCTTGCTCAGTTTGCCGTTACAAGCGGCGTATCACAACAGCTTTATAATTGTGCCCTGCTTGTTGTGCATTAGATGATTAGATTATGGTGCTACGTACATACGCTTAATTATATTCCTTTTATTAGGTTCTGTGTAGGAAACATAAATAATTACTTTGACAGCTGATAAGTACACACTCCTTTGCCTACTACCGATAGTCCGAAACTACAATAAGCCAACCTAACAACTTGTTTAGAACACAAGGAACGAAAACTTGCTGTAGGAGTACAGAAATAAATACATGAATAAATATCATTCACCATAAACACAACATAGGCCAATGTGTTCTTATATATCTGAACTGCCATTCTGCAGATGATGAGGAGGTGTGCGTATCCTTTCGCTGAAGCAGACGGGTTACATTTGGAGCGATCGATCCTGCACTTGCAATTCGAAGAACGGCAGTGAGATGTGCGTCAGTTAGAGTGGCACTTCGTGGAGATTTATTTATCTTCATTAGAAAGAACATTTACTCACACAGATATGTTGAACCAAACATTGATAGAAGTTTGGCAGTCATTCTGTGCATGTTTGGGAAATTTGTTTGCGAAAACTGTTCATAAAAATGTTCTAAGCTTGTTCCTGATTCATAATATTTAGCGCACTGCCGTACATATAATATAGGCCTACTCAGCGTATGCGCCTTGACTGTGCGTATTGCCATCTAGTCGTTTCAGCACAAACTATTAGCGAGCAGTCAGCTGTTCCCGGCTCCTTGGCTCCGCTCGCGCTCATGTAGTTGGCTCCAGGAGCTGCGCTCTCTCATTGCCCAGCTATGCTGTAGACAAACCGTAATACTGTATTCACAAAAATACGCGGCACGAAATTCACAGCTGTTTGTGGTTATTGTTGTTCGAAGGCGGGACGTTAACATTGGTGTTGTGATTATCATGATCAACAATGCTTATACATAATTATTGTTGCACTGAAACTTCTCAAATGAGCTAATTATATCACGGTACATTGCCATATCGCTGCGAAGTCACAGCATTCAATTTATACTTGGTTTGTAACGGTCAAACATTGCGTTTTGCCTGGTATTCGTAGTGTTTCACATTTTATGGGGGTGAGTGTATTTGCGAAACTATGGATATATTCAAATGGAAATGTGGGATGGAGAATTGGGAAAGGAAACCTTAAAGAAGATTCAGGCTTTGTTCGAGGTGTCAAATGTTAGTCAGGTAATTACAGAGGACGTAGTTCTCCCACACAAATACAAAAGGCTTTATACTCGAGACATTCATTGCTTACATGTACTGTATGCTCTCTATGTGTTTCATAAAAATACGAGAGGTAAGCCTGCTTTCATTACCTTTTAATAGTAGCTTCCAAAAAGGCTATTGTTATTTTCCTCTCTCTCTCTCCGCTGGTTCAAATCCTACCTTTCCAGGCATACACAGACAGTGGTCCTTGAAGATGGCTCCTCCTCAGACTGGAAATCGGTAGAAAGAGGAGTACCTCAGGGATCTGTCCTAAGAGTTGTTACGGCCAACGGCTCCATATGCATATACAGTACATAATAGATATCAAGATCATGCTCTTATATTATATTTATTATTATTACTAGCAACCTGCCCCGGCTTCGCCCGGAACAGTTATGAATGCATTATGTTATAAGAGCTTTTATCGATGTCAATGAACTTTGACCTATATCAGTTTCACGTGTCGGCATGACGGGTTAAAATCACTGACTGGGCTATTAATGATATTATCATAGAGATGCAAGTGCAACGAATTCGTGTCAGACGTAATTTAAGAATGTCGAGGTGCATGTAACACAAAGCCCCCTTCCGTCCATTCTTAACTTGACTGTGGATTTTGCGAAACGAAAAGTTCACAGGCGAAATGAAGAAAAGCCGAGTTGCACTTCCAGGGAAACTTCTTATAATGAACCCATTCCTAGTCTTTCTAGTATATTTCTTACCAAGTCCACCCAGTACCGTTTTTGCTGACTTGTAGTAGCTAGAGTAGTGTCGATTCTAAACGTTTGCCGTTCCCAGGATTTTTCACCTCTAGTGAAAGGCCGTTTAAACAGTCTGTCTTAACCTACATCTAGTTCAACTATCCCTCCGGAAATCATTTTACGGGTGCTCTCCTTAAGGAAACTTATTTGAGTACATGTGTGTAAAATGTAACCCAATGTAATATATGGAACCAGTAGGGGAAGGGGGAATAATATGCTAAATTGATTTAGGATGTTGATGTAGAATAGGGCTACGATGTGTGGAAATAACTCAGCTCAGGGGTATTTATTAATCCGGAAACACACAGTAGTTAAAAGGTTAAAGACATACAAAAGAGGGGTAGTTAAATTGGAACGCACATATGGTGCACTATTTATTACCTCGAGAAATATAAGATTATAAGGTTAGACAAGACCGCAAGCCACTTCCGAGATCGCTGAGTTCGGAATCGAACCAACCCCAAGATATCACGAGTACCTCCAAAATGGTGGTGCACGCTATTTGTAGTATGTTTTGCAATATTGTCTGTATCTATACTGTTTTTAGCCTATTTTCATTTTATGAAAAATAAAACAAGATGTTCAGGAAAGAACATATCTCCTGTTTGTTGTTTGAGTCTTCAGTCCTTTGACTGGTTTGATGCAGCTCTCCATGCCTCCCTGTCCTGAGCTAATCGTTTCATCTCTACATAGCTACCACACCCTACATCCGAGGCAATCTGTTTAACATATTCTAACCTTGGTCTACCCCTACAGTTCTTGTCCTCGACCCTTCCTTCCATAACTAAGCTTGCTATTCCTGGGTGTCTTAGTATGTGTCCTACCAACCTATCTCTTCTCTTCATTAGCAGTCGCCAGAAACATCTCTCCTCTCCCACTCGTCTTAATACCTCTTTGTTTGTAACCCTATCTACCCATCTGATCTTCATCATTCTCCTGTAGCACCACATTTCAAATGCTTCAATTCTCCTCTTTTCTGCTGCACCAATAGTCCAAGTTTCACTTCCACAGAGCGCCACGCTCTAGACAAAGGCTTTCAAAAATGACTTCCTAATACCTAAATCTATATTCGATGTCAGCAGATTCCTTTTTTGTAGAAATGCTTTTCTTGCCTGAGCCAACCTACTTTTCATATCCTCTTTGCTTCGTCCATCACTGGTTATTCTGCTTCCAAAGTAACAGAAATCTCCTACTTACTTCAGCTTTTCACCTGCCAATTTGATTTCCATAGAGGTTTCTGATTTATTTCGGCTGCATTCCAGTATTTTTGTTTTACATTTGTTAATTTTCATCATGAATTCTTTCCGTAAGACGGAGTCCATACCATTCAAAAACTCATTCAAATCCTCAGGCTTGTTGGCCAAGATGACGATGTCATCAGCAAATCTCAGAGTTGAAATTATTTCTCCTTGAATCTTCACTCCCACTTTAAATTTTTCTCTAATTTCCTTCATTGCTTGTTCAATGTAAAGATTGAAAAGTATGGGTGATAAGTTGCAGCCTTGCCTTACACCTTTCTAAATACCAGCTTCTCTCTCATGTCCTTCAACTCGAATGACTGCTGTCTGGTTTCTGTATAGATTGTATATCACCCTCCTATCCCTGTACTTTATTCCAATCGATTTCAAAATGTCAAACAATTTAGTCCAATCAACGTTATCAAAAGCCTTTTCTAAGTCTACAAAAGCCATGAACGTTCTCTTATCTTTCCTTATTCTACCTTCCAAAATCAGCCTAAGACTTAGTACAGCTTCCCTTGTTCCTACATTTCTCCTGAAACCAAACTGGTCTTCACCCAACTCCGTTTCTATCTGGCTCTCAATCCTCTTGTAAATTATTCTAGACAGGATCTTTGAAGCATGAGTAATCAAGCTGATTGTACGGTAATCTTCACATCTGTCAGCTCCCACTTTCTTTGGTATAGGGATGATTACATTCTTCTTGAAATCAGGGGGTACCTCACCTGTCTCATAAATCCTACACACCAAGTGAAATAACCTGATCAGACCTTCCTCTCCTATGCAGCGTAGCAACTCAATCGGTATATCATCTATGCCTGGTGCTTTGTTCCTGCTTAAGTCTTCCAAAGCTCTATCAAATTCTGATCTCAATATTAAATCTCCTTTCGCATCCTCATCAATTTCCTCCTCCCTTTCCATTACATGATTCTCAATCTCCTTTCCCTTATACAAACTCTCTATGTAAGCTTTCCATCTCTCAACCTTTTCTTCCCTATCTGTTAGAGGTTTTCCATTTGTGTCCTTAATATTACAGCACTTAGTCTTCTTTTCCCCAAAAATATTCTTAATCCTTCGATAAGCTGTGTCTACTTTTCCTAATTTCAGACAATTTTCTATACCAGCACATTTCTCTTTCAACCATTCTTCTTTCGCTTCCTTGCACTTCTTGTTAACCTCATTTCTCAGACGTCTGTATTCTGCTTTCCCCTTTTCATCTCTTACATTCTTGTGCTTCCGCCTTTCATCCATCAATTCGAGTATATCCTGAGTGATCCACGGTTTTCTACCTATTCTCTCTTTCCTACCAATGTTTTCTTCTGCGGATTTTGTTATTTCATTCCTCAAAAGTGCCCATTCTTCTGCAATTGAAGTTTGTTTAGGGTTTTTCATTAGTCCTTCCTTTATACTCTTCTTGAATCTTTCGTTTACATCCTTCTCTTTCAGTCTGTCTATTGCCCACCTTTTTGGCTTTTGACTTTTCTTCAGTTTCTTCAACTTTAATCTGCATTTCATTACAACCAGATTGTGGTCAGAGTTTATGTCAGCACCAGTATATGTTTTACAATCCAGAATCTGGTTTCGAAACCTCTGCTTGACCATAATGAAGTCGATTTGGTAACGCCCTGTATCTCCTGGTCTCATCCATGTGTATATTCTTCTATTGTGGTTATTGAATAAGGTGTTAGCTATGACCAACTCATGCTCAGTGCAGAATTCTACCAGCCTGCTTCCTCGATCATTCTTTTCACCTAATCCGAAATCTCCTACTATCGTCCCTTCTCTCCCTTTTCCTACCACAGCATTCCAATCTCCCATTACTATAACATTTTCATCACCCTTGATATACCTCAGAATTTCGTCTATTTCTTCGTAGACCTTTTCAACATCCTCATCATCAGCATGACTGGTAGGCATATAGACTTGTACCACTGTGGTGCAGGTAGGTTTAGTATTTATTTTTGCTACAATAATCCGTTCACTATATTGCTCATAATATTCCACCCGCTGTCCAAGTTTCCTACTCAATATGAGGCCAACCCCTGCTTGGCCATTGTTTGATTTAGTGCTAATGACCCTATAGTCTCCTGACCAAAAGTCCTGTTCTTCCTGCCAGCGCATTTCACTAATCCCAACCAAATCCAACCTCAACCTATCCATTTCCCTTTCTAAGTTTTCTAACCTTCCACTTCCTAGCAGACTTCTAACATTCCACGCTCCGATCCGTAGAATGTCAGAGTTCCTCTTTGTCACTTCTGTGATGTTAACCCCCTCTCGAGTAGTCCCCACCCGGAGATCCGAACGGGGGACTAGTTTACCTCCGGATTGAAATTTTACAAGGGAGGAGGCCATCATCACATGTATTTACATATAGCCTACTTTCTCCTAAATGTATGGGTATAGTTATAACTCTTTGTCTTTATCATCTCCTAATTTCTTCCAATTCGAAATGCAAATTGGCACACTGGATTTGAGGAGTGGCGTTCAAATAATTTACCCCAGCATTTTGCAATTTCATCAGTAAACACTCCAAACAACGTAGGTATTCAGTTTATTAACACCGACTACTTACAATAATTTAAACTTCGTTGCTCTAAACGTATCACTGGGAGAAACATATTTAATATAACTATTACACAGCTAATTTGTAATCGCGCACGGCTAACGAGAAAGACAGGCCATGGCGCGTAAACCAAACCCTTCTGTGACGTAGGCAATGTACCGGTACTGCTTGATGATGCTTGTACGTTTAAGTCGAGAGCAATTCATAAGCAGCAGAAATGCAATATTTTATATCAATCTTCATAAAATGGACGCAGTTTAGATGTTCCGTGTGTTTTCAAACACGATAAATTATACTGTATAGGTTTGCAAAACTACGCCTATTGAAGTTACTCCTCACAAAAATCCACGCGAACTAGGATTCAAGGGTTCGTTGTGTCTTTAATAGCTGCAACGAACAGGCTACATTAAGTCGAGTTGTAGATTCTGTGACCTTCGTTGTGAGTTAATTTATGTGCACATTAGTATAATTAGATCAAAGAATCTTGCAGAACAGTATAGATATCATTAACTTATTGTTGTTTCAAGGGGCGGAACATAAATTAATTCGTTTATAGAAGAGATCTGCGGAATAAACTACCCACCGACTAACCACTTGTATTAATACCTTCTATGAAGACAAGTGATAAATGAATACCAACGTTTATACAGGTTCAATGATGTAGACAAGATGACTAGGTACCACACCGGCAGTAAAACAAAGACCAGGCAGTGGTGCAACAGAACTACATTGCTGACGTCACGAAAACTCACCAGAGCCAGTCATTCTCGTTGGACGTGATAATCGCGCCTTATCTTGGGGATGTGTACCCTCTATCGGCAAAAATAATAACCTTCGCAATTATGCTGTAGACATGGGTTCACTAACTGGCCGGTAGAGAGCACAGCTCGCATCTAGAAGGTGTAGAAGGCTGTGGTTACCAATAACATAGTTCAAGTAATTACGCTTAGATGTCACTCCGGTGGTGAATGTTGTTTTAATTAAATATATATTTTCCATTTCAAAATGCATCATATAATGCTTTATTTTATAACGTCTCAGTACTCAAGAAATAATAAATATAAAAAAAATCAAGAAAAAAAGTCTAAATCTGATAGGATTTGAACCACGGCCAGCCTGATGAAAGACTAACGCGCTGACCACTCAGCCAATCGTGCACACTGTAATAAATCGTTAGGAACCAATACATATACCACGTTATAGCAAATCATGACTTGGACTAAACGTTTTCATTACTGGAGTATATTTTAAACCGAGTTCATTTCATAGAAAGTTCATATATTTGTTACCACTAGCCTATATTGCATGCAACATACTGAAATTAATAAAATAAAGGTCAGAACGAGAGATCAGCTGCCATCTTGTCAAATAACCGAGACGACTCAGCTTTTTAAAATCACTTCTAGACTATAATATTAAAATATAAACTTTTAATTTCAAACGGGCCACGTCGTTTCAAACAGATTAAATGATTCTTGGTTCGATAGTCGGAACTGGTGGGTCCCATGTTATGGATTATAAAGTTTGCATAATTCACACGGCCGCCATTCTGAAATGGTACGGTTGATGACCTCGTAGTTTGGGCACAAGACGCGCCTCATATGAAGGAACGTTGTTACCAAATTTGGTAAAGATCCGATTATTAGTTTGGTTGTAATGCATTATTACGTTTTGACCATTTGAGTGGCCGCCATTAAGTTTTGGTAAAGATGGCGGCAATATAAAACATGACACTGAGGTGCCCTTTGCCAGTGCTACCTCTGTACCAAATTTCGTTCAATTCGGTTTCACCGTGTTCGAATTGATAGGGGGGACAGGCATTCAGAGTACAGACACTCTCTCTCTCTCACACACACACACACACACACACACACACACAGAGACTCACACACAGACAGACACACAATTTTTGGCCCTGTAGTGATCTCATAAGTCTACTTTCATTTTTTGAAAAAATCGAAAGTAGGCTAATAGACGTATGAGATCACCTTTTGTACGTGTGTGTGCGTATGTGTGTGTGTCTGTGAGTCTGTGTGTTTCTGTGTCCCCCCTAACAACTTTCAAACGGCTGGGTTGATTTCAATGAAACTCGGTAAGGTCATAGCACCAATTAGGCCGACCCCGTCCGTGGCCTTCAAATTTTATTACGTCACACCAATCCAACATGGCGGCTGTGCGAAATGTTTCACCAGCATTCAATATCTCCGAAACTGTTACTGATATTACCCTGCAATTTTTTACGTTGATAAAGGGCCCTACTGCAAGTTCACCTATGAGAATTTAAAAAACCTGGTAACTACAAAACCAACATGGCGGCCATGCGAATTTGAGACGTTTAAATAGACTTTTCTCGCGATTTGACCATCCAAACGCAATGAAACTTGGTACAGCAAAGTTTATACGCATTGAAATGCACTGGCATCTAATTTAGTTCAATTGTTTACATAACCTCAAGATGGCGGTTGTGCGAAATATTTTATCGACATTCTATATCTCCGAACCTATATTTGATGTCACCCTGAAACTTTGTACGGTGATACAAGGCATTACTCTAGGGTTATATTTGTAAGTTTCAATAACCTGTAGAGTACAAAACAAACATGGTGGCCAAGCGAAGTTGAAATATTTTAATAGACTTTTCTCGTGATTTAACCATCCGAGCGGAGTGAAATATGGTACATTAAATGTTTACATATATTGCAATGCACTGCCATCTAATTTAGTTCAATGGTTTACATAACCTCAAGATGGCGGCTGTGCGAAATTTTAAAATTAAGTTTTTTTTCTTGTGTCGTAATCTTGCGATGGAAGTGAAAGTTTGAATGATTAACCTACGTAACAATTTTCATTTAATGGTACATAACTCTATGGCCTATACATACAACTATCCAACATGGCGACCATCCGAAATATTTAGACGGTTCTCAATATCTATGAATCTCATACAGCAATCAAACTGAAATTATTTATTGTTCATATAGGCTATGAACACTATAGGACTTTCAATAACCTGGTGAGCTCTAATCCAACATGGTGGTGACGCGACGTATAAGTATTTAAATGGACGTTTCTCGCGATTTAACCATCTGGGTGCAGTAAAACTCGGTACGGTAAATGCTTAGGTTATACAAATGTTCATCCACTGGCATATAATTTATTTCCATTGTTTTCATAACCAGAAAATGGCAGCAGTGCGAAATTTAAAAATCTCGGTTTTACGTCTTGTGTACTATTCATGCGATTGAAGTTTGAATACTACACCTACACACTAATCTTCATGTAATATTAAAAGTATCCAACATGGCGACCATCCGAAACATTAGACGGTTGTCAATATTGAGCCCGCCTAAGGTCATGCTGGTGATAGTTTTGAGAGAAGCAAGGAATACTACAACTAAGAGTTACTAAACGCACCCCAGAAGCTTGTCTCAGCTTCAGGAGATCTTCTGACTTTGTTTGGAGGGCTGGATTATTCTAGAGAAGATCGAAGACTTTTATCTTCGATGTGCATACTTGAGCGAATCATTCTACGTAACTCTGCATAATAAGCCATTTAAGATTGGTCTAATATGTATTGCATTTTGGTAATGAACAAGAAGTTCCGTGACGAACTAAAGAGCCTACTTTTCTTAAAATTTAAGATTAATGCCAATGATTAATCTATATGGATCTATCTAGAATAATGACGAAATTAAGTTGGTAATATAAAAATTTAGAATTAGTTCGAAATACTGTATACCTGGCATAACGTAGCCTAATAGAGAACTAGAGTTGGCAGCCCTGGTGAGTGAATATATTCTTAGTTCCATCTCTTAAGGTACAGGATACAAAATTTGGTTGAAGTCCAATGGATAGCATGGACGTTACATGCAGGTAAACATTGGATATAACAGCGCGAGTAAAATCATGTTGGCAACAATGACATACATGTATTGGTCAGAAATAATCTGAAATAATATGATCTATTGTTGTGTCAATTTTGAATGAAATCCATTTGTTAGTATAGAAGTTACATGCATTTTAAAATTGGACCTATAAGCAGGCTTAGAATCATGTTGGCAGTACTGGCGTAGGCCTATATTAGTAACTCCAAATCAATCTAGAATGCCAGGTACTATACGTGTACAAAGTTTAGAGCTATTGGCTTGCATACTTTGTGATATATTGATATTAGGGTAACAAAAATAGAGACAGGATTTATTAACAGTTGGCAGCCCTGGTTACTCTTAAGAATCGGCATAGTCATATCTGTTATGGTACACATAGTACACACGAAATAAGATTGAAATCCAATTGATAGTGTAGAAGTTATATGCATTTAAAATTTGGATCTATCAGCAGGCTTATAATCATTTTGGCAACACTGCCATGTATAGTCTCCTGGAAATTAAACTGCAATACTATTATCTATACGTGTGCCAATTTTGAAATAGCTCCCATTCATACTTTCCAAGATATCCAGCATGGAGCTCAAATTTCAATTGCGATTTTTCAGCAGTTGGTAGCACTGAAATCATTTTCAAATACGGCCGTGAGATATTCAGGTATAGATCTTTACTCCTACCAATTTTTGTTTCGTTTGCTGCAGCCGTTTAGGAGTTGATAGGGGGACACACACACACAGCCAGACAGACAGACAAAAGGACAGACAGACTGACAGACAGACAGACACACATTTGCCCGATCTCATAAGTCTACTTTTTCCTCATTTTTGCAAAATGTGAAAAGTAGGCTAAAAATATATATCATCGCAGAAACGCGAAGCACATGGAAATAGTTGCTAAATGACTTCGACTGTAGTCGAAGCCGGAACACGCCGTTCCAGGCACGAGCACAACCCTTGGTGCGTTTTACACAAGTAGACGTACAATTGTCAACGGTCGTGGAGACCGAGGGTGCAACAGTCTTATAATGGGACCATTGAGTCCGTGATCAACGAAATATCAAGACATCGAGTATTATTTTGGGACTAAAGTGCTGGTGATCTCGTATTTCAACAGTTTAAATCACGGGAGTGATATATTATCGAGGGAACAGTGAATTTCCAATTTTTTGTGCTAGGAGCACATGGTAATCGTCACACCACATGGCGGACAACGTGTACTACGAAATATCTTCAAAGGGCTCAAAATATTCACAATATTCAGTGCTATTGCTTACTAAATTACTTGTTCCATAAGTAAGAATCACGCCGTGCAACGGCTGATATTTTGATTCAACAGATTGCACAGATATTCAAGTGGTTGTGATATCCAGTGATTATCAAATCTGTGTTACCAGAATAGCTTCAGAGAAAGCAAGCACACTTTCAATCTTGCTTACAGCTTGAAAAGTGGAAAGCCTGTTTTGAGAAGATAAACCACTCATAGAATCAGTGAATTTCCACCCAATTTCACCATTTCTACCAGAACTTCGAGATGCCGAAACTAGTCCACGTGATGTTTAATCCCGATTCCATGATGTTGACCATGAGGGCTTAAACTCCAGTATGAAGGAGCCATTGATCACCTAACGACACCTCAGGATGGAAGCTGATACTAGAATTATGATGACCATGGCCAAGGAGTTGCAATCTTTGCTCAACTCCTGGATTGACGGACGGACCCCTCAAATTATGCCTTCCCAAGGTAGAGGTGAACAACAGTCGCCGTGAGTTTCGATTAATTTCCTCTTTTATTGGTTATGGATCAAGGCTGGATTAGTTTTAGACAACAGTAAGCATGACAGTCATTTAGGTAGGTTTTCTTTTCTTCTTTTAGCCGCCACTGACGGTGGGTTTCATTCTCATGGGCTTGCACACGCTTTGTGTTAACTCAGTTCTAGAGTTAGACACCCCACGGGTACCTGAGTGCAATAATTTTAACATTGTGTAGTCCATATAATGGACATGGTTTTCTAACTTTGAGCAGTAATTTTCATTAATCAGCTGTTGCTGAAAGCACAGCCTTTCTTTGAAGTTCCCTTGAATGTGAAATATTTGTACGCCACTGTAGCGGGCGTATCGTTTAGATGCAGATAAGATAACGCATCTACATAATTATTGTACATAATTTTTGTATGGTCTTGGAACCAGATTCAAGCAGAATCAGTGTAGTGTAAAGGAGTGCTGTAGGTTAACTCACTCTAAACCTCGCATTACACTTTATACATATCATTTGCAATTAACACCCCCCAGGTGTAGGTGTTTTATAACATCTATGGGCTTTGATGTGCTTAGCTCACGATATTTTTGTGATAATAATTTTCCGCCATGTAGTGGGATATCTTTCAAAGACATTACAGGGTAAGCATGTCTTTCCTTTGCTACTCCTTGCCCATTTAATGGCTAACATATGATTATCAGTGACTTTTAAGGCTAACTAGAACGCTTCAGATATACAAAGAACAGTGTGATAATATTCTCAAGTGTAATAGATCAGAACTATGAACTTTATCTAGTGAAATCTACAATTTTCTTAATGTTTTGATGGGCATTGCTATGCAATGAATGTGAGGTGCTGTTTTGAACACACACTTGAGCTCGGCAGAATGACAGATGTCGACGCTCAAGGTTAAAGCACAGTTAGATATCCCTGCAGCCACATGGAGTTTCCGTGTGAAACTGCAAACAGATATGACACAGCTCTCTTTGCATTGTCTAAAAGGGGAACTTTATCGAGACATTCTTGGTGCTCGGATGGAATGTAATTTACGTCACAGCAATTTTTGAGTACAGGGTGACCAGAGAGTCACGTCTTCCATTATATTTGTTACATTCGCATGATGTAAGCGAATGAATGATGTTTCTTATTGTTACGGCTGTAAGTTTGTGTCATCACTCGCCGCATGAGTCACAACTGCCCCAGGGCTGGGCTGTGGCCTGCCTCCTGTATTGCGCGCGCCTTATGCAACAGGGCTACTACAGACAAAGGGATAGTCCAGAAGATTCGTGACTGGACCAGCGATGGAAACCTCGAGAAGCCGTGGACCCTGGATGGATCTAGAACCATTTATTGAGTCACCGGCCTGCTATATAAGAGTGACCCGTGAAGCAGTTGTTGTTGTTGTGTTTTACGAGCTAGTGCGAGCGATTATCTTGTGCGACAGAAGTGTGGTGACTTGCGAAACCCCTAGTGTAGCGGCGAAGTGAGGAACATACAGGGGACTGCCGTGTTCTGAGTAAGTGTGCTTTCACTGAGTGTCAGATATTGTGGTGTCGAAATCCTGTGACATTGTTTTCTCCCAGCTTGTGAACAGCGTACTTCAAGTGCTCGTAAGTAACTGTATTTGTTTTACCTGAGGAAGAGGGGCAGGTAGCTTCTGCCAAGGCCACCGGACTCATTAGGACGGATTAACTTCTGTGGTCTGTTGCAAGTGAAAGGGGCCAAGAGCGCATAAGGAAGAGGCTTGAGGAGACTGGAGAAGGCTCCTAATTGCTTGTATTTGCTGATTAGTGTAATTTTCTGGCCACAATAAAGATAATTATTTCTTTAAGCAGTAATTGGTGTAGTGCTTTGTACCCCCACCGTAATCCAGTTAACAAAAGTGCCACTAGGGGATGGCACGTATCAACTGGTGTCAGAAGCCGGATTACGAACTCAAGCACAACACCTGACGGTCCTGGTTTCAAAACCCGAGCAGGTCATTTTCTCTAATTTTCCTGTGAGTGCATGCCCTTTACAAGACAAACAACTAAAATGGAGGAGAAATTGGCAGCACTGCTAGAAAAGTTAAATGGCATGGAAACCAAGATGCAGGATGGCCAGAAGAAGTTAGCAGAGGACCTGAAGGACAGCCAGAATAAGTTAGCAGAGGACCTAACCGCCAAATTTCTGGATGGCCAGAAAAATCTGGAAGAGTGTC
The DNA here is from genome assembly GCA_946902985.2 of Meconema thalassinum. NCBI lineage: Eukaryota > Metazoa > Arthropoda > Insecta > Orthoptera > Tettigoniidae > Meconema > Meconema thalassinum. Next base: position 849,009,753 of record OX336390.1, on the reverse strand, counting down.
TGCTGACGAAATTAGAGGAGAGCCAAAGGAAATTAGAACAGGGCCTACGTGAGGAAGTCGCGGCAGTGGAGGAGAAGTTCAACACCTTGCAAGTGGAAGTTGCCGAGCTGCGCCAACGCCCGCTGATGGGGGTGGAGGAGAGATTCAACGCTCTACAAAAGGAATTTGCTGAGCTGCGCCGACTCCCGCCGACAGGGATGGAAGATAGATTCAAAGCCCTACAAGAGGAAGTCGCCGAGCTGCGCCGACGCCCGCCGACCGGGGTGGATGAGAGAGTCAAAGCCCTACAAGAGGAAGTTGCCGAGCTGCGCCAACGCCCGCCCACCGTTACACCGGGAATATCAGGAACGGGACATAGCAGAGTGACGCCCCCAACCTTCGACGGAAAGGTCCCGTGGAGCACCTACTTACGTCAGTTCGAGGCGGCCTGTTCCATAAATAACTGGAACAACACAGAAAAGGCTACAGCTCTCATTGTAGCGCTGAGAGGTGACGCCCTTAACGTCCTTCAGGCCATCCCGACTGGATCCCAGGACTACGCTTCACTGATCGCCCATATGGAGTCCCGATATGGAGATAGCCATCTTCAGCAGGCCTACCAGATGCAGCTCCGGACCCGGGTACAGAAGAACGCGGAAACCCTGCAGGAGTTCGAGATGGACATCGCACGCCTCGTAAGGCTTGCCTACCCAACAGCGCCGGCCGACTTTCTGGAGCAGATAGCGACGCAGACCTTCACCGACGGGCTACGGGACTCGGACACTCAACAGGCGCTGCGTCTCGCGCGCAATAAGACCCTGGCAGATGCGCTGAGCCACGCACTTGAATTCGAGACGGCAAAACAGGCATCCAGAATGCACGCGCGGGTGCGTCAAGTGGACGTCGATGAACCAGCAAAAACCAACGAGACCAAGCCCCTGGCCGACGAATTGATGGAGGCGCTAAGCCGTTTCTTCGATAGTCGCGGCACCACCAGCAACGACACAGCCGGAAGACAACCGGAGAGGCGGCCTGGAAGAGGACTACCGACCTGCTGGGCCTGCGGTAAGAAAGGCCACCTGAGCAAGGACTGCGGTGATCGCCGCCGCCGAGGGTATCCGACGGGAAATCAGTCGTCTGAAAACCGCGCGGCCCAGGGAAACGAGTATTAGCCAGCCTTGGGGGGCAAAGGTTGGCTTGTGACAGTCGTCAAGCCCCGGCAGTCCAAGTGCGTGTGACGAAGTTACGGAGGGACAATAGCAGCCTGATGGTCGATGGAGTCATCAACGGAGTGAGCTGGCCCATGCTGATCGACACGGGAGCATCGAGAACCATCGTCAATCCCACTGTGATCCCGAAGTGGAGAGTGCAACCCACACAAAGGAACCTCCAGCTAATAACCGCGACCGGAGAGACCGCACCGGTACATGGCGAAGCATCACTGGAGTTCGTCATTGGTCGACGGGTGATAAAGCATCCAGTGCTTGTGGCTGACGTATCAAACGAAGTGATCATCGGACTGGACTTCCTGGACCAGAACAACATCATCTTGGACCTGAGTACCAACACTCTGCCCTTCGGACGTGAGGAACTTGCTTTGCAACCTGCGCACGAGTCCATCACCGCACGGCGAGTAAGGCTGAGAGAAGACGTCATCGTTCCTGCCAGGACGGAGGTCAGCGCTGCCGTAATTGTCGACGGAACTGCTGAGGGAGTGGCGGCTGTCATCGAGCCAAAATATGAGGACATCCAGACAAAAGGATTGCTAGTTGCCAAGACTCTCATCAACACGACGTCTCGGCCGTACGTCCGCCTGTCCAACCTGAACGACTACGACATTACGGTTCACCGGGACACCAACCTAGGAATCTGCGAGCCCGTTACCTGGATTGCCCGCATCACAGATACGACAGACAGACACCTGCAGACGGACAACCGAAGAAGATGCACACTGCCAGAAGAACTACAGAAGCTGTACCAAGGATCCCAGGACCATTTAGACGAGGAACAATCACGCCAACTTCAGGACCTGCTACGCGAATTCCAGGATGTCTTCTCCGTGGGGAGCAAAGACTTCGGCAGGACAAGCTTGGTCCAGCACAGAATCAACGTTGGGGACAGCGCACCAATTAGGGCCCCATTCCGACGTGTCCCGCTCGCCAAGCAAGCTGAAGTCGACCGGATGGTAGAAGAGATGAAGGAGCAAGGGGTGATCGAGCCATCACATTGTCCTTGGAGTTCTCCGGTCGTGCTTGTGAGGAAGAAGGACGGTTCCACCAGGTTCTGCGTGGACTACAGGCGGGTGAACGACGTCACGAAGAAGGACAGCTACCCTCTACCCCGGATCGACGACACGCTGGATACCATATCAGGGTCAAGGTGGTTCTCCACCTTGGATTTGAAGAGTGGCTACTGGCAGGTGGAGGTCCACCCTAAGGACCGCGAGAAAACGGCGTTCTCTGTGGGCAGCGGGCTCTGGCAGTTCACCGTCATGCCATTCGGTCTGTGCAACGCCCCTGCGACCTTCGAAAGGCTAATGGAGTCCATTCTGAGGGGACTACACTGGAAGACCTGCCTGGTCTACCTAGACGACGTCATCGTTCTGGGGAGAAGCTTCAAGGAGCACTACAGCAACCTGAAGGAGATCTTGTTGAAGCTACGGGCTGCCCAGCTGAAGTTGAGCCCCAAGAAGTGTCAGCTCTTCCAGAAGCGGGTCCAGTACCTTGGGCATATCGTCTCCGAGGAAGGGGTGCGCACCGACCCAGAGAAGACCGCAGCTGTGAGGGAGTGGCCAGTTCCGAAGGACAAGTCCCAACTACGAAGCTTCCTGGGACTCTGCACTTATTACCGTCGCTTCGTGAGAGGATTCGCCGACATCGCCAAACCTTTACATCGACTGACTGAGAAGGACCAACTCTTTGCGTGGACAGCAGAATGCCACAGTGCCTTCGAACAACTCAAGCAGGCTCTGTGCACCGCGCCTATTCTGGCCTACCCCAGACCTGGAACAAGGTTCATCGTCGATACCGATGCCAGTGACTTTGGCATAGGGGGGATCCTGTCGCAAGTAGTGGACGGCGAGGAAAGAGTAGAGGCCTACTTCAGCAAGGCCTTGTCAAAGCCAGAAAGGAACTACTGCGTCACCAGGAAGGAGCTGCTCGCCATCGTGAAGACCATTGAACACTTCCACAAGTACCTGTACGGGCAAGAATTTCTCATCAGGACCGACCATGCATCCCTGCGGTGGCTCCTGAACTTCAAGCAGCCCGAGGGTCAACTCGCGCGGTGGATAGAGAGGCTTCAACAGTACAACTTTGAGATTCAGCACAGGAAAGGCCAGCTGCATTCTAACGCCGACGCCCTGTCACGAAGACCGTGCCCCGAAGACTGCACCTTCTGTACTAGGAGAGAGGAGAACACCGGGATACAGTGCCGAAGGACTACCGTGGAACTTCAAGGGAGCTGGAGCCGGGAATCTTTCACGCGGGCACAAGCAGAAGATGATGACCTGGGACTGATAGCCGAATGGAAGAGGGCCTGTGTCCCCAGACCCGGGTGGAACATTGTGAGTGACTGCAGCCCAAAGTTTAAGTCCTACTGGGCCCAGTGGGACTCGCTGATTGTAAGGGATGGCCTCATCTGCCGTACCTGGGAGAGCACCGACGGGAAGACATCTCGGGAACAAGTCGTCGTTCCAAAGGCTATGACGGGGGAAGTCCTGAAGGAAGTTCATGGAGGATCATCTGGTGGACACCTAGGGATAAAGAAGACCCTGGAGAAGCTGAGAGAGCGGTTCTACTGGATCGGATGCCGAACAGACGTGGAGAATCACTGCGCGAGGTGCCACGATTGCGCAGCCAGCAAGGGCCCAGGACGAAGACGACGGGGTCCACTGAAGACTTACAACGTGGGCGGCCCCATGGAGAGAGTGGCCATCGATGTTGCTGGGCCATTCCCGTTAAGCGAGGCAGGGAACCGCTACATATTAGTCGTCAGCGACTACTTTACCAAATGGCCGGAGGCGTATGTGCTCCCTAACCAAGAAGCCGCGACGATTGCAGAGACCCTGGTGAAGGAATTCGTCAGCCGGTACGGAGTACCCCTGGAGCTGCACTCCGACCAAGGGAGGAACTTCGAGTCGCAGGTGTTCCAGAACCTATGCCAGCTGCTGGGAATCCGGAAGACAAGGACGACGCCACTACACCCTCAGTCCGACGGGATGGTAGAGCGATTCAATCGCACCATCGAGAACCATCTCCGAATAGTCGTCAGCGAGCACCAGAGGGATTGGGACAAACATCTTACACTATTTCTCCTGGCCTACCGCGCCGCCGTGCATGAAGCCACCGGGTGCACACCAGCCCGGGCCATGTTTGGGAGGGAGCTCCGTCTACCCGTCGATCTTGCCTTCGGCCGACCTGGGAATGATCCGATCCCGGTAAGCCAGTATTGTCAAGAACTGGTCGACCAACTGGAGGACGTGCACGCGTTCGCGAGGAGGAAACTGCGGATCGAGACCGACCGAATGAAGACCCGATACGACCAGCAGACGGATGCCGGAGGATTCCACGAGGACGACCTGGTCTGGCTCTTCAACCCATTACGGAAGAAAGGCCTGTCACCCAAACTGCAGAAGTCCTGGGAGGGCCCGTACCGAGTCGTGAAACGGATCAACGATGTCGTCTACAGGATCCAGCGGAGCCCGAGGGCGAAGATGAAGATCGTGCATCGAGATCGCCTGGCAGCCTACGGAGGGACACAGACGGACCAATGATTGATCGGGACGATCAGCCTTTTTAGGAAGGGGGTGGTGTTACGGCTGTAAGTTTGTGTCATCACTCGCCGCATGAGTCACAACTGCCCCAGGGCTGGGCTGTGGCCTGCCTCCTGTATTGCGCGCGCCTTATGCAACAGGGCTACTAGGACAAAGGGATAGTCCAGAAGATTCGTGACTGGACCAGCGATGGAAACCTCGAGAAGCCGTGGACCCTGGATGGATCTAGAACCATTTATTGAGTCACCGGCCTGCTATATAAGAGTGACCCGTGAAGCAGTTGTTGTTGTTGTGTTTTACGAGCTAGTGCGAGCGATTATCTTGTGCGACAGAAGTGTGGTGACTTGCGAAACCCCTAGTGTAGCGGCGAAGTGAGGAACATACAGGGGACTGCCGTGTTCTGAGTAAGTGTGCTTTCACTGAGTGTCAGATATTGTGGTGTCGAAATCCTGTGACATTGTTTTCTCCCAGCTTGTGAACAGCGTACTTCAAGTGCTCGTAAGTAACTGTATTTGTTTTACCTGAGGAAGAGGGGCAGGTAGCTTCTGCCAAGGCCACCGGACTCATTAGGACGGATTAACTTCTGTGGTCTGTTGCAAGTGAAAGGGACCAAGAGCGCATAAGGAAGAGGCTTGAGGAGACTGGAGAAGGCTCCTAATTGCTTGTATTTGCTGATTAGTGTAATTTTCTGGCCACAATAAAGATAATTATTTCTTTAAGCAGTAATTGGTGTAGTGCTTTGTACCCCCACCGTAATCCAGTTAACAAAAGTGCCACTAGGGGATGGCACGTATCATTATATTATGATGAGTACTATCAGAGTAATTCTTTGGAATGAACCAGACTTTTGTTAATTTAGGCCATTTATTCTCACTTGAAGTTATATATGATTTTTGCCGTATGTTGACACGAGGATAATGGGTTGGTTACCGTTTTTTGTGCATGCCAGCAGACTCAAATTGTGTTTGACTGCTGAGGTTATCTCTCTTGTGATCCGGCAGAGGGGCGCGATGATATACTTCTTGAATGGTTTGATGGAGCTTTGTAGATGACAGCAATGAATTATAACTGGTTACAGAAAGTAAGTTCCATTTGGTATAAAACAAGTAGTTCCGTAAAGAACTAAAGCCTATTTTCATGTATCCTACTGATGTTAATTGCCTCTATTAACATACAAAATTTCAGTTTAATTGAAATACATTCGTCGATATTGTGCTCTTTGTGGGAGGTCATCTGGTGTATTTGTATTATATTGGAGCCGCTTAGAGCTCATGACGGTAGAGGCTTGTCCATTTACACGTCTCGTAAGCATCTGTGTCAGACTTACGATTAGGCTTTATAAGATTGTGTTATTGAAGCAGGCAGAGGCCACGTGTACTCTGTTGTGTTTTATTCTTTGGTCCTGAAGCCTTGCATAGTTGGTTATTCTTCATAACTAAGATACTCATAAACGACGATAATAATAATAATAATAATAAACATCCATGAATCATAAAAGCTCATTTTATTAAACCGACGCGGGTTAAAACTACTATTAAATAACAACAGCTGTTTAACGTTGATCCTATTGACCTTTCGCTGGACCAATGCAATGCGCTTGATGAGAGACATTCCTGAAGGAATGGTTTATAGGGAGACAACACGTTTAGACTTGACAGGAGCCCAGAGGCTGACCAGACGTGATTGACTCGAGGGTCGAGTACCCTTGCTGATGACATGCTGTGATAATAGCATACATTGATTATTTCTTTTACACACTTTTAGATGACGAATGGAACAAAGAGTCTCCATTTCACTGTAGGAAGGGTAATAAGAATATTTGTTTATGTGTTTATTTATTTATTGAGTTCATAATTCCCTGTGAACCCTACTATTGTTTCATTTGTAGTATTTGTTGTACAGTTATAATTGTAATGCTTATAATGTATTGAAATGACTGTTATATTAGTATTTGTTGTTAACACGGACGCTTAGCGTCGATGGTTATGTAACTTAGGATTTAGCTTGGACAGATACACTTAAATGTAAATATGGGGAGTGGTCACAGTATGATCTAGATTTCCGCTGTCATGTTTGACTATTTTTTATGGCATGATGATTCTTCCCAGAACATCGTTACCTTTTTCCTTGTATTTAAATTAGGGCTTTTGTACCACTTTCCCAAGCTTTGCTTTGCTTTTGAATGTAACTAAAACTGATCATGAGGGTTAATTTCCATTAGCTCAGGGGTTGTTCGTTTCTTGTTTTTTTTTTTATTAGATAGCGGATTAGCCGATTTGAAACACTCCGATCCTAGGTCAGGGGTTGGTTTTATTTAATAAATATTCCAACGTTTTTTACTTCAGTCTGGACTTCTTTCTTTAGTAGTTTGTTTCTTTCGGGCATGTATTTCCAGGGGTGTCTTATGAAATAACAATCATGATGGGGACCTGATTCTGCGGGAGAGGAGTCTCGTGCCGGCGAGCCCTATTGGAATGCCCTCCAATCCTCTTCTTCGGTATGTGGTCGGAGGATGAGGTCATCTGGGAGGCCATACTCGGTTGGTGGTGACCAGATGACCTCCCACAAAGAGCACAATATCGACGAATGTATTTCAATTAAACTGAAATTTTGTATGTTAATAGAGGCAATTAACATCAGTAGGATACATGAAAATAGGCTTTAGTTCTTTACGGAACTACTTGTTTTATACCAAATGGAACTTACTTTCTGTAACCAGTTATAATTCATTGCTGTCATCTACAAAGTTTAGGATACCATTCCAGCAATGCATCAGCAGTTTTAATCTCTCGTTTCCATTGCATTTTACCGTTTCAACTAACCTAGCTGTTTTATGGCCTGGTTGTATGTTAACCATTCTGTTTCGAGCCTCAATCTACATAGTAAATTCACCGTCTAAATATTGCAGCTAGTTTACGTTTCCTGAACTCTTGTTCTTGAATTATTTTATGTTACAGCACGTAGAGTTGTAGTGGACTGTATTTGAAAGATCAAGAAGGCCATGACCTGACACATTCTCTTTGGAACTTGAGACTATAAACATGAGAAAATGATGTACAGATTGTTGATTTAGAAGATGAGTGTTAAATGTAACCAGAGTAAAATAAAGAGTGTTCATGTGTGTAAGGCAATTAATTAAGTAAGAGGTTATAGCGTCATTGTTAAAGACTCACCATCAAAAGAGATCTTATGAAGGATCTGATAGGAAATTTCATGTTCGAATCCGTGTGCTGGCACTGATCGAGTGTGGTTCCTAAGTTCCTACCCATTCACCTCAAGAGAATACTGGGATGGTATCTTCGTGGATTCCCTCAGCTTCTATTCTAATCCTTGGCACTAACAAAGGGAGTTACAATGTTTTTGTAGATTTATTTAGGGATTTTGAGACATCATGATCATGTAACTCCGTGTACTTGGGCATGTGTGGAATTTGTCTGATAACCTGTCTTATTGTGATGGCCTTATTAGTGCGTGATTTGTAATTCGAGTATGGATTGGGAAGGAGACGGTCGTGGTCTTAATTGAGGAAAAATCCCGGCATTTGACTGGCGTAGAAGTGGGGAAACCATGGAAATCCACTTTCAAGATGGCTGAGGTTGGAATCGAACGTTCTTCTTCTCACATCGAAATTTGATGTTTTTCAGTCGGTGAACACATTTGTACCCAATTGTGATGGGTAATTCTCTAATCCTGAAAAACATTTACATGAGATTAATAAATACCCTTGGATGACCAGTTTCGATCGTCAAGCAATCATCATCAGATCCATTATACTTCTTTTTCTTCCTTTGCTTTAGCGTTTGTCCCGCCTCGTGGCAGAGTCCGCTATTTGAATCCGCTGACTCAACTTTACTCTCTCATGGGCCATGTCCGGATGTAGGTTGACGCTTTTCAGATCCCTGTGTAGTGTATCGGCTCAACTTTGTCTCGGTCGGCTCTTCGGTCTTTTTCGGCGACCTATAATGTGTAGCCCTGTTCTGTAATGGTGCCCGCTCCTGACCGTAGTACATGTCCAAACCATCGCAGACGACCCTCACGCATTGTGTTGTTGATTGGCGTGACACCAAATCGTTCCCTTATTCTTTAATTACACTCCAGCTATTAAATCTATGTCTAATAGTACGGGTGAAGGTACAGTATTTACAATATGAACACTTATTTAGTTGCAGTATTATTTAAGATAATGCATCGCGTCAATATTTGTTAGTTATAGTCCATGCGATGTTTTGTTATGATACTGAAAGTGGCGATAGACCTCCAAATTTGCTTGTTTTAGATTTGTATTGAACTGACGAAATATCAACAATCACATATTTACACATAACAACTAAATAAAGTACATATTGTAAATACTTTCACCCATACATTTAGACAAAGATTTAATAGCCTAAGTGTAATGGATCTGATGATGATCGCTTGACGATCGAAACTGGTCATCCAAGTATATTTTTAATCTCTTTTCTTTTCACGATTAAGGAATTACCCAGCACAATTGGGTACAAACATGTTGACCAACTGAAAATCATCAAATTTCGAATATTAAGGCAACACTGGAAATGGCTTCAAATGCCGTAAATTTCTCAGACCAGAATTAAATTTCCGGGCCAGCCAAGAATGCTAGCCACTTCGCAACGAGGCGGACATGGCTTTTTATACTGACGGGCAGTTGACTAGCTGACGCAGTGTTACTATCACTGGACATCCCTATCACCATTGAAACTAGAGCAGTGTTAATTATCGAGTACCTGCAGGTAGTATAAGCATAAATGAATTCTGTATGCTGTGCTCGCGTTGTATTACAAAGAGCTGCAAGTTTTTGACATAGCAAACTCTTGGCTGTCTCGCGCTTTGTTTGGTGAGCAAAAGTTCTACTTGTCCATACTATTCCTACAAGTTGTGATGTAGTCCTATTGAAGTGCAAATTTAAATGTATTCCAAAATCGATAGGAAGCGCTTATAGAGTATGTATGTGGTTCGGTCAAAAAATGTTTCATTACAGTTGTAAGTCTCCACGGCAACATGGAGCTCATGCAAATTGTTTTCTAGAGGCTTGTCGAGTGGTGTCACCGAGCGTGTCCTGCAGTAGATGTGGCCGCTGAGGTAAACTCACTGCGGGAAGTCGAACGTTGATGATGATGATGATAATTGTTGTTTTAAGGGGCCTAACATCCAGGTTATCGGCCCCTTATGGTTTGGCTGATAGTGAAAGATGAGATGAGAATCAAAAGTATAACTAATACCAACTACAAACTTACATACTACAAGAAGAAATGGATAAACAAATAAAGGATAAGGCAAATGAAAGACAGGAAGAAAAGAAATGACCTCAACCCTCCAAGAATGGGGATTGAGGGACTTGGAAGGAAGAAGAGCCATGAAAGGCAGATAAGAAAGGGGAAAAAGAAGAGTGACCGCCCCAAGTTCAGAGTAAAAAGGGGGTCAAACGGACCCAGCTCAGGAATCCCTCGGGAACGCCAACTCCCAAACTCACCAGCCATGAGCCCTTGAGGGTGTAGTAGTATCCAGGGTGCACCAGAAGTGGTGGGGCTACATACACCCAGCCTCCTTGAGGGACTTGAGCAGAAGACAGGAGATATAATGAAAAGAAAACGAAATCTGACCCCACATAGAAGGAGGGTATCAGAAAAGATGAGACAATGGCCAATTAAGGCAGGAAATAAAGAGACTCCCTAGGCCTTGGATACCCTAATACCATCGGGGTCGGAGAACAAGAGTTGACCAAGAGACGTCGACAGGAAAAAAGACGGAGAGGAGCCCAGCAGAAGTAAGTGGAAGTAATGCCGGACTCAGCTGGGATCCCGTGGTCACCCTTTCACGACCCACTAGATGTGAGCCCCTGGGTGGGAAGTCGAACGTAGTGATAGAGCTAATATAGCAGTTTACAAGTGAGATTGTTGGCCTTGCCTTGCCTCCCAGAAAATCCATTCATGGCTAGATAAAGCAACCAAAGACTATCAATAATAATACCGAACTTCTCAAACTAATTGAAATTTAATGTTTTCAGTCGGTCAACACAATTGTGACCAATAGTATCAATTTGTTCCCTTACTTACTTACTTAATTCCTGCCGCTCCTTCCGGAGCATAGGGCCTTGGCGAAATTTCTACACGCAGTACGGTTCCTGGCCATTCTCTTCACTTGACTCCAGTTCTTGTCCACCTCTACAATTTCATTTTCGATCGTCCTCTTCCAGGTCCTTTTAGGTCGACCTCGCTTCCTGGCACCTTGAGGATTCCAGCGCCTCCCTCTCAACAGCTCCGTCCGGCTTCCTTAGTGTGTGACCAATCCAGCGTCATTTCCTCTCCTTGATCTGGATGCTAATCGGCTGTTGATTGGTGATGGTCCAAAGATCTTCATTTGAGATTATGAATTTGTCCCCTAATCCATAAAAAACAATTGCTAGGGATTAATAAATACATAATGGATTTCCCTGCCAAAATTTTATTCCAGCAACACTCTCCACTATCATTTCATTTCATCTGTCATTCATTTAATCATTGTCCCAGAGGAGTGCGTCAGGCCTCGGCAGCCGGCACAGTTCATATCCTCGCCGCTAGATGGGGCCTTCATTCATTCCATTCCTGATCCGTTCGGAGACAGGAAGAAGGCTGTGGATTTTCATTTTCATCTACAACAAGAAGTGCATCTACTGGAATACCAAAATAAGGCATTATGACACAGTCGTAAAAACGGAATGTCTCTTTGCCAGTGAATGCCTCTCGATGAGCTATAGCCTAGAAAAACTAGAAGTCCTGGAAAGGAGAATTCTAAGAAAAATCATGGGTGCAGTTCGGTCTGAAGGACGGATGGAAACTGCGACGCAACAGAGAAGTCTACCAGAACATGGAAAGAATCTCAGAGGCTATGCGGGAGAGGAGGCTGACATTCCTCGGACATCTATACAGTACATAATGCACAAACATAGATTAACAAAACAAATATTCGACTATCTCTGGAAGCAGAAGACCACTTCAACGTGGACTAAGGATGTTAGGAAATATTTAGAAAAGTTGAGCATCACAGAGTCTCAGATGCTAGAAAGAAATGAGTTAAAGAGTAAAGTGAAACATCTGGAAGGGTTTCAAGATTAAGGAAGAGCTAAGAGAAGAGGACGAACTTGGACAGAAGATCAAAGGAAACACGCTAGTGAACGCTTAAAGGAATATTGGAGACAGAAGAATCTCCAGGCAAAGTAAAAGAAAAAGAAAAATGTAGTTGCGTGATCCTAAGTGGTCAAATCTCTTGGAAGAAAAAATACACTTGGATGACCAGTTTCGATCGTCAAGCGAACATCATCAGATCCTTTACACTTAAAAGCTGGGTTTTCCTAGGCGCGGAAGGGGAGAGCGGAACGCGGAGAGCGGAGTCGGCTCTCCTCTGGTCATATGTAATGTTTATGGTACTGTTGTCGTAGAAGCGGAGCGGACCGCCGCTTGACGAGCGAAACTCGCTCCTCCGCGTTCCTCTGCTCCGGGAGCAGACGAGTCGGCTGTTGGCTGGCGGAGTGGCTGGACGTCTGTACAAGTTGTGTGTAGTTTTATTCAATTGTGTCCCTTGTGGTTTTAGTATAAAGTGTGTGCACCACGAGTGTGTGTTGGTTTACTGCTTTCTGTTATAAACCTGCGATTTCAGTTCTTCTACATCTTTTATTTCTTGGTATAGATCATAGAACTCGTTTTTGGTCAATCGAAACTACTGTTTGAATCTAATTTCGTCATCAATTAAATGGTTATTTATAAGAATTTTAAACACTCCCTCATTTACACGCGTTTTAAATATGTCACTTGCACATCTATACTAATATAATAAAGCTGAAGAGTTTGGGTGTTTAAACGCGCTAATCTCTGGAACTACCAGTCCGATTCGAAAATGCCTTTTTTATATGATAGCCTGATTCAAAGAGGAATAGTTTTGGCTATGTAACATTAGGCTACACCTCTCAGGTGACCTTCAAGATTGATTTTTGTTCAGTAAGTCGGTAGGACAAGTTCTCCCGAACAGCTCTATCCGCATGCGCTGGCGTTATGGTTAGTGATACGTACACCGTTTCACCTATCTGAACCAAAATTTGTATACTTACCCTTTGGAACCCTGATAGTAACACTGTCTACGTGAAATTTATGACAGACCAGTCTATTCCCTGCATTTAGGCCCTTTGGTTCAAATCTACACATTTCCCCCGATCTGAGCCAAAATTTGTATACTTACCCTTTGGAACCCTGCGAGTAACACAGTCTGCATGAAATTTCGGACAGAACACTCCATTTCCTGCTTTTAGGCCCTTTGACACAAATCTACACCGTTTCACCGATCTGAACCAAAATTGGTATACTTACCCTTTGGAACCCTGCGAGTAACACTGCCTACATGAAATGTATGACAGACCAGTCCATTCCCTGTATTTAGGCCGTTTGGCACAAATCTACACCCTTTCACCAATCTGAACCAAAAGTTGTATACTTACCCTTTGGAACCCGACGAGTAACACTGTTTACATGAAATTTCGGACAGACCACTCCATTCCCTACATATAGGCCCTTTGGCACACATCTATACCGTTTCACCGATCTGAACGGTAATTTGTATACTTACCCTTTGGAACCCTGCGAGTAACACTGACTGCATGAAATTTTGGACAGACCCCTCCATTCTCTGCATTTAGGCCCTTCATCACAAATCTACACCGTTTCTCTTAATTGCACCAAATTTTACATACACTTTGAAACCCTGCTGGTAACACTGTTCACTTGATATTTTGGACAACGCTCCCCATTCCCTACATTTAGAATAACAGACAAAATGAACTTGAAAACCACGTATTAAGGCCCTACAACCATTCATGTCCGTGGTAGTGTAACTGTAAGAGTATTTTAATAAGTCTGTTGTTGACGGGCAGTTCGGGCTGCATCACGTCACCCCTACCAGTGTTCTGGTGCAGAATTGCGAAAATAGTTGCATCTTGCGTTGTTTATAAATTGCAGTCACGGGGGGGGTAATTAGTGCAACAACATTTCTTAGGCCCCTTTAAACAGTTATCATCATGAAAATATTATGCCTCTGTATAAGTGCAATGGTGTAGGTGCAGTACATTGAGATTATCAGCTGCAATAAGCAAAGGAAGGAAGGAAGCTTGTAGTTTAACGTGACCGTTAATCTGTAGATCATAAGCCACGGGACCTCCTTTTTACGTGGAATCCGAACCACAGGACATGGCATTTCACTTCGGAAAACTCACATGCATTGACCGGGAATCGAACCCGGACCGCCTTGGTGAGAGGCATACAGCAAGACCGCTGAGCCACCACGCCCCTGCTGCAATAAGCGTTGGTGCTTTCAAATGTACCTTCATTTATTCTGAAACTTATCGTTAAGCGCTTTGTGGCGATAAATGATACTATTGCTACCTCAGTAGCTCCTGACAGCCAAAGTTTGCCAAAGAGTTCTGATTATTTTCCTACGGCACTATGCGACAAAAGACGACACTATTGGTCTCTACATTTCTAACAGCCAATGAGATATAGGCCCTAGGCAGTGTCTTTTTTTCACTTACTGTTCTTTCTATTTTTATTTTTTTGTAAATTTGTTTGTACATTACATGTGTCAGTGCTGTAGTTAGTAAATAGCTGTTTCCCGATTCATAATTATCAACACGGGAAAGTGACCTGAATGTTACGTCCATTATACTGTACTAGTCTACTTATCACCCCCACTACAACCACCACCACCAATGCCATCACAAAAATATATATTTTTAAAATATTGGTTTCGGTTAGTTAAGTATCATGTGTCAGTTCTGTAGTAGTATTCATTATCATCCATAAAACAAATAAATCCACCGGGCGAAGCCGGGCACTACTGCTAGTGTGTAAAAAAATAGAAAGTCTGGATTCCACGTCCATATTGACCTCGCCTTATCACTCCTAGTATACAAATGAGGAACCGTTCCACTCTCCGCCAGAGGACTACTCCGCGTCTAGGAAAACACAATTCAGCTAGCTGATGACTCACAAGCGGAGAGCCGACTCCGCTCCCCGCGTTCCGCGCCTAGGAAAACTCAGCTCAAGACTACAAAATCTAAGATTACAAGAATGGGTTGTGTTATTTACAATATATACACTTATTTATTTTCAGTAGTGATTAGACCAACACTATGAGGCAGATGCGCGGAAAGAGACCACACATAGCTCAAATAGCTAAGTGCACAATCCATAATAACCTGATCAATTAATAGCAATCACATAATCACACTAAGCAAGCAAACTTGAAGGTCAATCACCATTATCAGTATCTCAACATAAAATCACAAATCTCGACTATTTGTGCTAGTTGTGTCAACGACACCTAGCTGTGTACTAGACTACTAGATGCCACCGTAACCGGCACCTGGCGATGAACGTTGGAACTTATAGAGCGTTAGTCAAATCTAATAAGTGTTGTTGTTGTTGTTTGAGTCTTCAGTATTTTGACTGGTTTGATGCAGTCTCCATTCCTCCCTGTCCTGAGCTAATCCTTTCATCTCTACATAGTTACCACACCCTACATCCGAGGCAATCTGTTTAACATATTCTAACCTTGGTTTACCCCTACAGTTCTTGTACTCGACCCTTCCTTCCATAACTAAGCTTGCTATTCATGGGTGTCTTAGTATGTGTCCTACCAACCTATCTCTTCTCTTCATTAGCAGTCACCAGAAACATCTCTCCTCTCCCACTCGTCTTAATACCTCTTCGTTTGTCACCCTATCTAGCCATCTGATCTTCATCATTCTCCTGTAACACCACATTTCAAACGCCGCAATTTTCTTATTTTCTGCTGCACCAATAGTCCAAGTTTCACTTCCATAGAGCGCCACGCTCCAGACAAAGGCATTCAAAAATGACTTCCTAATACCTAAATCTATATTCGATGTCAACAGATTCCTTTTCTGTAGAAATGCTTTCCTTGCCTGAGTCAACCCACTTTTCATATCCTCCTTGCTTCGTGCTTCACTGGTTATTTTGCTTCCAAAGTAACAGAAGTCTCCTACTTCCTTCAGCTTTTCACCTGCCAATTTGATGTCCATACAGGTTTCTGATTTCTTTCGGCTGCATTCCAATATTTTTGTTTTACATTTATTAATTTTCATCATGAAGTCTTTCCTCAAGACGGAGTCCATACCATTCAAATACTCTTTCAAATCCTCAGGCGTGTCGGCCAAGATGACGATGTGTATGTACTGTAAATATCATAACACATTGTAGACATAGATTTAATAGCCTAAGTGTAAAAGATTTGATGATGATCGCTTGGCGATAGTTACTGAACATCCAAGTTTATTTATTAATCTCATGTATTATTTCTTTCAGGTTAGGGTGTAAAAATACTTCTTTCCCCACCTAATGTAATTGGGCACAATTTGTGTTGACCTACTGAAGAGCTATCTATAATAATTTAAAAAAATAGAATTTGTACGTGACTCTTGAATTTCTCTGGTTTATACATGGGTTAGTTTTTTAGTTTTGGCACCAATGCTTCAGTGCCAAGTTGCAACAATGTTGGACGCTGCCACTTTTACCGACGGTTGCTGCCCTGCATCCCCTCCCTCAGAGCACATGACCTCGCCCGTCCTCAGCACCGCTCGTGCGCAGTCGCGCCTGTTAGATAAGTAGTGTGAGACCAGCGCTCGCGAAAGACAGTCGCAATGTTTTCCAAGCAGGAGCAGAGAACGTGGATAAAAATTCAGTGTGCTAGGGGTCGCAGTGCTAAACAGTGTCACCGAGGATTGCAGGAAGCGTGCGGTGGAGCTGCGTTACCTTTCAGAACGGTAGCAAGATGATTTGCAGCCTTTCGAGATGGGCGCGAACGTGTGGAGCACATGCCTCGATCTGGTCCACCCACCAGTAAGTGATGACAATGTACAGATGGTGTCCGCGTTAGTAGAGGTGGATCGGAACGTAACGATTTGTCAATTAGAGCAAGATACCGGACTGGCCCATTCAACTGTCCTCCACATCCTGAAGAACTTACTGAAAATGAGGAAGATTGCGTCCAAATGGGTTCCGCATGACTTAACCGACATGCACAAATGGCTGCGATATGACGCTTGTCGTATGCACTTGCAGCGTTATGAGCGCCAAGGAGAGGCCTTCTTACGGCGTATCATAACCATTGACGAGACGTGGGCCAGATCTTATGAGCCACAGTTAAAACGCCAATCGAACGAGTGGCGGCACCACGGATCACCACGAAAACAAACAGTTCGATCAACCCCCACCAATGTGAAGGTAATGTTGATTCTTGCCTATGATTGGGATGGTGTGGTCATTCACCATACTGTTTCCCGAGGGCAAATCGTTGATGCAGCGTACTATTGTTCGTTTCTGCAAGACCATCTCCGAGGAGCTCTGAGAAGGAAACGGCGCCACCACATGGTTACACCACCCATCGTTCTGCATGACAATGCTAGGGCACACACAGCAGGCGTTGTGTCGGCATTGTTGGATCGCTGGGGGTGGGAGGTCCTCTATCACCCCCCATATTCTCCCGACATCAGTCCCTGCGACTATGGTCTCACCCCGAATATGAAGATGACAATGCACGGGGAGCACTTCCGTACCATTGAAGACGTTAAGCAGGCTGCCGAGCGCTCTCTTCGTACCATCAATAGATTGGACAGTGCCAACGGGATCCAATGACTTCTGCATCGCTGGGAACACGTTGTACGCTACGGTGGGTACTACATCGAGGGCCTGTGAAACTTGGAACCATCTAAGTGAGTTATTAATCCAGTTATAACTAAGGTGCCAAAACTAAAAAAACAACCCATATATTATGCAGAGCACACGGCGGACGCACTATTATATTTCAACTGTAAAATGCTGGGTTAGACTGCGATAACGTTAATTAATACTTAATCCATAGTTATCATTAGCTTACAGTGAATACATCGTGCAATCTGAGATTTATTCTAGCGATAATCGAAATGCCACGGGCAGTAATCCATTCAGGAACCAAAATATTTACACAGGGGATCATATTGTCACGAGAGGTGACGATATAAACCATGTAATTTCACTGTCGAATTCACAGCAGTGACATTTGTCCATGTTCGTCGTTCCATAACATTGCTTACAGGTGCAAATACTGCACTGTTTCACAGTAATCAACTGTGACAAGCGAATTTCAGAAACATAAACACAATAAACAAAATTAAAGATTATGTTTGAAGGATCCAAATGAATGCTTGCCACTATCCCACTCTTACGTCACCTTGAACCAATAACATGTAGGAATTGTTATGCTCCAGATCGCCACCTTAAATGTAGCAGCAGCTTCGTTGATTTAAATGAAACTGGAATAAGTAGAACGACCTCTTGTTGATGAACACGACCACAAAGTGATGCAAGCTTCGCAACAAAATCTCTTCGTAGAGCGGGCAAGTACAGAGGTGTGCAAATTATTTGAATCAAATAAGGAATACAAATATAAATCAGTCTCAATTTTTTATTCAAAATCATTTTATTGACCCACTGCTGGCATCTTTTGCTACCCTACTTAGTAATGTTTTCTCCTTGTCGACTTACACCATTTCCCATAAGGAATTGTGTCCGGAAACTTTCAGAATTGGGTATTCCGAGGGATACCTGAGCTTGGCCGGTTTTCTATTCTTTTCAATGACTTTGGAATGCACCCTCTAAGTTAGGTGATTTCAATCCATTGTTCATGAATCTTTGAATAGTTCAAGAGCGAGCCATCCAGAAAATGAATCCAAAACCCTTAGCTCTAAATTCACACGAAAAGTAGAGTGAAGTCGTCAAAACAAAACGTGTGGCATTTTGCAGTAGCAAAGCTCCTCTGTTAGTGGAAATTCTAAAAAATCATTTTACTTTGAGTTTCATAAAAGAAAATATAATTTTAGACTCTTGGTTAAACATTGGAAGTAATTTCACCAACTTGCAAATATATTTAGTGCGTGAAGTAATGTAGAGTATTGTTACGTGTTAGCCCTGATAGCACGTTCGTTAATTGGACTACAGTGGATAAAAGCACAACACAGTTTGGCCCTTTAAAGAAATATAAGTTTTATTGCAGGTCTAGCAAGTTACAGTGCACCACACAATAAACAGATACAAGCAATTAGTATCTCACTCTAGGTCCCCTCTTGTTGGGAACACTTCCCTTTCACTCAGTCATGCAGTTAATCCTACCGCAATGAGGTGCGTGTCCTCGGCTAGAAATACCACAACTCTTCCTCTTCTCAATAAGCCACAGTCTGACACTCACTTGTTCACGAGCCTCACAGTAGTCGCATAAGATGTGTAACATCTGACATGTTGTCCTAATCGTATACTACACAGCTTGGACATTCTTAAAATGTTAATTTACACTACATTTTCATACTGTTACTATGATGAATGTATAGATTGAATTGGAGATATGCTACTGTCACATTTGTGGCGCAGCGGTCAAGCTGTTAGTCTCTCACCAAGGTACCCCGGGTTTGATTCCCGGTCAATACATGTGAGATTTTCGAATTGAAATGCCATGTCCTGTGGTTCGCATTCCATGTAAAAGGAAGGTACCGTGGATCATGATCGTGAGATTAACGGACACGCAAAACTACAAGCTTCCTTCCTTCCTTTTTCATTAATAATTCGTAATAACAAAGTGCCACCCAACGTCGACAGTACTCTCAAATACTGTGAGCACATTCCTCAGTAACTATAACATTCATTATTCTCAAGGCTCTCATACAGTTCGTCGTAAGCATTCAAAACATGGCTTCCTACAATCATGAAATGACGTAGTCTCTCTCACATATTTTGTAAATACAGCTTTTATTCCACTCATATAACAGCATTCTGTTATGCATTTAATATTTGACTACTCACCCACAGCTTGACAAAAATGCCGCTTACTTTGTCGTCTTTGTCCTACCCCATGTGAGATTCAACCTTGAACGTGAAGCTTCATAAACTGCTCAATGACAAATGAAAGTCGGTGAAACATTTGCCACTGTGCTCGTCAAACCAGTGCCTGCTAAATGCACTTCCTACTGTATTGCCATAACATTCTCGCGCTACAGAGCACACACTGCCTTGTTTCCAATACACACATCTTCAATTGTACATCCAGCTGGCAGTGCGTCTTCACTTCCGTCCGATCCACTTCCGTTCGATCCCCTTCTGCCCGATTCACTTCCGTCCCATTTTTCAGGCAGTGCGTCTTCACTTCCGTCCGATCCACTTCCGCCCGATTCACTTCCGTCCCCAATTTTCAAAATCACTCCCACAAAACTATCCAGCAACCGAGCGGAAGGATGTTACACATCAATAATAAAAATCACAAATAATCATAATAATATTATAATATCGTATGGCCTCGGATACCGGGTGGAAGCTTTGTTATTTGACACTCAGAGGGTAGCTTGCATGTCGAATTTCGTTGTTCCTTGACTATGAAAGTCAAGGTGGTTAGATGTTAGATATCTAAGCTCCTTGAACACTATAGCGTTTTCTAGTAGAGAAATGAGGAACTTTGTGTTGGCGGAAACTCCCGAGATTAATTTTTGAACACGGCGTACTGAATTCAAATGGGTTCTTTGACATGCCAACATCGTATGACATGCGTATCGTATTTTTTCCGCCTTTCAAAAATCACTTACCACGGCCAGAAGCGAACCTGCAATCTTGGGGTTAGTAGACCGACACGATATCCACTCACCCATCGTGTCAAATAATTTATATTAATTAAATAATAGATTTTTCAGAAAGAAAACGTAATGGAACGTGGGTTCACGACCTTAATCTGCTTCGTGAGCATCAAGGAGAAATTCACACTTTATAACGGCAACTGCGACAACATGAAGAACGATTCTACATTCACTTTCGAATGCCAATGAAATGCTTTGATGATCTACTGGACTATACAATGTTTATAGTCGAGATGCGACAAATCAAACCATGTTATGCAATTTCACTTCCTCAATGAGTTGCTCTGTTGAATTGTCCTGCCAAAACACTGTGACGCGGGCAGCGGTCAAACTCAACAAGCTGCTTATGATCGCCACCGCCACCGCGATCGCTCCGGTGTGTGGGAGCCTTTAGGCTCGTGCCTCGTTGGTATCGGGAGAGCGTGGGTTCAAATCCCACTTAGGCCGTCGTGATAATCCTACCTTTCAGAGAATTCAATCACGAGATGTTATTACTTGTCACACCTTGCTTTTGCAGATGTCTGGAGCTACAACCAAGAATGCTAGCCGCTACACCACGAGGTGGTCGATAGTCTTAATACTCCGGGTTAGTTCCAAAATATATCCCAAGTACCTTCTTGAAGTAACAACTATAACTCGGAAAAGCGTTGCTCCACAGTTTGTTATTCAAAACCGAATGTGTTACCGCAATGATTCAAGGACCAATCTTATTGTGGATACAGGAAACGGAAAAGAGTTTAACATTAGCTCGCCTATTTTCATAAATTCCACAGGATTATAATATTGTAGGCCATTATGCAATCGCATTATACACATTACTCCCAATTAAACTGGCTATGTAACTGTAACGAATTATTGGTGCAGGCGATGTCCAGTACCGTCATGGTTTATTCAAACAGAAAATCTATTATATTGGTGTAACATCCAAAAGAGTCAATATGAAAGTACTTTAGTTAATGTTCCCCATTAAAGCAAAACCAGTTCGCCCTGAAGATTCAGATGTTTCTTATACTTTATTCTTAAGTACCCAAATGAAGTACATTACACATCAGTTGTTACGTCCACCTTCTCAACATAATCTCCTTGTAACTTTATATACTTTTGCCATCGATGTGTTAGTCTCTCCTGACAAGATCCAGCCGACTTCAAGGCTAGGCTTGTGACTGATGATGACACATGGCTCCATTACCATGAGCCATAAACGAAACAACAATCAATGCAATGGAAGCATAGGGACAGTCCCCCGCCAAAGAAATGTCGAACAGTGCCATCAGTTGGCAAGCGAATGGCGACAGTGTTCTGGGACACAAAGGGCATCATCCCCATTGACTGGCTGGAATTGGGGGCCACGATTAACAGTGCAGCATATGTGGCAACCCTTAAGCGCTTACTTCGTGCCATTCAAACTAAGCGGTCAGGAAAATGGGCTAAAGGTGTGCTCCTGCAACATGACAATGCCCGCTCCCACACTAGCCGAGAGACCACCACTGCCATTGATCAAATGGGATTCACGGTGCTGCCACAGCCACCATACTCTCCCGACTTGGCACCAAGTAATTATCACCTGTTCGGGAATATGAAGAAACCTCTGCGTGGTCGATGTCAAGGCATAATTACGCAGCACATCTCTAAAGAATGGTTTTAGGAAGGTCTGGAGAGACTGACACATTGATGGTAAAAGTGCATAAAGATACAAGGAGTTTAAGTTGAGAACGTGGACGTAACAACTGATGTGTAATGTACTTCATTTGGATGGAAAAACATAAAGAGTAAAGCAATATAGTGCGCCCCTCGTATAAAGAGACCATGTCTCACGTGCTCTGAAGAGGAGACCTCTTACCTCCTTTATCAGTTTCCTCCTGCCCTGACAGTTAGCAAAGTATTCCTCGCAATTTGCGAGCTGGCCTAACCAACATCGCTGGGATATTTTCTCAGTTACCAAACATTCCGCCCCTCGGAGAGTAGCTTCGTGTCACGCCATGACTTGGCCGTGTTACTGTGGGCAAATCAATGCTAACATGTCAGTTTGTATGCGATCTCTCGTATCACATTTGATGATTACAAGTAAAAAAAAATTAATTAGATTCCATCTGCACAGTTCTGTTTTTTACTGCCAATTGGCAGTATTAAGCGAATCGGTGAACTTGGATAGTAGATCGCCTTAATGGCTCCTATTCAAATTGTTTACGCCACGGTAGACGAAGCCATACAGTTCTTCTTCTTCTTTCTTTCTTTCTTTCTTTCTTTCTTTCTTTCTTCGTTTAGGCCCACTATGGACCACGTCATTCCAACTGCTTCCGTCTTTGGACCTTGATCTTAACCCAGTGTTCACGCAATCGCTGCCTGTGAAACTCCTTTTTTTTTTCATCAGACCACTACTTGCCGGTTTTTGATTTTTCTTTTTCTTCGAATTTGTGGTGTGCTTCAAGCTTTTCCTTCAAACGATCACGTTCCATATTGTCTGCGTGAGAGATCCCTACTTCTTGCAAATCCTTGTCTACCTCACAAAACCAGGGGCCCTTGGTTTTCTTGTTAATAAAATAGGTAAATATCCGATTGACGATTCTCTCGGGTTTAATACGAGTTAAGTGGCCATAGAAAGATATTCTTCTCTTCCGAATTACTTGAGACATCCTTTCTACATGATGGTACAGCTCATTGTTATGCCGTCTCATGTATTCACCATCTTCTCTCAACGGCCCTAAGATCTTCCTCAGGATCTTCCTTTCCTTGGCTTTCAATTTCTCAACCAGACCCTTCCTAGTCATTGCCAGGCATTCTGCTGCGTACAGCGCCTCAGGTCGGATAACTGTACGATAGTGTCTTAGTTTGGCATTGCGGGACACAGTTCCCTTGTTGTACACTCCTTTCGTTAGCTGGTAGGCCTCTTCCCTCTTATTCATTCTTGACGTGAGGGCTTCCTTCTCTGATATGTTGGGCTCGATCTACTCCCCTAGATACTTATACTTTTGGCCAGACGGATCTTCCCATGATCGCCACACAGTTATTATTATTACTACTTCTTCTTCTTGTTCCGTATAGGCCAACTACGGACCCCGATATTCAACTATTTTGCTTGGAGTGGGCCTTGATGTTTGCCCAGTAGTCACGCATCCTCTGGCTGTGTTGTTCTTTTCTCTCCTTTGTCCAGAGGGCACCTGTCTTCTTCCTTGGGGGTTTTTCCTGGAACTTATTTGCTTTAATTTACTCCTGAGAGACGTTCGATCTTTTATGTCCATTTCCGTAACTCCCAGCTCCAGCAGATCTTTGTGCACTTCTATCAGCCATGGTGACTTGGTCTTCCTTCTTTGCCAGTATGTGAGTAGCTGGTTGGTCAGCCTGGTGGGATGCATCCTGGAGACGTGTCCATAAAATGTTAGACGTCTCTTCCTGGCCACGTCTGTAATTCTTTAAGAGTAACTATAGAGCTCCTGGTTGGGCCGTCTAATATATTTACTCCCTTCCTTGATTGGTCCCAATATCGTCCTCATTATCTTCCTCTCTAGAATTTCTAGTTTGTCCGTGAGTCCTTTCCTGTTTAATATGAGGCATTCAGAGGCATATAAAGCTTCAGGGCGGATGACCGTTTGATAGTGCTTCATTTTGGTGTTACGGGAGAGACACTTCTTATTGTAGATGTTCTTAGTCAGTCGGTATGACAGTTCTAGCTTATTTACTCGAGTTGATAATGCTGTTCCTTCGGAGAGATTGGGTTCCAACCATTCACCCAAGTACTTGAATTTGTTGGTTTTCTTGATCCTTCCCTGTTCTAGAAGTAGTTCATGAGGTGATTCACTGATATTCGTGATGTATTGTGTTTTCTCAAATGACACTTGCAGTCCTATCTTCGCTGCTTCTTGTCCGAGAATATTGAGTGGTTTCACTGATGTTTCTGTTGAATCAGATAGAAGTGCCAGGCCATCGTCAAATGCCAGGCAGTCCACAATGAGTCCATCACGTTTGTGTCCAAGGTAGATTCCGCTTGAGATCCCCTGTTAAGCTATCTCCTTTCGCCACTCTCTTATAACCTTTTCCAGTGCGCAGTTAAAGAGGAGAGGTGAGAGACCATTATTATTACAACTAATATTATTATCGACAGCCGGCTTTGGTGACGTAGTCGGTGCATGCTGATCTGTTATCCCCGAGATGGAGGGTTCAAACAGGGCCGAAGTCGTCGGATTCTTAAGAGCGTTAATATCCTTCAGCATGCCTTCCTTCAGAGGGGGGAGGTATGGCCGGCGGCCCCATGTCAGATTTATAGCATGAAAATGAACCTACCTCTACAATTGGCAGTGTGTAATTAAATTTGTAGGTTATTTGGTTTAGAAGCACTCTTATCAATTTCCAACGAGAAAGACAAGAGTCAACAATATTTTTCAACAAAGATTTTTGTCGGTTAAAAGGGTACCGTATTTGTGTCTTCTGACAACGTTTTTCAGAAGGTTGGTAAAAATTTGAATAGCCATTTTAGTCGCGAAAACCAAAATCTCTATCGAATGTCGATATCCTTTTGATGGATATTTTGAATCTCAAATCTCGATATATCGCAAAGTCATTTTTTTCACATTGCGCGTAAGTTAAGCGTGATTGAACGTATTTAGCTGATGAACCTTTTTTCATTCTTCTCTCAAAATCTGAAAGTTTTCCTCCGTTCGTCAGTCCATGATTTATTGACCCTGGTGTTCATTTTCTTAGCAAAAAGAAGGTTGTTGACCTCTGTTTTGAAATGGAGTCGAACTTCTATAATTTCCTGTGTGATGTCGAATTTTTCAAGGTCTTTTCTTATTTCACCAAGCCAGTTGTTCTTGAATTTCATTGTGAGAGCATGGTTGAGAATCCTTTTCGTGAGCCTTTCATTGTTCATTCTGAGAATGTGGTTGTATAACTTCAATCGCCTTTTCGTGAAGGTGTCAGTCATTTTTCAGAAAGCTACCCTGATCCGAGAGTATAAGAAAATCATGAGTAAACCAGCTCTTCCTATTCACTGTGACATCCCTGATCTGAATAGAAACCGACTGAAATCTGGACATCCACCCATCAAATATGTTAGGGATCTCACAGGCATCAATTTTAAGGCGAAAATCCAATGGAGAAATGAATGGAGCACCAACATTAACCTTGAAGCTTGGAGTGATTTAATTGGAAATAGCGTTGCACCCGGTTTTGACCTGACAAGAAGAACGTGGACTACCCTCAATAGGATCCGGACTAACCACGGAGTCTGTGCTGAATCACTCTTCAAATGGGGTAAAAGTCCTTCTCCTCAATGTGTCTGCGGTGCACCTTCACAGTCAGTTCACCACATTGTTCACGAATGCCATAGAAGAGCATATCAAGGTAATCAGTCCGACTTCATGTTGGCAACACCTACAGCATTGCAATGGATAAGGAATTTAGATTTAAATATATAAGCCTGCCTTCTCGTCTGTCCCTGTAAATATGCATACAGTATATCAATGTACACACATCAAAAAAAGTTTTGCATCACCTCGGTTCCAAGAGTTCCGGAACCTTTAAATACAAAGGGAATAGAGATCAACACAAACAACATTTCAGCTCGTTTTATTGCTCATGAGACCCACACATTGCATGTTGTACCATCATACAGCTAGACTTTCAGCATTTGTGGTCCAGATTGCAGTACACACCACTACCTCTAATACCCAGTAGCACGTCCTCTTGCATTGATGCATGCCTGTATTCGTCGTGGCATACTATCCACAAGTTCATCAAGACACTGTTGGTCCAAATTGTCCCACTCCTCAACGACAATTCGGCGTAAATCTCTCAGAGTGGTTGGTGGGTCAAGACGTCCATAAACAGCCCTTTTCAACATATTCCAGGCATGTTCGATAGGGTTCATGTCTGGCGAACATGCTGGCCACTGTAGTCGAGCGATGTCGTTATCTTGAAGGAACGCATTCACAAGATGTGCACGATGAGGTCGAGAATTGTCGTCCATGAAGACAAATGCCTCTCCAATATTCTGCCGATATGGTTGCACTATGGGTCGGAGGATGTCATTCAGGTATCGTAAAGCCGTTTCGGAGCCTTCCATGACCACCAGTGGCGTACGTCGGCCCCACATAATGCCACCCCAAAACATCAGGGAACCACCACCTTGCTGCACTCGCTGGACAGTGTGTCTAAGACGTTCAGCCTGACTAGGGTGCCTCCAAACACGTCTCCGACGATTGTCTGGTTGAAGGCATATGCGACACTCATCGGTGAAGAGAACGTGATGCCAATTCCGTGGGGTCCATTCAGCATGTTGTTGGGCCCATCTGTACCGCGCTGCATGGTGTCGGGGTTGCAAAGCTGGACCTCGCCATGGACGTCGGGAGTGAAGTTGCGCATCATGCAGCCTATTGCGCACAGTTTGAGTTGAAACACGACGTCCTGTGGCTGAACGAAACGCATTATTCAACATGGTGGCATTGCTGTCAGGGTTCCTCCGAGCGGCAATCCGTAAGTAGCGGTCATCCACTACAGTAGTAGCCCTTGGGCGGCCTGAGCGAGGCCTGTCATCGACAGTTCCTGTATCTCTGTACCTCCTCCATGTCTGAACAACATCGCTTTGGTTCACTCTGAGACGCCTGGTAACTTCCCTTGTTGAGAGCCCTTCTTGACACAAAGTAACAATGCGGACGCGATCGAACTGCGGTATTGACCTTCTAGGCATGGTAGAACTGCAGACAACATGAGCAGCGTACCTTCGTCCTGATGGAATGACTGGAACTGATCGGCTGTCGTACCCCCTCCGTCTAATAGGCCCTGCTCATGCATGGTTGTTTACATCTTTGAGCAGTTTTAGTGACATCTATGAACAGTCAAAGGGACTGTATCTTGGATACAATATACACAGTCAACGTCTATATGCCGGAGATCTGGGAACCGAGGTGATGCAAAACTTTTTTTGATGTGTGTATATGTGTGTATATAATTATCTTGCTTACTTTTTGTTTGTATGTCATACGATAAATAATAAATATTTTTTCAGAATGCTGATTAAGCTCGCGAGACTTAAATTTCGTCCAGATTCCATCTGAGCTGACTGGAAGAAAGATTTTCCCCAATATTTTCCTACCTTGTTTATCTACGTCTTTAATAAAGGATCTGTCCCCAATGATCAAGGATTCTGGGGCGTACAGTGCTTAAGATTGGATTTAAAATCCACAGCCTGCTTCCAGTCGACCGACTGGGTAAGGAATGAAATGAATGAAGCCCCCATCTAGCGGTGAGGATATGAACTGTGCCGGCTGCCGAAGCCTATCGCACTCCTCTGAGGCAATGATTAAATGTATGCCTGATGAAATGAAATGATAGTGGAGAGCGTTGCTGGAATGACATTTTGACAGGGAATACCGGGGTACCCGGACAAAAACCTGTCTGCTTCCGTTTTGTCCAGCACAGATCTCGCATGGAGTGACCGGGATTTGAACCACGAATCCAGCGGTGAGAGGCCGGCGTCAAGGTTTGATTTGTGTGTTATAATGTCTTAATTTTGCGTATTTTTTTAAATAATCGTTTCGGTCTTCTATGGACCACGAAATTTCAACTGCCTTCTACCTCATTCTTTCACATTGGCCCAGTATTCGCGCATTCTTCTTCGGTGAGCTTATTTTCGTTCTTCCGTCCACTTCTTGCCGGTTTTCAATATAGGTTTTTGCTGAAAACTCTGTATTTCCCCCATGTTTCTTCTTCAAAGAGTCACGTTCCAAGATGTCCTCATGTGATATCCCCAGTTCGTGTAGGCCTTTTTCCACCTCTGTAAACCAGATTGTCTTTCCCACAAATTAGACACAGATTCCGGAGTTCATTCGTGTTAAATGGCCATAAAGGGAGAGTCTTCTTCTGCGTATGTTGTCCGTTATTTTATTCACATGTAGATAAAGTCCATCGTTATCTTGTCTTCTATACTCTCCTCGTTCCTTGACCGGGTCCAAGATCTTTCTCAAAATCTTCCTCTCTTTGGCTTCCAGTTGTTCTGCCAGGTCTGGCTTATTGATCTCCAGGCATTCTGATGCATATAACGCCTCCGGGCGAATAACGGGTTGGCCTCAGTTTGGCGTTATTATTATTAATAATAATAATTAGTAATATTAATAATATACTAACCGTACAGAATATGAGACTCTACCTAATATCAAGATGAAATAGACTCAGTATACGCAAATGATTGTATCTCAAATGTTAGTTTTGCCCACACGGCCTGCAATGCGGCAATACTGAGGTCGCACGTGTTTGTATCATGAACAGACAACGCAGTGATGGATCTCCATTCCCAAATCCTGCTGACAGCCACAGCTGCCTTGTGTCATACCGGGATATTGACTCTTTACCACTAGAGAAGCCTCGATCAGAATTGGACCTTCAACAGTGCTAAATGCAATTTACCCAGCAACTTAGCAGAACCCGTGGAGACACGCTAAAACAATGCATGCAAGTTCGCCCCGATCCCCACACCGGTATACTTATATATTATAACCTATGTTCAGTGGCGTAGGCAGGATTTCCTTCTGGGCGGAGCGGGTTTCATTACTATAGAAGGATAATTGTATAGACCAACAATATCAAAGGGGCAGATGACCTTGTTGTTCCGCCCCTAAAACGACAGTCATCATCTTCATCATTAAAATATTTCGATTTATATTTATAAAAAAAAAAAACAATAATTAAATAAACATTCTCTTTGGATGAATTCTATTTTGGACCTCATATTTTCAGCACAATAAAAATGACAAAAAAAGATGTTTTAAACATGGAAAACAGTAACTAAATAAAAAACTGAAATGATGCAGTGATATCATTATGTCCATACGTGACTGCTAATAATATTGATATTATGTGAGAGGAAAATAATGTTTTGCTCTCCGTGTTCTAACTGCCATTAATATTGGCTCTCCAAATGTGCCCATCCTAATGGCTTTATCTGCATCACTGATAGGAATAAATTGCAGAGACTCCTCATATACCGAATTATCTTTAACGAAACGGACACACTCAATTTATTATTAAAGCGATGTGATAAATGTTACCGATCGCACACTTCAACATAAATCCTGATCCATGGCTAACTCCAACGGTGAAGGAGGAGTCACGCTGCGAGTAGAGTGCAGGACATTTACCAAGTGACGAACGTGATAACATTTAAAGTATACACAGGAGTAAATAAGGTGGTAATGTGAAACAGGTGATAGATGGGACAATACTGTATATGGATTCAAGTAAACAAATGCATTCGGGGGCGGGGGGGGGGGGGGGAGTAAAACCTAATCCCCCCGTAGGTACGCCACTACGCCACTGCCTGTGGTAGTATATGTAACTGTAGATATTTACGTTCAGATAGGGACAGGTGCTTCACGATTTGAAACAAGATGCTTGATGAAGTTTAGAAAACCCCATGGAAAGCAATACTCTGGATGGCCACTGTTAGCGTCAGTATTCTAACCACCAATAAGGTTGGCTGCGTGGCTCAGTGGTTATTGCCTGCTCTGCTCAAGATTACGTGATCGAATTCCGGTGCAGTCACTTGGCATTTGAGGGTGCTTTAATGCGGGAGGGCCACGTCAGATTTACTGGCAAGTTTGATCCTTTCAGGGCAAAATTATTATTATTATTATTATTATTATTACTTAACCGAAATTTAATGCTTTTCAGTCGGTCAGCACATATAGGGTCATTATCTTTGTGCGCCCCGATAAACACGGCAATCTTGACTGGCGCGCGTTCACGGTTCAGACGGTGGAGGCGCGCACTTTCACACTTTTACCAAACATGTTCAATAATGTGTACATACAGTGCTCATAGTCGATGCTGAAAATATCCTCCCTCCCTTGTAACACACACCTGGCATCTTCTGATGTTGTCTGTTAAGTTTAAAATTATTTACGGAACTAGCGTTCTTGAATCGTTTAGCGAAACTCCTAATTGTACTGGCATTAGGCATAGGCCACCCTGGAAACATGTTTCGAAATTTTTGTCTTGTTACAGATAACTCACTGAACGATATGATTCAGTGGAGTGGGGTATTGCGAGGTCGGCACCTGGCCAGCCAAATGGCGCAATAGTTGCCGCGGTCCGCGGTGTGTGTTACAAGAGAGGGAGGAAATTTTCAGCACTGTAAGTACACATTATTGAACATGTTTGGAAAAAGTGTAATAGTGCGCGCCACCACCGGCTGAACCGTATACGCGCGCCCTCGATCTGCGGAGTCAAAGCCGGCTTAGCTTGCCGTGTTTATCAAGGCACACACAGACAATGCCCCTGCAATATAAGTATACTAGACTAATATGGTAAATATTTAGCGTTCTAGTTTTCACTGCCAGGTGGCAGTATTAGGCTAAGCACATAGTAGAAATGGCATCCAATACGATTATTATTATTATTATTATTAGTCTACCTCGTGACGAAGTGGCTAGCATTCTTGGCTGTCATCCTTGAGGTCAGCGTTTGATTTCCGGCTCTGCCAAGGAATTTAATTCTGGTCTGAGGGCTGGAACATGGTACACTTTGCCTCGTGAGGCAAAACTGTAAGGAAGTAGGTTCGATTTCAACATCAGCCCTTATTGAAGTAGTTTGCCGTGGTTTTCCATTTCTACTCCAGAAAAATGCCGGGAAGGTTCCTAACATAAGCCCACGACCGTCTGCTTCCCAATCTAACTCTCAGTTACAAAATACACCCACAATGACATAGGTCATCAAATAGATTCAACACACACCCAAATATACGCAGTTACATGACACGATGTTTCAAAGCCCCTTAAGGTATCTACAACTACAGCAACAAGAACAACAACTTGGTATTTTTATATTCGTTTCGGTCTTCTATGGACCACGTTATTTCAACTGACTTCTCCCTCGTTCTTTCACATTGGCCCAGTGACCGCGCATTCTTCTTCGGCGAGCTTCTTTTCGTTCTTCGGTCATCTTCTTGCTGGTTTTCAATATGGGTTTTAATTTGCCACGGTGTGTGAGTTGTCATCATGTCGGCCTACTAACCCCAAGCTTCCAGGTTCGCTCCTGGCCGTGGTAAGTGATTTTTGAAAGGCGGCAAAAATTACGACACCATGTCATACGATGTTGGCATGTTAAAGAACCCATTTGAATTCGGTAGGCCGTGTTCATAATGGCAACATTAATCTTGGGAGTTTCCGCCAACACAAGTTCCTGATTTCTCAACTAGAAAGCGCTATAGTGTTCAAAGAGCTTAGATATCTAACCTCCTTGATTTTCATAGTGCTCCATGGAACAACGAAATTTGACATACAAGCTACACTTTGGGTGTCAAATAACAACGCTTGCACCCGGCATCCGAGGCCATACGATATTATTATTATTATTATTATTATTATTAATATGGGTTTTGGCTGAAAACTCGGTATTTCCCCAAGTTTCTTCTTCAAAGAGTCTCGTTCCAAGTTGTCCTCATGTGATATCCTCAGTTCGTGTAGGTCTTTTTCAATCTCTGTAAACCAGATGCCTTGGTTTTCTTTCCCACAAAGTAGGCACAGATTCGATTGGATATTCTTTTGGAGTTCATTCGTGTTAAATGGCCATCAAATAATAAATATAACATATTATTATTATTAGTTTTATTATCATTATTTTCAACAAAAGAAAGAAAAAATTCATAATTTTGTCAGAGAAAAAATAACGAATTATCGGACATATTGCGCCTAATGTCCGGTCTCCGGTCAAATTTATCTAGTCTTGGACAGTCACGAGTAACTGAAGACGGGTTGAAACCCCACCGTTTAGTCATGGTGTGCTATTTATCAAACACAGCTTTTCAGCAGAATTGATTCAACGGGCTTTTACTTGAATTTTTAGGATGGATTTTCTGTCAATACTCTTTCTCGGAATATTTAGTCAGATGTCGTGCTGTGTGAGGAAGGAAATGGCTAAGGATAATACGACTCACTAAAAAGAATAATAGAGTAATATAAAGCCGAACGGGATACTTTGCCTAATTCTAACAGATGGTGGATATATCTCAGAAGTGCTAATTTATCCTGGAGGATGAACATACTCCGCGTTTCTTCACGTATATTTATTATCGTCGTTCATCCAATGAGCAAGCAAGAACACCATAACGAGGCTACGAGAAACATTAGCCATGCTTGCTGAATGAGACAGAGACACATGGCTCCATCCTTCTCACTTAAAAGAATTCCTGCCTTACATCCACATAGAAAGTTAAGACAGCCCATGTGCCTTGAGAATGTTCATTTAAATGAATAATGTGCATTATACATGTCAGAGTGATTGTGATGAAATGATGTTGTTGTTTGAATCTTCAGTCTTTTGACTGGTTTGATGCAGCCCTGCATTCCTCCCTGTCCTGACCTAATCTTTTCATCTCCATATAGCTACCAAACCCTACATCCGAGACAATCTGTTTAACATATTCTAACCTTGGGCTGCCCTTACAGTTCTTGTCCTCGACCCTTCCTTCCATAACTAAGCTTGCTATTCCTGGGTGTCTTAGTATGTGTCCTACCAACCTCGCTCTTCTCTTTATTAGCATTCGCCAGAAACATGTCTCCTCTCCCACTTGTCTTAATACCTCGTTGTTTCTAACCCTATCTACCCATCTGATCTTCATCATTCTCCTGTAACACCACATTTCAAACGCTTCAATTCTCCTATTTACTGCTGCACCATTAGTCCAAGTTTCACTTCCATAGAGTGCCACGCTCCAGACAAAGGCTTTCAAAAATTACTTCCTAATACCTAAATCTATATTCGATGTCAACAGATTCCTTTTTTGTAGAACTGCTTTCCTTTCCTGAGTTAACCTACTTCGTCCTTCACTGGTTATTTTGCTTCCTAAGTAACATATGTCTCCTACTTCCCTTAGCTTTCCACCTGTCAATTTGATGTCCATAGCGGTTTCTGATTTATTTGGGCTGCATTCCAATATTTTTATTAATTTTCATCATGAATTATTTCCTTAAGACGGAGTCCATACCATTCAGAAACTCATTCAAATCCTCAGTCGTGTCGGCCAAGATGACGATGTCATCAGCAATTCTCAGAGTTTAAATAATTTCTCCTTGAATCTTCACTCCCACTTTAAATTTTTCTCAAATTTCCTTCATTGCTTGTTCAATGTAAAGACTGAAAAGTATGGGTGATAAGTTACAGCCTTGCCTTACACCTTTCTGAATACCAAATTCTCTCTCAGTAGACGGCAAGAATTATAGAGGAAGACCCAGACTGGAGTACATGAGTCAAATACTGGAAGATAAGAGTTGTGGCTCATACTATGAACTGAAGAGAAAGGCGGAGAGACGGGAAGAATGGCGAGCCACTGCCAACTAGCCTCACGGCTGTTAACCACGCTGAGAGAGAGAGAACTGGGAACATATTTTAAAAATGAGCTTAAAAATTAATATACAATAGTAATATGTAAAATATCTTTGAACTTTAACATCATTATTGCGCCGCCCGGGATAGAATGGAATTGGAGGCCTACTTACCTGTTTTCAAGAGGTCCGCGGCGCTTTCTGCTAAATCACCGCCAGATGACATGCCCCAACAGAAGAACACCTAAAGGGAGGAAGGAAGGTGGAGAAGAGGGAAACGCACAGGCTCGTCTACAGACACCGTCCGATAACTAATAGAATTGTCGCCGACGAAATAATGCCACAACAGATGCTTAATATTTAAAAGAGAAAATTTAATTACCAAAAGGGGTCAAGAAAAATAAAAAAATTAACAAAATCATAAAAAAAGAAGAAACTCTATGGCCACAACAACCTCTCTCTGGTGATGCATATGGCTTAAGGCCAACATACTGTAAGTTATTTACATAAGTAGGCAAGAGACGGTTTAACATGCTTGCTGAGCGAAATGAAAACATTTAATTTAAAATTAAAATAATAATGCCCAAAAGATAAAAACCCAGAATACAGGTATTACCAAATGAGAAAGGGCTTGATAATTTACGAACGTACGCAATACCGACCCGACAGTCAGACATCAAGGCCACGATGAAACGAAAAATTTAAAATTAAATTAATAAAATAACAAGTAGTTCCGTGAAGAACTATACAGCCTATTTTCATATATCCTACTCATGTTAATTGCCTCTATCAACAAACAAAATTTCAGTTTGATTGCTGTAATAGATTCGTAGCTATTGAGAACCGACTAAATATTTCGGATGGTCGCAATGTTGGATTTTATACATGTAGATCCTAGAGTTATGTACTGTTACATGCAGATTATTGTGTACGTGTAGCATTTAAACTTCAATCGCATGATTAGGACACAAGAAGAATCAAGCAAATTTTAAAATTTCGCACAGCTGCCATCTTGTGGTTATGGAAACAATTTAAATAAATTAGATGCCAGTGGATTAACATTCGTATAAGGATTTACTGTACCAAGTGTCACTGCACTCGGATCGTTAAATTGCGAGAAACGTCCATGTGAATATTTATACTTCGCGTCGCCGCCATGTTGGATTTGTGATCACTAGGTTATTTAAAGTCCTATAGGTGAACTTAAGTTCATAGCCCCTATGAACATAAAATAAATCAGTTTGATTGCTATAATAGATTCGTAGATATTCAGAGCCGTCTAAATATATCGGATGGTCGCCATGTTGGATTGTTAAATGTATAGGCCATAGAGTCATGTACCATTAAAGGAAAATTATTGCGTAGGTTAATTATTCAAACATTCACTTCGATCTCATTATTACGAAACAAGAAATAAAAACTTAATTTTAAAATTCAAACAGCCGCCATCTTGAGGTTATGCAAACAATTGAACTAAATTAGATACCAGTGTATTACAATGTGTATAAACATTTCCTGTACCAGATTTCATTGCGTTTGGAACATTAAATCGCGAGAAATATCTATTTAAAATTTTCAAATTCGCTTGGCCGCCATGTTCGGTTTTTAGTTAACCGGTTTTTGAAAGTCTTATAGATGAACTTCCAGTAGTGCCCTTTATCTACGAACAAAATTTCTGGGTGATACCGCTAATAGTTTCAGAGATATAGAATGCCGGTGAAATATTTCGCACATCCGCCATCTTGTGGTTATGTAAACAATTGCACCAAGTTAGATGTCAGTGCATTACAATATTTATAAATATATACTGTACCAAGTTTCATTGCATTTGGTTGGTTAAATCGCGAGAAAAGTCTATTTTAAAGTCGCAAATTCGCGTGGCCACCATATCAGTTTTGTAGTTACCAGTTTTTCAAAAGTTACATAGGTGAACTCCTAGTAGTTCCCTTTATCACAGCAATAAATTCCAGGGTGATATCGGGAATAGTTTCGGAGATATTGAATGGTGGTAAAATATTTCGCACAGCCGCCATTTTGGATTGGTGAGATGTAACAAAATTTGAATGGCACGGTCGGGGTCGCCCGGATTAGTGCTATGAACTTACCGAGTTTTATTGACATCGCTCCAGCCGTTTAAATTTTATTAGGGGGACACACACACCTCACACACACACACGCACACACACGCACACACACACGGACAAAAGGTGATCTCATAGGCCTATTTTTTCGAAATTGAAAATAGGCTAAAAATAGGATCAAATAACAAATCCAAAATTTTCATGACGGAGAAAAACTCGGGAACACTCACAAAAACACAAAGTTAAACCAACAAGATTAACAAAAACATACTGAGCGAGCACCACAACACGTATGAGTCTCACGCTCGACGCCTAGAGAATGCACTCACAAGACCAGAATGCACTCGGGCAAAACAAAAAAAGAAACATGGCCACCAAATAGATGACCGCATGTCCAATCGAATTACGGCAAAGAATTAGCATAAAATTAAATTTAAAATCACCAGAGAGAATAGAAAGGGAGGAAGGAATTACGCCTTAACACTATTGACACGAGGCAACGGATCGTAAATCAAATAAATAATAGGGCTATCTCAAAGACTACCAAAAACTAAATAAATAAAAATTTACAACGTAAAATAAACTAGAAACGTGTCTCCAGAAGGTACGAAGGAAAACAATAAAATTTACTTATCTGGTAACATTAGCAAAACAGAAAAATTAGGCCTACCAGGCGAAACAAAATACAGAATTAAAACATTAATATAAGGCCAATATCGGAGTTCCCATAACAATATATATATATATATATATATTAAATAATAACGTACCTTAAAAACTTCTCTGTGGAGACACAATAATAATAAAATAATTAACACACAAATTAAAACATACTATAAGGCACTTGATTGCCTCAAAATGGCTAAGCCGCACATGCGCAGTTTTGGTAACAGGCACTCCTGTTTGCATCTAGTTGCGATTATTATTTCATTCTTCATCTTCAATGCGAAATGGCGAAAATACAGCCTTAAGAGCACAGACATTTCCTTTTTAGCATTTCGTAGAGGCTAGGGGCCAAGCCCCCAGCAGACGGAGAGACACTCTTTCACCTACAGCCGGCTTGATGCTTTCTTGACGACAGTCTATAAAGCTGGCAAGATGGCGGAGAATCCAAAGTCAAAAACCGCACTGCATATATGTTAATAGGATTTGTCCAATCACAGATTGACACATCAAGTAACAATGTGCATATTGTATAATTGTTTTGGCGGCATGATGTATATATAGTCTTTTGTTAAATGACGTAGAATACAATACCCTTCAAATATGTCTCGATTAGGATGAGATCAGAAGACACCACTCACTCACTCTAGCGGTCGAAGATACAACTCGGCTAGAGGCTACAACTCCGACTAGAGGAGTTGATAGATGCTGCCACCTCGTGTTCATAAGCCCAACCAAGCTATCAGGCGGGCGCTTTAAAGGTCGGGCTACATAAATATAGGGGAGATGCATTTTAAAAACGTTGGGACGGGCTTTTGCACGTAACAGTCTCCCTCCCTTAAGCGTGAACACCGTTCACGAATATGCCTAGGCATAGGCAGTACTCCATAACTAGTCGATTCACCAAGCATGTTTCTAGAAGATAATGTTCACCAGTTAACACCAATTGATGGATAAAAACCGCATCGTTTTGGTTAGGAAGAGTGCAGGGTCAGATTATCAAGGAAGGGATAATTGATCACCTCGCAAACCACTTAGTTAACAGCTTCCCTGTGTCCATAAGTCCTCAGAAACGCGGAACACCAGCACCTGCAGTGCTTTCAGAGTCCTAGACACGTAAGGTAAATTTTCAAAGAGTCCAATGTTGTTAGCTTTAGACGAAGTAGGTGGAAGTAATGTGCCAGATATCATGCGACGAGTGGGCAGCCATTTACAAAACAGAAGTTAATCTTATTTCAAAATATAAAAGTTTACAGAAATTACTAAATCATAATACATTTTACAAATCAGAAACAAGGTTGAATTTACATGAAGAAAATCCTGACCATGACCTAGATCCGTGCTTACAATATTTCATTAACAAGTTACCTTTTTACAGACCAGTAGTACTTTTCTAGAGTACACGCGTTGAACGATCATACATTTAGAAGGAACTACGGTAGAGGAATGACCACTCAAATTCCCAAGGAAACAGGTATATAATATCACCATGAGTTAGGTCTCCCACCGAGTCCTACTTACATGCTAGCATCTTCTACGAGAACATCAAAATTAGTTCCAATTTTACAATGTTAGGCTATTACACGATGTTAACATTTTATCATTAAATGGGAATTACCCAACAGTTACAAGTTGTATCCCAGAAGAATTTGCAAACCCAATTCAAAATTCCAGAAGGAACAGATGCCTGAAGGCTTCAATGAAGGTTCGGGATACTCTACATTATACAAAAATCAGTTAAAAAAATGTATGGTAGCATTTCCTCATTACAATTCTCTCCACCTCGTTTTATGTGCGACAGATGCACTCTGGAAATTTTGTTGGCCTTAGGGTTTCGAATAAGAAAAGTAACGGGAGTCAAGAATGCCTCTACATAACAGGGGTCTTTGAAACGAGGGGTCAACTTGCTAGAAACAAGATTACTGACGCCCTTGGGCTCGAAATTGCGGACGTACACAACATCCCCAATTTCCAAATAAGTTGGCTTGCGACAGGCATTGTGTCGCTTGGCAAGTTGGTCATGTGATACCTTAATACTCTCTCTAGCCTTGTCAAATTTCGTCCTCATATCCTCGGGCGTGAAACTGTCTGGAAGGAGATCGTGCAGGTTCCACAGATTAGACAACGTAGAATTAGCCATAAACGAAAGCATTAACGAAAAAGGGGTGGCTTGCGTGCTCTCATGCATTGCGGTGTTGAAAGCAAAATTGAGCCAATGCAAATTAGAATCCCACTTGGAATGGTCGTCGTGGAGGAAAGCAATCAGAGCAGAACGGAGATTACGATTGACTCGCTCAGCGAGAGACGGGTTAGGAAAATAGGGAGTGGTGGTTACATCGAAATAGCATAATCAAATAACAATTGACGGAACTGATGTGATACAAAGCACATGGCATTATCTGACACCAGGAACTGACATGGCCCAAAAGATGAAAAGATGGAATTAAGACACATTATGACGGAACTGGTCGTAGCCTGTCTGGTGGGGAATATCCAACTAAACCGGGTG
Source organism: Meconema thalassinum (assembly GCA_946902985.2). Taxonomy (NCBI): domain Eukaryota; kingdom Metazoa; phylum Arthropoda; class Insecta; order Orthoptera; family Tettigoniidae; genus Meconema; species Meconema thalassinum. Next base: position 848,970,725 of record OX336390.1, on the reverse strand, counting down.
AAACCGTCAGTGTAAACAAGCGCAAATTGGTTTCCCCGACCAGAACGAGGGAACGGGCCAACATGGTCGATGAAAAGCCTCTCCATGGGTCTAGATGCCGGTTCAGATGACAACAGGCCAACCTTAGTAGAAACCGGAGGTTTGCTAATACTACATGAAGCACAATTTCTAATGAGCCTCCTGATATCGCCATCCATACTACGCCAAATGAAAAACTGTCTGATCTTAGCACGGGTCTTGAATACTCCTAGGTGGCCACCAATAGGAGATTCGTGATAGTAACGAAAGATTTCCGGAATGAGGACCGACGGTGGCACAATTTTGGGTAGACGGTCATGACGAGACGAACAGCACAATACACCATCTTTTAGAGAGTAGGGCTTGATCACTTCCCCAGAATTGATTCGGTCAATTAGGCAAGATAAGGAGGGATCTTCTTTCTGGAACCTCCTCACATCCTCAAAAAGCACAGGGGAATTGCTGAGAACGACATTGAAATAATTTACAGGTGATACAAGGTTTATTGGTTCACATTCCTGAATATCCTCTTCGGCAGTTTCCTCATACATGCGGCTTAATGAATCAGCTACCGCATTTTCGGACCCACGAATATGGTGGACGGTGAACTGGAATGACAGAATTCTAGTTGCCCATCTGGCAATCCTACCAGTTTTACGGGGTTTCCCTAACACCCAGCTCAAGGCCTGGTTATCGGTCTCGAGGAGAAACTAAGTGTGCTCAAGATACATACGGATTTTTTCCAGAGCGAACAACACAGCTTAACCCTCAAGTTCATATACGGACTACTTCCTCTCTGCGTCCGTTAAGGTAGGAGAAGCGTATGCAATGGGTTGCCTACCCAGATCAGACTCTTGCAGTAGGACACAACCAACACCACGACCAGACGCATCAGTCTGCACAATGAACTGCTTCCCAAAATCCGGAATGGCTAATACAGGGGCGTTAGAGAGCGCAAGCTTAAGATCTTCGAAGGCTGCCTGCTGAGAGGGACCCCACTCAAACATCACAGCCTTTTTGCGTAATTGATTTAGAGGAACAGCACGGTCGGCAAAGTTACTGATGAACTTACGAAAGAAGTTCAACATTTCAATGTAACGAGCAACACCCTTGGCGTTCTTGGGCGGTTTAAAATCTCTGATGGCCTGAGTACGAGACTGGTCCACGGAGATACCAGATTCCGAAAGAATATGTCCCAAAAAGGAAATTTTGGGCTTGGCAAAGGAAACCTTGGACAATTTGACGGTAAGGCCAGCGTCACGCAACCGATCAAGTACAACCTTCAGATGATCAACTTGTTCCTCGAAGGACTCAGAATAGATCACCACATCGTCAAGGCAGTGGTACACAAATTTGAATTTAATTTCTGAAAACACCTTGTCCAGATGTCTGCTCAACACAGCGGCTCCAGTGGACAGGCCAAACGGGACACGGGCATACTCAAACAGGTTCCAGTCAGTGGAAAAAGCAGTAACATGCCTGGATTCCGGAGAGAGGGGAATTTGGAAGTAAGAAGATTTTAAATCGAGGATCGTGAACACCTTCGCGTTGCGAAACCAACTAAAGCATGTATAGTCGACCACCGGCCGAAAACCACCGTTAGGTTTTGGCACAAGGAATACAGGAGATGAGTAGGCAGAGATAGAAGGTTGGATTACACCTTCTTCCAACATCTTGTCGATAATCTTCCGAAGTTCAGCCATCATGGGTGGGGCAAGGCGATACGGGCTGGAACGCACCGGCACAGAATCGGTTAGCTCAAACTTGTATTCCATCAAATGGGTTTCACCCAACTTGTTAGTAAATACATCACTATACTCCTGACATAACCTCTTAATGGCATCCTTTTGAAGACTCGTTAAATTTTCCAGATCGAGATCCTCAATAGTCACAGGTTCACTAACTGAATTGACAGCAGGAGAAGATAAAACTGGGTTAAATGATAATTTAATTTGCGGATTAAACTTAAACCATAAGTTGCGAGCACCAAAATCAAGAAGCATACCAACGTGGGACATGAAATTAGCTCCAATGACCACAGAAGAAGAAAGATTCCTGGCAACAAAAAATTCAAAATTCCAAGAAAAATTTAGAATATGGATTTTGACTGTCATACTACCCAAAATATTTAAGTTTGAACAATTTGCCGAAATAAAAGATTCATTGTTAGGCTCTAACTCAGGTAGATTGCAAACACTCTTCATAGATAAAAACCAGACCTCGCTTATAAAGGATGCGACACTTCCAGAATCAAGCAATGCAGAAACGGGCTCGTCATTAACACAAATTTCAATAAACGGTGATATTCCTTTAGCCACAGGAGAAATTTAAAATCATTACTCACTCTAAAACGATTACAATTAGATGAGGAGGACATCCGCACTACAGGTTTCACATTATGTTTAGAATTAGGCTGACTTGCCACGACATTGCTCACCGACAGGCTAGGTGGGTCAGCGACATAAGCAGAATTAGCACGTGATGAATTAGTTTTCAAAGAGTTATCAAGATTTTCATTAGTAGGGCGACCAGAAACTTCACACGGTTTTCCCAAATTCTTATGCACAGAAATATCCTTAGAAGTAACATCCGAATTGGTCTCCAAAACATCCCGTCATTGTCGATACACAACCTGGTTATTCGGACACACCTTCTTAACATGTCCCACGCCACCGCACGTGTGGCACTTAACATTGGATCTTGGATGAAACATAACCTTAGGAGGGGGACGAGACATCAAGGAAGGAGGGGACGAGACATCAAGGAAGGAGGAGGAACATTAGCTACACGAAGGGAATCTGCATGTTTCACAGCCATAGCCTCTATAACGACATGTTTCAGCTCGACAAATGACGAAGGGCTGGTACACATAGTCATGTATGACCTATATTGAGGCGAAAACCCATTTACAATAGATGACACCAACTGTCGTTCAGTAAAAGGGGACGCAAATACCTGGGCATATACCTTAATGTCACTGACATAGTCGCTAAGTGACTCGTCCAACCTTTGGACACGATATAAGAACTTTTGCTCCTTAGTACTAAGGGCACTCGCAGGGACAAAAAAACACACCACTTCCCTAATGAACATGGCTAAGGACATGCGGAGGTGGATAGCTTCAATCAGCTTATCGCGCAGCATACCGGATGCAACAGGACACAACAGTTGGAAAATCTGAATTTCCGACATCCCAAAAATCGAGACATGGTTACCCAATTCGACCACTTGCTTTAAAAATAGGACCACCTGGGTAATGCCATCTAGGTTGAAATGCTTCAACTTAGTTAAGAAACTAGAAATAGGGTGAGGAATCGACCCATAATTAACGGTAGGCGAGTACGTAGCTTTTGGAAAAGAGACATTATTACCAGGGCAGTTCGCTCGCACACCCTCTACAGGAGACAAAACATTTACATTGCCAGAGAAAAAACTGGGATGCAATGGGTCGGCCGGACCCAGGAAATCATTAGGTGACCTAACATGAGAAGAATGACCGTATCCAGGGTTAAGTGGTCTGGACGAGCCAGAACCAGGCAATAGAGGGGCAGGCAAACCACTACTAGTAATCGATCCCAAAACCTCAGACCTAGTAAACAGAGGTGATTCACGTTCAACCCAAGAAGAACTCTCCAAATTCACAAGGTTATCTCTTAAGTCAATTAAATCAAAAGCACTATTATTGTTGGCCATTTTGAAAAAAAAACAGAATGCAGGCAGACAATACAGAAAGAAACAAATTTTAGGAATTACGAGGACAGTTTACAATTTCACAACAATACCATAACTACCAATTACCAACACCATAGATTAGGTTGACACTCGAACACAGCCGCAATACTATACAAAATCATGCACAATGCTGCCAAGAACTACAGACGTCATCGCTTGCTTGGCTCGAGAACAGGAAGCTAAATTACAAAAATTGCCACAAACCACATGGCGAACAGCTTCAGACAGGGCTCCTCGATGCCTTCACTAGTAGCATGTAGGCTATCAGAAAATCAAGAAACCCACATTTCCCATGCCAAGAACACATGCCAGTCACTTACCAAGCTTCTTTTTTCAGCGGGAATGTTGCATCACAAACAGGATAAAATTTAGCACAGACACCTCGCTTGGAACAGGTCACTTACATATCGCCACACGGATATTCAGAGGCAAACATGAAACCGAACAAATGACAAGGATTAGCATTAAATAACATTAAGTGCACTGACACGACACATCCCACCAGCAACCGCTCCATCAGCATCAGAAGGGTCCATAAAACGAGCCTGCGGGTATGGTGGAGGGGATGGCTGCAGATGCGCAACACGAGCTCAGTCTGCTACCACTGCGCCGACCGGGGTAGAATGGAATTTGAGGCCTACTTACCTGTTTTCAAGAGGTCCACGGCGCTTTCTGCAAAATCACCGCCAGATAACATGCCCCAACAGAAGAACACCTAAAAGGAGGAAGGAAGGTGGAGAAGAGGGAAACGCACAGGCTCGTCTACAGACACCGTCCGATAACTAATAGAATTGTCGCCGACGAAATAATGCCACAACAGATGCTTAATATTTAAAAGAGAAAATTTAATTACCAAAAGGGGCCAAGAAAAATAAAAAAACAAGATGTTCAGTAAAGAACATATAGCCTACTTTCTCCTAAATGCATGGGTATTGTTATAACTCTTTGTCCTTTTCAAGGAGTATGATTGAATGATGGTTGTAGTAGCTTGTTGAAATACAACGTGCTATAGGGATATTAAACATGAATATGAGGTGCCCTTTGCTAGTGCTACCTCTGTACCGAATTTCGTTCAATTCGGTTTCACCGTGTTTGAATTGATACGGGGAATCGATTTGCACACATACTTGGCCACCATCTGCAAACTATTGGGCTGATGTTCTTGCAGTTTGGTCAGAATATGTTTCCCACATAAAGATATGGTGTTGCAAAATTTGGTAGAGACTAGATTATTAGGTTGGTCGTAATTACATTTTAGCTTTTGGTAGAGATCGGATGATTAGGTTAATCGTAATTTGATTTAAGCTTTGAACATTCGTGTGGCCGCCATTACGTTTCCGTCAAGATGGAGGCGATATAAAACATCACACTGAGGTGCCCTTTGCTAGTGCTACCTCTGTACCAAATTTCGTTCCATTCGGTTCCACCATGTTCGAATTAATAGGGGGAATACATTTTGACATAAAGATGGCCGCCATCCGCAAACTATTAGGCGAATGACTTATTAGATTGGTCAAAGGATGATCCCTCCATAAAGGTATGTAGTTGCAAAATTTGGTAGAGATCGGATGATTAGGTTAGTCGTAATTTGATTTAAGCTTTGAACATTTGTGTGGCCGCCATTACGTTTCCGTCAAGATGGCGGCGATATAAAACATGACACTGAGGTGCCTTTTGCTGGTTCTACCTCTGTACCAAATTTCGTTCCATTCGGTTTCACCGTGTTTGAATTAATAGGGGGAATTGATTTTCACACAAAGATGGCCGCCATCCGCAAACTATAACGCTGATGACCTATTAGTTTGGTCAAAGGATGCTCCCCCCATGAAGGTATGTTTTTGCAAAATTTGGTGGAGATCGGATGATTAGATTAGTCGTAATTTGATTTAAGCTTTGAACATTTGTGTGGCCGCCATTACGTTTCTCTCAAGATGGCGGCGATATAAAACATGACACTGAGATGCCTTTTGTTGAGACTATCTCTGTACCAAATTTCGTTCCATTCGGTTGCACCGTGTTCGAATTAATAGGGGGAATCGATTTTCACACAAAGATGGCCGCCATCCGCAAACTATTACGCTAATGACCTATTGGTTTGGTCAAAGGATGCTCCCCCTATAAAGGTATGTTGTTGCAAAATTTGGTAGAGATCGGATGATTAGGTTAGTCGTAATTTGATTTAAGCTTTGAACATTTGTGTGGCCGCCATTACGTTTCCGTCAAGATGGCGGCGATATAAAACATGACACTGCGGTGTCCTTTGCTAGTGCTACCTTTGTACCAAATTTCGTTCAATTCGCATTCACCGTGTTCGAATTGATAGGGGGGGACAGACATTCAGAGTACACACACTCACACACACACAGACACAGACACACACACACACAGACTCACACACACACATACACACACACACACAGACTCACACACACACATACACACACACAGACAGACACACTTTTTTCGCCCTGTGTTGATCTCATAAGTCTACTTCCATTTTTTGCAAAAATCGAAAGTAGGCTAATAACAAAATCATAAAAAATAGAAGAAACTCTATGGCCACAACAACCTCTCTCTGGTGATGCATATGGCTTAAGGCCAACATACTGTATGTTATTTACATAAGTAGGCAAGAGACGGTTTAACATGCTTGCTGAGCGAAGTGAAAACATTTAATTTAAAATTAAAATAATAATGCCCAAAAGATAAAAAAAAACAGAATACAGGTATTACCAAATGAGAAAGGGCTTGATAATTTACCAAGGTACGCAATACCGACCCGACATGCAGACGTCAAGGCCACGATGAAACGAAAAATTTAAAATTAAATTAATAAAATAAAAATAGGATCAATTAACAAATCCACAATTTTCAAGACGGAGAAAAACTCGGGAACACTCACAAAAACACAAAGTTAAACCAACAAGATTAACAAAAACATACTAAGCGAGCACCACAACACGTTTGAGTCTCCCGCTCGACGCCTAGAGAATGCACTCACAAGACCAGAATGCACTCGGGCAAAACAAAAAACAAACATGGCCTCCAAATAGATGACCGTATGTCCAATAGAATTACGGCAAACAATTAGCATAAAATTAAATTTAAAATCACCAGAGAGAACAGAAAGGGACGATAGAATTACGCCTTAACACTATTGACACGAGGCATTTTAGGCTGCAACGGATCGTAAATCAATTAAATAATAGGGCTATCCCAAAGACTTCCAAAAACTAAATAAATAAAAATTTACAACGTAAAATAAACTAGAAACGTGTCTCCAGAAGGTACGAAGGAAAACAATAAAATTTACATATCTGGCCGTAACATTAGCAAGACAGAAAAATTAGGCCTACCAGGCGAAACAAAATACAGAATTAAAACATTAATATAAGGCCAATATCGGAGTTCCCATAACAATATATATATATATATATATATATATATATATATATATATATATATATATATATATTAAATAATAACGTACCTTAAAAACTTCTCTGTGGAGACACAATAATAATAAAATAATTAACACACAAATTAAAAAAATATTATAAGGCACTAGATTGCCTCAAAATGGCTAAGCCGCACATGCGCAGTTTTGGTAACAAGCACTCCTGTTTGCATCTAGTTGCGATTATTATTTCATTCTTCATCTTCAATGCGAAATGGCGAAAATACAGCCTTAAGAGCACAGACATTTCCTTTTTAGCATATATCCATATTTCGTAGAGGCTAGGGGCCAAGCCCACAGCAGACGGAGAGACACTCTTTCACCAACAGCCGGCTTGATGCTTTCTTGACGACAGCCTATAAAGATGGCAAGATGGCGGAGAATCCAAAGTCAAAAACCTCACTGCATTTATGTTAATAGTATTTGTCCAATCACAGATTGACACATCAAGTAACAATGTGCATATTGTATAATTGTTTTGGCGGCATGATGTATATATAGTCTTTTGTTCAATGACGTAGAATACAATACCCTTCAAATATGTCTCGATTAGGATGAGATCAGAAGACACCACTCACTCACTCTAGCGGTCGAAGATACAACTCGGCTAGAGGCTACAACTCCGGCTAGAGGAGTCGATAGATGCTGCCACCTAGTGTTCATAAGCCCAACCAAGCCATCAGGCGGGCGCTTTAAAGGTCGGGATACATAAATATAGGGGCGATGCATTTTAAAAACGTTGGAACGGGCTTTTGCACGTAACAATTATTATTATTAATGTTATATTACTGAATTATCACAGCACTCTAATTGATATATTTATAAGATACTAGAAGACCCGTGCTACTCCGCAGCATTCACTTCAACAATCCTACAGCAGTTCTGTCCATATGACATTTGCATGTCTTCATGCTAGTGACCTGAACAGACATTTACGGTACCGTCGCTTTTGGGTAAATGATGAAGTAGACTTATGAGATCAAATGTGTGGGTGTCTGCCTGTGTGTGTGTCCTACTATTTACCCAACGTAAGCTTAAAAGGCGCACGGAAGTCTGGTTCCAGACGCAATTCTGAAAAGCTGAGGTGAACAGCTAACTCCAAACACATGAGCTATACACATCTCTCAAGAATTAACTCGACACGACTCGACAGTTTGATGCTGGCTGAAGCTAGGGTGATAGGTCACTCGTAAACTCACTCTGAAGCTAGTAATTTAAATGTCCACTGAATGGAGATTGATTGAAGAAATGAAAACGCAAAAACACTTACAGTGGTCGATGTGGGAGCCGTCGCGGACTTTCTTGCAGAACTTTTCATGCTGAACAATTCTCAGAGTATATCGATATTTTTAACGGTTTACCCAGCGTAAGCTTAAAAGACACATGGACGTTAGGTTTTTTTTCAACTCGTTTCACTGAAATCGTACTGCTCGGCTTCTTTCGGTCATAAATAAATGTTTTTCTACCTAATCCTTCATCGATAAATCCTTTACAGAATGGTGAAAACTGCATCAAAATCCATCAAGTTGCTCTCGAGATTACCCGTTACATCCAAGAATTGGGAACTTTGTTTTATACTAAGTAGATAGAGATAGCCACACAATTTAAGGCTACAGCGGTACAATTTGGTGTTCTGTCTACTTATGATACCAATGGTAAAAATTTAAAATAAAAGATGGGTCACTTATATTTGAATATAGGGATGCAACTCTTGGTTAACATTTTAATTAGTCATAATTTCTTTTGTCGCCTCCGTAGCGTAGCGGTCAGCTTGGTTAGCTGCCGCCCCGGAGGTCCTGGGTTCGATTCCCGGCTCTGCCATGAAATTTGAAAAGTGGTACGAGGATTGGAACGGGGTCTACTCAGCCTCGGGTGGTCCAAATGAGTAGAGGGGGTTCTATTACCCCTCAGCCATCCTCGGAGTGGTTTTCCGTGGTTTCCCACTTCGTCTTCGGGCAAATGCCGGAATGGTACCTTCTTCAAGGCCACGGCCGCCTCCTTTCCTCTTCCTTGTCTATCCATCCTAACCATCCCTTACCTTCCCTCATGAAGCCCCTGTTCGCTTTGCAGGTGAGGCCGCCTGGGCGAGGTGCCAATCCCACCTCACCAGTTGTATCCCTTCCGATTCGATGTTCCCAGCTCTAGGACACTGCCCGTAGAGGCGGTAGTGGTGAGTTCCCTCGCTGAGTCCGTGGGTTCCACCACCCTGGAGGGTAAACGACTAAAAAAAAAATATCTCTTATTCAAAATCATTTTATTGACCAACTTCTTTTGTTTCCTACCTAGTAGTGTTTCCTCTCCCATGGAATTACACCTTTTCACATAAGGAATTGCGTATGGAAACTATCAGATTATTGGATTCCGAGGGTTATCTGAGCTGGGTCCGTTTTCAATTTTTCATTGACTTTAGAATTTAAGTCAGGTGATTTCAATACATAGTTCATGAATTTTTGAATAGGTCAATAGCGTTCATCATTTAAAAGACCCCAAATCCCTCTGCTCTAAATTCACACGTAAAAGAGAGTGAAGTAATAAAAACGTAACGTGTGGCATTTTGCATTTGCAAGGCTCCGCCGTTAGTGGAAATTCTAAAAGATCATTTTAATTTGAGTTTCCTAAATGAAAATATAATTAGGAGTTTTGGTTAAACATTTGAAGTAATTTCATCGCCTTTAAACATACTTAGTGCATTAAACCGTGAAAATTAAAAATGCAATTTTGGAAAACTGACATCGAATCTAATAATTTGCACACCTCTGTAAAGACAGCTATCCCCTCCACCACTACAGATAGAATAGTAAGTAAAGGCGATTGATGAGAAATGAAAAGATAAGTTACAGAAGGAATTAATATTTATTAAGCTGTAAATTTGATTGAGTATATCTTAGTTATAGAACTACCGACAGTAGTGGCTACGCTGGCTAAAGCGCAGCATTAGGTCATGGGGCCAAGCTCTCTACTGACTCGGTAGACACGTGGGTACGAGCCCCACCATCGGCTGTCCTTGAAATGGTTTTCCGTGGTTTCCCATTTTCAACACCAGGCAAATGCTGGGACGGTACCTTCTGACAGGCCACGGCCGCTTCCTTCCACATCCTTGCCCAATGTCATTCATCTTCATCCATTCCATCTCTCATTCTGATGCGCAGGTCGCCCACGGGCGTCGACTTGAAAGACCTGCACTCGGCCTCTCTGGAGGCTACACGAAAAAGAAGAGTTATAGAACTGAGGCAATGAAAGAACAGGATGTAGGATAATAATCACCGATGTAGGACATTAGCACTTTTTGTTACCATTACTACAGGACAGTTATCGTATTAGGGATGCGGACGTCCTTGTATAATTGTTATTTAATCTGTGCCCCGTTTGCTGAGGTCTATGCTCCTCCGCAACATTCTAATAGCACTTCCTTCCATACCACATTTGCTGTTTGCTTGCCTTTTGGTTCTACTGTATTTGAGCTTTGACGTCATGAAAGGATTTTGTTCGCGATAGTGCGACATACAGTTGTCCGTGGCTAAACACCGGTTGTGGTAAATAAATGCCTACTTGATCTAGTGTTTGACCTTGAGCTTAATTGATAGTTATACAAAAAGCCAAACGTACTGGAAACTGCCTCCTTTAGAAGGAAAAGGGCATAGAAGTATCTGATGGCGTAAGGTCAAGGCGAAGAAGTAGGACATTGTTTCCAACATTTGAGGGTATTCACCGTTATCAATTTGTATCAAGAAGTTTGCAAAGTCACGTTGATCTGTATCCGCTCGCATATTTTTGTTGAGTTAAAAAAATTGAATAATGGCCACAAAGGGGAGAACCTTACTGACATTTGGACTGAAGCTGCTCTAGATGCATGAGGCACAACAGGCAGTACCTGCCTAAAATCTCCACCTAAGATGATAATTTTTCCTCCGAATGGCACGTCGTTTTTCATGATGTCCTTGAGACACCGATTTACACAAATCAACGCGTGCATATTAGCCAAAGGGGCTTCATCCCAGATGATAAGTTTTGCTGAACGAATATAAAAAGCTTCCTTGCTGTTAACTTGTATTCCTGTTACAGAACTTTCATGTAATAGTTGAGTTAACTTGAACTGGCTGTGTACAGTGCGCTTCTGAGTTAGTAACATTGCTGCAATACCAGTCCATGCAACAGAAACTACATTTAACCCCAAATTTGTGCAACTGTGAATTAAGCATTGGTAAAGAAATGTTTTCCCGGTGTCCCCTGGACCGTCAATGAAATATGCATTACTCATCCTTTCATTGCTGTTTGGTACTAACCCCAAAATTTCTGTCATTATAGCTGTTTGGTTTTCATTTGCTTGGTTTATCTTCCGACTCAATTCATCCTCATTAATTTTTGGATAATTCATTGGTAAATTAGTCTGAGGGAAACGATGAATAATAGCTTGCAATTCGAGAGAAGTAATGGGAAGACCATGGAGCTTTAATGCATTAGAAATATGTATAAGAGTTAACTGATATGCCTTGTTAGGTTCGTGAAACAGCAGATAATTCTTGAAAATGTCCCATAACTGTCTTACATTTGAAGGGGTATGAAAGATACATATGTTAGAAAACAGTTGTCATAACTGAAAAAGCATCTGGAATTTTGACGCTTCTGCCAAACAACGTTGCCATTCAGAATCATCAATCAGCAAACCTCGCTCCTTAGCTGTTTCTTTAAAAGTAGAATAGACAACGGCTTTGTATGTTCGTAGGTTCTGGGAGCTGGTATCACCTATGACGTGAAGCAATAACAGGCGTAAATAATACATTTCTGTTTTAGTAGGCGAAACATTATTCATTCTACCTATAGTTTTTTCTTTTTTTTTCTTTTTTACCACTGGCAGTTGCTCTTATTCCAGACGTAATGTACTGGTGTTTCAGGATATATATAAGGACTTCTGGCTTGCGAATCCCGTTCTGGTTATTGTATGTATACATGCGACATTAGCGCCCGAGTGGAGCAGGTAGAAGTTAACGATATCATGTATGGATACATGCGACATTAGCGCCCGAGTGGATCAGGTAGAATTTAACGATATCTTGACGTAATTAGGGAATTGATGGCCCTATACCAGTGAATATTATAATTATATGGATGTATTGAAACACCAAACGAACGAAATAAAAAAATGAATAAAGAAATATTTTGTTCTTGGCGTGATTCAAACCGCATAGAAGATTTTTAAGTGAATGCGTTATGTCCCCAAGGAGATCTGATCTCTGTTAATATGAAGATGTTTACGTGGATTCATATTACTACAATGTAGCGGCTTCGGTGGCGTAGTCGGTAGCATTCTGAGCTTCTATGTCCAAGATAGCGGGTTCAAACCCGGTCGAAGCCGTCGGATTTTTTAAGAGCGTTAAAATCCCTCAGTATGCCTTCCTTCGGAGGGGAAGTAAAGCCGGCGGTCCCATGTCATAGATTTATGGCATGTTAAAGAACCTGCCACTAATTGCACTTGTGTGAAGCTAAATTGGATAGGTTAAGAATGTAAACAACGCTCTTAGGTTTCAACGTTCGTTGCCAAGAGCCGACTGGGATGGCGTCTAGTAGCTAAGTTCTGAACTTGGCATAGTAGTCGTTGACGGTGGCGCTTGGCGGCAAAAGTAGGAACTATCTGAAAATTCAAAGTTGCAGTACTTAAATTAATAAACCGATAACACACACTATTACAGTCATCACAATTAACACCGGTTATCAGACAGATTCTACACACACCCAAAGTACACGGGGTTACATGACCGCGTTGTCGCAGCCCCTAAACTTAAGAACCAACCAACCTTACTACAATGTAAACCACGATGAAGATGGGCACACTACTTTACCGGACTATCATGATACAGAGTAAGTCGTTGTCGCCTAGTGACAGTCCATCAAGTTAGATTTATTACTGGGGCGGCGTTGAATATCATGATACAGTGTTAGTCGTTGTCGCCTAGCGACAATATGTCCATCAAATCATTCGATTCTATTTTCGTGAAAGAAGTAATATTCGCAATTATCTTAATAAACGCATGATATAATCAAGTAAGGTGGGTATCAATCGATAATGCGTGACGGGCATTACATTTTAAGACAGCAAACGTCGTCGTAGCGCAAATACTTCCCGAGATATTTCAGTTTTAGTAAAGGATGACATTTTTTGAAAACTATTTTTAGCTTATTTTCAATTTTGAAAAATAGGCTTATGAGATCACCTTTTGTCCGTGTGTGTGTGCGTGTGTGTGTGTGTGTGTGATTGATTCGTGTGTGTGTGTCCCCCTAATAAAATCTAAACGGCAGGAGCGATTTCAATGAAACTCGGAACGTTCATAGCACTATTCCCGGCGACCTCGACCGTGCCCTTCAAATTTTGTTACGACTCACCAATCCAACATGGCGGCTGTGCGAAATATTTCACCAGCATTCAATATCTCCGAAACTATTACCGATATTACCCTGACATTTTCTATGGTGATAGAGAGAACTACTATAAGTTCACTTATGTGACATTTGAAAACCTGGTAACTACAAAACCAACATGGCGGCCAAGCGAATTTGCGACTTTTAAATAGACGTTTCTCGTGATTTGACCAACCAAACGCAATAAAACTTGGTACAGTATATGTTTATATACATTGTAATGCACCGACATCTAACTTCGTTCAATTGTTTACATAATCACAAGATGGCGGATGTGCGAAATATTTCACCGGCATTCTATATCTCTGAAACTATTAGCGGTATCTCCCTAAAATTTTGTACGGAGATAAAGGGCACTACTGGAAGTCCATCTATAAGACTTTCAAAAACCGGTTAACTACAAAACGAACATGGTGGCCAAGCGAATTTGAAAATTTTAAATAGACCTTTCTCACGATTTAATGTTCCAAGCGCACTGAAACCTGGTACAGGAAATATTTATACACATTGTAATCCACTGGTATCTAATTTATTTCAATTGTTTAGATAACCTCAAGATGGCGGCAGTGCGAATTTTAAAATTAAGTTTTTATTTCTTGTGATGTAGTCGTGCGATCGATGTGAAAGTTTGAATAATGAACCTACGCAATAATTTTCCTTTAATGGTACATGACTCAATGGCCTATACATTTAACAATCCAACATGGCGACCATCCGAAATATTTAGACGATACTGAGTATCTACGATTCTATTTTAGCAATCAAACTGCATTTTTTAATGTTCATAGGGGCTATGAACTTAAGTTCACCTATAGGACTTTAAATAACCTGGTGATCACAAATCCAACATGGCGGTGAAGCGAATTATAAATATTTACATGGACGTTTCTCGCAATTTAACCATACGACTACAGTGAAACTTGGTACAGTAAATCCTTATACGAATATTAATCCACTGGCATCTAATTTATTTCAATTGTTTCCATAACCTCAAGATGGCAGCTGTGAAAAATTTTAAAATCTCCTTGTTTTTTCTTGTGTCCTAATTATGCGATTGAAGTTTTAATACTACACGTTCACAATAATCTGCATGTAACAGTACATAACTGTAGGACCTACATATATAAAATTCAACATGGCGACCATCCGAATTATTTAGTCGGTTCTTAATATCTACGAATCTATTACAGCAATCAATCAGAAATTGTGTATGTTGATAAAGGCAAATAACAAGTAGGATATATGAAAATAGGCTGTATAGTTCTTCACGGAACTACTTGTAATATATAAGATCGGTACACACACTGTGAGTGGGAGCAAAATTTGAGCGCAGGATACTTTTACACAAGTAATGCCTCTGTTCTCCGAATATAGGCTATATGCTACACAACAAATATAGCTTTGAACCATTTTTCCAGCGTTGCCTTATTAACAACTAGCTGTTACCCACGGCTTCGCCCGCAATAACATTTGGAATCCCGTTATAACATTAGTTATATAGACAGATAAGCATGGTCTATCACCTGAAACCAAAAATGCATGGGACGAAAAAAAACATCAAAATATCATGTTGGTTTCGGACCCTAAAAGACGTGAAAAATATAATAGAAATATTAAAAAAAAAAAATGAAATTTCATTCGAATCAATTTTTATGTCATTCCTGGGACTTAGAAAATTCCGACCAAAAAGTACAAAATCATTAATAACTCCGTAAGTATTCGTCGCATGATGAAATAGCAAGAGACAAAAAAGATGTAATGTGTTATTGTCTACAACATAGGCCATGTATAATTTTACACTCAGACATATTACGTTTCCCCCCCCCCCACCTCCTCCAAAATGTCACCCTTCCCCATGGGCCCCTTAAATTGGATTTATGAAAAAAACGGTCAAACACATGTTTAGTTATTTTTAATGCTGATTTTTCTCGGCTGAGTTCCAAACTCCTCGCCTATGTCGTTTAAGAGATACACGCTCCGTTAGGAATCCTTCAACCCCCACTTTTCACCTCTTTCACCTCATAATATACACCACATCGAAAAACCCTCAGACACATGTCTTCTTATTTTTAATAAAGAGTCTATATGCCGAGTATCACATCCCCCAATGAAACCAATCGGGAGATATTGCTATTCAATGAAATGCAGGTCTACCCCCTTAACACCCCTTTAGAACCTGAATATCCAAAAATCCTTTCTTTGTGGGCGTTTGCGGCCCTTGAGAAAGCTGCATACCAAATTTCATTCCAATCCGTTCAGTGGTTTCTGAGATTTCGTGATGAATAAATCAGTCAGTCAGTCAGTGAGTGAGTGAGTGGTATTTGAGCTTTATATAGTAGATTAATATTGTAGTTTTCAGTCGGCCAACACAGAAATCATTCCAATTACTGGAATATGTGGAAAAGAAAATGAAATAAATTACGTGTGATTAAGCTTGATATAATTGTTACAGACTATTGAAAAAGATGAAAACTCGTCAAACGAGCATCATCAGATCCAAATATTCAAGACGAAATAGCTCTCTCACCTACAGTTATACCCACAGACCGTCAGCCATCCAGGAAACTCGTCAGAGAACTTAGTAAGTGTTGTATTTATCACTGATAATAGGCTATTAAGGGATTAAGTACCGAAAATAGAACTATTTATTTTAATGTTGCAAAACTCAGAAATGACTATCCCATAAACAAAACAAAATCATTCTTTCTCCTCCAAACATTAGTAGTAGACAAACAATTTATTATGTTGTGGTTATACCATTTAATCCTCACAACAAAGTACTTGTAGTTCATTTCCGCATATTAGTTTTAGGGCTTACTGATTAAGTGTATCACAGCAATAGTAACTACACCTTCATAGATTATATCTTCGATGAAAGGTTTGGCCCATTTGTCCCACATGCGTGCAATGGCAATCATTGCTTTATGTTCGACCCTGATTATTATATGTAAGAAAACTGTACTATAATGTGGCTCATTATAACACTATTTTTCATTATGAAACAGTTTCTTCCACCAATCAGAGCTCAAGAAACAGTTGTTTGACCAATTAGATAATTAGATGCACTGAGTTCCACGGCCTTCTAATTTAAGTTTCACTGCCTGGCCTAGTGGCATAGTAGGGTAATCGAGGAGGCCATGGTCAAATACAAGGCATTATCTGCCTCTCATGCGCTCTGTTCAGTACATAAAACTGACGTAATCTCGACAGATATTTATGTATATTTATGTTCGAACATAAAATAGTTCTAATAATTATCGTCGAACATAAACAGTCGTATGCAACTCGCCTATAATGGTATTTAAGACACTCGTATGGAACTTAAAAAATTCGCATACGCTCGTTTTATAAACATACTCGTGTCTTAATTATTGCCATTATAGCCTCGTTGTATAGCCTAATGTACTATTCTAATGCATATAATGTGCCCTTTTAGCAAGAAATATGCAAATCACAGTATGCCAGCAATGCTCAAATCGGGATTTTCGGGGTTATGGTATGTTCTCCCACTCTGTGACTTACACATTTTGGATTAAATAGAGGATACACTTCCAAAATAAAAACAAAATCAAATCTTATTATAAAACATTTAATTAACCAAATATATGGCGCTACAAACAAATTAAACAAATAAACTGCTGACCAATCCTTCTAACTTGTTCAAAGTGAACAAGGAATAAACAAATGTTATATTAAAATACATGGTTTCCTACAAACCAACAAACTTATAATTCTTTTCACTTCCATAGAGTATCCCTTTAAAAATTCAATACACTCACGAGCTCCAATGGCTCGATACTTTCCAATATAAACGGTGTTACTCTTTTACACACCTCAATATCTATTTTATGAGTTTCTTATAATCAAACAATACATAATCTTACTTAACGTCAATGTTACTCCTTTACTTAAATTTTTGGGCTTTTCACAATGTTCTCATGTTACCACCTTTCTCAAGTTAACAAATTCACTACAGTGCTTGGGAAAAATACTTGTGTACTCCCGAGTTATAGAAGACTACTCGAATAAAGTCAAAAATTATGATCACTCCCGAAATCTAATTGTCTTCACTGAACTCGTGAAATCCTATATCAATATACCATTATATTAGGGATTTATATTCATTATTATTTGTCTTAAAAGACCATCATCTCATAAGAAAGCAAACGATCTGAACTTGCAAGCGGTAACTCTCATCTACAAGAACCTCGGTTCGAATCCCGGGTCATTAACAAACTCTAAACACTCATGGTGTATTATTACTTCCAACAGACGGTCCCCTCCGACCTACCACACTTTCAATAGCGAGGGGTCGGACCGTAACACTCAACTCGATTTATTGCCCAGGAGTGAGACCCTAAGTTTCGCCCACACGGGACGGCTACACTCATGCTTTAAAACAGCTATTTCTTATATACAGTTCTCTGAACAGACCTGGCGTTTCTTTCATTCATTTTAACAACATTATTTAGGTTCAATGACCACTCTCGTAACATTGGCATTTATTAATTATGAAGTGTCATCATTGATGGGTAAGAATACTTCAATACAACAACAATATTTAGGGGTAAAAATGTAGACTTTCACGACCGGCTTCAACAACTAGACGAGTTTGGGTTCGACTCTCTCAACTGCCTCGGGAACCAATCCCATACTGGAGGACTTATATAAATGCGACTTAGGGCGGCCTCGGCCTTATAACCTGTGCTCATAATACAATAAATTTTCACCCTATTATAATACAATATAACACACATGGCCTCGTGATCTACATCATTATATGGAGGACTTATCATAGCTCAATTACCGCAATCAACTGTCCCTCACAATTAATTTACCGAGTATATTTAGATTCAACGCCTTCCTAGCGTGACAATTTACATTAATGCACTACATTGCGCTATACATTACTTTAAGGCCTAGCGTCTTCCAAAGAACTGATAAATTCAAAATCAACATTTGATCTATATCTCAAATTTTTATATTAATCCTCTCCCGTGACAATAATCGCTATACTTTAAGAACATGTATTCACACCATGTCTTTATTCTTTTACAGGAGCTCAAAAGCTATTACTTTCATATAATTTAACTTAATCTTCATTTATATAATTTTTATTATTGTTATTACGCTTGCTTTCATAACATTTATCAAATACACTGATATTTTATTTCATACATTTCCTCTAAGGGATTTATTCATTTCACATAATCATTTTATAATTTCTCATTTTTTTTATTTGTTCAGATCGAGCTCTTATTCTGTTATTTGTTATTCAAAAACATCCCTACTTCTTATTCTCAGGTGGATTGTACACAAATACTTCCCAACAATTAACATAATGAAAATGGTTACTTACATGCTCGGACGGTCCACAACCGTACTTTCCAACGATGTTTCATTTCGCCCACTCTTTGTGATTAAGCCATCTTGCTCAAATTCATTTCATACACTGACATATCTTGACACACATATAACTTATATACTTTAAACACTGGTAGCATTTTAAAATACGCTTCTGTATTTTTCTATTATACACAATAAAATCACTGAAAAATTTCTATTCTAACACAAATTTTATATATTTACACTACACTGATTTTAATCACTGAGGCTTTGATTAGGCCTTGCACACGTGATTTCTTGATTCCCCGTCTCCAAGGGTGAAACTAGTAGATGTCGGCTTCCTATCTGACCAGAATATGAAAGTCTCGAACACTCTACCCCTCCCTGGAATGGTACTTCTTCAAATCCGGTTTCCTGACGATCGGCTATTATTATTATTAGCTCGAAATTGCTTCTTTCTAGACCCTATTAGTTTGTCTAGCGAAAGTCTGTCTTGTTCACGGTCTCCCAAATACTCTATCGGTGACCTATTATTTTCTAGCATCTAATGCTCCCCGTAACTTAGTGCTTTTTATAGTTCGTTTGTTTCCTTGAAACAACGTCTTGAATTTAATTCTCCCTTCTGATTATTCAGTTCTATAATTCCTATCTTTTCAGAATCCTATGCGGACCTTATTTTGTCCGACCCTGATCGGGTTCTTTAACGTTGATAGAATGTTTGTTTCACTTTTATGGTACTTCAAAACGTTACGGTCGAAATGAACTGTTATTTGAAGACCATATCGCCTGTTCTTCAAGTTCGCAGCCTACTTTGACTGTAATACTGAACTTTTCACTATAAGACTGATGCTGGCGGAACTAGATCCTGTATTAGGATTTTCCTAAGTCTCCACACGGCGATACTATGATGATACTTATCGGCCACTCCTTACGGGTGCACGTTGGTTGTTGATACAGAGTATCACGACCTCTCGAGGTCTAGTAAGTACTGCATTCGATGTGATGTAGCACAGTGACGCCCCCTCGGGCTGTTTGAAACTGCATTCGATGTGATGTAGCCTGACGCCCCCCTTGGGCTGTCGGAAACTGCATGATGTGATACAGCGTCTCCCCTCAAGGAGTCTTTGTAAACTGCATGATTGCCTTGGCTCTGCCAGGACTTTTATACTCTTTGGCGACAAAAAGATAAAATCCACGTCTTTTTCGGAACCAACTTTTGAAGTAATGGTCGCACACTATTAAAATTTATATCTCTGGAAAGCTCGTTTTCTAAACGTAAACTGACTTCATTGCACATGAAAATCGATCGTGCAGTTCTGAGATATTAAATAAAATTTGGTCCTCAGCTGTGTGGGTGTTACAGTTGATTTTTAATTCCCCCTCCTTGGGTCTCGGGGAACTCCCAATGACGTATGGCCACGTCGGCACTTCTTTCCTGGGCATTTACTATAACATCTTTCTCCACACAAAAATCTCTATTCCGAAATGATTCACAATGCTGTATTTCTTTAGTTAATTTTATTCTTGCAAATGGGTTAAATCTAATTATTCTTCTTCTGGCACAGCTGCGCGGTTGCCATTTTCCTGCAACGTACGGGCAATTTCCGAAACACGCTCGCAGTCACTCCGACGGAAAATTCCACTCGTTCTATTAATATTCGTGACTGGCTCCTTATCAATGCGTCATGCATGATCTCATTTCCTGGCCACCTGGGCTCCAGTTTATTACACAACGTTATGCTCGCCCTCTTGTATAAAATCTTTCTATGTTCCACTTATTTATTTATTTATCCGAGTCCAAAACACATACATATATACATATAAATTACACTAAATTTCATTACTCCAGTGTTCAACTGTTAGAATGGCACAGTCATTGGCTTCTATCAAGTCCTGCATAGTACATGGTCTTGATAACATGCTGCAATTCAGAAGGTGCTCAGGGTCTTGTCTTTCACCACATCTACAAAGTTCTTCAGCACTGTATCCCCACTTCATTAAATTGCTTTTGCACCGAGCCAGTTCTCAGTCGGTTTAGCGTCTTCCAGGATTCGTATTGTAGGTGGTAGCCAGCTGCCGGCTTCTCCTTCATTTCCCACGATCCTCCTGGTGATTTTGCTTTCCAAAGTTCAATTCGGCGAGCTTCAGCTGAGGAATGAATTGATATTGTTGTTTGGAGGAAGCTCTTTCTTGATTTTAGCCTAGGTGGACGGACATCAAGTCCATACATTGGATGTCTTGGATCTGTTTCTTGCTTTTTCTTCTCTACTTCTGCCACTACTTGTCTTCTAACTTCTGGAGGTGCTACTCCCATAAGCGGAAAGATCTTATCGACAGAAGTTGGACGTAGACAGCCTGTCACAATGCGGCCTGTCTCATGGAGGGCAACATCTACTTGGTTGGCATGAGCAGAGTTCCTCCAGACTGGGGCAGCATATTCTGCAGCAGAGAAACTCAGAGCAAGGGCAGTTGTACGCAGGACACTAGGCTGAGCTCCTGCAACGTACGGGCAATTTCCGAAACACGCTCGCAGTCACTCCGACGGAAAATTCCACTCGTTCTCTTAATATTCGTGACTGGCTCCTTATCAATGTTCCACTGAAGACTGTATATTTCCTTCCTTCCTTTTACCAAAATACATGGATTCGACCCCTTGAACCAATGGTACATGGGTTCAATAAGCTACCCCAAAATTGTCCTCTTTATACACTTTTTGAAAACATAAATAATATTACTTGTTTTGTTATTCGTTTGAAAAGGAATATTAAAATTACGGTTGTGCAAAACTATTTGTTAAAATGATGATATTATTATTTGTATGAATTTAACAAATTCTATTGTTTCCCCGATTCGCTGTCAAGTGTTTATTTTTATTTGTTTTGAATCCGTCCTAATATCTTCTGGACAAAGTTTCCTGTGTATCCGTTAATCTTTGCAATAGTGTAAATATTGTATTAAGTTATTTCCTGTAGAATTTTATGGACTTTGGTGTTTGTTGATGGCCTTAGTGAGGAGACTGTTTGTAAAAGGCTGCCTTCTTATGTGCACCCGGGTGAATGTAATCCTTTCTGATAGCGGTGGAGGTTGTAGTTTGTTTTCCGAGAAAGATATAAGTGAAACATTCATTCTTTCTCGAAATTTAAATGTCTAAGTAATTAAGAGAACTACAGTTATTCTCGGATTCCACAGTGGATTTGATTTGGGGTGCAAGTTGTTTAGGCGCATACTAAGTATATTAACTCTCACATTGAATACACAACATAGTAACATACTCTCCTACAGTACAATTAATTTAAAGCTCATGTTTATTTATGCTCCTACACAGGAAAATGAACCTAGTGTGAATACTTCTATAGGACAGCATATCCACATACGGCTGGGGACGTGACCATTCACAAGGAACATATTGGATCAGAAGAGCATTGTTAGATACTCGGTGTTTCAAGTTCAGCGACGATATGTAAAACAGCCTTTATTCTTATTTATTAATTAATTTATTTACGAGATGACCCGGTGAACTTCGTACCATCTGAAATTGATTTGATTATAACTCTTCATAAGCGATTATTATTCTCTATCAACATTCCAACTCCAATTACATGAGATCGATAATAATAGCCATACAGTGTACGGTTTATGTTTTGCATGGTTATTGAATGAAACTCGTTTGCAAACCAAATAAATTAAATATCTTTTATTTACATGAAAGATAAATGCAGTTAACATTTAATGGAATGCTTTCTAGTTAACTACGTTTTTAGTTTTGTTTTCCGGCGCGTAATTAAACAAAGATGACGGCTTTCCGACACGCGAACACGTGATACACACGGAAACTCCAAGTTAATTCCACAAACTTCCAACGATTGGCCTTGTGATTTGTTGATGGTCATTGCGCAGGCCAGACGCACGGGGAATTGCAACCTTTTAAAATCAAATGGCATGTACGTTGGAATCATCGGGATGTGCGGAATCAAAGCATTCTTTTTATTTTTCCTTGATAACCGTGCATCGATGACGTTGTTCATAAGCCTTTTCACAGCCAGTCTCGTTCCATTGCATATTCGAGGCTGATTGATGTTACGCAAAATGATGATGACTGAGCCTACTTTCATTTGCAAATTGTGGGGTGGCAATCCAGGCAATTTCATCGAATTCATAAATTCTGTGAGATAGTTGACTACCACAACCTGGTTGATAACTGTGCCAACCGATTTGAAGGAAAACAACTGTCCCGAAATGAAATTTTGAATGGATTCGTTGAGCACAGACAATAATTGAATTATTTCGATTATTAGTAATTAGTGTACGAAATGTATACGTCAACAACTTGGCCACAGGCTGCAATGAAGATTATTATTATTATTATTATTATTATTATTATTATTATTATTATTATTATTATTATTATTATTATTAACCAACCACTCGCCTGGCTTTACTGTTATGCGAGCTTCTATGAATATGTTTATTTGTTTAAACGCACTTTTTAAACAAATTGTCGATATTTATAAAATTAGAGTGCAATTCGTTACTGTTGCGGGTAATTCTGTTTGAATATTCCTTTCAGTGCGCCCCATGTGTATAGACCGTGGCCTTCGTTATACTCAAGGCCTGGAAATAGAGCTGAGACTTGGTGCGCCAAACTGGTAGTTCCACTTTACGCCACTAGGATCGCGGTCCGGCGCCCTAGTTGTCTGCTTTTGACTATGCGTTACATGCAACTCAAGTACATTTAATACATGTTTTTTAGCATTTCTTACCTGTTTTCCTCCAGTTTCCCCCAAATTATGAATACTGCTCACTCTTGACTGTATTTCACTTCACTTTAAGAATTTTTCTGTCAAGGGGCTTACTTCTTAAATTCAGAAACGTTGCACTACTGCCCGTGTGGTTCACACCAATATTCTTTAAAAGTGGCCTTAAGAACTTTTGCAGAAGAACTACAGAGAGAGAATTGCCAATACACACTTCACATTTTGTGTGCTCGGAAAACGTTTCAGTTAAAATATTTGTGAAATTTGACGCTAAATATTTTCGAGACATGAAATTTACGGTTGTTGTGACAAAGTGAGAAATTGTTTCCAACAGATAAATAAAAGAAGCTTTGGGATATCTTAATCCCCCTCTGTCTTGAAAATGTATTAAACTAAATGGCAGGCTTGAATTTGCTGGAGCTGATATTTTCTCTAAGCAACCTTCACAGTCTGTTCTCTCTTCTGCCACTCTTACAAGAAATCCCGCTACCATTGCAATTGAAATGGAAGATAAAGACGCTGGCTTTTCTGAAAACAAAAATAGAGATTTCAATGCTAAAATGACCATCATAATGTTTTAGTTCAATGAACTTAATATAGGCTATATGCCCCATATTCTTACCTTGAACAGGGCTTTCAAGAATCTCCCAGACATGTGCCGGAAGCTGGGGTGTTTCTTTAGCATTGGCTGGGTTTTGCACCTTCCGCGATTTTTTAGGCTTCAGAAACTTGGTCAAGGTGCCTGTTACGACTGCATCTTCCCTCAGCTCCACATTCCCACTTCTAGAAGATGCGATAATTCCTGTGCTAAGTGTTGACTCGATGGCATGCAGGCATGATCTCACGTCCATCATGTCATTGTTACCTCCCTTATTTCTCAGGTGACTGAAGAGCAGTTCTACATCGTCACTAGAGAGATTCCGCGTAAGCACATAATGGAAGCCGATAGAATACTGATTAGAAATCGTATGCAGGACGCGGTTGATGAAGTTGTTAGCACCAAAGCTTGATAAGTTTCCTTTGTAAGTCTCATCTTTTTATCGGGATAACTTTGAATCTGTGACAGGTACGGCAGAAATTCATTGGTCAGCCATGAAAGTCTCTCATCATTAACTTCACTGAAAATAAACTTGTCGGTGTTTCTGGAATGAAGTCCGTGTGTGGTATTGCAGATATCATGTATATCAAACCATTTCCTAAAAATTTCCAAGAATTGTGTTGTTTCTTCAACTTTCTCTGGGCACACGACTTCCATGCTCTTAAGCCCAGCTATTGTCTCTGGAGTAAACACCAATTTGGCTCTTACCACATTCATTTTTTCTAAATTGCTTGGATATACAACCTTCCTGCTAATTTTCTAACTGGCTTTACTACTAGCTTTTTCTGTAAGTGGTACAGGTTCTTGAGATGATCACTAGTTATTAAATTGTCATTGCCGAGAAACATGTCTAAATTCTTGTCATACAATAGTCTAGACTTTATGGCCATTTCATCAATGATTAATGAACCAACCTTCTCATTATTGTGAGTCAGTGACTTTTCTTCGTCTGTCAACCTAGCTTTTGCAAGTGACGTGACACCTGTCTCTCCGTTCGTATACCCAATGTACGTTTTCAGTGTTCGTGGATGAGGAAGTTGTAAAATATTTATATCTCTAAGTAAGCGGTAGCCGACGGTGATTTATTATAGAGCAATACACATATTGTTATTGTTGTTTCATTGTATTTACACTTTCGTTTCATGAAAGCTCGAATTTGTTCAAGTAAGAAATTAGCCTTCAAGTCCCCACGATCCGCTTCACTCTTGAGCTTCGATATTTGAACATCGAGTTTGTCCTGACGTTCCACTGAATGTAATTTTTGTTTCAATGAAATTATCTTCTGATTCAATGACTTAATTGTAGTTCTGTATACTGTACTTTTTCTTAGTGCCCTCCTTAATTTTAATTTTGTTGACTTGCAATGAGTTTGCTTGATTGTAGAACATTGCGTTCCTACACTAACACGTGGTTGATCATGGTTTTCTTCAATTCGTTCATCCAAATAGTGAAATGAAAATCCACAGCCTGCTTCCAGTCTCCGACCGGGTCAGGAATGGAATGAATGAAGCCCCCATCTAGCGGCGAGGATATGAACTGTGCCGGCTGCCGAGGCCTGACGCACTCCTCTGGGGCAATGATTAAATGCATGACAGATGAAATGAAATGATAGTGGAGAGTGTTGCTGGAATGAAATTTTGACAGGGAAAACCGGAGTACCCGGAGAAAAACCTGTCTGCCTCCGTTTTGTCCAGCACAGATCTCACATGGAGTGACCGGGATTTGAACCACGGACCCAGCGGTGAGAGGCCGGCGTGCTGCCGCCTAAGCCACGGAGGCTCCATCCAAATTGTCTTCCGTAAAATTTAAATTACCTGAACATTTCTTTTTATTGTTGATATGTATGTCTCTATCGACACGTGCTCTTTTGTGCGTATTTCTATTTATTTGTGCTTGTTTATGTTCGGGGTAGTCCTCAAAAACCGTCGGAAATGCGTTCGGTAAGAGCGTTCTCTTTGTAGTACTTATACTAAAATCAAGAGTCCTTGAAATGCTTGCTACAAATTCTAGATGACTGTTTTGGTGTCCACAAAGACCATGGCTTTACCCCCTCACGTGAAACAGCTAGAACCCATTGTTTCAGTAGGCCTATGTCATTGTTCAATGGAAATTTATGAAACGAAAGTCCATTGCCTTTAACTTGACGAGATTTACAACACGGCACGCTACAGTACACCATTTTTGACGAACACAATAATAACACTAATATTTAAACATAAGTTACTCTATTAAAATCATTCAGTGATTTATATCTAAAGTATTTATCACACATACATGTCACATTTACGCTAGTACACTGGATTAAAACTTGCTTTTCACTACGTCTTGCTCATAAAGACCACTTAGCACCCATCTCAATATCAGTCAAGCAGCAGTCTACTGCTCTTAACGAAAGCACAACTATAATACGACACGCTTCGCCAGTCAATTTTAAACTCACCTTAGCTTTCTCACTCATAGGGACACCTTATTTACCGCCAAATACAGACACACTAATCACATTGTACGTAATGCAAACGGCACGAATAAGGACGCCAGACAGCGAACCTAGTGGCAAAATGCGGAACAAGTTCGAACCATCGCTCGCAATGATGTCTGGCGCCTCATTTTCAGGCCTTGTATATAACGTAGGCCACGGTATAGACTACCCGGCCGCTCTAATGTTATGCGGGCTGGACGCGACACAGTCCTGCCAGGGGCTATCGTCTTGTTTATTTGTTTAAACGCACTATTTAAACAAATAAATGTGTTTCCGTTGACTTTTAAGAAATGCAAGATTTTTCCTGTACTATTGAGACGATTTTGAATATTTTGGCACAAAACGCACCTTCTAACTTCTAAGTTCAACCGACAAAAAACTCGACGCAAAACTGTCGCCTCTAATCGCAGTTAGACTCCAGCTCAAAATCATATCCAAGTTAATAATAGTCTAATGATAATATGTTGTTCATAAAGATGATGAAGATAATGATTGTTGCCATCTCTGGAAGCATGAGAAACATATTTAGATAATAATGTGAGATAATAGAAGCTACGCGAAAGCATAAACCACTCACTTAATTGGGTGTAATTGTCTTTTTATAGCGCTACTGAGTTGTCTGCATGTTGTGCTAGTTGGCTGTTTCTTGCAGTATCCCGAGATTTAGGAGTCGTTTGGCATCTGGCCCGTAACGCCGAGATAATTGGTAAAGTGGACGGGGTAATGGCTTGAGTCCTTGGCCAGATGTCACTTCTCGCACACGAGAAATTCTAGGGCAGAAATGTGTGGCACATTGTTTAGAGATATTTCACCGATGTTCCGGAGAACTTGAGTTAGTAGTAGGCTCCATCACAATTAACTACAGTATAAGCCAGTCTACGACGGAGAAACTCCACCTTTAAGTATCTCATACTAAATGGTTGTGTGTGAAGTGCTCACTATCTTCAAAGAAACATTCGATGCCTTTCTTAAGACAATTGTTACCTAGATTGCATACCTGGTGAGTTAGCCGAGATCGTTACGGCGTGGCTGCAGGCAGTCGCTCACTTCCGGGAGATGAGGAGGTTCGAATCCCCCCCCCGCCGGCAACCTTGAAGATGGTCTTCTGTGGTTTCCTATCTTCCTTCCAGACAAATGCCGGGGTTGGCCCCTGCTATAGGCCACAGCCACTACCATCCAACTCCTCGTCTTGACAATCACACTTTCCTCCCCAGACAACACGCCACACGCGACGGTACTTGTAGCTCACCCCATGGGTGTCCGCATAGAAGCAGCTACAAACTCTGGCAAGCCGAACATGTCCTCGGACACTGCCGGCATTAAAAGTCATACGCTAAAATACATTTAAAAAAACATCGAGTACAGTCATTTCATTTAAATGTACTCCAGTCTAGATACTAAATAATTTTAAGGGGAAGTATGATTGAATTCTAGTTTAAGGCCAAATCCCAGCATATTTAGATCCTCAATTATTCTCGTTACAGCTGAGTCTGTTTTTGTAATATTGCTTAACCTCACTTTCCACAATACCTCCTTGTTCCCATACAACTCCACAAACTTCACACTTTTCCTCTCGGTCGATTTCTGGGTGCTAGGACGTTTGGGTGGAGTTTCACCTTCTGTCATATTAGTTCCACTACTTTGTCTGAATTAACACTGATGAGGAGGGCTCCATGCGACTTAACTCTGACCTGATGGCGCCTTCCGAGTTTACTCGGATTGGTTGTTGCCACGATACGAGTAGTGTCCGAGTGAATGCATGCGAATCTCAAAGTGCAGTCGGTCTGAGTTCACTCGTATGTTGTCAATCCAGGTTAAGCGAAGGTCCTACCAGTTTCTCCACGTAACCCGCCAGTGCACGGAACTCTTCAGTCTCAGTCCGATACGTTTGAAAGGTTAGTATTGTGCATCAATGAAGGGCGTCCATCAACTCTTGTTTTCTCTAAGTCAGAGCGTTGCACTATAGCATTTCTACCCCTCAGAATAGGATATTATCCCCGGTTACCCTCTCCATTGCGAGACTCGTGCATTAAACAATCTAATCCTATAGCCTACGTACTGTATATGAAGGTTGCGAAGTCAGCACGACGACACCCACAGCAACACCACCTTGATTTTCTATCAAGCAGCTACTCAAATGTCCTCACGAGGCTAATTGCACCGCGTTCGAGCCCTCAAGTCATTTCAAATTTCTGGCCTAAATCGAACCTAGGGTCTTCTATGTAAGGTGCTAGCGTGCTACTCCTACATCACACGGTTGGCATTTAAATGGCTAATATGATTTCATAAGGGCGTGATGTGGTTCGGATTTCGACTTGTGACTGAGAAATCTAACGACAGTCTTCACCTGACTCATTAATAATGTAATATGTTGTTAAGATGCCGTAGCGTTGTTGGAACTCTCCACATCAAAGAGAAGCGAACTTTACATAATCCTATTTGAGTACGCACTCCGCTACGTGCCATATCGTCTCCCATGCCTCACGCTACTTACTGTAGCCTACATGTGTGCGGTGAACTAATCCTGTTCTATAAAGAGTAGCCTACTTCATCAGCTACTCGAGATGTCTCACAGGAGTGGAACAAGATCCTAAGAAAGATATCACATGGACTTTTCAAAATACTCAACTGAGATTCAAAACCCTCATATGTTACAGATAATAATAATAATATCGTATGGCCTCGGGTGCCGGGTGCAAGCGTCGTTATTTGACGTCCAGAGGGCATCTTGCATGTCGAATTTTGTCGTTCCTTGGAATGCTATGAAAGTCAAGGAGGATAGATATCAAAGCTCATTGACACTAGAGCACTTTTTAGTAGAGAATGGAGTAACTTTGTGCTGGCGGAAAATCCCGAGATTAATTTTGCCATTATGAACACGGTCTACTGAATTCAAATAGGTTCTCTAACATGCCAACAACGTATGACATGCGTGTCGTGATTTTTGTCGCCTTTCAAACATTACGTACTACGGCCAGGAGCGAAACTGCAAGCTTGGGGTTGATAGTCCTGCACGATAACCACTCACCCACCGTGGCAAGCATATACCTAGGTATTCCAGATGGTATAATACAAAGTTTTAAGCTATTACAGGGAAATTAATCTTCGAAGGAAGTGTGAGCGCTATGTCCAGTACCCCCTCCCCATACCTACGTTAAATCGAGTAACTACGACGACCTGCTAGTGACACCTATGAACCCATTGCAATACTTGGGTACTGCTCGCCCTTTTGCAATGGCATTGTGCTTTTCTACTGCGGAATTTGCTTCCCCAGTTTGGTACTGGCCATCTCATGCCAGACAGGTAGATACAGCTCTGAACGATACCTGTAGGTTGATATCAGGTTGCTTAAAACCTACGCCAACAGATAAGCTCTACTATCTGGCTGGAATAGCACCACCTTGTGTACGCAGAGAGGTGGCTGCCAACACGGAGAGGCTGAGAGTGGAAGAGAACAGCGCCCACCCACTGCATGGATATAATCCTCCTCAGTAACGGCTGAGGTCCAGAAAGAGCTTCCTGAGGACATCTGAGATGCTTACCGTTTCACCGGAGAAGGCAAGGCTGGATATATGGAAGAAGTCGATCCGTCACCCCTGCGGTTGGATGCCAGTAGCTGAAGAACTACCACCCGGACACAATGAAAACTGGTTGGTGTGGAAATCCCTAAACAGGTTACGATCAGGAGTTGGAAGACCCCGTGACAATCTGAGGAGATGGGGCCTCAGTGCATGTGACACGTCTTGCGAATGTGGATAAGAACACACCACAAGACACATGTTTCATTGCCCTCTGTGCCCTTCATCTTGTGCAGAGGAAAATCTAATGTTAGCCACTCCGCGCGCCTTGGATGATGCTCAGTATTGGGCACTTGTTATATAATTAGTCATTTTTACCCTTATATGTAGCCTATAACAACTGTACATTTGTATGTTTCCGACACGAGAAATAAATAATAATACTTGGGTGACGTTTCCTGTCTCATCTGCGGCGTTAATTTGATATTCTACGTGTGCAAATAAACATCTTAGAAAAAGCCTGGGATGTTCCACACATTGAAATAGAAAACATGACCAACAGACATCTAATTTACTACACTGGTCAAAAAATGTTTTGCATATTGCATGAAGTTGTATTTACATTGCTGTATGACGACATTTAGTTTATACACATTGGCTAATGTGTTAACTCTAAGATAACATGTCTGTTTGTTTGTTTGTTTCTTTGTACCATGAACTGTTATCGGACATAGAGTTTGTGCATACAACCTGCACAAATGGGGGAAGTGGCCAAACCACTGCTGTGATTGTGGTACATCGAAACAGACCATCAGGCACATTGTCGAAAATTGCAAAATAAGAGCATATTTAGGTGACCATAACTGAGCCGTGCAAGCTGTCTCAAACATTTTCCTGCATCTCTTCTACGTATATATATCCCCTACCATTTAAAGCTCCCGCTAAGAAGTCTTGCTTTGGGTAATGAACTCGAGATGGCAGCACCTTCTGGCTACTGTTTTTATGATGAGGTTGAAGTGCTTCCTCCCAGAGAGCAGCATCGTCTATATATGAAAGTGAAATGTTCTATTAACATTCGTCATTAAAACAAAGCACTGCTTGTAAAATATGCCGCCAAATTAATATTGTAATTTTGTACATTATTACATTGTGTGTCACTAGTTAATTGGGCTATTTCAAAATACCTAGCATGCAGCGCAGCCTGGCTTCCTTGTTCGGGGCGATGTCGTTGTCTTCTGTGACTTGATTAGACGGGGTTGTTCTGAGTGGTCGTGAAATTGATTGTCTATTGAAGCAGGGGCCAGAGGCCCTCGCCTCACCAAGAAATGGAATTAAATTACTAAATATGTGAACCGCAGTGGGTAGGAAGTGAAATTGTCACCCCTGAAACAAGGTCTGCAATTTATTTTCGCCGGAATGGAGAAAACTTATAGATGTTTGGTGTGCCAGCAACAGCCATGTTGGGCAGTTTTTATTATTTAAAATTATTTATTTGTGAGGTGTTGGTTTTTATCTTTAGTGTCTCTGGAAAAAGGATTATATAAAGTATGTTAAAAGGTAATATATATTTTATTTGTGTGCATTCACAACGAGTATGTATTATTATTGTTCTTTTTTATCTGGCATAATGGCCTAATTGTATTCACAGATTAGGTGAAAATTTGTTTGTAATTCTGGGGACACGATTCTAGTTTACCTTTTTTTAACTTATTTATTAGCCTATTTTCAATTTAAAAAAAAAAGGCTTATGAGATCACCTTTTGTCCGTGTGTCTGTGTGCGCGTGTGTGTGTGTGAGGTGTGTGTGTGTCCCCTAATAACATCTAAACAGCTGGAGCGATTTCAATGAAACTCGGCAAGTTCATAGCACTATTCCGGGCGACCCCGACCGTGCCCTTCAAATTTTGTTACGTACCACCAATCCAACATGGCGGCTGTGCGAAATATTTCACCAGAATTCAATATTTCCGAAACTATTACCGATATCACCCTGGATTTTTTACGGTAGTAAAGAGAACTACTAGAAGTTCACCTATGTGACTTTTGAAAAACTGATAACTACAAAACCAACATGCCGGCCACGCGAATTAGCGACATTTAAATAGACGTTTCTCGCGATTTAACCAACCAAACGCAATAATAATTGGTACAGTATATGTTTATACACATTGTAATGCACCGACATCTATCTTCGTTGAATTGTTTACATAACCACAAGATGGCGGATGTGCGAAGTATTTCACCGGCATTCTATATCTCGAAAACTATTAGCGGTATCACCCGGAACATTTGTACGGAGTTAAAAGGCACTACTGCAAGTTCATCTGTAAGACTTTCAAAAACCGGTTAACTACAAAAGGATCATGGGGGCCAAGCGAATTTGAAAATTTTAAATAGACCTATCTCGCGTTTTAATGTTCCAAACGCAATGAAATCTGGTACAGGAAATGTTTGTACACATTGTAATGCACTGGTATCTAATTTAGTTCAATTGTTTACATAACCTCAAGATGGCGGCTGTGCGAATTTTAAAATTAAGATTTTATTTCTTGTGTCGTAATCATGCGATCGAGGTGAAAGTTTGATTAATGAACCTACGCAATAATTTTCCTCTAATGGTACATGACTCTATGGCCTATACATTTAACCATCCAATATGGCGACCATCCGAAATATTTAGACGGCTCTGAATATCTACGAATCTATTATAGCAATCAAACTGATTTTTTAATGTTCATAGGGGCCATGAATTAAGTTTACCTATATGATTTTAAATAACCTGG
Source organism: Meconema thalassinum (assembly GCA_946902985.2). Lineage (NCBI taxonomy): Eukaryota > Metazoa > Arthropoda > Insecta > Orthoptera > Tettigoniidae > Meconema > Meconema thalassinum. The sequence continues at coordinate 848,937,627 of OX336390.1, read as the reverse complement.
CGATCACAAATCCAACATGGCGGCGACGCGAAGAATAAACAGCCCTTTTCAACATATCCCAGGCATGTTCGATAGGGTTCATGTCTGGCGAACATGCTGGCCACTGTAGTCGAGCGATGTCGTTATCTTGAAGGAACGCATTCACAAGATGTGCACGATGAGGTCGAGAATTGTCGTCCATGAAGACAAATGCCACTCCAAGATTCTGCCGATGGCCTTTTCTCGCAATTTAACCATCCGAGTGCAGTGAAACTTGAAACAATAAATCGTTATACGAATGTTAATCCACTGGCATCTAATTTATTTCAATTGTTTCCATAAGCACAAGATGGCAGCTTAGTGAAATTTTAAAATCTCCTTGTTACTTCTTGTGTCCTAATCATGCGATTGAAGTTTGAATGCTACACGTACAAAATAATCTTCATGTAACAGTACATAACTCTAGGACCTACATAAATAAATTCCAACATGGTGACCATCCGAAATATTTAGTCGGTTCTCAATATCTACGAATGCATTACAGCAATCAAACTGATATTTTGTATGTTGATAGTGGCTGTTAACATAAGTAGGATATATGAAAATAGGCTGTATAGTTCTTCACGGAACTACTTGTTTATTTATTTAATGGTCTCTAGGGATATTTTCCTTTAATTGTGTAATTCATTTTCTTCGCGTAGTTTAGGGGTTGGCCTATTTAATGGTCTTTAGTTTTTTTGGTTTGATCCGTCGCTTCCATTTTCTGTTTTTATTGTACGTATTATTGTTAAAAGGTAATATTTTTTCTTTTATTGTCATTTCTCTCTGACGGAGTTTCATTTTTAAATTTCTTTGTTTGGCGTAATTAGGCATGACATACAGTCATCTGTTTTCGCGGCCATTGCAGTTTTTGTTTTTTCATGATGCATTGTAGTCTTTGGTAAGAGTCTTTCGGCGTCTGGAGCGGCTTTCTAACGTGATGTCGTACTTCTGTTTTTTGTTGTTCTTGTTTTAAAACATTCTTGTGTTTGGTTCATTGTTACCTTCTGTTTTTGTTTTCCTGCGTGTTCCGCCGTAATTTTAATTTATTTTTTTGTTATTCTAGTCTCTTTAATTTTTATTTAGCATCTTTTGGCATGGCATGGTTGACTGTATGTCGAGCCTATTTTCAGTGTTTTGTGGTTTATTAAGAGCTTCACTTAATAAGTAATTCTTAATTCGTTGGCTTCGATTTCTCTTAACCTTTGTTAATTTTAAATTCCCTTTTTGCTTCTCAAGCTACATGTTATTTTTATGTCCACCTGTTGGTGATTGTTTTTGTTTGGCTCGAGCCTTAAGATTTTAGTCCCCTAATAAAGTTTCGGTATGTTTAAGGGTATTCAGTTTTTCCTTTTACTGCTTTCTGGAGCCCCTGACTATTTTTGTTAGCATGTTTGCTTTCCTCCTTTTTGGTGATTAAATGTTGTTAAATTAAGCTGACTGTAGTGGCATTGTTTCACCGGTGGAATTTCAATGGGTTATTGGGAGGGTATCTCTATACTAGCCTGTGGGATTCCTCTTCCCCTCCTTCCTTCATCTGTAGGTGTTAGTCTGCTGGGGTATGTCTTCTGACGGTGAGTTGCAGTTGCGAGCGGACCTCTGAGAACAAGGTAAGTAGGCCCATCCATCCTTTCCGAGAGCGGTGGTGTCAGTGGTAGCAGAGCGTGGTTGATTATTGCTCCTTCAGCTATCGTTACCCCCCTTCCCGCAGGCTTGTTTATGGATCATTCTAGTGCTTGTAGGGCGGTCACTGGTGGAATGTGTCACGTCAGTGTGCTTGATGATATTTTATGATAATCCTTGTCGTTTTATTTGATTTCATGTATGTCTCTAAATATCCATGTGGTGCTATATGGAAGTGAACTGTTCCAAGCAAAGTTTCTGTGGTGAATTATGTCCTAATAATCATGCAGCATTCCTAAGGAAGAAGAAGTTGGTAAGTGTTGGCAATGATTCTTGGCATGGGAAATGTGGGTTTTTGATATGATGATAGCCTACATGCTGTGAGTGAAGCCATCGAGGAGACCTGTCTGAAGCTGTTTGCCCCGTGATTTGTAAGGTCTATATTGGAGCAATTTGTTGTATTTTAGCTTCCTGTTCTGGAGTCAAGCAAAGAATGAGGTCTGCAGCCCTGGGCAGCATTGTGCATGATTTTGTATAGTGAAATTTCAGGTATTGTGGCAGTTTTCGAGTGTCAACCTAATCTATGGTGTTGTTAATTGGTAGTTTATTGTATAGTTTTGAAATTGTGGACTGTCCTCGTAATTCCTAAACTTTGTTTCTGTATTGTCTGTCTGTATTCTGTGTTTGTCACGATGGCCGACAATAATAATGCTTTTGATCTGATTGACTTAAGCGATAACCTTGTGAATTTTGAGCGTTCTTCAGGGGTTGAACGTGAGTCTGATCTGTTTACTAGGTCTGTGGTATTTGGATCAATTTAAAATAGTGGTTTGTCTGCCCCTCTGTTGCCTGGTCCTGGCTCGTCCAGACCAGTTTCCCCTGTATATAGTTATTCTGCTCATGTTAGGTCATTTAATAACTTCCTGGGTCCAGCCGACCCGTTGCATCCCAGATTTTCCTCTGGCCATGTAAAAGTTTTATCTCCTGTAGGGGGTGCGAGAGGAAACTACCCTGCTTATAATGTCTCATTTCCGAATGCTACGTGCACGCCTACCGTTAATTAATGGTCGATTCCTCACCCTATTTCTAGTTTTATAACTAAGTTGAAGAATTGCAACCTAGATGACGTTACCCAGGTGGTCTTATTTTTAAAGCAAGTGGTAGAATTGGGCAACCATGCCTCGATTTTTGGAATGTCGGAAAATCAGATTTTCCAACTGTTATATCCTGTTGCATCCGGTATGCTGCGCGACAAGCTGATTGAAGCTATCCAACTCCGTATGTCCTTAGCCATGTTCATTAGGGAAGTGTTGTGGGTTTTTATCCCTGCGGGTGCCATTGGTACTCTCGAGCAAAAGTTCTTATATCGTGTCCAAAGGTTGGACGAGTCACTTAGCGACTATGTCAGTGACATTAAGATATATTCTCAGGTGTTTGCATCCCCTTTGACTGAACGACAATTGGTATCGTCAATTGTAAATGGGTTTTTGCCAGAATATAGGTCATACATGACTATGTGTACCAGCCTTCCTCTTTTGTCGAGCTAAAACAAGTGGTTATAGAGGCTATGGCTGTGAAACATGCAGATTCCCTTCGTGTAGCTAATGTTCCTCCTCCTTCTTTGATGGCTCGTCTCCCTCCAAAGGTTATGTTTTATCCTAGACCTAATGTTAAGTGCCACACGTGTGGTGGCTTTGGACATGTTAAGAAAGTGTGTCCGAATAACCATGTTGGGTATCGCCAATGACGGGGTACTTTGGAGACCAATTCAGGTGTTACTTCTATGGCTATTTCTGTGCATGAGAGTTTGGGAAAACCGTGTGAAGTTTCTGGTCGCCCTACTAATGAAAATTTTGATAACCCTTTGAAAACTAAATCATCACGTACTAGCACTACTTTTGTCTCTGACCAACATAACCTGTCTGTGAGCAATGTCGTGGCAAGTCATCCTAATTCTAAACCAAATGTGAAACCTGTGGTGCGGGTGCCCTCGTCATCTGATTGTAATCGTGTTAGAGTGAATAATAATTTTGGAATTTCTCCTGTGGCTAAGGGAATATCCCCGTTTATTGAAATTTGTGTTAATGACGAGCCCGTTTCTGCATTGCTTGATTCTGGTAGTGTTGCCTCCTTTATAAGCGAGGTCTGGTTTTTAGCTATGAAGAGTGTTTGCAGCCTACCTGAGTTAGAGCCTAACAATGAATCTTTTATTTCGGCAAATTGTTCAAACTTAAATATTTGGGATAGTATGAAGGTCAAAATCCATATTCTAAATTTTTCTTGGAAGTTTAATTTTTTGTTGCCAGAAATCTTTCTTGTTCTGTGGTCATTGGAGCCAATTTCATGTCCCATGTTGGTATGCTTCTTGATTTTGGTGCTCGCTACTTATGGTTTAAGTTTAATCCACAAATTAAATTGTCGTTTAACCCGGTTTTATCTTCTCCTGCTGTCAATTCAGTTAGTGAGCCTGTGACTATTGAGGATCTTGATCCGGAAAACATAACGAGTCCTCAAAAGGATGCCATTAAGAGGTTATCTCAGGAGTATAGTGATGACTTTACTGACAAGTTGGGTGTAACCCATTTGATGGAGTACAAAATTGAGCTAACCGATTCTGTGCTGGTGCGTTCCAGGCCGTATCGCCTTGCCCCGCCCAAGATGGCTGAACTTCGGAAGATTATTGACAATATGTTGGAAGAAGGTGTAATCCAACCTTCTATCTCTGCTTACTCATTCCCTGTTTTTCTTGTGCCAAAACCTAACGGTGGTTTTCAGCCGGTGGTCGACTATAGGGCTCTTAATCAAAAGGTTGTTTTACAATCCATCCCTTTGCCGGATCTTCACACATGCTTTAGTTGGTTTCGCAACGCGAAGGTGTTCACGATCCTCGATTGAAATTCTTCTTACTTCCTAATTCCCCTCTCTCCGGATTCCAGGCATGTTACTGCTTTTTCCACTGATTGGAATTTGTTTGAATATGCCCGTGTCCCATTTGGCCTATCCACCGGAGCCGCTGTATTGAGCAGACTCCTGGATAAAGTGTTTTCGGAAATTAAAATCAAATTCGTGTACCACTATCTTGATGATGTGGTGATCTATTCTGAGTCCTTCGAGGAACATGTTGATCATCTGAAGGTTGTACTTGATCGGTTGCGTGACGCTGGCATTACCGTCAAATTATCTAAGGTTTCCTTTGCCAACCCCAAAATTTCCTTCTTGGGACATATTGTTTCCGAATCTGGTATCTCCGTGGACCAGTCTCGTACTCAGGCCATCAGAGATTTTAAACCGCCCAAGAATGCCAAGGGCGTTGCTCGTTATATTGGGATGGTGAACTTCTTTCGTAAGTTCATCAATAACTTTGCCGACCGTGCTGCTCCTCTAAATCACTTACGTTAAAAGATTGTGAAGTTTGAGTGGGGTCCCTCTCAGCAAGCAGCCTTCGAAGATCTAAAGCCTGCGCTCTCTAACGCCCCTGTATTAGCCATTCCGGATTTTGGGAAGCAGTTCATCGTGCAAACTGATGCGTCTGGTCGTGATGTTGGTTGTGTCCTACTGCAAGAGTCTGATCTTGGTAGGCAACCCATTGCTTACGCTTCTCGTACCTTAACGGACGCAGAGAGGAAGTACTCCATCTACGAACTCGAAGGTTTAGCAGTGTTGTTCGCCCTGGAAAAAATCTGAATGTATCTTGAGCACACTAAGTTTCTTCTCGAGACTGATAATCAGGCCTTGAGCTGGGTATTAGGGAAACCCCGTAAAACTGGTAGGATTGCTAGATGGGCGACTAGGATCCTGTCATTCCAGTTCACGGTCCATCATATTCGTGGGTCTGAAAATGCGGTGGCTGATTAATTAAGCCGCATGTATGAGGAAACATCCGAAGAGGAAATTCAAAATTGTGAACCCGTAAACCTTGTATCACCTGTAAATCGTGTCAATGCTGTTCTCAGAAATCCCCCTATGCTTTTTGAAGATGTGAGGAGATTCCAGAAAGAAGATCCCTCCTTATCCAGCCTAATTGACCGAATCAATTCTGAGGAAGTGATCAAGTCCTACTCTCTAAAGGATGGTGTATAGTGCTGTTAATCTCGTCATGACCATCAACCTAAAATTGTGCTCCCGTTGGTCCTCATTCCGGAAATCTTTCTTTACTATCACGAATCTCCTATTGGTGGCCACCTAGGAGTATTCAAGACCTGGGCAAAGATCAGACAGTTTTTCATTTGGCGAAGCATGGATGGCGACATCAGAAAATTCATTAGAAATTGTGCTTCATGTAATATTAGCATTCCTCCCGTTTCAACAAAGGTTGGTTTGTTGTCTTCCGAACTGGCATCAAGACCCATGGAGAGGATTTTTATCGATCATGTTGGCCCGTTCCCTCATTCTGGTCGGGGAAACCAATTTGCGCTTGTTTGCACTGACGGTTTCACCCGGTTTAGTGGATATTCCCCACCAGACAGGCTACGACCAGTTTCGTCATTAAGTGTCTAAATTCCATCTCTTCATCTTTTGGCCCATGTCCGGTCCTTGTGTCAGATAATGCCAAGTGCTTTGTATCACATCAGTTCCGTCAATTCTTATTTGATTATGCTATTTCGCATGTAACCACTACTCCCTATTTAGCTAACCCGTCTCTCGCTGAGCGAGTCAATCTTTATATCCGTTCTGCTCTGATCGCTTTCCACCACGAAGACCATTCCATAAGGGATTATAATTTGCATTGGCTAAATCACGCTTTCAACACTGCCGTGCATGAGAGCACGCAAGCCACCCCTTTTTAGCCTACTTTCGATTTTTGCAAAAAATGAAAGTAGACTTATGAGATCTACACAGGGCCAAAAATTGTGTGTCTGTCTGTGTGTGATTGTGTGAGTGTGTGAGTGTGGTACTCTGAATGTCTGTCCCCCCCTATCAATTCCAACATGGTGAAACCGAATTGAACGAAATTTGGTACAGAGGTAGAACTAGCAAAGGGTAAATCAGTGTCATGTTTTTTTATCACCGCCATCTTGACGGATACGTAATGGCGGCCACCCAAATGTTCAAAGCTTAAATCAAATTACGACTAACCTAATTATACGATCTCTACCAAATTTTGCAACAACATACCTTTAAGTGGAAAGCATATTTTGACCAAATAACAAGATCATCAGCCCAATACTTTGCGGATGGCGGCCATATATGTGTGCAAATCGATTCCCCCTATCAATTCAAACACCGTGAAACCGAATTGAACAAAATTTGGTACAGAGGTAGCACCAGCAGAGGACACCTCAGTGTTATGTTTTATATCGCCGCCGTCTAGACGAATACGTAATGGCGGCCACCCAAATGAAAAAAGCTAAAATAAAATTACGACCAACCTAATAATCTGAACCCTACTAAATTTTGTAACGATATACCTTTATGTGAGAAACATATTTTGACCAAACTACAAGATCATCAGCCCAGTAGTTTGCAGATGGCGGCCATATATGTGTGCAAATTGATTCCCCTATCCATTCAAACACGATGAAACCGAATTGAACGAAATTTGGTACAGAGGTAGCACAAGCAGAGGGCACCTCAGTGCCATGTTTTATATCGCCACCATCTTGAGGAAAACGTAATGACGGCCACCTAAATGTTACATGCTTGAATCAAATTACGACCAACCTAATGATCTGACCTCTACGAAATGTATCAACGTTATACCTTTATTTATAAAGAATCTTTTGAGCAAACTACAAGATCATCAACCTAATAATTTTCGGATGGCGGCCATGTATGTGTGCAAATCGATTCCCCCTATCAATTCAAACACGGTAAACCCGAATTGAACGAAATTTGGCGCAGAGGTAGCACTAGCAAAGGGCACCTCAGTGTCATGTTTCATATCGCCACCATCTTCAAGGAAACGGAATGGCGGTCATCCAAATGTTAAGATCCTAAATCAAATTACGACTAACCTAATCATTTCATCCCTACCTAATTTTTCAACAACATACTTTTGTGTGGGAAGCATCTTTTGACTAAACTACAAGGTCATCAGCCCAATAGTTTGCATGTAGCATCCATGTATGTGTGAAAATCGATTTGCCATATCAATTCAAACTCGGTGAAATCGAATTGAATGAAATCTTTTACAGAGGTAGCACTAGCAAAGGGCACTCCATATTCATGTTTAATATCTGTATAGCACGTTGTATTTCAACAAGCTACTACAACCAACATTCAATTATACTCCTTGAAAAGGACAAAGAGTTATAACAATACCCATGCATTTAGGAGTAAGTGGGCTATATGATCTTTTCTGAACATCTTGTTCATTACTGTTTTCGTTTATGGCAAATTCTCCGTTGTCTAATCTGTGGAACCTGCACGATGTCCTTCCAGACAGTTTCACGCCCGAGGATATGTGGGCGAAATTCGACAAGGCTAGAGATTGTATTAAGATCTCACATGACCAACTTGCCAAGCGATACAATGCCTGTCGCAAGCCAGCTGATTTGGAAATTGGGGATGTTGTGTACTTCCGCAATTTCGAGTCCAAGGGCGTTAGTAATCTGGTATCTAGTAAGTTGACCCCTCGCTTCAAAAGTCCCTGTTATGTAGAGGCATTCTTGACTCCTGTTACTCATCTTATAAAATATCCAGGGTGCATCTGTCGCACATAAAACGAGGTAGAGAGATAATGAAGTAATTGTACCATAAATTTGTAAACTCATATTTTGTATAATGTAGAGTTTCCCAAACCTTCATTGAAGCCTACAGGTATCTGTTCCTTCTGGAATTTTGAATTGTATTTGCACACTCTACTGGGATACTGCTTGTAACAGGTTGGATTGTTCTAATTTAATGGTAAAATTTTAGCATCGTGTAATACCCTTTGTAAAATTGTAACTGATTTTGATGTTCACGTGGAAGATGCTTGCATGTAAGTAAGCCTCGGTGGGAGACCTAACTCATGGTGATCTTGTATACCTGTTTCCTTGGGAATTTGAGTGGTCATTCCTCTACCGTAGCTCCTTCTGAATGTATGGTCGTTCAACTAGTGTACTCTAGAAAAGTATAACTAGTCTGTAAAAACTTAACCTTGGTAATGAACTTTACTACTGTAAATCTTGTTTGTTTAATGAAATATTGTGAGCACGGGTCTAGGGCATGGTCATGATTTTCTACATATAAATTCAAACTTGTTTCTCATATGTAAAATCTATTAAGAATTAGTAATTTCTGAAAACTTTTATTTTGAAATAAGATTAACGACTGTATTGTAAATGGCTGCCCACTTGTCGCATGATATCTTGCACATTGCATCCACCTACTTCTTCGAAAGCTAATAACATTGGACTTATTGAAAATTTAACTAACGCGTCTCGGACTCTGTAAGCACTGTAGGTGCTGGTGCAATGCGTTTCTGAAGAATTTTGGTCAGAGTGAAGCTGTTAACTAAGTGGTTTGCGAGGTGATCAATTATCCCTTCACTGATAATCTGACCCTGCACTCTTCCTAACCAAAACGATGTGGTTTAATCCATCAATTGGAGTTAACTGGTGAACATTATCTTCTGGAAACCTTCGACATACCATTATTTTGTGAATCAACTAGTTATGGTGTACTACCTATGCCTAGGCATGCTCGTGAACGGTGTTCACGCTTAAGGGAGGGAGAATGAGCCGTGCAAGCTGTCTCAAACATTTTCCTGCATCTCTTCTACGTATATGTATCCCCTACCATTTAAAGCGCCCGCTAAGATGTCTTGCTTTGGGTAATGAACTCGAGATGGCAGCACCTTCTGGCTACTGTTTTTATGATGAGGTTGAAGTGCTTCCTCCCAGAGAGCAGCATCGTCTATATATGAAAGTGAAATGTTCTATTAACATTCGTCATTAAAACAAAGCACTGCTTGTAAAATATGCCGCCAAATTAATATTGTAATTTTGTACATTATTACATTGTGTGTCACTAGTTAATTGGGCTATTTCAAAATACCTAGCATGCAGCGCAGCCTGGCTTCCTTGTTCGGGGCGATGTCGTTGTCTTCTGTGACTTGATTAGACGGGGTTGTTCTGAGTGGTCGTGAATTTGATTGTCTATTGAAGCGGGGGCCAGAGGCCCTCGCCTCACCAAGAAATGGAATTAAATTACTAAATATGTGAACCGCAGTGGGTAGGAAGTGAAATTGTCACCCCTGAAGCAAGGTCTGCAATTTATTTTCGCCGGAATGAAGAAAATTTGTAGATGTTTGGTGTGCCAGCAACAGCCATGTTGGGCAGTTTTTATTATTTAAAATTATTTATTTGTGTGGTGTTGGTTTTTATCTTTAGTGTTTCCGGAAAAAGGATTATTTAAGGTATTTTAAAAGGTAACTAGTTGAAACCCGTCAAAACATGACGGTCAATAGAAAAATATTTACTGAAGAATTTTCTTATATAGGCCTACTGTACATTCTTTGTACGATTATTTTTTGACTCTATTGAAACTAAGTTATGAGGGCGTCAAAAGATTGCACTCTCAACATTGCAAAATACTGCTGGCCATGACTGAAAAATTGTTGGGGCAAATTGAGGCCTATACGTTCCAGAGTTTCCCCTTGAGCTTTATTGATTGTGATAAAGTATGCCAAATGAATTGGAAAATATTGCCTCTTAAAAGAAAATGATAGTGTTTTATCGGATGGTGTTAAATCAAGTCGAAGGATTAGACATCTCTGCCTAATTTTAACTGCACCTATTATTTCCAAATCCAAGCAATATGGTTGCATTTAGGAGTCCTTGGGAACCGTTCAGATTTCTAAGCAGCATAACGGGCCAAGCGTTTGGAGTATGTGGCGGCCAGTCGTTTAGTTCCAAGGGATTCAAGAACTCTGATGAGTCTAATACAACTGGCCGCAAACCATCGCTTATATTTTTGGAATATAACGAAGAAATGCGATGATGTGCAATTCCATACATTTTAAAACAATGTGGACCGTGTGCGTGTGGCACAGTAACATTGGCACCAAATGAAACGAAGGAAGGAAGGAAGCTTGCAGTTTAACGTGACCGTTAATCTCGCGATCATAAGCCACGGGACCTCCGTTTAACGTGGAATCCGAACCACAGGACATGGCCTTTCACATCAAAAATCTCACATGCATTGACCGGGAATCGAACCCGATCCGCCTTGGTGAGAGGCATACAGCTTGACCGCTGCGCCATGAAACGAAGGACATAGCATTGTACTGCCGATTAGTCCCTCTGGAATTCCTTGAGATATCATCTCCAGTGAAAAATAATTGTTAAAGCCTGTCAAATATTTTATATTTATTCAGATTAATTTTACCATTACAACAGCAAAGGTCAAAGTAACCAAGTGTAGATTTCTCGCAAGAGAAATACAGTGCAGAACAATGTTTACATTTGTTCGTCAAGGACCCTAAACTGTTACGGCATAGTATCTGGAATTGTTTCTGAAATGCCATATTTATATTGGATTTTAAAAGTGGCTTCGTATTTTTCTCCGATTTCCCACTTTTTTGCGGCTAATGTTCTATTTCGTCAAATGGGTTTATTTATAGCAGCATTTCTGCCCAAATTAACGTCATTTTATATAAAACTATAGTGGCCTGCATCAACGTAGCCGCCAAATATTAAATGGCAAATAATAACTTACTTCCATTGCCAAAATCAACTGCGTGGTTAGACCCATTGTTATGCACTCTAAACAAATAATCAATAAACAATAATATTCACATATACAATGAATACTTCCATTCTCAAGTTGGTTGCTGATGATAATGCGATGAGATTGATCGCCAATAATAAAATCCTTGCAATTTGCTTGCAAACGCAACTCAGGATGACGATCTTCATTTTGAAATAAACAGAATGAAATTGCTGTAAATAATGAATTTCCATCACCTGTTGAAGGTACAATACTTTGTATTTCCATGACAGTAAATTATGCAAGGGAGCATAGAATCACTTCGCCACTACTGGAATGAGCATAGACTCACTTCGCCAGCCACAGTAATGGAGGGAGTTTTAGAATTATATGTTCAGTGCTTGTCAAAGATCGTATTAACACAGGGAAGCCCATTCTTAAGGCTACATTCTGAGCTATTGCCCCGGATTCCAGGTTCGATCCCCGCTCTGTCAAGAAATTTAATTCTGGTCTGAGGACTGGAACGGGGCGCACTCGTGAGGCAAAACTAAGAAGAGCAAAGTTTGATTCCCATCTCAACAATCTTGGATTTGGTTTTCCGTGGTTTCCCACTTCCACTCCAGGCAAATACCGGGATAGTTCCTAACTTAAAGCCTCGGTCGTTAACGCCCCATTCCCCACATTAATTACAAATGCACACATCAACACAGCCATCACATTAACACAAGTTATCAGAGAAAAGTTTACACTCGCACACCTGTTCGCCAATATGTTAACGCTGATGTATGTGTTTGATCTACTGGATATAAGTTCAATGTTCCCCATCTCTTGATGAATACAGTACTTTTGCATTTGTCAGTTGGCACAGGCTAGAGTAAAAGGTGGCTTTTCACCGATGTCTCAGTCTCACTCATGGCTGTGATTATATGGAAGCTACTGAGGTATGGGTGGTGCTTAGTAATGGCATTCGGGGCACAGTCAGTGCCTGTGAATGCTGTGAAAGGTTCAACTCATAGGGTTAGGACTACTGTTCTGACTCAGTGAGGAAAGCAATGGCAAACTACCTCACTCCTCTTCTTGCCTAGAACGCCTCAAAATAGCGCTGCCTTGGGTTTTTGTGGGTATCTACTCACATAACGTAACGGCGGTACTTTTTGAGGATCCAACCAGCCTTCGGGCTGACTACCTAACAGACAGACAGACAGACTTTAAAATTAATATCATTGCATTGTTGCAGCTTGGCAAATATTTTATATTTAAGCAGATCAATTTTACCATCACAACAGTAAAGGCCAAAGTAACCGCGCGTAGATTTTACGCAAGAGAAATACAATGTAGAACAATGTTTACATTTGATCGTCAAAGACCTTTCACTGTACTGCATAACATCTGGAATTGTTTCTGAAAAGGCCTATTTATATTGGATTTTAAATGTGGCTTCGTATTATTCGATAACACTATAGTGACCTGCAATATCGGAGCCGCTAAATATTAAATGGCAAAAAATACTTCCATTGCCGAAATCAACTGCGTAGTTAGATTCAGTACTCTAAACAAATAATCATTAAACAAATGTCTTATACAATGAAGTTCAACATGACCGTCCAGAGACTCTCATACTCAAGTTGGTTGGTGAGGAGAATGCGATGAGACTGATCGCTTACAATAAATTCCTTATAATTGTTCCTGCCAGCGAAATGTTTGGCAATAGCTTGAAAACGCAGCGCAGAATGACGTTCTTCATTTTGATATAAACAGTACAAAACTGCTCTAAATAAGCTATTTCCATCACCTGTTATAGTTTATGGCAGTACATTTTGCAGGGGAACATAGAATAACTTCGCCAACTACTGGAATGAGCTTAGGCATATACTCAATACTCACTTCGGCAGTCACCCTAATGGAGGCTGTTTTAGAATTCTATGTCCCGTGCATGTCAAAAATCGTATTAACACATGGAAGCCCACCCATTCTTGGCTATCGCCTCGGAGACCCGGGTTACATTTCCTGCTCTGCCAAGAAATTTAATTCTGGTCTGAGGGCAAAAACGGGGCACATTCAGTCTCTAGAGGTATAACTAAGAAGAGGAAGGTTTGATTCCCACCTCGACAATCTTAGATGTGGTTTTCCGTGGTTTCCCACTTCCACTCAAGGCAAATACCGGGATGGTTCCTAACTTAAGGCCTCGGCCGTCACCTTGCCATTTCCCACCTTAATTACAAATACACAAAGTAATGCAGCTATCACAATAATACGGGTTATCAGAGAAAATTTTACACTTACACACCAAAGTACATGGGGCTGAGTGACAACGATGTCGGAGCCCTTCAAACGAATTATGTTTGCCAAGTGTCTCTCATGGCGAAAGCAATTGTGGACACGCGCCAGGGCCTGGAAAACTACCTTTTCACTAATAATTTAAGAGTATATCGACGATGCATAATTTATAACTTTTAGTCTAGGATGCTACCAACTTGACCTCCGAAGCATTGGGAAGAAATTGCAATATTAAAGTACATAAACAACATAGCCTACACACTCAACTGTCAGTTAATGTTCTTCAACGTTTCCCTTCTTAAAAATTCCCCTCTATAACTCTCCATCACTTGAAAACGCGCCATGTTTTGTGTTTTAAATATATCGAGCAATGGTGCTGCCATCTGTTGTTAGTTACTGAAACTATATGGGCGAGGTACTGCCATCTTTTGTCAGTTACTGCAATTGATGGCAGATATTAGCTCTTTTGACCACATGCTGTAATGCAATGGTAAAACGGAAATAAAACTTATTGAGAGGGAATGTAGGAATCTTTAACTGACATAAAACGTTACTAATAATCCTTGATAAAACAATATTTAACTATCACGCGAAAACTCGCCATCAAGGCCATGCCTTGTGTTTTAAATATATCGACGCAATCTGCTCTCAGTTACTGGAACTATATTGGCGAGGTACTGCCATCTGTTGTCAGTTACTGGAACTGATTGCAGATATTCAAACGACGTATTGAGGACATGCTTAATGCAATGGTAAAACGGAAATAAAACGTGTTGAGAAAATGTGTAGAAATATGTATCTTTAACTGACATAAAACCTTACTAATACTCCTTGATAAAACAATATTTCAGTGGCAAAAAAAAAAAAAAATACTGGCGAGAGTTGGGATCGAACCTACGATCCTTGGATCCACAGTCAATCGCCTTAACCAAATAGCTACTCGCGCACTCACATTTATATGCAGACGCAACCATTGACTATCTTCAAAAGCCTCTATCTGAAGGAAATAATCCAATTCATTATCAATAAAATCAATATACATTCGTATATGTTCATACTGTTATTATATTGTATTGTCAGAACTTGGTTAATGTATGTTTTCAATTACATGGAAGCTTATTAAATAACTTACATTTTAATGGACTTCTCACTGCCATTTTGTCATGAGCCCAGGCGGATTGTGCGCATGCGCGAGGGGATAGAATTCTGCTATTTTCTATATTTATTTAAAAATATACCGTATTATATTTGTTTATTTTAGAGACACTCTGCAAATCTACAGGCCAAGAGCTTTCGTTAGAGTGCTCTACGAAGTAAATTGGTTCTGTCGTTCTCTCTATCTCGTGATAACAAAAATCACCTTACTGTTTTAAATATATAGATATATATTTTATTTGTGTGCATTCACAACGAGTATGTATTATTATTGTTCTTTTTTTATCTGACATCATGGCCTAATTGTATTCACTGATTAGGTGAAAATTTGTTTGTAATTCTGGGGACAGGTTTCTAGTTTATCTTTTTTTAACTTATTTATTTCTTTATTTAATGCTCTCTAGGGGTATTTTCTTTTAATTGTGTAATTCATTTTCTTCTCGTAGTTTAGGGGTTGGCCTATTTAATAGTCTTTAGTTGTTTTTTTGTTTGATCCGTCGCTTCCTTTCTCTGTTTTTATTGTACGTATTATTGTTAAAAGGTAATATTTTTCTCTTTTGTTGTCATTTCTCTCTGGCGGAGTTTCTATTTTAAATTTCTTTGTTTGGCGTAATTAGGCATGGCATACAGTCATCTGCTTTCGCGGCCATTGCAGTTCTTTTTCATCATGATGCATTGTAGTCTTTGGTAAGAGTCTTTCGGCGTCTGGCGCGGCTTTCTAACGTGATGTCGTACTTCTATTTTTTGTTCTTGTTTTAAAACATTCTTGTGTTTGGTTAATTGTTACCTTCTGTTTTTGTTTTCCTGCGTGTTCCGCCGTAATTTTAATTTAGTTTTTTGTTATTCTAGTCTCTTTAATTTTTATTTAGCATCTTTTGGCATGGCATGGTTGACTGTATGTCGAGCCTATTTTCAGTGTTTTGTGGTTTATTAAGTGCTTCACTTAATAAGTAATTCTTAATTCCTTGGCTTCGATTTCTCTTAACCTTTGTTAATTTTAAATTCCCTTTTGGCTTCTCAAGCTACATGTTATTTTTTATGCCCACCTGTTGGTGATTGTTTTTGTTTGGCTCGAGCCTTAAGATTTTAGTCCCCTAATAAAGTTTCGGTATGTTTAAGGGTATTAAGTTTTTCCTTTTAATGCTTTCTGGAGCCCCTGTCTATTTTTGTTAGCATGCTAGCTTTCCCCCTTTTTTGGTGATTAAATGTTGTTAAATTAAGCTGACTGTAGTGGCATTATTTCACCGGTGGAATTTCAATGGGTTATTGGGAGGGTATATGTAGACTAGCCTGTGGGATTCCCCTTCCCCTCCTTCCTTCATCTGTAGGTGTTGGGCTGCTGGGGTATGTCTTCTGACGGTGAGTTGCAGTTGCGAGCGGACCTCTGAGAACAAGGTAAGTACATCCGTCCTTTCCAAGAGCGGTGGTGTCACTAACGACATTTTCTGTGCAACACCATCGATCCTGGACTGGAGAAAATAGACTGGACATAAGGTTGATATCTGTGCTTGTATGTACATGTTATTATTATTATTATTATTGTTTTTCATGGGTAATGCCATACGCTACGTAAATAAATAAAACAGTTAACGGATAAAGCACGCATTCTTCTTCTTATCCTTCTACTTCTTTTTAGCCCATTTTCAATTTTGAAAAAATAGGCTTATGAGATCACCTTTTGTCCGTGTGTGTGCATGTGTGTTTGTGTGTGTGTGAGGTGTGTGTGTGTGTCCCCTAGTAAAATCTAAACGGCTGGAGCGATTTCTATGAAACTCGGAACGTTCATAGCACTATTCCTGGCGACCTTGACCGTGCCCTTCAAATGTTGTTACGTCTCACCAATCCAACATGGCGGCTGTGCGAAATATTTCACTAGCATTCAATATCTCCGAAACTATTACAGATATCGCCCTGAAATTGTGAACGGTGATAAAGGGCACTAATGGAAGTTCACCTATGAGACTTTCAAAAACCTGGTGACTACAAAACCAACATGGCGGTCAAGCGAAATTGAGACATTTAAATAGACATTTCCCGCGATTTAACTATCCAAACGTAATGAAACTTGGTACAGCAAATGTTTATACACATTGTAATGCACTGGAGTCTAATTTAGTTCAATTGTTTATATAACCTCAAAATGGCGGCTGTGCGAAATATTTCACTAACATTCTATATCTCCGAAACTATTACAGATATCATCATGCAATTTTGTACGGTGATAAAGGGTACTGATACAAGTTTACCTATGTATATTGCATAAATCTTTAAGGTACAAAACGAACATGGCGACCAAGTGAATTTGAAATATTTTAATAGACTCTTCTCGTGATTTAACTCTCTGAGCGCAGTCAAATGTGGTACAGTAAATGATTTTGCAGATTGAAATGCACTGCCATCTAATTTAATTCAATTGTTTACATAACCTCAAGATGGCGGCTGTGCGAAATTTTAAAATTAAGTTTTTATTCTTGTGTCGTAATCATGCGATCGAAGTGAAAGATTGAATAATGAAGCTAGGCAATAATTGTCCTTGAATGGTACATAACTCTATGGCCTATACATATAACAATCCTAAATGGCGAGCTTCCGAAATATTTAGACGGTTCTCAATATCTATGAATCTTTCACAGCAACCAAACTGATTTTTTTTATGTTCATAGAGACTATGAACATATGTTCACCTATAGGACTTTCAGTAACCTGGTGAGCACAAATCCCACATGGCGGCGACGCGAAGTATAAATATTTAAATGGACGTTTCTCGCGAATTAACTATCTGAGTGCCGTGAAACGTTGCACGTTAAATGCTTACACAAATGTTGATCCACTGGCATGTAATTTATTTCAATTGTTTGCATAATCACAAGATGGCTGGTGTGCGTACTTTTAAAATCTCGTTTTTACTTCTTGTGTTCTAATCATGCGATTGAAGTTTGAATACCACTCGTACACAATAATCTTAATGTAATAGTACAAAAATAAAAATCCATCCTGGCGACCATATGAAATATTTAGACGGTTCTCAATATCTACGAATCTGTTACAGCAATTAAACTGAAAATTTGTATGTTGATAGAGACAATTAACATGAGCAGGATATATGAAAATAGGCTGTATAGTTCTTCACGGAACTACTTGTTTTCTTTTGAATAACCCTTTTGGAGGGTTCGATGAATCAACATTCAATTTCCTTTGTTTCCAAATTTCTTTCATCCTTCTAGAATGACGATCTTTCTCCTCTTGAGTCCACTTTCTGCCAGTTATAGTATAAGTATAAGGAATTATAGTATAAGTAACACTGTATTATTGCGTGTGAATGAAGTAAACGACCTAGGTATAACAATTACCAACGATGACGGGCTATCATTTCTTAAACATGTAGATAAGGTGACAAGTAAGGGGTTCAGATTACTAGGTTTTCTGAAGAGAAATTGTAGTGAATTCGCCAATATAGGTTCTCTCAAAATTTTATTTTTAGCATATGTAGCCTAAGGTCGACTGTTGAATACTGTTGTGAGGTATGGCTGCCTTCTCAGCAATATGCTATTCAGCGGTTAGAGAGAGTGCAGGTGAGATTCATGAAGTGGATCAGCTGTAGGTATATGGGCACTCGACTCTCTACATTGGATTATGAGACCTTCTGTGGAACCATGGGTATGCGGTCTTTGAGATCTCGCCGCATGTGTGCCAACGCCATGTTTCTATATAAGTGTCTGACCAATAGAATCGACTGTGCGCCCCTTTTGTGTTTGATTCCGCTTCATGTTCCAGGCCGCAATACAAGGCAAAGACTCACTTTCCGGATCCAGAAGTGTAGAACTGTAGCCCATGCCAATTCCTGGTTATTGATGGCGTTGCGCTCTCTAAACCATCTTGATAGCGCTATAGATATATTTTACTCGAAGCCTACGGAAATTCGTAGATCATTGTTGAACTCAAGATCGTAGGTGTTTGTTGTATATATAGTGTGTAATAATTCTTATTTTAATTTAAGTGTATAGAGAACTTAGTTTATAAGCTTGAATCAATGTTTGTTTCTAGGTTAGTTAAATAGTTGCTTTTAAGTAAATTTAATGTTTATTATGTTTTATTATATCATCTGTAATTGGGTGCCTATCCTGTTGATGGTAAATAAATCTATCTATCTATCTATAAATCTATCTAGTTGTTGGTTTCTTCCTTTCTTGAAATTCTGCCTTTTAAATTGCTTCTCTGATCTGTTTGCTATTGTGTCTGTCTGAATTCTGGTGATTGTCATATCTTTGTCAATTTCAATGAACCAAGTGGGTTTGGATTTGTAACTAGTCAGTAAGTTGAAAATCTGTTTAGTTAGTCTACTATTTTCCATTATATAAATGAGTCCAAAAAACTGTAATCTTCACTTTCCCATTACATTAGTTAATTTTTGACATTTCAAACATAACTCTCTATTTGGTCGTAACCTATATTCTGCGTTACTATTTAGTTTAGCTCGCAGTATTTTTCTCAGAATTCATCTTTCAGTCTTCTCTAAAGCACGTATATTATATGTTGTCCACATATACATAATCTTGCAATATGCAAAACGTTTTTTGACCAGTGTATAACGTGCCAAGTTCAGCTGTAGCCCGGCAAATGTGCGGAGCTCCTAATCTATCCATTGTCTCTATAGATTCCGGATTCACTGTTACTTTCTGTTGTGAAGAGAGGGACTAGCGCATCTTTGTCAGCCACAAATAAGCAGTTTCTATCTGACCATTATATCGGTATATTATTGGTTGCCGGCCCCGTGGTATTGGGGTAGTATGCCTACTTCGCATCCGTAAGCCCCAGATTCGATTCCCGGCTCCGTCAGGGATCTTAGAAACTGACTTGAGTGTTGGAACGAGGTACACTCGTCATCGCGAGGGCAATTGAGTAGCTGTCTGACGTTAATGTCAGCGCCCTGGTCACGCAGACCAAGATTAACGGCCGAAGGAATCCGACGCGCTGACCACTGTGCAGGTCTAATGGCTGAGCAGTGGTCCCTTGGTAGGCCTAGTCCCTTTATGGGCTGTGGTGCCATGGTTTATGTATTTTATTTGTTAACATGAGCTGTTTCATTATTAAAATGTAACAATGGAGAAAGGCTACAAATAACTAACAAATTGGCCTAACTCAACTTTTCTTCTTAATATATTTAACCAATATTAATTTTATTAATGTATAGGTATTTCGCGTATTGAAAGTACGCGTTTCCATTTCAAAATCAATCTTGCCAACTTTTCAGCATGAAAAACATGGAAAATTTTAAGTTATGGGCCAAACAGCTGACGACACAAAAAGCTAATTTACATCTTCACATTAGATAAAGCAAACTAATCACTGAAAGAAGAAGGGAAGGGATGTTTATGACCTAATTTACATTGTGTGTAAATTATGAAGACCGAAAACTTCTAATGGAGATAAGGATAATCTTCCCGTAGAAAGATTTTGATCAGTAATTTAAGACGAGTAGCCAGGAAACAAAATACAAAAAGCTGCGTGCTTACTACGGTGAAAAATGAATCTTTGAAGAGATAATAATAATAATAATAATAATAATAATAATAATTTCCGTTTTGCTCTGACTGAGGCCGCATCAGGATGGAGATTCATGCTTTTGAGGTCTTTATGTAGCGTGTCACACCAACGTTGCAGAGGTTGTCCTTTTGGCTCTCTGCTGACGATTTCAAATTTGTATCCCACCTTGGCATTCGTTTCACCTCCTGCCCGTAAAACATGTCCAAACCAGCGCAGACGACCCTCGCACATTTTGTCTCGGATTGGAGCAACCCCAAACTGTTTCCTGACACTGTCATTGGAAACACGATCTAACTTAGTAAGGCATGCTGTCCACCTTAGCATCTTAGTCTCCGTAACACTTAAACGGCGTTGTGTTTCCGCTGAAGTGGGCCAATATTCGGAGCCATAGAATGCTACTGGGCGGATGACAGTACGATAGATTTTTGGATTTTCGATGATCTTTCATCCTGCGATCGCACATCACTCCTGTTGTTGTTCGCCATTTCATCCACGCAGCATTGGTCCTTGAATTTATCTTTTCCACAAGTCTCCCGTCATCAGAAATAATAAAAATAACTTCTTTTCCTTAAGCGTTTGTCTCGCCTCGTGACAGGGTCCGCTATTTGAATCCGCTGTCTCCACTTTACTCGGTCATGGGCCATGTCCGGATGTAGGTTGACGCTTTTCAGATCCCTGTGCACTGTATCGGCCCAACGTTGTCTCGGTCGCCCCTTTGGTCTTTTCCCGGCGACCTCTAGTGTGTAGCCCTGTTTTGCAATGGTGTCCGCTCCTGACCGTAGCACATGCCCAAACCTTCGCAGACGTCCCTCACGCATATTGTTGTTGATTGCCGCGACACCAAATCATTCCCTTATTCTTTCATTGGGGATGTGATCCAACCTAGTAATGCCAGCTGTCCATCTAAGCATCTTGATCTCCATGACACTTACAAGGGAACGGATCGCGGTGTAAAATTCTGATCTGTTTGAAATTTAGTACACAATATTCCTACAAAGTTGTACAATGACGTAGTGAAAACCGCATGGGCCGATTTCAATTTTGAACGCCAATATTGAACGCCGAAAATCTGCCGGACGACGGCGAGGAGGTGAGAAGAGGTAAAGATGACCTTCAAGCCTAGCAGCACGCGATGGCTCCCGGCCACTAGGCAGCAACCTGCCGTGCTGCGATGCATTCCCCACCTTAAACGTTCCCCTCACTCTTCTACCCTCTCGATAAGAGTATAAAATGCAATATAATGTGATGTTTTGCACTTGGCCATACTGTAAATAAATAAAACAACCTTTTTTTTTTCTGTTTTACTCTTTGTAATGCTTGCAATAGTGAATGCTTACAAAAGAAAATGGTCAATACAAAGAGATTGCTTGCACCACGCTCACCTTGCAACACTTTCTTTTGTACACATAACGCAAGCATTTTGGATAGCATCATCCTTGAAACAAAATTGAACGGGGTTCGTAAAGCAAGCGGCTACTTTGTAGTACAATGTTGTACAAGTTGTACAATGACGTAGTAAAAACTGCACGGGCCACTTTCAGTTTTGAACGCCAAAAACCTGCCGGGCGGTGGCATGAGCGAGAAGGTGGGGAGAGGTAAAGCCTTCAATCCAAGCAGCACGCGATGGTTCCATGCAGGACATACGCTACATGTAAAGGGAGACAAAAGAATTTTCGCAGAAGCGCAATCGTTGAACTTATTAACACACAGCTATACAATTCAGCCTGTAATATCTGCCAATGGAGAACTGTTACCTAAACTGTTAGTTGTGTTAAAAGAAAAGGACGGTGAATTTGGCCCTATTGTTAAAAGAACTTTGTTTACAGCAGATAATTTATTTGTATTGCCGTTCCGTCCGGAAAGTTAACTAAAAAGTTACTTCAAAAGTGGTTACAAGATGTTTATTTTCAAACTGTACCACACGACAGTGTTTTACTCTTCGATTCGTGGACAGCAGAAAGTGAAGCAAATATATTAGCAGCAAAACCCGCCAACAAAACTATCATTGTTAAATCTATTCCCCAGAGAACTACTGGAATGATTTAGCCGTTAGATGTGCTTGGTTTTCGGATATGGAAACAATTTGTTCGTTATTTTTATGACCTAATTGTATTATAGAATTTCGACATTAACATTCATTTGCGCAACAATATTTTAAAAACCCAATCATTGACCCACAACCAACTATCTTCCCCGCGGTTTCGTAACATGTGGAAGTATAGTTGGTACAAATCCGGTTATGTTGAAACACAGCCTGCTTGCTTTGTGAACCCCGTTCAATTTTGTTGCAAGGATGATGCTATCCAACATGCTTGCGATATGTGTAGGATAAAAGAAAGTGTTGCAAGGTGCGCGTGTTGCAAGCAATCTCTTTGCATTGACCACTTTTTTGTAAGCATTCACTATTGCAAGGATTACAAAAAAAAGTTGTTTTATTAATTTACAGTATGGCCAAGTGCAAAACATCACTCAATATGTTGCATTTTATACTCTTATCGAGAGGACCGACAGTAGTGGCTACGCTGGCTAAAGCGCAGCATTAGGTCATGGGACCAAGCTCTCTGCTGACTCGGTAGACGCTTGGGTTCGAGCCCCACCGTCGGCCGTCCTTGAAATGGTTTTCCGTGGTTTCCCCATTTTCAACACCAGGCAAATGCTGGGACGGTACCTTCTGACAGGCCACGGCCGCTTCCTTCCACACCCTTCCCCAATTTCATTCACCATCATTCATTTCATCTCTCATTAACTCCTCTCATGAGGTTGGCGTCAGGAAGGGCATCCGGCCGTAAAAACCATCGCCACAAAGACTTCCATCGCATCTCATCCCCGACCCCGTTGGAAAACGGGAATAATAAGGGGTAGACATACAATACACTCTTATCGAGAGGGTAGAAGGAAGGAAAGAAGCGTGTAGTTTAACGTGACCGATAAT
The DNA here is from genome assembly GCA_946902985.2 of Meconema thalassinum. Lineage (NCBI taxonomy): Eukaryota > Metazoa > Arthropoda > Insecta > Orthoptera > Tettigoniidae > Meconema > Meconema thalassinum. The sequence continues at coordinate 848,914,445 of OX336390.1, read as the reverse complement.
CTCGCGATCATGAGCCACGGGACCTCCATTTTACGTGGAAGCCGAACCACAGGACATAACATTTCACATCGAAAATCTCACATGCATTGACCGGGAATCGAACCCGGTCCGCCTTGAGAGGGTAGAAAAGGTGGGGAATTAGGTCATAAAAATAACGAACAAATTGTTTCCATATCCGGAAACCAAGCACATCTAACGGCTGAATAATTCCAGTAGTTCTCTGGGGAATAGATTTAACAAGGTGGGGAATGCATCGCAGCACGGCAGGTTGCTGCCTAGTGGCCGGGAGCCATCGCGTGCTGCTAGACTTGAAGGTCAGCTTTATCTCTTCTCAGCTCCTCGCTCATGCCGTCGTCCGGCAGATTTTCGGGGTTCAATATTGGCGTTCAAAATTGAAATCGGCCCATGCGGTTTTCACTACGTCATTGTACAACTTTGTAGGAATAGTGTGTACTAAATTTCAAACAGATCAGAATTTTACACCGCGATCCGTTCCCTTGTTAGTCGACGTTCTGCTTCCTTCGTGGTCGGCCAACATTCGGTACTATAAAACGCCACGCGACGAATGACAGAGCGGTATATCTTCAATTTTTGGTGGTGTTTCATCTGGCGGTCGCACATGAAACCTGTCGTTGTTCGCCACATCATCCACGCAGCATTAATTCTTACGTTGACGTCCTCAGCGAGACGACTTTCAGCAGTTATCGTAGAGCCAAGTTACTTAAATTTTGTCGTTCGAGGCAGATCATTGCTGTCGAGTTGGATTGTTCCGAGTTCTTCTGCATCCGATGCCATATATTCTGTTTTAGCGTTGTTAAGCTGCATGCCATATTGACTTAACCGATCTCCATTCCTGGACTTGATGTTTGTTGGAGATCCAGCTTGTTTTAAGCGTTTAACATAATATCATCAGAGTAAAGAAATAATAAAAACAATAATAATAATACGGTTTTACGCCCCTTTAACTACTGAGGCCATTAGAGACTCCGGAGTGCCGGAATTCTGGCCTGAAGGGGATCCCTTCCAATATTATATAACACGAATTCAGTTAAATGCATTCTCCTATTGGGAGGAGCTCGTTCTTTCTCACAATCTTAGTAAATTTTCAAACATAATTTGTATTAAAAAACGGGAAAATAGGCAACATCTAGAGAAAACGATAGTTGTAACCTAACTGCAGCACAACGTTAGCTGATGTTTCGCATCAATAATACGGATAATGAATAACCACAAGTAGAGCTTTATCAATGAACCCAATAGAAGACCATATCATTCTTCGTGCATTTTATTAGTTTTAATTTCCCTAGCAACAACAAATTGCTGAACTACAGACAAGAAAAATTGTTATACACTGTTCCCATTGCTTTCATTAAGAGACTACTAAACCAGAAGCTGATAATGCATAAGAAAGCGAAAGTAGCGCGTCACACGGCAAGTGAACGAACGAAAAGAGTGGAAGCTCTATACTGCTTTCTTGTAGCAAACCGTAGTGACCACTTTCAGGCGGATTCGTCGACAAGAGTCTGTACTTCATCACCGTAAGAATTCCCATGTTTAGCCTACTTTTCACAATTTGCAAAAATGAGGAAAAGTAGACTTATGAGATCGGGCAAATGTGTGTCTGTCTGTCCTTCTGTCTGTCTGTCTGTCTGTCTGGCTGTGTGTATGTCCCCCCCCCCTATTAACTCCTAAACGGCTGCAGCAATCGAAACAAATTTGGTAGGAGTAAAGATCTATACCTGAATATCTCTCGGCCGTATTTGAAAATGATGTCAGTGCTACCAACTGCTGAAAAATCGCAATTGAAATTTGAGCTCCATGTTGGATATCTTGGAAGGTATGAATGGGAGCTATTTCAAAATTGGCACACGTTAAATAATAATATTGCAGTTTAATTTCCAGGAGGCCATACATGGCAGTGTTACCAAAATAATTATAAGCCTGCTAATATGTCCAAACTTTAAATGCATATAACTTCTACACTATCAATTGGATTTCAACGAGATTTCGTGTGTGCTATGTGTACCATAACAAATATGACTATGCCGATTCTTAAGAGTAACCAGGGTTGCCATCTGTTAATAAATACTGTCTCTATTTTTGTTACCCTCATATCAATATATCAGAAAGTATGCAAGCCAATAGCTCTAAACTTTGCACACGTATAATACCAGGCATACTAGATTAATTTGGAGTAACTAATATAGGCCTACGCCAGTGCTGCCAACATGATTCTAAGCCAGTTCTTAGGTCCAATTTTAAAATGCTTGTAACTTCTATACTAACTAATGGATTTCATTCAAAATTGACACAACAATAGATCAGATTATTTCAGATTATTTCTGACCAATACATGTATGTCATTGTTGCGAACATGATTTTACGCGCGCTGTTAGATCCAATGTTTAACTGCATGTAACGTCCATACTATCCATTGGACTTCAACCAAATTTTGTATTCTGTACCTTAAGAGATGGAACTAAGAATATATTCAGTCACCAGGGCTGCCAATTGTAGTTCTCTATTAGGCTACATTATGCCAGGTATACAGTATTTCGAACTAATTAGAAATGTCGATATTACCAACTTAATTTCGTCATTATTCTAGATAGTTCCATATTGATTAATCACTGGCATGAATCTTAAATTTTAAGAAAAGTAGGCTCTTTAGTTCGTCACGGAACTTCTTGTTTTAATTAGTGTATCGATAACCATTATCTATTAATTTCCCAGCAGTATTATACTCATACTTACATTGGAGAGAAAGTCTCTATCTGCACCTAATTAATTAAAACTAATAAATGTGCTCCCCACCAATAATTTAGGATTTTAATGATGGCACGGACATTCGAACCCGGAACTCAACACAAGCCCATAGCCATTATCATTTACATCATTTGGTTGATATAGGTAATATTAGCTATGATATTCAATCACTTTGCCGAATACGAGCAAGATTCAACACCAGAGAGGATGTTGAAGTTTGAAATTGGTGGCTTCGGTGGCGTAGTTGTTAGCATGCTGAGCTTCTATGCCCAAGGTCACGGGTTCAAACCCGGCCGAAGTCGTCGGATTTTTCTAAGACCGTTAAAAATCCCTCAGTATGCCTTTCTTCGGAGGGGAAGTAAAGCCGGCGGTCCCATGTCATAAATGTATGGCATGATAAAGAACCTTCCACTATTTACACTTTTGTGAAGCTAATATTTGACTAACGCTCTTAGATTCGAGCATTCGTTGCCAGGAGCCGACTGCGTTGGCATCTAGTAGCAAAGTTCAGAAGTAGTTGGTCGTTGACGGTGGCGTTTGGTAGCAAAATTTGGAAATACTTGAAAATCGAATGCTTGCAGACCTTACTTGAAAAAAAAGCAGATAACACACACTAATACAGCCATCACAATAATTTAAAAAGTCCTCTCGGCACGCCGGAAGGCGGAGGTAGATTTCACCGGACAAACTTGGAGATAGGCGAAAATAGGCAGAATATGCAGGTTTTCGTAGAAGGATCAGACCTCATTTATCGCGTGAAAGTATGTTATAATTGGAGATTAATTAACTTTGTTTTTCTTCATTTTAAACATATTTTAAACATTTTATTGTCTTATGGGGACGGAAACCTTCTTGTCATTTGGAGTCCATTTTTAGCCTATTTTCAATTTTGAAAAAATAGGCTTATGAGATCACCTTTTGTCCGTGTGTGTGCGCGCGTGTGTGTGTGTGTGTGTGTGTGTGTGTGTGAGGTGTGTGTGTGTGTGTCCCTAATAAAATATAAACGGCTGGAGCGATTTCAGTGAAACTCGGTAAGTTCATAGCACTATTCCCGGCGACCTCGACCGTGCCCATCGAATTTTGTTACGTCTCACCAATCCAACATGGCGGCTGTGCGAAATATTTCACTAGCATTCAATATCTCCGAAACTATTACCGATATCGCCCTGAAATTGTGTACGGTGATAAAGGGCACTACTAGAAGTTCACCTATGAGACTTTCAAAAACCTGGTGACTACAAAACCAACATGGCGGTCAAGCGAAGATGAGACTTTTAAATAGGCTTTTCTAGCGATTTAACTATCCAAACCAAATGAAACTCGGTACAGCAAATATTTATACACATTGCAATGCACTGGAGTCTAATTTAGTTCAATTGTTTACATAACCTCAAAATGGCGGCTGTGCGAAATATTTCACTGACATTCTGTATCCCCGAAACTACACACATCAAAAAAAGTTTTGCATCACCTCGGTTCCCAGATCTCCGGCATATAGACGTTGACTGTGTATATCGTATCCAAGATACAGTCCCTTTGACTGTTCATAGATGTCACTAAAACTGCTCAAAGATGTAAACAACCATGCATGAGCAGGGCCTATTAGACGGAGGGGGTACGACAGCCGATCAGTTCCAGTCATTCCACCAGGACGAAGGTACGCTGCTCATGTTGTCTGTAGTTCTACCATGCCTAGAAGGTCAATACCGCAGTTCGATCGCGTCCGCATTGTTACTTTGTGTCAAGAAGGGCTCTCAACAAGGGAAGTTTCCAGGCGTCTCAGAGTGAACCAAAGCGATGTTGTTCGGACATGGAGGAGGTACAGAGATACAGGAACTGTCGATGACAGGCCTCGCTCAGGCCGCCCAAGGGCTACTACTGTAGTGGATGACCGCTACTTACGGATTGCCGCTCGGAGGAACCCTGACAGCAATGCCACCATGTTGAATAATGCGTTTCGTTCAGCCACAGGACGTCGTGTTTCAACTCAAACTGTGCGCATTAGGCTGCATGATGCGCAACTTCACTCCCGACGTCCATGGCGAGGTCCAGCTTTGCAACCCCGACACCATGCAGCGCGGTACAGATGGGCCCAACAACATGCTGAATGGACCCCACGGAATTGGCATCACGTTCTCTTCACCGATGAGTGTCGCATATGCCTTCAACCAGACAATCGTCGGAGACGTGTTTGGAGGCACCCTGGTCAGGCTGAACGTCTTAGACACACTGTCCAGCGAGTGCAGCAAGGTGGTGGTTCCCTGATGTTTTGGGGTGGCATTATGTGGGGCCGACGTACGCCACTGGTGGTCATGGAAGGCTCCGAAACGGCTTTACGATACCTGAATGACATCCTCCGACCCATAGTGCAACCATATCGGCAGAATATTGGAGAGGCATTTGTCTTCATGGACGACAATTCTCGACCTCATCGTGCACATCTTGTGAATGCGTTCCTTCAAGATAACGACATCGCTCGACTACAGTGGCCAGCATGTTCGCCAGACATGAACCCTATCGAACATGCCTGGGATATGTTGAAAAGGGCTGTTTATGGACGTCTTGACCCACCACCCACTCTGAGAGATTTACGCCGAATTGTCGTTGAGGAGTGGGACAATTTGGACCAACAGTGTCTTGATGAACTTGTGGATAGTATGCCACGGCGAATACAGGCATGCATCAATGCAAGAGGACGTGCTACTGGGTATTAGAGGTAGTGGTGTGTACTGCAATCTGGACCACAAATGCTGAAAGTCTAGCTGTATGATGGTACAACATGCAATGTGTGGGTCTCATGAGCAATAAAACGAGCTGAAATGTTGTTTGTGTTGATCTCTATTCCCTTTGTATTTAACGGTTCCGGAACTCTTGGAACCGAGGTGATGCAAAACTTTTTTTGATGTGTGTATTACAGATATCACCCTGCAATTTTGTACGGTGATAAAGGGTACTGATACAAGTTTACCTATGTATAATTCATAAACCTATAAAGTACAAAACGAACATGGCGACCAAGCGAATTTGAAATATTTTAATAGACTTTTCTCGTGAGTTAACTCTCTGAGCGCAGTGAAATGTGGTACAGTAAATGATTTTGCAGATTGTAATGTACTGCCATCTAATTTAATTCAATTGTTTACATAACCTCAAGATGGCGGCTGTGCGAAATTTTAAAATTAAGTTTTTATTTCTTGTGTCGTAATCATGTGATCGAAGTGAAAGTTTGAATAATGAACCTAGGCAATAAGTGTCCTTGAATGGTACATAACTCTATGGCCTATACATATAACAATCCTAAATGGCAAGCTTCCGTAATATTTAGACGGTTCTCAATATCTATGAATTTTTTACAGCAACCAAACTTAAATTTCTATGTTCATAGAGACTATGAACATATGTTCACCTATAGGACTTTCAGTAACCTGGTGAGCACGAATCCAACGTGGCGGCGACGCGAAGAATAAATATTTAAATGGACGTTTCTCGCGAATTAACTATCCGAGTGCCGTGAAACGTTGCACGTTAAATGCTTACACAAATGTTGATCCACTGGCATCTAATTTATTTCAATTGTTTGCATAATCACAAGATGGCTGCTGTGCGTAATTTTAAAATCTCGTTTTTACTTCTTGTGTTCTAATCATGCGATTGAAGTTTGAATACCACACGTACACAATAATCTTAATATAATAGTACAAAAATAAAAATCCAACCTGGCGACCATCTGAAATATTTAGACGGTTCTCAATATCTACGAATCTGTTACAGCAATTAAACTGAAATTTTGTATGTTGATAGAGGCAATTAACATGAGCAGGATATATGAAAATAGGCTGTACAGTTCTTCACGGAACTACTTATTATACTTGTGGTCACACTGTCCTTATGCAAGGTTTCGACACTGATGTGTAACTATGTGACGGTCTGTTACTTCTTCACGCAAAATTATATCTCCCGCAGAGATGTTGGTTGGTTCCTCAGTTTAGGGGCTGCGACAACGCGGTCATATAACCCCGTGTACTTTGAGTGAGTGTAGAATCTGTCTATAAACGGTGTGAATTGTGATGGCTGTATTATTCTGTAATTCAGGTAAGGAATGCAGACGCTAAATTTCAAGCAGTAGTTCCTAATGTTGCTACCAGATACTAACGTCAACGCCACCTAGCTGTGAACTTGGCTACTAGATGCCACCTCAATCAGCAACTCGCAACGAACGTTGGAACTTCCCCTCCAAAGGAAAGCTTACTGAGGGATTTTTAGCGCTCTTAGAAAATCCGACGACTTTGGCCGGCTTTGAACCCGCGACCTTGGGCATAGGTGTTCAGCATGCTACCAGTTACGTCACCGAAGCCGCTTCACAGTTAGTCAGATGGAAATCTGAATCTGATCTCGCGCAAGTGCGTTGTCATGGCAACGTCTGATGGCTCATCCCTCATCAATTTAGTAGTGTTGCCATGTCAACCACTGATAGCGCTTGGCATTTTCTTATAATTCCGAAATCATTTTTCTCATCCCTTGGCGCAATGGTGGCTCATATCAAAAATTCTTTCAGACAAATGTTTTAGGTAAGTATTAGGGGAATATTGTCCATTTTGTACGGTTTTGATATTGTGCCTATTAACAGAGATATGATTAATGTTTCCCGAAAAAAAAAAACACTTTTTCCCACCCCTTTGGTCAATGGTTGGTGCTATCAAAAAACGTTTCAAACATAAATTTCTGAGCTTTATCCGACACATAGTATGAACTTTGAACGGATTCGATATTTCACATATTAAGAGAGTTATAGCAATATTTCATTTTTTCGAGAAAAAAAGTCCCCCATTTTCATCCCCTTCGACCGATTTAGCCCAGTAACGAACTCGTCCGAGATTTTATGGGTATACATATTCGGTAAAAAATTCAAAGTGATTGGTGCAAAATTACGGCAGTTATCGTGTCCACAAGAAACTGATATACATATATACATATATTACATAAATTATATATAAATTTTGAACTGACGGTGGTTTTGGGGTCTGGGGGATGTGAGACGCGAAGATATGTCGAAATTTTCCGGAAATCGAAACATGGTACCCATTGCAATAGTTAGCTTTCCAAAGAAATCTACCTAAAATACTACCGTCAACGACACCTAGCTGTGAACTTGGCTACTAGATGCCACCTCAATCAGCAACTCGCAACGAACGTTGGAACTTCCCCTCCGAAGGAAAGCAATCTCAGGTTTTTTAGCGCTCTTAGTAAATCCGACGACTTCAGCCGGGTTTGAACCCGCGACCTTGGGCATAGAAGTTCAACATGCTACCAGTTCCGATACCGAAGTCGCTTCCCACATACATATGAAAACTGAATGTGATCTCGTGCAGTGGCGTTGTCATAGCAACTGCTGATGGCTCATCCCTTATCAATTAAAAGTAAAGTTGTCATGGCAACCTCTCTTGGCACTTGGCATTTTCTTATAATTTAAATCATTTTGTTCACCCCGTGGCGTAATGGTGGGTCATATCAAAAATTCTTTCAGACAAACGTTTTAGGTAATTATTGGAGGAATATTGTCCATTTTGTGCGGTTTTGATATTGTGCCTATTAACAGAGATATGATTAATGTTTCCCGAAAAACCCACTTTTTCCCACCCCTTTGGTCAATGGTTGGTGCTATCAAAAAACTTATTTGACATAAATTTTTGGCACTTATTCGACACATATTATGAACTTTGAAGGGATTCGATATTTCATGTATTAAGAGAGTTATAGCGATATTTCACTTTTTCGAAAAAAGCCCCCCATTTTCACCCCCTTTGACCGATTTTGCCCATTAACGAACTCGACCGAGATTTTATAGGGATACATATTATGTAAAAAATTCAAAGTGATTGGTGCAAAATTACGGCAGTTATCGTGTCCACAAGAAACTGATATATATATACTTATATACATAAATTATATATAAACTTTTGAACTGACGGTGGTTTTGGGGTCTGGGGGATGTGAAACGCGAAGATATGTCGAAATTTTCCGGAAGTCGAAACATGGGACCCATTGCAATAGTTAGCTTTCTAATGAAATCTACCTAACACCGGTTATCAGACAGATTCTTCACACGCCCACACTGTGGAACCAACCAATCGAAGTTTGATATTGAGTACAAAGGGCAGTCGCTGACAGTGGAGACGGGCCTCGAGCAGGTGCAGAGCTCGGAGTTTTTCTACAGCTTTGGGAAGTCCCGATTTCTGTTACCGCCCATGTCTCGTTTCTCCCCCGGGCCACTTGACACCCACCAGCAGGTCACCCTAAGTTAAGGCTGGCAGGACTTATGCTATTTTCAACTTGCTCGTAAGTACATAATGTGTGTATGTCATATGTGTAATTATTATTAGCTTTGTGGCATTCATTTGGATTTTGATTCCCCTTATTGGACGCACCGAGGCGGTTGGAAGGAACGGTTGGATCATTGTTTCCGCATTGAACCACTTCCCCCAACAGCCGTGCGTGTTATTCGCTCGCATGCCACGAGTAGGCTATTGAAGTGTCGAGTTCGGAATGTAAGTCATATCTAAACCGATCGGCAGCTAGTTGAAAGACACTATCCACAGTTCACCTAAAGTGGTATTTAGTTTGCATATATCAACCCTCAGTCTGTCTGACGAGAAGTGAAAACCGGATGCTTTATTTAAATATTTGAAGATTTTTATTTAAATTTTTATGTTGTTATTTTATTTCGAAGATGTTTATTTAGACTTGTATACAGGTCTCAGTAGACGTTTGGTTAAATTTGATTTTGAGATCATGAGCGTTAGGCCAACGTCAGATGAGGAAGTTAGGATTATTATTATTATTATTGTTATTATTATTATTATTGTTACGAAATGAATTCACTTTTAAGACATAATTTGTATAATTATTTTATTGTTTTACTAGGTTTAACCTTATGCCAGAAGCCCTGATGTTTTTATTCTTGGCGATCTAGGATCTCGCTACAGCTCTCGTTGGACAATTGAGTCTTCCAGTTGCAAAACTCGTTTAATCCACTTGTGAATAAGGATAATGTCGTAAAATTATTTACATAAGTTTCTTCTTCTTCTTAGTCGTTTACCCTCCAGGTTGGTGGAACCCACGGACTCAGCGAGGGAACTCACCACTACCGCCTCTACGGGCAGTGTCCTAGAGCTGGGAACATCTAATCGGAGTGGATACAACTGGTGAGGTGTGATTGGCACCTCGCACAGGTGGCCTCACCTGCAAAGCGAACAGGGGCCTCACGAGGGAAGGTAATGGATGGTCAGGATGGATAGGCAAGGAAGAGGGAAGGAGGCGGCCGTGGCCTTGAAGAAGGTACTGTCCCCGTTTACCCGGATAGTAGGCTGTCAGATATCCGCCCCCTCAATCGGATTGCCAACAATCAATCGCACCGGCTCAGCTACATCAATGAAAATGGCACTGACAGATACTACCGAGGTTTGAACACAGAAGTTACCAAGAAAATTATTGTGGAACACACCAAAATAGACGGGGTTTCATACTTACTTTTACTTACCTCTTAAAAATTATCTCGGGGATTGGGTTGACAACAGGATCTCTAAAGTATGTTCCCACAATAATCTTGACCATGACATTTAAAAATGAACCAAAACGCAGACGAGAACTTTGAAATGTACAAGAGCTTTTATTTCAAATAAAGGGTATGATTTTAACAACTCAACAAAATAAATGTGGCTATCAGTAGCCCATGTCAATCTGAATATGTCCTCCTAAAGGACTTGCAAAGTTATCAAACAATATGTTAGCTCCCATGAGCTCAAAATAACGTAACATTCAAAACACATTTGGATTGGATGAGGAGGTCAGGATACGACATATATAGAGCATTTGGTTTCTTTTAATAAACATCACACTTGTATTAATAGGCGCAAGGCCAGAGTATCGACCTCGCCCGCTGATAACCAGATGTCGGGCCAGCTGGTCTACCCTTCAACCTGGCGCATGCCTGTCAAATGGGGCTCACTCGTCACGCCACACTGCGTAAGAATTCAGCTCCTTTCAAAGCTTTAAATGTCTACAAGACAATTTATATATATTGACGCAAATCTTTCAAATGCTTAACTCACATACCACTGGATTATTCTGACAATCCCTAAACTTGTTAAGTTATCATCCAAATGTTTAATAAGCATAGTTTAGAGTATAAAACACACTCTTAAATGTTTATAACAAAATCACATAAATTATTTATAACAATTAGAAATTGTTTATAATATTATCGAAGATAATTACAAAAATTTTAAACACGCCTTTAACATTACTATCGTTCCACATTATTGTCAAAGATATATACATTATTATTTACAATATCAACATTTAAATTATTTAAATTATTAATTTAAGAAATACATTGAACCACATATTCATCCGGTTGTTAATTTCATAATCGTGTTAATATAATCGACCAATGAAGGTTAGTTATACATGTTAATGTCACAATCTGGTTTAATAAAGGTTGTAATAATTATAATTATTTGTGACGGTAATCTTCATTCAAAATCTTATCTCAAATTCTTTCAAAACTCTTGTTAATTATAACAGCAAATTCACTTGATTAATTTTCAACGAACTATGACAATACACTCTAGCGGAAAATACTTCGCTTACAAAATAATGCACACACTGCATTAAAAATAGGCCCAAAATTCATCATATATTAAAATATACGGCATCAAAATCTTCCACAAAATTTACAAAAACCTCCACTAACACAATCTTTATCATCATTAATTACTGTGGGAATCTCCTTCATTTATTTAAGGGCATTATACATCAGCGACTTTCAACATGTCCGCTGCACTATCGATTATACATTCATAGTTCCACTTAAAAATTCTTATAATCATTAATTGTTTCAAAACTGTTGTCATTTAACCTTCGTGGATTTCATTCATGAATCGAATTGAAGTAAAAATTTGCCAATCACAAACAAATTTAATAGTGAATACGCTTATATACGCCTGTCTGGTCTATCAAAATTTAAGATTAACATCTTCAAAGAATTGTAGTATAAAAATACTATCATCAAACAAAGTGCGACTAAGCTGCAAAATAGTCGAATAGAATCCAATTAGAGTGGGGAATGCAAACATCGTTATATAAATCTCTAATTGAGAAAAAATTCCTAACAAAAGTTCACGAATTTAATGCATTCAATAATTCATAATTAAAGTTCATCTTTCACAAAATTGTCTATGATGCAATGGTCGTTCATGACTGACGATAAATGTCTGTGTTGCAATCAATTCAAATAACGACTAGTATTTCCAAGATCGTCGACAACGTAATGGATTTTAACGCTCTAAAATCATTTAAATGTTCTTCCTTCTTGATGATGACAGAAAATTGGTCAAAGTAATTAAACTGGGGTAGAATTACTTTAATAAAGTGACACGCTGTCTGAATTTAAATCTGCCATAAAAATCATTAACTTACAGTCAAATCGAGACTACAAAAAAAATTCAGCAAATTACTGAAAAATCTAAATATCAGTCTCAACTGATCCAAAATCGTTTAACTATGCCCATGACATAACAATGTCTTAATAAATCGTCGAAAAAGGCATAACTCATCAAGGTGTACTGAGAATAGGAATCTCAAACAAGAATATTGGGCAAAATACATGAGGACAAAAATATGGGAAAATGGTTGCTCAAATATTGCTAAGAAACTCAAATACAATAAGCGTTCACGACTACCATATCTGCCGATTGACGTTCCAGAGGAAAATTCCCCAAAGAAGACTGTTGATGGATCCATTTCACCAAGTTAAAGCTGAGCTCCATCCTCGAAACAAGAAACAGCACCATCGGAGAATCGAACTGCTTCACGAAGACGAACGACATCCTTCCGGCAATAATCTTCTTTGTGAGTCGGGACAACCCTGACCTCTCTTGAAAAATCCCTGAAGTTCCAGTTGAAAATCGCCATGAAGTTTTTGTAGAAATTTCCGAAGAAATATTCATATTCAGAAAGTATGAAATCATTTCCATTGCTGTTTGATAGTATTCAGCCTTTAATCACGAAACATGGGTGTAGATGGTTATTTACCACATGTTCGCTTGTATGGAATAGCAATTAGCGAAGTTCCATGCTGCTATCTTACTCCGTTGAAATATGTCCCGATTGCATTAAGTCCTTTAGCCTTCCATCTTCTCTTCAGTTATGGTAATAGAAAAACAAACTGCCATATTAAACTGTTCCATAATACTGTAGCGTTGTGTCACAAAAGCAATCTGAAGTCTCCCTATTTCACTAGCCGTGTCAGCCGTAGCGTAGATTCTGGCGATACGAAGTGCTTCTCAGCTGTCGAGAAAATCACTTTTGTCAGTCGTCTAAAATTGCTAATAACTTCCAAAATACTTCCTCGAAATTGTTCAACTTTTCTACACTCCTTACTGTAGCAATGCACAATAGAATTAGCTTATAGGCGACCGCTAACTGTTCACAGCTAATCTTGTAGAAGCGTTATAATGTGCGTTTCAACTTCACCTAGATTTACTCACAGTAAACTTTCACTGCTTGTCTGTTCGACTCTCGTTTTAATGCCGTGGGTTCACCACGCGTTATAAAGACGACTCTTTCACTACTAATCTCACTTGACGTTTCACTGAAATGACTATTTGAAATCTGGCGATTGAATATCAGACGATTTATAATCTGAGAATGAGACTCCTCTCTTCTGCGCAAGGCCTTTTATGAACTTCATGAGGGGCGTATCTATCCCTTCCATCGCGTGTTACTGCGTCATCGCTAGAAGTTCCAACTTCGTCAATACATGACGGATTTTCAAAATTCAAAAACTGAAAATAAATTTCACCAAAATTCCAGATCAATGCCTCTACTGCAAATGGATTTCCACAATTCTGCATTCCAAAAATTAATAAAAATACCATAGTTTCAGCAATCTCCGTCTTCCTTCAGACTATCGTTCATTGGTTCAAGCCTCCCCTCCAATAGCATAATTTCTTCCTCAGCAGAATTCCACGTTTCCTGCGACTGCGTCGTACATCTTGGATCTTTCTCGAATAAATGCTGACGTCACTGAGAATCTCCGCTCAAGTAACCTGCTGGCATAACGTCTGCGTCATCCGTGCTTACGTCATGACTACCCACGTCATAACTATGACAGCCATAACTTTCATTATAATTTCCAATATAGCCACCATGGTCTCTATATAATTCAATTACGGGGGCATTCTCCCCTCACCACGTTTTAAAAACAGTTGCAAATTGTTTTTAAACTCAGCGTTACAAGTACCTCAACTCTCTTGAACACGAAATTGAATTATTACTGGCTTACTCTAGTATAGTATCTTTTCAAATTTCCAGCATTGAACTTGCCGTAAATGACATTATTCTCATCATCGTAGAGTTCATAGCAGTTGTTTCCATAGGCGTTCGTGATCCTAAACGGCCCCATGAATACATTTCCAAATTTGGGGTATATTTTCTTGCTCATATCAGCCTTGACAGGTCTGCGTAATAATACAAGATTTCCAACTTGTAAGGGTGCACCAAAACGTTTTCCAGCTACTCTTTTCAATCGTTTCTCTGCTGCTTTCTGGAGTTGTTCCTTCGCCTTGTCAATCCTCTGCTGCCTTCCTAGGTCGGGATCTCTAGGAATGTGGTTGAAAAGATTATCCCACGGCCTTTCTGGGTTTCTTCCAAGATGAAGTCGCATTGGCACTTCTCCTGTGCTCTCCTGCACTGTAGAGTTCAGACATTCCTCAATAAGGGGTACAAATCTCACCCAACCAGAATGATCATTTGGACAGAAAATTCGACAGAATTTCGAAAATTCAGCCATATATCTTTCTGAGGAATTCGATTCTGGGTAACGCACGCTTGAAAATAAGTGCTTAATGCCAAGCCTCTCCATATCCGCTGCAAATTCCACGGATGTAAACTGCGTTCCATGATCTGACAGTAGATATTCCGGTATACCAGCTTTAGGAAATACAGCATTTTCCAGTCTGCTTACTACGTTCCTTGTGTTAGCTTTCTGCATGGGACTCATTGTAACAAATTTTGAAAAAACATCCACGGTAACCAACAGGTACTGGTTACCCTGATATCCCTTCGGACAGGGGCCAAATATGTCCGTCGCCATTAGTTCGTTTGGCTGAGAAGGAATTATAACCTTCGGTTTTCCTTTTAATAAAGCAGAAGCATACTTTGCTCTTTGACATTTGTCACATGATCGAATGACCTTGGCAATGTTGGAACGCATGTTAGTCCAGATAAATCTCTCTTTAAGTGTATTAAGAGTTTTATCTAAACCGGCATGTCCAGTTGCGTGATGAGCTACCCACACTAAATTGACAACAAGTTTAGGTGGCACGACTATTCGGAGTTTTGTATGCGCAGAGTCAGCATACTTGCATACGATGTCTCCACTCAAGACAAAGTGTCGTGAATTTCTCCGTGTAACTGCATAGTCAACATCCGTATTGTCCATGTAACCCTTGAGGAACCTGTACATTTTCCTTATTGGAGCGTGTCTCTTCTGTGACACACCGATTCGGGCTAACCTCCTAACGGTTTCTTGATCTTCTTGCTCCAATTCTACATGGTGTATCTGCACATTTTTAATAGGGTTACGTGATAGAGCATCAGCCAGTAAGTTATCTTTCCCAGGCTGGTGGACGATAGTGGCGTTAAACTGTTGGGTGAACAAAGCCCAACGTGTCAATCTATCACTCGACATGTCAGTTTGCAGCATAAACTGTAGTGCTTTATGGTCAGTAATAATGATGACCTTGTGTCCCAGCAGGATTTTCTTCCAGGCTTGCAATGCTGTTACAAAAGCTAACGCTTCAAGTTCTGTCGTGAAGTAGTTTTCCTCGTGTTTCTTCAACTTCCGACTAGTGAACGCAATGTAGTGCTTGTTGCCTGCCTCGTCTTTCTGGTATAAGACTGCACTAATGCCTACTCTTGATGCATCAGACTCAATATAGAACACCTTCTCAAAGTCTGGGTACTCCAGTTTCACATTATTTCTGAGCATCTCTTTTGCTTTCTCAAAAGCCTCGTCTGCAGCGGTACTCCATTTCCATCTGTTATTCTTCTTGAGTAAGTCATACAGAGGAGCCATAATTTCAGAGTATCTTGGACAGTGGCTGCTAATAAATTGGCATGCTCCTACAAATTCTCTGACTTGTTTCACCTTAGTTGGCTTTGGAAATCTCGTGATCGCATCTACTTTTTTCATGTTTGGATGATATCCATCTTTATCAATAGTATGCCCCAAGTAATTTATCTCCTGCTTCAAGAATTGACATTTTCCAAAATTCACCTTGATATTGGCCTCCCTTAAATTCTCGAACAACTTTCTCAAGTGCACTAAATGTTCTGCGGCGCTGGGTGAAGATACGATTAAATCGTCAATGTAGCAGATTACATTTTCTTTCACTTCGTCAGTGAGCTTACTATCAAGTGCTCGAATAAGTGCTGGTCCACTGTTAACCATACCAAAAGGCATTCGGACAAAGACCCATGACGTCTGGTCAAATAGGAATCCAGTGTACTGCATACTATCTTCTTCTAGCTGAACTTGATAAAATGAAGACGTCAGGTCAAGAACGCTGAAACATGCTCTCCCTTTGAATTTTCGAAGCAGATCTCTAATCTTGGGTGGTCGGTCATTTTCTGGAAGAATCTTCAAGTTGATGGTCCTGGCATCGAGACAAAGACGTATCTGACCATTACTTTTCTTCACTACTGTGATGGGGTTTATATAAGACGACGCCTGTTTTTTAATAATCCCGTCTACCTCCATTTTTCTGATTAACCCTCGTACTTCTTGATAGTATTTCTCAGGAATGGGGTATATTCTCTTCTGGTAAGGGATTTCATCTGTCAGCCTTATCTTGTATTTATAATCCTCAATCAATCCAGGCTTTTCATCAAAAATATCTTGGAATTC
This sequence comes from Meconema thalassinum, assembly GCA_946902985.2. Lineage (NCBI taxonomy): Eukaryota > Metazoa > Arthropoda > Insecta > Orthoptera > Tettigoniidae > Meconema > Meconema thalassinum. Next base: position 848,897,710 of record OX336390.1, on the reverse strand, counting down.
CTTTATCAGATCCTCAAATTCCCCCTGAATTTCTTCAAATCCTTCAGTTTTTCTACTGGGTATTTCTGCTAAATTTTCCACTTCATTAATTATAGTATTCAAAATTTCTTCCCTAAGGTCTATTTCCAGACTGTTTTTCACGTCCGGATTTTCTATCTCTTCTGTGATCATGTACCCATCATTAAAGCTAATACTTCTGTTCTTCATGTCAATAATAGCTCCGACCTTCGATATAAAATCGATTCCAAGCACCATATCAAAATTGATCTTGCTCACCACAATGAAGATCTGTTCATAATTCCTTCCATTGATCTCAAAGTTCAATAGCACTTGAATCTTGCACTTCACTGCCTTATCTTGGAATATCCCTCTCACTTTGACGGTAGAAACAGGTAGAACTGTCATGTTCTCTCCTCTTAGTAGACTTTGATAACATTCCTCTGAAATGATGGAGATAATTGCACCAGTATCCATCAGGGCTTTGTACTGTTGGCCATCTATCCGTACAGGAATAATAGGTAAGGCACATGGTCTTTCCTCTTTAACTATACCCCTCTCTTCTAGCAAATCTTCATCAGTCACTTCATATATCTCATTAATCGTAATCAGGTGTGGTGTGGCAATGTATTTACAAGTTCTCACTGACGTTGAGAAATCGGCGTTTTTTTTTGTGTTACCGACCTCAAAATTCTGCTGGCTCGTAGAAGGCCCAGGATCGATTACAACATCCTGCCTTTTCTTTTGGTTGTTGGCTTCTTTTTCCCGTAATTCTTTCAGGTATTGCTGGCTTTCCTTCTCTCTTTCCTGATACTGATCGGGTGTCATAACCTGACCTTGAGGATTCTGATTTCTGTTTTGGCTCTGGTTATTCCTATTATAATTTCGGTTATAACCATTATTGTTGTAATATCTGCCTCTTCCATTGTAATTTCCTCGGTTATAGTTCCAGCCTCTTCTCTGTTGATACGGTCGGTAACCTTGCGATCTGTTATTTCGAAACTGATTATTCCTGTGGGGAATTACATTGTCAGTTTTCTCCTCATCTGGCTTGTCAGTTTGTTGGACTTGGTCCATATATACAGTATTTATTTCTTTGAAGTCATGCCTTTGACCTTTCTGTACCACGTTAGGCATTGGACTTGTGTAGTCTAACCTCCTCAGTAATTCATCCATGCTGGTTAAATCCCTGATGTTTGACGAAATTATTAGTCTCCTCACCTCCACAGGTAGCATACGAGAAATCGCATCAATAAGTTGCTCCGTTGACAATGGGGGTTGCAAAAATCTCAAGCGGGATAATTGACTCGTAAAGAAATCAGCGTACCGCGTTGGAAGAGTACCTGAGTATTTTCTTGAATACACCTCCGCTCTTAACGAATTCTGCGCTTCTATGGACCAAAATCGTTTGATTAATGCCTCTGCAAACTCGTCAAAGTTACTGAATGTGTATCTAAATGCGCGAAACCATTCGAGGGGTCCTCCAATCAAATATCTCTCCACTATCTTCATCTCTCTCTCTCTGGGAATGTGAGCTTCGATGAAATAATCTTTGAGGTTCCTTACATATTCTATGGGTGTCAAACTATCAGTGTTACTGAATTTTTGCGGTTTATCTTCAAAATTCCTGATGACCGTCACGTTCCTCGGATATGAATCCGGGTAGTTTTTCCCACTATCTCGATAGTTCCACTCAGGTTCCATATTCCTCTCGTCATCTTCCTCCCTGAATCTGGATATACGTTCTTCAGGAGTCACGTCTCTCTCTTCTGGATCTAGGTTATATCTTCTGGCATAATTCCTATTGGTTTCGCAAGCCAAGCCTTCTGTATCCTTGTTAGTAATTTCCGTTAAGACTTTCTTGATTAACTCTTCTTTGTACGTCTCCATCAAACTAGCCTCTCCTAACTTCAAATTTTGCAGTTTACTCGTCGTTTCATTCACATCAGAGACCACTTTATGAATCTGTTCCTCTAATGCAGATTTTAATGTTTGCACATCCCGACCTAGTTGTGTTCTATCTTCAACTTGTCTTTCGGATAGCGAATCCATCCTGACGCTTAAATCTTTCCTAATCTGTACTACTTCATTGTTAATATCAATTTGAGTACTGGCAAGTTTCCTTTCAATACGTTCCTGAATTTGGGTTACATGTTCCCCACTTGACCTATTCCACTCGTATTTCCATACTGCTACATTTGCCGTTAACATTTCTGCTATGTCTACTTCGATATCTTCTTTAAGTAATCTATTATGGTCTAATACCTGGGTTCTCATGACCTCTACATCAAACTTTAAACCTTCTAAAGACGCTGTCGTTCTAACTGACTCATCAACTAGCCTAGTCGTTAATGCACTTATATTACGTGTACAAAGGGTTTTCGAATTTTCTATCTCTTCCCTGACTTTATTTACATCAGTTTGGACTTTAGCAACATCTACGAAAACTGTGTTGACCTCTACTTGAATTTTATTTATGTCACTTTGCATCTCGTTTACATCCGAATGAATGTTATTAATATCAACCTGAACATTGGACACATCAGTTCTAACATTTTGGATTCCTCTTTGGACTTCCTCAACCTTGTCTTGGACAGTCGCAACATCATTTTTAACAACAACTACCTCAGCCCTAGCACAAGAAATATCACTTCGGACATTAGCTACATCTAGATTCAACATTGTAAGATCTTTATGCACATTAGCAACATCAATTTTAACATCAGCAACATTTTTATGCATATTAGACACATCTATTTTAACATTTGACACGTCTGAGCGCATGTCAGTTACAGCATTCTCAATTCCTTGGGTATTAATCTGTAAACGCGACATATTATCCTCTAAGTTAACAGAACTAGTCTGAATAGCTTTCAAACTTTCATCCATGCTAGCTTTCAAATTACTAGCATTCTCCTCCATTCGACTAGTATTCCTAGCTTCCATCTCCTTCATACTACTATCCATGCTTGTTTTCAAGTTAGCAGACATCTCCTCTAACAACATCCTCAAAGTTTCATCTGCCATTACAATATTATTCAAAAATTAGACTGCTGTAGGGACATACATCAAAAGAGCAAAATAACAACATTTGAGCAACACTTTTCACCATATATAAATTTGATCAATTTTCTGTCTTAAATCTAACTTATAACTATCTTATAATTAACTTTCGAAGACACTTCATGTTGAAACAAACTCAAGCACATGTTCAAATTTCCCTGGCCCATTTTAAAATATCCTAACACAAATAATTTTACATTTACAATCCAAATAATTTAATTTTATTTTTAATATGACTAAAATGTCATAAGCCGGTCAAATAAAATAAGATTCCAGATCATAGGCGATTTTTCTAAGTTTCCAGCCTATTTAACCTTTCTCAAGTTGTATAAGATCTGATCTTTTCTGAGTGTAATTTTCCTACTACAATACAACATTTTATTCCTATATACCACACCCTTAAATTCTACAATTGGCCTAGACATCTAACAAAGAATCAACCTCTTTATTTGAGTCTAATCGAACCACACGTTTTAGGTTTGCCAATCCTACTGTTGACTCAGCCCCACGTTTTAGGTGTGCCAATCCTTCTGTCCCCGTTTACCCGGATAGTAGGCTGTCAGATATTCGCCCCCTCAATCGGATTGCCAACAATCAATCGCACCGGCTCAGCTACATCAATGAAAATGGCACTGACAGATACTACCGAGGTTTGAACACAGAAGTTACCAAGAAAATTATTGTGGAACACACCAAAATAGACGGGGTTTCATACTTACTTTTACTTACCTCTTAAAAATTATCTCGGGGATTGGGTTGACAACAGGATCTCTAAAGTATGTTCCCACAATAATCTTGACCATGACATTTAAAAATGAACCAAAACGCAGACGAGAACTTCGAAATGTACAAGAGCTTTTATTTCAAATAAAGGGTATGATTTTAACAACTCAACAAAATAAATGTGGCTATCAGTAGCCCATGTCAATCTGACTATGTCCTCCTAAAGGACTTGCAAAGTTATCAAACAATATGTTAGCTCCCATGAGCTCAAAATAACGTAACATTCAAAACACATTTGGATTGGATGAGGAGGTCAGGATACGACATATATAGAGCATTTGGTTTCTTTTAATAAACATCACACTTGTATTAATAGGCGCAAGGCCAGAGTATCGACCTCGCTCGCTGATAACCAGATGTCGAGCCAGCTGGTCTACTCTTCAACCTGGCGCATGCCTGTCAAATGGGGCTCACTCGTCACGCCACACTGCGTAAGAATTCAGCTCCTTTCAAAGCTTTAAATGTCTACAAGACAATTTATATATATTGACGCAAATCTTTCAAATGCTTAACTCACATATCACTGGATTATTCTGACAATCCCTAAACTTGTTAAGTTATCATCCAAATGTTTAATAAGCATAGTTTAGAGTATAAAACACACTCTTAAATGTTTATAACAAAATCACATAAATTATTTATAACAATTAGAAATTGTTTATAATATTATCGAAGATAATTACAAAAATTTTAAACACGCCTTTAACATTACTTTCGTTCCACATTATTGTCAAAGATATATACATTATTATTTACAATATCAACATTTAAATTATTTAAATTATTAATTTAAGAAATACATTGAACCACATATTCATCCGGTTGTTAATTTCATAATCGTGTTAATATAATCGACCAATGAAGGTTAGTTATACATGTTAATGTCACAATCTGGTTTAATAAAGGTTGTAATAATTATAATTATTTGTGACGGTAATCTTCATTCAAAATCTTATCTCAAATTCTTTCAAAACTCTTGTTAATTATAACAGCAAATTCACTTGATTAATTTTCAACGAACTATGACAATACACTCTAGCGGAAAATACTTCGCTTACAAAATAATGCACACACTGCATTAAAAATAGGCCCAAAATTCATCATATATTAAAATATACGGCATCAAAATCTTCCACAAAATTTACAAAAACCTCCACTAACACAATCTTTATCATCATTAATTACTGTGGGAATCTCCTTCATTTATTTAAGGGCATTATACATCAGCGACTTTCAACATGTCCGCTGCACTATCGATTATACATTCATAGTTCCACTTAAAAATTCTTATAATCATTAATTGTTTCAAAACTGTTGTCATTTAACCTTCGTGGATTTCATTCATGAATCGAATTGAAGTAAAAATTTGCCAATCACAAACAAATTTAATAGTGAATACGCTTATATACGCCTGTCTGGTCTATCAAAATTTAAGATTAACATCTTCAAAGAATTGTAGTATAAAAATACTATCATCAAACAAAGTGCGACTAAGCTGCAAAATAGTCGAATAGAATCCAATTAGAGTGGGGAATGCAAACATCGTTATATAAATCTCTAATTGAGAAAAAATTCCTAACAAAAGTTCACGAATTTAATGCATTCAATAATTCATAATTAAAGTTCATCTTTCACAAAATTGTCTATGATGCAATGGTCGTTCATGACTGACGATAAATGTCTGTGTTGCAATCAATTCAAATAACGACTAGTATTTCCAAGATCGTCGACAACGTAATGGATTTTAACGCTCTAAATTCATTTAAATGTTCTTCCTTCTTGATGATGACAGAAAATTGGTCAAAGTAATTAAACTGGGGTAGAATTACTTTAATAAAGTGACACGCTGTCTGAATTTAAATCTGCCATAAAAATCATTAACTTACAGTCAAATCGAGACTACAAAAAAAATTCAGCAAATTACTGAAAAATCTAAATATCAGTCTCAACTGATCCAAAATCGTTTAACTATGCCCATGACATAACAATGTCTTAATAAATCGTCGAAAAAGGCATAACTCATCAAGGTGTACTGAGAATAGGAATCTCAAACAAGAATATTGGGCAAAATACATGAGGACAAAAATATGGGAAAATGGTTGCTCAAATATTGCTAAGAAACTCAAATACAATAAGCGTTCACGACTACCTTATCTGCCGATTGACGTTCCAGAGGAAAATTCCCCAAAGAAGACTGTTGATGGATCCATTTCACCAAGTTAAAGCTGAGCTCCATCCTCGAAACAAGAAACAGCACCATCGGAGAATCGAACTGCTTCACGAAGACGAACGACATCCTTCCGGCAATAATCTTCTTTGTGAGTCGGGACAACCCTGACCTCTCTTGAAAAATCCCTGAAGTTCCAGTTGAAAATCGCCATGAAGTTTTTGTAGAAATTTCCGAAGAAATATTCATATTCAGAAAGTATGAAATCATTTCCATTGCTGTTTGATAGTATTCAGCCTTTAATCACGAAACATGGGTGTAGATGGTTATTTACCACATGTTCGCTTGTATGGAATAGCAATTAGCGAAGTTCCATGCTGCTATCTTACTCCGTTGAAATATGTCCCGATTGCATAAAGTCCTTTAGCCTTCCATCTTCTCTTCAGTTATGGTAATAGAAAAACAAACTGCCATATTAAACTGTTCCATAATACTGTAGCGTTGTGTCACAAAAGCAATCTGAAGTCTCCCTATTTCACTAGCCGTGTCAGCCGTAGCGTAGATTCTGGCGATACGAAGTGCTTCTCAGCTGTCGAGAAAATCACTTTTGTCAGTCGTCTAAAATTGCTAATAACTTCCAAAATACTTCCTCGAAATTGTTCAACTTTTCTACACTCCTTACTGTAGCAATGCACAATAGAATTAGCTTATAGGCGACCGCTAACTGTTCACAGCTAATCTTGTAGAAGCGTTATAATGTGCGTTTCAACTTCACCTAGATTTACTCACAGTAAACTTTCACTGCTTGTCTGTTCGACTCTCGTTTTAATGCCGTGGGTTCACCACGCGTTATAAAGACGACTCTTTCACTACTAATCTCACTCGACGTTTCACTGAAATGACTATTTGAAATCTGACGATTGAATATCAGACGATTTATAATCTGAGAATGAGACTCCTCTCTTCTGCGCAAGGCCTTTTATGAACTTCATGAGGGGCGTATCTATCCCTTCCATCGCGTGTTACTGCGTCATCGCTAGAAGTTCCAACTTCGTCAATACATGACGGATTTTCAAAATTCAAAAACTGAAAATAAATTTCACCAAAATTCCAGATCTATGCCTCTACTGCAAATGGATTTCCACAATTCTGCATTCCAAAAATTAATAAAAATACCATAGTTTCAGCAATCTCCGTCTTCCTTCAGACTATCGTTCATTGGTTCAAGCCTCCCCTCCAATAGCATAATTTCTTCCTCAGCAGAATTCCACGTTTCCTGCGACTGCGTCGTACATCTTGGATCTTTCTCGAATAAATGCTGACGTCACTGAGAATCTCCGCTCAAGTAACCTGCTGGCATAACGTCTGCGTCATCCGTGCTTACGTCATGACTACCCACGTCATAACTATGACAGCCATAACTTTCATTATAATTTCCAATATAGCCACCATGGTCTCTATATAATTCAATTACGGGGGCATTCTCCCCTCACCACGTTTTAAAAACAGTTGCAAATTGTTTTTAAACTCAGCGTTACAAGTACCTCAACTCTCTTGAACACGAAATTGAATTATTACTGGCTTACTCTAGTATAGTATCTTTTCAAATTTCCAGCATTGAACTTGCCGTAAATGACATTATTCTCATCATCGTAGAGTTCATAGCAGTTGTTTCCATAGGCGTTCGTGATCCTAAACGGCCCCATGAATACATTTCCAAATTTGGGGTATATTTTCTTGCTCATATCAGCCTTGACAGGTCTGCGTAATAATACAAGATTTCCAACTTGTAAGGGTGCACCAAAACGTTTTCCAGCTACTCTTTTCAATCGTTTCTCTGCTGCTTTCTGGAGTTGTTCCTTCGCCTTGTCAATCCTCTGCTGCCTTCCTAGGTCGGGATCTCTAGGAATGTGGTTGAAAAGATTATCCCACGGCCTTTCTGGGTTTCTTCCAAGATGAAGTCGCATTGGCACTTCTCCTGTGCTCTCCTGCACTGTAGAGTTCAGACATTCCTCAATAAGGGGTACAAATCTCACCCAACCAGAATGATCATTTGGACAGAAAATTCGACAGAATTTCGAAAATTCAGCCATATATCTTTCTGAGGAATTCGATTCTGGGTAACGCACGCTTGAAAATAAGTGCTTAATGCCAAGCCTCTCCATATCCGCTGCAAATTCCACGGATGTAAACTGCGTTCCATGATCTGACAGTAGATATTCCGGTATACCAGCTTTAGGAAATACAGCATTTTCCAGTCTGCTTACTACGTTCCTTGTGTTAGCTTTCTGCATGGGACTCATTGTAACAAATTTTGAAAAAACATCCACGGTAACCAACAGGTACTGGTTACCCTGATATCCCTTCGGACAGGGGCCAAATATGTCCGTCGCCATTAGTTCGTTTGGCTGAGAAGGAATTATAACCTTCGGTTTTCCTTTTAATAAAGCAGAAGCATACTTTGCTCTTTGACATTTGTCACATGATCGAATGACCTTGGCAATGTTGGAACGCATGTTAGTCCAGATAAATCTCTCTTTAAGTGTATTAAGAGTTTTATCTAAACCGGCATGTCCAGTTGCGTGATGAGCTACCCACACTAAATTGACAACAAGTTTAGGTGGCACGACTATTCGGAGTTTTGTATGCGCAGAGTCAGCATACTTGCATACGATGTCTCCACTCAAGACAAAGTGTCGTGAATTTCTCCGTGTAACTGCATAGTCAACATCCGTATTGTCCATGTAACCCTTGAGGAACCTGTACATTTTCCTTATTGGAGCGTGTCTCTTCTGTGACACACCGATTCGGGCTAACCTCCTAACGGTTTCTTGATCTTCTTGCTCCAATTCTACATGGTGTATCTGCACATTTTTAATAGGGTTACGTGATAGAGCATCAGCCAGTAAGTTATCTTTCCCAGGCTGGTGGACGATAGTGGCGTTAAACTGTTGGGTGAACAAAGCCCAACGTGTCAATCTATCACTCGACATGTCAGTTTGCAGCATAAACTGTAGTGCTTTATGGTCAGTAATAATGATGACCTTGTGTCCCAGCAGGATTTTCTTCCAGGCTTGCAATGCTGTTACAAAAGCTAACGCTTCAAGTTCTGTCGTGAAGTAGTTTTCCTCGTGTTTCTTCAACTTCCGACTAGTGAACGCAATGTAGTGCTTGTTGCCTGCCTCGTCTTTCTGGTATAAGACTGCACTAATGCCTACTCTTGATGCATCAGACTCAATATAGAACACCTTCTCAAAGTCTGGGTACTCCAGTTTCACATTATTTCTGAGCATCTCTTTTGCTTTCTCAAAAGCCTCGTCTGCAGCGGTACTCCATTTCCATCTGTTATTCTTCTTGAGTAAGTCATACAGAGGAGCCATAATTTCAGAGTATCTTGGACAGTGGCTGCTAATAAATTGGCATGCTCCTACAAATTCTCTGACTTGTTTCACCTTAGTTGGCTTTGGAAATCTCGTGATCGCATCTACTTTTTTCATGTTTGGATGATATCCATCTTTATCAATAGTATGCCCCAAGTAATTTATCTCCTGCTTCAAGAATTGACATTTTCCAAAATTCACCTTGATATTGGCCTCCCTTAAATTCTCGAACAACTTTCTCAAGTGCACTAAATGTTCTGCGGCGCTGGGTGAAGATACGATTAAATCGTCAATGTAGCAGATTACATTTTCTTTCACTTCGTCAGTGAGCTTACTATCAAGTGCTCGAATAAGTGCTGGTCCACTGTTAACCATACCAAAAGGCATTCGGACAAAGACCCATGACGTCTGGTCAAATAGGAATCCAGTGTACTGCATACTATCTTCTTCTAGCTGAACTTGATAAAATGAAGACGTCAGGTCAAGAACGCTGAAACATGCTCTCCCTTTGAATTTTCGAAGCAGATCTCTAATCTTGGGTGGTCGGTCATTTTCTGGAAGAATCTTCAAGTTGATGGTCCTGGCATCGAGACAAAGACGTATCTGACCATTACTTTTCTTCACTACTGTGATGGGGTTTATATAAGACGACGCCTGTTTTTTAATAATCCCGTCTACCTCCATTTTTCTGATTAACCCTCGTACTTCTTGATAGTATTTCTCAGGAATGGGGTATATTCTCTTCTGGTAAGGGATTTCATCTGTCAGCCTTATCTTGTATTTATAATCCTCAATCAATCCAGGCTTTTCATCAAAAATATCTTGGAATTCCTTTATCAGATCCTCAAATTCCCCCTGAATTTCTTCAAATCCTTCAGTTTTTCTACTGGGTATTTCTGCTAAATTTTCCACTTCATTAATTATAGTATTCAAAATTTCTTCCCTAAGGTCTATTTCCAGACTGTTTTTCACGTCCTGTTTTTCTATCTCTTCTGTGATCATGTACCCATCATTAAAGCTAATACTTCTGTTCTTCATGTCAATAATAGCTCCGACCTTCGATATAAAATCGATTCCAAGCACCATATCAAAATTGATCTTGCTCACCACAATGAAGATCTGTTCATAATTCCTTCCATTGATCTCAAAGTTCAATAGCACTTGAATCTTGCACTTCACTGCCTTATCTTGGAATATCCCTCTCACTTTGACGGTAGAAACAGGTAGAACTGTCATGTTCTCTCCTCTTAGCAGACTTTGATAACATTCCTCTGAAATGATGGAGATAATTGCACCAGTATCCATCAGGGCTTTGTACTGTTGGCCATCTATCCGTACAGGAATAATAGGTAAGGCACATGGTCTTTCCTCTTTAACTATACCCCTCTCTTCTAGCAAATCTTCATCAGTCACTTCATATATCTCATTAATCGTAATCAGGTGTGGTGTGGCAATGTATTTACAAGTTCTCACTGACGTTGAGAAATCGGCGTTTTTTTTGTGTTACCGACCTCAAAATTCTGCTGGCTCGTAGAAGGCCCAGGATCGATTACAACATCCTGCCTTTTCTTTTGGTTGTTGGCTTCTTTTTCCCGTAATTCTTTCAGGTATTGCTGGCTTTCCTTCTCTCTTTCCTGATACTGATCGGGTGTCATAACCTGACCTTGAGGATTCTGATTTCTGTTTTGGCTCTGGTTATTCCTATTATAATTTCGGTTATAACCATTATTGTTGTAATATCTGCCTCTTCCATTGTAATTTCCTCGGTTATAGTTCCAGCCTCTTCTCTGTTGATACGGTCGGTAACCTTGCGATCTGTTATTTCGAAACTGATTATTCCTGTGGGGACTTACATTGTCAGTTTTCTCCTCATCTGGCTTGTCAGTTTGTTGGACTTGGTCCATATATACAGTATTTATTTCTTTGAAGTCATGCCTTTGACCTTTCTGTACCACGTTAGGCATTGGACTTGTGTAGTCTAACCTCCTCAGTAATTCATCCATGCTGGTTAAATCCCTGATGTTTGACGAAATTATTAGTCTCCTCACCTCCACAGGTAGCATACGAGAAATCGCATCAATAAGTTGCTCCGTTGACAATGGGGGTTGCAAAAATCTCAAGCGGGATAATTGACTCGTAAAGAAATCAGCGTACCGCGTTGGAAGAGTACCTGAGTATTTTCTTGAATACACCTCCGCTCTTAACGAATTCTGCGCTTCTATGGACCAAAATCGTTTGATTAATGCCTCTGCAAACTCGTCAAAGTTACTGAATGAGTATCTAAATGCGCGAAACCATTCGAGGGGTCCTCCAATCAAATATCTCTCCACTATCTTCATCTCTCTCTCTCTGGGAATGTGAGCTTCGATGAAATAATCTTTGAGGTTCCTTACATATTCTATGGGTGTCAAACTATCAGTGTTACTGAATTTTTGCGGTTTATCTTCAAAATTCCTGATGACCGTCACGTTCCTCGGATATGAATCCGGGTAGTTTTTCCCACTATCTCGATAGTTCCACTCAGGTTCCATATTCCTCTCGTCATCTTCCTCCCTGAATCTGGATATACGTTCTTCAGGAGTCACGTCTCTCTCTTCTGGATCTAGGTTATATCTTCTGGCATAATTCCTATTGGTTTCGCAAGCCAAGCCTTCTGTATCCTTGTTAGTAATTTCCGTTAAGACTTTCTTGATTAACTCTTCTTTGTACGTCTCCATCAAACTAGCCTCTCCTAACTTCAAATTTTGCAGTTTACTCGTCGTTTCATTCACATCAGAGACCACTTTATGAATCTGTTCCTCTAATGCAGATTTTAATGTTTGCACATCCCGACCTAGTTGTGTTCTATCTTCAACTTGTCTTTCGGATAGCGAATCCATCCTGACGCTTAAATCTTTCCTAATCTGTACTACTTCATTGTTAATATCAATTTGAGTACTGGCAAGTTTCCTTTCAATACGTTCCTGAATTTGGGTTACATGTTCCCCACTTGACCTATTCCACTCGTATTTCCATACTGCTACATTTGCCGTTAACATTTCTGCTATGTCTACTTCGATATCTTCTTTAAGTAATCTATTATGGTCTAATACCTGGGTTCTCATGACCTCTACATCAAACTTTAAACCTTCTAAAGACGCTGTCGTTCTAACTGACTCATCAACTAGCCTAGTCGTTAATGCACTTATATTACGTGTACAAAGGGTTTTCGAATTTTCTATCTCTTCCCTGACTTTATTTACATCAGTTTGGACTTTAGCAACATCTACGAAAACTGTGTTGACCTCTACTTGAATTTTATTTATGTCACTTTGCATCTCGTTTACATCCGAATGAATGTTATTAATATCAACCTGAACATTGGACACATCAGTTCTAACATTTTGGATTCCTCTTTGGACTTCCTCAACCTTGTCTTGGACAGTCGCAACATCATTTTTAACAACAACTACCTCAGCCCTAGCACAAGAAATATCACTTCGGACATTAGCTACATCTAGATTCAACATTGTAAGATCTTTATGCACATTAGCAACATCAATTTTAACATCAGCAACATTTTTATGCATATTAGACACATCTATTTTAACATTTGACACGTCTGAGCGCATGTCAGTTACAGCATTCTCAATTCCTTGGGTATTAATCTGTAAACGCGACATATTATCCTCTAAGTTAACAGAACTAGTCTGAATAGCTTTCAAACTTTCATCCATGCTAGCTTTCAAATTACTAGCATTCTCCTCCATTCGACTAGTATTCCTAGCTTCCATCTCCTTCATACTACTATCCATGCTTGTTTTCAAGTTAGCAGACATCTCCTCTAACAACATCCTCAAAGTTTCATCTGCCATTACAATATTATTCAAAAATTAGACTGCTGTAGGGACATACATCAAAAGAGCAAAATAACAACATTTGAGCAACACTTTTCACCATATATAAATTTGATCAATTTTCTGTCTTAAATCTAACTTATAACTATCTTATAATTAACTTTCGAAGACACTTCATGTTGAAACAAACTCAAGCACATGTTCAAATTTCCCTGGCCCATTTTAAAATATCCTAACACAAATAATTTTACATTTACAATCCAAATAATTTAATTTTATTTTTAATATGACTAAAATGTCATAAGCCGGTCAAATAAAATAAGATTCCAGATCATAGGCGATTTTTCTAAGTTTCCAGCCTATTTAACCTTTCTCAAGTTGTATAAGATCTGATCTTTTCTGAGTGTAATTTTCCTACTACAATACAACATTTTATTCCTATATACCACACCCTTAAATTCTACAATTGGCCTAGACATCTAACAAAGAATCAACCTCTTTATTTGAGTCTAATCGAACCACACGTTTTAGGTTTGCCAATCCTACTGTTGACTCAGCCCCACGTTTTAGGTGTGCCAATCCTTCTGTCCCCGTTTACCCGGATAGTAGGCTGTCAGATATTCGCCCCCTCAATCGGATTGCCAACAATCAATCGCACCGGCTCAGCTACATCAATGAAAATGGCACTGACAGATACTACCGAGGTTTGAACACAGAAGTTACCAAGAAAATTATTGTGGAACACACCAAAATAGACGGGGTTTCATACTTACTTTTACTTACCTCTTAAAAATTATCTCGGGGATTGGGTTGACAACAGGATCTCTAAAGTATGTTCCCACAATAATCTTGACCATGACATTTAAAAATGAACCAAAACGCAGACGAGAACTTCGAAATGTACAAGAGCTTTTATATCAAATAAAGGGTATGATTTTAACAACTCAACAAAATAAATGTGGCTATCAGTAGCCCATGTCAATCTGACTATGTCCTCCTAAAGGACTTGCAAAGTTATCAAACAATATGTTAGCTCCCATGAGCTCAAAATAACGTAACATTCAAAACACATTTGGATTGGATGAGGAGGTCAGGATACGACATATATAGAGCATTTGGTTTCTTTTCATAAACATCACACTTGTATTAATAGGCGCAAGGCCAGAGTATCGACCTCGCTCGCTGATAACCAGATGTCGAGCCAGCTGGTCTACTCTTCAACCTGGCGCATGCCTGTCAAATGGGGCTCACTCGTCACGCCACACTGCGTAAGAATTCAGCTCCTTTCAAAGCTTTAAATGTCTACAAGACAATTTATATATATTGACGCAAATCTTTCAAATGCTTAACTCACATACCACTGGATTATTCTGACAATCCCTAAACTTGTTAAGTTATCATCCAAATGTTTAATAAGCATAGTTTAGAGTATAAAACACACTCTTAAATGTTTATAACAAAATCACATAAATTATTTATAACAATTAGAAATTGTTTATAATATTATCGAAGATAATTACAAAAAATTTAAACACGCCTTTAACATTACTTTCGTTCCACATTATTGTCAAAGATATATACATTATTATTTACAATATCAACATTTAAATTATTTAAATTATTAATTTAAGAAATACATTGAACCACATATTCATCCAGTTGTTAATTTCATAATCGTGTTAATATAATCGACCAATGAAGGTTAGTTATACATGTTAATGTCACAATCTGGTTTAATAAAGGTTGTAATAATTATAATTATTTGTGACGGTAATCTTCATTCAAAATCTTATCTCAAATTCTTTCAAAACTCTTGTTAATTATAACAGCAAATTCACTTGATTAATTTTCAACGAACTATGACAATACACTCTAGCGGAAAATACTTCGCTTACAAAATAATGCACACACTGCATTAAAAATAGGCCCAAAATTCATCATATATTAAAATATACGGCATCAAAATCTTCCACAAAATTTACAAAAACCTCCACTAACACAATCTTTATCATCATTAATTACTGTGGGAATCTCCTTCATTTATTTAAGGGCATTATACATCAGCGACTTTCAACATGTCCGCTGCACTATCGATTATACATTCATAGTTCCACTTAAAAATTCTTATAATCATTAATTGTTTCAAAACTGTTGTCATTTAACCTTCGTGGATTTCATTCATGAATCGAATTGAAGTTAAAATTTGCCAATCACAAACAAATTTAATAGTGAATACGCTTATATACGCCTGTCTGGTCTATCAAAATTTAAGATTAACATCTTCAAAGAATTGTAGTATAAAAATACTATCATCAAACAAAGTGCGACTAAGCTGCAAAATAGTCGAATAGAATCCAATTAGAGTGGGGAATGCAAACATCGTTATATAAATCTCTAATTGAGAAAAAATTCCTAACAAAAGTTCACGAATTTAATGCATTCAATAATTCATAATTAAAGTTCATCTTTCACAAAATTGTCTATGATGCAATGGTCGTTCATGACTGACGATAAATGTCTGTGTTGCAATCAATTCAAATAACGACTAGTATTTCCAAGATCGTCGACAACGTAATGGATTTTAACGCTCTAAATTCATTTAAATGTTCTTCCTTCTTGATGATGACAGAAAATTGGTCAAAGTAATTAAACTGGGGTAGAATTACTTTAATAAAGTGACACGCTGTCTGAATTTAAATCTGCCATAAAAATCATTAACTTACAGTCAAATCGAGACTACAAAAAAAATTCAGCAAATTACTGAAAAATCTAAATATCAGTCTCAACTGATCCAAAATCGTTTAACTATGCCCATGACATAACAATGTCTTAATAAATCGTCGAAAAAGGCATAACTCATCAAGGTGTACTGAGACTAGGAATCTCAAACAAGAATATTGGGCAAAATACATGAGGACAAAAATATGGGAAAATGGTTGCTCAAATATTGCTAAGAAACTCAAATACAATAAGCGTTCACGACTACCTTATCTGCCGATTGACGTTCCAGAGGAAAATTCCCCAAAGAAGACTGTTGATGGATCCATTTCACCAAGTTAAAGCTGAGCTCCATCCTCGAAACAAGAAACAGCACCATCGGAGAATCGAACTGCTTCACGAAGACAAACGACATCCTTCCGGCAATAATCTTCTTTGTGAGTCGGGACAACCCTGACCTCTCTTGAAAAATCCCTGAAGTTCCAGTTGAAAATCGCCATGAAGTTTTTGTAGAAATTTCCGAAGAAATATTCATATTCAGAAAGTATGAAATCATTTCCATTGCTGTTTGATAGTATTCAGCCTTTAATCACGAAACATGGGTGTAGATGGTTATTTACCACATGTTCGCTTGTATGGAATAGCAATTAGCGAAGTTCCATGCTGCTATCTTACTCCGTTGAAATATGTCCCGATTGCATTAAGTCCTTTAGCCTTCCATCTTCTCTTCAGTTATGGTAATAGAAAAACAAACTGCCATATTAAACTGTTCCATAATACTGTAGCGTTGTGTCACAAAAGCAATCTGAAGTCTCCCTATTTCACTAGCCGTGTCAGCCGTAGCGTAGATTCTGGCGATACGAAGTGCTTCTCAGCTGTCGAGAAAATCACTTTTGTCAGTCGTCTAAAATTGCTAATAACTTCCAAAATACTTCCTCGAAATTGTTCAACTTTTCTACACTCCTTACTGTAGCAATGCACAATAGAATTAGCTTATAGGCGACCGCTAACTGTTCACAGCTAATCTTGTAGAAGCGTTATAATGTGCGTTTCAACTTCACCTAGATTTACTCACAGTAAACTTTCACTGCTTGTCTGTTCGACTCTCGTTTTAATGCCGTGGGTTCACCACGCGTTATAAAGACGACTCTTTCACTACTAATCTCACTCGACGTTTCACTGAAATGACTATTTGAAATCTGACGATTGAATATCAGACGATTTATAATCTGAGAATGAGACTCCTCTCTTCTGCGCAAGGCCTTTTATGAACTTCATGAGGGGCGTATCTATCCCTTCCATCGCGTGTTACTGCGTCATCGCTAGAAGTTCCAACTTCGTCAATACATGACGGATTTTCAAAATTCAAAAACTGAAAATAAATTTCACCAAAATTCCAGATCAATGCCTCTACTGCAAATGGATTTCCACAATTCTGCATTCCAAAAATTAATAAAAATACCATAGTTTCAGCAATCTCCGTCTTCCTTCAGACTATCGTTCATTGGTTCAAGCCTCCCCTCCAATAGCATAATTTCTTCCTCAGCAGAAGTCCACGTTTACTGCGACTGCGTCGTACATCTTGGATCTTTCTCGAATAAATGCTGACGTCACTGAGAATCTCCGCTCAAGTAACCTGCTGGCATAACGTCTGCGTCATCCGTGCTTACGTCATGACTACCCACGTCATAACTATGACAGCCATAACTTTCATTATAATTTCCAATATAGCCACCATGGTCTCTATATAATTCAATTACGGGGGCAGTACCATCCCGGCATTTTCCCGAAGACGAAGTGGGAAACCACGGAAAACCACTTCGAGGATGGCTGAGGTGGGAATCGAACCCCCTCTACTCATTTGGACCACCCGAGGCTGAGTAGACCCCGTTCCAGACCTCGTACCACTTTTCAAATTTCGTGACAGAGCCGGGAATCGAACCCAGGACCTCCGGGGCGGCAGCTAACCATGCTGACCGCTACGCTGCGGAGGCGACCATTATTTACATAAGTAGTTTATTTTATTTTCCTTTATTTTATTTTATTTTATTTTGTTTTGTTTAAATTTATTTTATTTTGTTTTATTTTGATTTTTTTGTTTTATTTTATTTCGTTTAATTATTTTAATTTGTTTTATTTAATTTTTGTTCTGTTTTGTTTAATTTTATTATGTTTTTATTTTGTTTTGTTTATTTTCTTTTATTTTGTTTTGTTTTATTTTGATTTTACATAAAACAAACATAAAACAAAACAAAAACACGAAGCAAAAAGAAAAATTCACAAACAAAAGCAAAAGCAGAAAACAAAAAACAAGAAACACAAAGCAAAAAGCAAAATTCAAAAAGAGCTAAAGCAGAAAAACAAACACAAAACCAGAACCAAGAAAGAAAAGAAAAAGTAAAATTCAAAAGCAAATGCACAAAGCAAACTCAAAACCAAAAACCCAAAACTCAAAGCAAAAAGAAAAAAAATAGAAAACAACAAACACAAAAGATACGTGAGGCAAAGTCCAGAGAAACGTTTCTCATGAAAATGATTCTTATTCACAAGTGGATTAAACGAGTTGTGCAACTGGACGACTCAATATAGACTTCTTCGAACTTTATGAAACAGCTGATCTGTGACGTAACGTAAGTTAATATTTACTCCTGGATGCGCTTTTAAGGCATTTTATGTTTAATCGTGATTCTCTATTGTTTTAGCATATATAATTATTATTCATTTATTTTTATTATTAACTTATTTCTTCTGTTTCTTTATTTTGTTTCTTTTCTCAAGCATTTCTTTTATTTATTTATTGTGATTTAGCTAACTGTGTAATTAAGTTGTTTCATTTCTTGGTAGAGTAAAGTTGATTTTAGCAGAAACTGTGTGTGCTTGCTCATAAATAGTAAATCATACATTTCCATCTAGGCCTTTAAGTAGATTTAAGATTTTCGAAACAACAATGACCCCGAAAACAGAATCTCAGAGTCTAGAATTTAGATGTGGAATAACCATCTGTAAACATTATGTAACTTAATCAAACTTTCAGCTTGAGGAAAATAAATATTCCTCTTTACAGATATCCATTTTCTACTTGAATAGTGTAATTATTACTATGTATGTGGTAGATCAGAAAGATTCGGTCGCAGAATTACAGTCACAGCATGTCAATGACGTCACAGGCACACAACCACGAAGCAAGACGTGACGAATTAAGGGAACAGGTGCGCTTTTTGTGAGTGAAGAAGAGTAGATATTGATCTATTGTGAGGGAAGCGACTTCACATACCACCACAGATCTCGCAGAGGAAGGCCGCGCAGTGTGACCGACTGCAAGTCTAGAGATCGAAACGCGTGTTCACAATTCATTCAGGAAAATGCTGGGGTGGTACCATAACCATATCCTGGTGTAATTACCTTTTTCTAAACCACAATTATTACAATTGCACACACTACTGCAGTCACTACAAAAACACAAATCACTCAGACCAATTTCAATGGATCCTCAAGTGCACGGGGCTGTTAAACCAGTTGTCCCAATCCCCTGAAATGAATGAACAGGAAGAAAATGTTTAATTTATCTTCTTTTGGTGTAAGCTTCTCATATTTCTCGAGCTAATTTTCTGAAGGAAGGACTAAACTCGTCGGGTTTGGAATGGTCTCAAACGTCTGTAAACATGAAGAGTGTCTTTAACCTTTTAACTGCAATGTATTTCCAGATGAATAAACATTAAATCTTTACAACAGCTACTTTTAGCTTCTCAACTTTTGCAAGGCAGATTAGAGAAAATATATTATTTATGATTCACAAACCTTTCTGGGAGTCATTAGAAGTTGATTACAAATTGAATTGTCACTGCCGCACGGGAAATATTTGTATTATTACGTAAATAAATGATTTTACTTCTTGTTCATTCGACGATGGCCGCCATGACAGATTGACGTCCTGCTTGACTTCATACCCGTTACCAACATGTCCGACACAAAATACACCACACGACACACGTAACTTTGTAATTTAGTGAAAAAAGAAGTAAAAGGCCAAATCATAGGTCTGGATAAAGATTATTGATGCGTGACTATCCCCACTGTGCGTGACAAAAACCTGGGGGTGTTTATATTAGCTAATGTGGCCTACATGGCCGCGTAATGTGGCCTACATGGCCGCGTTACCTAACAATTATTGGTCTAGTCGAAAACCATTGGTCTGGCGGATGCGATATGGTACCGAATGCGTGGGGTTGGCAATACGGTAGGTTACAGGATGCTAAAAATGGTTGAGTGAGCTGGAATTTCATCCATATAAGTCGTGTTCATATTTGGGATGGCTGGGCGGGTCACAAACAGCTGAGGAGTGTTAAGGGAGAAGCTTCGCTTCATCCTTAAGACCTCACGCACCTCTAAGGAAATGTGTCCTACGCCCCTGAACCCGTAGGCGGCCACACAAACACACATCCCTCAACGGTAAACCCCATCAACAATCTGCCCAACATCTTACACCAGTTTCTCCCCAAAACCACCTCTTAGGCCGAAGCCAACAGGCGGCCATACAATTTCATTACACGCAGCTAGGCAGAGTTGAAATCTCAGCTCTTGCCTAACAAGTTGCATAATCCACACACACTTACACGGGAGCTAACTGGAGCATCAACAAGAGTGAGGAAACGTCTACTCAGCAAGTCCAAAACTATAAGAAAGGGACCCGAACCGAACCCATTTTCTATCGCGGCCGGTGGCTCCGCTGGTTAGGTTCCCGATCATCGCCTGAAGGTAAGGTGCTCTCAGATTCCTTAAACACATTACATTTGTGATCCTATCACTTTACACCCCTATTATTACTCTGTCACCAATTACATTGTGCTACACGCTCCCATACATAAAGGGACATCTCACACCACAGTGCTGGTCCAATAAACCATTGACCAGTACACTTACTCATTTGTTATCACTGAAACCCTTACACTTGGCTTCATGTTCCAACTCCCCGCCTGACATTCCTAATTGCCCGTGACCGTCAATTATATAAGCGCTAAGTAAGGATTTACATTGTGCTAACATTGAAGAACGCCAGCTGCCATACAGTCCTGCCAACTCAGCAGGTAGGCTCATAGCCCACACACAATTGTTCAGCGCTGCGATTAGCCCACATCTTGATCGCGCATCCCTTGAGGGCCGATCAGACCCCTTTAGAGTTAACCCCCATTTCACTCACACTCCCTTACAAACACCCACACTCGCAGTTTCCGCACATACGTGGAAACCTGCACCCTTTTGGACATCACCTCTAAATTTGACATTTTACACCCCTTGTTCGTCCATCCCATCACACCCCGGACAGAACAGGAGTAAACGTCTATTACTACATCATCTACAGATATGTTCCGGACTATTAATTCAGGCATTTTGGTTCATTTCAGTACTTTAAGTATTTTCTCGCATAAAGTAGCTCTCGTCAAGTTTTTCTGAATTAACACCCCTGTGCTGAGTTATTTTAGTTAGTTATTGTGCTATAAGGGGCGGAACTATGAGATCAACTGCCTCTTGAGTTATTTTCACACATCTTACCCCCATTCTACATCAAGACCCTAAATCAATTTACCATATTCTCCCTTCTCCTTTTGGTTCCATAGACCACAGCTGCTAACCATCTGGCATGGCATCGACTCGTCCACAATGGCCCTCTACGTTTCGAGCAGAACCGCCGGCGTTCTGAGGCTCTGAAGCGAATCGCT
Source organism: Meconema thalassinum (assembly GCA_946902985.2). Lineage (NCBI taxonomy): Eukaryota > Metazoa > Arthropoda > Insecta > Orthoptera > Tettigoniidae > Meconema > Meconema thalassinum. The sequence continues at coordinate 848,876,049 of OX336390.1, read as the reverse complement.
CGTAAAGAACAGGAGTCTATGAGAAGATACAACCCTCAGCACCTTGGTGATGATAAAACTTGCCACCAGTGTGGAAGAGTTTCTGGCTCGAGGATTGGTCTGTACAATCACCTAAGAACCCACCAATGAATGATTTGGAAGAAAATTTTATACTCGTTCGCGAGTGATAGCCAATGATGATTGGTTCCTTATCATATATTACATTGCGTTACATTTTACACACATGTACTCAAATAAGATTTCTTCAGGGACGCACCCGAAAAATAATTTCTGAGGGGATAGTTGAACTAGATGTAGGTAGGTGATGACTGGCTGAACGACCTTTTACTAGGGGTGTCAAATCAGACTTATAGGGGGAATATAATTATCCTGTCTGCCCCTTCGTGCGTACGGTGAATATATTAGGATCGCCACTACTTGAACTACTACAAGGTCTGTTGTCAGCCATTACAGCGCACAGAAGTCAAACTTTCCCATCTGTTTGAACAAATGCATAGCGTAATTCACATCATCAGAGATTAAAAATAATGGTTCCATGGACTGTCACCAAAGAGCAGGTAAGCCTACTTCCAAGTAACCGCCTCAAATAGCTGGATTGTGGAACTAAACGGCGCGCGGGTAGCGATGAACCGTTTCGTTGATAGCACTCTGAAGGTTAAATAATAATAATAATAATAATAATAATAATAATAATAATAATAATAATAGTATCGTATGGACTCGGATGCCGGGTGCAAGATTTGTAATTGGATGCCCAGAGGGCAGCTTTCATGTTGAATTTTGTCGTTCCTTGAAACGCTATGAATGTCAAGGAGGGGCAGATGATCTCGTAGTTCCGCCCCTTAAAACAACAATAACTAACTAACTAACTCCTTGACACTATAGCGATTTCCAGTAGAGAATAGAGGAACTTTGTGTTGGCAGAAAATTCCTAGATTATTTTTGCCATTATGAACACGGCCTACTGAATTCAAATGGGTTCTTTAAAATGCCAACAACGTATGCCATGCGTGTCGTGATTTTTGTTAAAGGTTAAAGAAAATGTTTGATTCTCATTGACCATGTCGGGGGACATTATCATCACTACACCTGTACCATCTCATCCCGAACGTCAACCTCGTGGCATAGTGACGAGTATTTTTGGCTGTCACCGCGGAAGTTCGGTTTCGAATCCCAGCTCTGTCAAGGAATTTAATTCTGGTTTGAGGGGTTAAACGAGGTATACTCAGCGTCGTGAGGCAGAAATGAGAAGAGTTGTGTTGTATTCCTACCTCAGCCAACTCACACTGGTACAGCTATCACAATGAGATAGGTTATCACACTAATCCCACGCACACGCAAGTACACGGGGATACATGACCAGGATGATGCAAAGCCCCTAAAGGGATCAACATCTCTTAATAAACAAATGCCTTCACCCTACGCTACCATTGCGGAGCAACTGATGCGCGAGTTTATCTTAGAGCCTTGCGCGGATAAACAAAACGTTATCCGCATCCGTCCCGCATCCACACGACTGTTTTCCGCATCCGCCCCGCATCCGCACAACTGTTATCTGCATCCAACCCGCATCCGCACGACTGTTACCCGCAGCCGCACCGCATCCGCACGACTGTTATCCGCATCCGCCCCGCATCCGCACGACTTTTTTCCGCATTCGCACGTTTGTTATCCGAATCTACTGGCAATTCAATAATATTTTTATTAGATAATGCATAAATTACTAATGCGACATATTTAGATTTGAGGAAAACAGTCGTTCCACTAGGCTATGTGTAGGTTATATCATGTGCTATGTTTTAAAAGACTCTTAAAAAGCTAGAATTGCAACCCTTTCCTGTTCGGAGTGTTAATTAGGCTTAATGCCATAATTTGATGAGATTAGCTTAAAACATCTAACATTATTCTGACATGAAAAAGCATTACGGAAATAGGATACATGATATGTCATAAACAACCGTGTGCTAATAATTGTATTAAACACGTTGGGTTTGTATTTTAAAGACTATCCGCAAACCTTCTACAAACATTATCCACAGCTTACCCGCTCTCCGCACAGCGATGCAAACTATATCCGCGGATTTATCTGCGGATATCCACATCCGCGCAGGGCTTTATTCATCATCAATTTGCCATTTAATTGACACTTTTCTTGAACAGAATACGAGGAATATTGAATTACTTTAGTTTAATAGCGTTATTTTCTGACAAAGCGTAGCACGGATTTCTACGAGAACTCAAGATTTCTGCTTGTTTTAAGTTATGAACGTAGCACAAACCCATACGAACTCAGCATGTCTGCAATTTAGCCATTAAATACAACGAATTGTTCTAATCGGCAGTGCTTGGTTACAAGAGATTTGTATTCATCTGTATTTTACATTTTCACTCCGCGGCGTAGCCTTGCGCCTCAAACCGTAGATCGCAGGGGTTGAATTCCGGCGCTGAGTTTGTTTTTCCCCCGAGATTTCCCTCACTACCTCCATCCAGGCAAATGCCGGGATAGTACTGTACGCGTTTGGGGAGACGAGACAGAAAATTATACAAGTAGTGGAAAGTTTTCTAAACTAGCCCATGTTAAAATTTATCGATGCTGGAAGCGAACACAAAACTGGTTTGGTTAGAGAGTGAATTAACTGAGTTAATTCGGCCGGCCAATAGCAAACTAGTAGTCGCAAGGGGACTCTGAACAAGCTTCGCTAGGATGACTAAGAACCCGAGCAGTCACGAGGACGCCCGAGTGAAAAAGAATGGGGAGAGGAACTAAGCGTGTGGCAAGGGAAAGAAGAGGGAGCCGACGCGAGACCGACACGCGACCATGACCAATGGGAAGCCGCCTATTAAAATTAACACCAACAGAGTAATTAACATATATAATTACTAGGACAAAGTTATCACATTAAACCATCATGAAGAGTGTTAAATGATAACTAAGAACGATTGAATATAATTACAACCGAGTTCTTAAGTTATTAATGAAGAGTTTGATCAATTAATATAAGCAACCAATCAGAACCATGGATTGAAAAGGACGCGGATTTTGGAAACGAGATGCGGAGAAAAGACGAGAGGAAGCGAGGCTCTTATCAACCACGACTTCGAAGTAGAAGGACGTTACAACGAACTAGTCTCCAAGTTGAACGAAAGAGATAGAATTATTCATCGAAGGCACTCAGTAATGTGCATGTAATATTAACATAGATATTCAGCGAGGAATCAATATTAAATTTATACGACAAAGCTACAGCTTCAAGATGATAAAAATTCAAAAGTTGAGGGAGGAATTTCATGATGATTCTACAGGCGTCGTGATGAACGCTTAAACAATTATGGGAACAACGCTATGATGGCATCAAGAACATCCGAAATGACTTAACATCAACATCTCGGGGGAGATTAACATCTCATCTCTCCCGTAATAGAAAATCTACAATCATTAGTCATTTTACCATCTCAAATGACGATCTACAGGGAACTATGGGGGAAGAAGACTGCAAGTTATTCATGTACGAGGGCGACCAGGGAATTACCCGGTGCCGAAGAGAGAAAGGGCTATCCCATCTCAATCAGAAGAGTCATCGGCGGAAGGAGGAGACAGCTCGATGATGATCGAGTTCGAATCCCAGTACCTGACCGCACGAGATATTCGGAGGGAGATTTGGACAAGAATGCTGACCACCACGCAGTCTTAAGCCGCTAGAAACATTCCGTTTCTAATGGGTAACCAAAGGGAGTTCACTTCATGTCAACTCTAACCCAGCACAAGGTAGATCAAGGACCAACGCTAAATATCTCACTAGGTAGAAATAGATCTTGAGTATCCGACAACTATTGTTGAATGCCATTTTTCTATATTGTTTATTAGTTTATTGCAGTTTTTCAATATTACATTTGTAAAAACATCATGCGGATGTTTGATAGTATTTTTCGACGACTTCGGAATTTTAGGGATTTTTCATTTCGATTTTCGATTTTTGCGATATTTAAAATTTGAAGGGAGATTTTATAGTTTAATTCAGATATTATAGTTTAGCTCAAGATGTTATAGTTTAATTCAGATTTTACACTTTTGCTCAGGATTTTATAGTTTGTTCAGAATTGTTATTGTAAAGTTCAAACGTGTATTAAATCGAACCATATCTATGTTTTATCAATAAATATAATAAAGGAAATGTTTTCCAAGTATGTGATGTCGCACTTCACCTCTTCCTACCTTGATATGGCCAAACTTAGCATAATTAAAAGATAAGTAATTAATTCGGCGACACCAAGGCTACCGAGAGGAAACCCCAAACGTCCAGAGGCATTCGCCACGAAGGAGGAATGGGGGGAGCGTTATTATTTTCGTAGTCTTAGAAACGCCCTCAATAATTTAGATCAAGGCAGGAATCAGGCGATGCCAGGACAAGCCTGTTAATTGGAAGGGCTGGACTTGCCCTGAGACCGAATGCGAACATTTCCCAACCAAAATGCCAAGGAAGGAACAGGGTGACCATTTCCGCGGAGCTTCATGCACAAATAATTACCATGATCTCAAGATGACTGATTATTGTATTAACATAAGTATTACAAACAACTAAACTAGGCAACACCTCAAATATAGTAAAAATACCACATAATGAACATATGATCCCAGTAGCTTATGATTAGGGCGACGCGAAATTAAAACCCCGTGAATTTTAAACACATTTCAACCAACACATCCCTTGACCAAGTGGCGATTAGTATTCCCGCATTATAATTCGCAACTAAATATACTAAAGTAATTCCCCAAAATAGTATGAAAGGAAAACGACATGAAGTAAGCCAAAAGCTACTCCAGAAAACAAAGTTGTTTAACACAACCAAACAAGTCGCTTATTACGACCAGACCGTCTGAAGGACACCAGTCAACAGAATTGGCGAGGAGCTGTTCTGACCAAGTTAAAACCAACTGTCGCACTTCACCTCTTCCTACATTGATATGGCCAAAATTCGCGTCAATCCACTAATGGGGCTTAAAGGGGTTTCTAGGAACCTATTATTTCAGGCAAGTGCGCAGTTGTGCACTTCACAACAGCGTAGAAATGTCAATCTTCTTCCAGGGCATTAACGTCAGCTCCTTCTCAGGCAACAAATGTAGGTTAAAGAGTTTTGGAAACCAATTAGCTGGTAGCAGGAGTTCCTGCGGAATATACCAGCTCCAGACTGTTGCGAAATAATTGCAGTTGAGTAAACAAATCTTGGATGCTTCATTTTCTTCATGTAACGATGTTAAAAGTCGTTACATGTGAAAGGAAGTATATGTCAAAGAATGTAATTACGAAAGATCTATTGTAGAGATCTAGAGAAAGTCACGAACTGGGAAATAATGAAACGAATTTAGTGAAGAAAGTTTGGAAGTAATGGTTTTTTGAAAGTATTAGAATTTGTTGAACAGACAGTAAAGAAAGAATTTGTGAAGTATTATAATGTGGAATTAACAGATGCGAACAAGAGCATATTTTGAAGTAAGAAATAACGTAATGATGAAATGGAAGAAATGTTACAGTTTTTTGAAAGAATTTTGAGAAATGTGAGTGAAGTAAAGAAATAAGATTTTATTTAAAGATTATAATTTTATCGCATTACCTATTAAATTGAGGCAGGGAGAGAACCAGTATTTTTATTATATGTTCATTAAGATTGTGATGACTGAAAGAAGAGTTTATTATTGGAAAGTGTAGAGAAAGGAATGTTATGGAAGTTTGCGAAGTATCTCGATGGATGAGATTTATTATTCCCGTTGTAGACTGAGGTATTTGTTGTGAGACAATGAGCCAGTGTATAGCCATTGATCTATTTTTGAGGAAATGTCTGTAGGGACAGACGCATGTATTTCATGAAACAAGAAGTTATAAGATAATTGTTACGGAAGTTTAGTAATTGTGGATGTTATTGAAATAGTCTCAATAGAGTTGAAACTCCTTGAAATTCACAGGACAGCGGATCCTGGACGAACTTAAATATGATAGAAATTATAGGGTTTAATGGATCTTTGATGAGGCTGAGAGTAAACTGAGATCTATTAAATGTTTCTTATCCTAATGTTTGTCATTTATGGTAATTATTCAACGAGTGGAAATGTGTATTTTTATTAAGAATTTTTATTACATGAACAGATAAGTTGTAGGAGGTTTTTGAACTAGTTTCTACTTAATTGTATGGATTATGGAATCCCAGATGTTAACGTAAAACACGAATAAGACTAAGTAGAGTGAAGTAATATTTTTCTGAAGCCCGTTGAGATTTAGAAGTAATGTGGAAGTACAATTACATGTTGTATTGTCGGTTGAAAGGAACGAACGTGTTGTAAATATTTCTATTTCTAAGTACGTAATTGACGAACTACGACGTGATTATTTTCATTGTATAGAATGTTATATTAAATGTATTTCAGATAAATTCGTAAATAGATTTAGGAGTGTTTTATATTTTAAATTTAAACCTTAATACTTTGTGTAGAAGTTTTTGCGCTTCTTAGAGGAAGAAATATTAATATTAGGGTGCGGGAGATGAATTGTATAGAGTAATGACTAGTATTTGTAATGACGGAGATCTACGTCATGGGTAACGTCATTTATTTTTGGGATTATTTAAATTTTTAACTCATAATATTTTTCTTGTTATAAACTCCCGTCACCTAGGGAACAGCAGTTGTTCGCTGTATAGAAGCTTATTTAAGCTTACACGTAACAATTTTCACGGTTTCTTAGCGAAACAATTTGTATTTGTATATGGATTAATGACGCTTAGTCATATATTTTATTTCATGGTTTATTTTCGATAGCATTTAATCAAAGCTCGGTGACACGAGATGTGTATTGTTTTTTTTTATAAATAGACGGATTCGTGTTGACGATTTCCTGATTGTTTTATAGGAAACTGGCATTATACTTGTAGTTAGATGGTAAAGGAATGTGCTGTAGGGTGGAAGTTCCCGAGGGACCTAATCCGTATCCTTACGCCCGAGATTTTTATAGAGTTATTTTTCATTTTCCTAAGTAGTTAGATGATCCTACTGTTCTGTAGTTAGGTACTGGAGCACATTCCGTTTGAGAAAATACCTGTCCCTTATTCTGAGTGTTTTCGCCAAGTGGCACCATGTCGTTTTTAGCCGGGGCGTCAAGATGCTACAATCCCAGATTATTTCCAGCCGGAGGATATTGGTGGATTATCCAGATATAAGGGTACAGTACCATATTTCAAGTCTTAGGGCACCTACCCCATCCCTGTCCCTGTCCCTAAAACAACTGGTCTATAACCACATGCAAGACATCTAAACTCTCTCCTTGGTCAATATAAGTGACATGCCTTCGGCCTTTATATTAGATAGCTTTGCATTGAAAGATTTCCCGCGCCGATCATGATGGATGCATTTCGTAGATTTCTTGCCTGCTTTATGCAAGAAATACTGTAATTCCAGTCAACTCCTACATAACTCACTTACAAGATGTAAAACGTTAATAATACTCCTTGATAAAACAATATTTCAGTGGTTTAAAAAAAGCTGTCGAGAGTTGGGATCGTACCTGGGCTCCATCGATCCAGAGTCAAACACCTTAGCCACATAGCAATTGGCACACGCCTGCTTAGTAGCTGGAGCAACCATTAACTATCTTCATAACTCGCTGTCTGGACAAAATTAATAGTCCATTTCATTAACAAAATAATTAATGTTGCACATTCGTATTCGTTGATAATGTTACTATATTATTTTTATTGTCAGAACTTGGTTAATGTCCGTTTTCAATTACACGGAAGCTTTATACATGGGCGCGTATAGTTATTAAATAAATTAAATTTGAATGGACTTCTAACCGCCATCTCTGTCATGAGCCAAGGCGATTGTGCACATGCGTAAGCGGCAAAAATTCTGCATTTTCTATATCAATTTAAAAATATACCGTAACATATTGGTTTATTTTAAAGACACTCTGCAAATCTACAGGCCAAGAGCATTCGTCAGAGTGCTCTACGAAGTAAATCGGTTCTGCCATTCTCTCAATCTCGTGGTAACAAAAATCACCTTAGTACCGGTAATAGGAGCTCAAGGATTAGGAATTCGGCGTAGTTAAGCTAGGTGAAGTTTCAAACTAGCAGTTGTGCGTTTTGCAAAAATCAAATTCCGTAAAATACCGTAATATTGTTAGTTGATTCTCTATAATCTCTCTTTTTCTGTCTTTACTGTATTTTGGTACTTTCCTTCTTCCCCCGAATATTAACGACGAGGCATATAGGATAGTGCGGCTTATTTTCGGACCAACACTTCATTCGAGGGCTGCCACAAGACAAAGTGTATACCACAGTATCTTTTGTTTTTGTTCTTTAACAAGTTCAAAATATCGTATAACCACAATGAAAACCGTTCATGAAAAACAATAGGGACAATATTACAATACAGTATTTTGCTTACTGGTGCCACAAAGGAGTTCCGTAAAATGGCTATAGAACTTTTGAGAACGGTTATAGAAATGTCTCAATGGTTGTCTTTATTATAAGAAAATTGCACAGCGGTAACGTTCTCTCCTGCTGAACCCAAGGATGCAGGATTGAATCCCGGTGCAGTCAGTTGGCATTTGATGGTGAGCAAATGTGACGGAGCCGTGTCATTAGATTTACTCGCACGTTAAAGATCCCCTTCAGGGCAAAATTCCGGCACCCCGGCGTCTCAAAAGCCTGAGTAGTAGAACGAGACGTAAAACCAATAACATTGTTGTGTTACTTTGTAATGAGGGTATTGAAAGAAGTAGTTAATAAATTAGGATATTTGTCACTTGTAAGACATATTCTGGAATACGCTCCGGCAGTTTGGGACCCATATTATGTAGGGCTCATCAATGAGTTGGAAATGGTACAAAGAAAGGCCGCTAGATTTGTGCTCAGTGACTTTAATCCCAGGATCAGTGTGACCCATATGTTAAAGAAACTTGGGTGGGAATCACTTGAGGCTAGGAAGATGAAATCTAGACTCGGCGCTATGTATAACACTCAAAGAAATCAACCAGCATGGGGTGAACTTAGCAAATGTATGGGACAACCCACTAGCATGAGTAGGAGTGATCATTCTTGCAAAGTTAAGAGCCGACCACAGCGTACAAATTATGGTACATTTTCTTTCGTAAATCGTGCCATTGATAACTGGAACTCTTTACCTGCCGCAGTCTTAGAGCCTTTCCCAAAACGTACAAGTGTGTTTAAGAAAAGACTGACGATTTGTGAAAGTACTCCAGTTTAATTGTTATTGAATTGTTATATACAATTATTGATCAAATATTCAAAATTATACGGCTTTTAAAACATTTGTTTTAAGGGAATAGTCGGGTAAAAATGAAACTATTTCCCTAATCTCTTAATTTGTCTCAAATTTTAAACATATAATTTGTGAGTAGTATTAAATACAATTACAAACGTACAACTCAATTGATTGAACGGTTTTTTTACTTTATTTTTAAGGGTTTTTCCAAAATCATCTTTTTAGCCTATTTTCAATTTTGAAAAAATAAGCTTATGAGATCACCTTTTGACCGTGTGTGTGAGGGCGCGCGTGTGTGTGGGTGTGTGTGTGTGTGTGTGGAGTGTGTGTGTCCCCCCTAATAACTTTTAAACGGCTAGAGCGATTTCCATGAAACTCGGTCAGTTCATAGCACTGTTCCGGGTGACCCCGGCCGGGCCCTTCAAATTCCTTTACGTCTCACCAATCCAACATGGCGGCTGTGTGAAACATTTCAGCAGCATTCAATATTTCCGAAACTATTCTCGATATCATCCTGGGATTTATTACGGTAATAAAGGAAACTACTAGTAGTTCACCTATGTGACTTTTGAAAAACTGGTAACTACAAAACCAACATGGCGGCCACGTGAATTTGCGACTTTTAAATAGATGTTACTCGCGATTTAACCAACCAAACTCAATAAAAGTTGGTACAGTATATGTTTATACACATTGTAATGCACCGACATCTAACTTCGTTCAATTGTTTACATAACCACAAGATGGCGGATGTGCGAAATATTTCACCGGCATCCTATATCTCTGAAACTATTAGGGGTATCATCCTGAAACTTTGTACGGAGATAAAGGGCACTACTGGAAATTCATATATAAGACTTTCAAAAACCGGTAAGCTACAAAACGAACATGGTGGCCAAGCGAATTTGAATAATTTAAATGGACCTTTCTCGCGATTTAGTGTTCCAAACGCAATGAAATCTGGTACAGGAAATGTTTATACACATTGTAATGCACTGGTATCTAATTCAGTTCAATTGTTTACATAACCTCAAGATGGCGACTGTGCGAATTTTAAAATTAAGTTTTTATTTCTTGTGTCGTAATCATGCGATCGAAGTGAACGTTTGAATAATGAACCTACGCAATAATTTTCCTTTAATGATACATGACTCCATGGCCTATACATTTAACAGTCCAACATGGCGACCATCCGAACTATTTAGACGGCTCTGAATTTCTACGAATCTATTATAGCAAGCAAACTGATTTTTTTTATGTTCATAGGGGCTATGAATTTAAGTGCACCTATAGGACTTAAAATAACCTGGTGATCACAAATCCAACATGGTGGCGACGCGAACTATACATATTCACATGGACGTTTCTCGCAATTTAACCATACAAGTGCAGTGAAACTTGGTACAGTAAATCCTTTTACGAATGTTAATCCACTGGCATCTAATTTATTTCAATTGTTTCCATAAACACAAGATGGCAGCTGTGCGAAATTTTAAAATCTCCTTGTTACTTCTTGTGTCCTAATCATGCGATGGAAATTTGAATGCTACACGTACACAATAATCTTCATGTAACATTACATAACTCTAGGACCTACATATATAAAATCAAACATGGCGATCATCCGAAATATTTAGGCGGTACTCAATATCTACGAATCTATTACAGCAATCAAACTGAAATTTTGTATATTGATAGTGACAGTTAATATAAGTACGATATATGAAAATAGGCTGTATAGTTCTTCACAGAACTACTTGTTTATAGTAAATTTACTTTAATGTGCTTGAAAATTTGAAGACTGTATCTCATAATATAGCCAAACCGTTTTGTGTACGGTTTTTCGGGAATCTTGTGTGGTGACCTTTAAATTAATTTTCAAAATTTTGAATCTTCTTATCGAAATAATTAAAACATATACTTATCAATATTTTCGTTTCTAAACACATTTTTTTTAATGATACTCAAGACTGTTAGCACTGTTAGTAGGGGTATTCTCCAAGAATTTCATCAAATTCAGAAAATATTTACTAGAAAAAAGGTATATATAAATTTTCAATTTCACAAATTAAAGATAAACGCATTTAAAGTTACACAACACAATCGTCCGCCGATCCTTGCTCTAAAATCCACCTTGGCTGTATATAGTTCCTTCTTTTCTCTTTCGAGCTTCCTCTGTGTGTATGGCCGTCAATCTTGTTGCATGTCGTCTTCGCTTTTCGAATTCTAATCACCGTTTTGCCATTTGTTTCCTTCGTCGCTCGTCTCTAACTTAGCTCAGTCGCTTCTTTATTGTTGACAGTGGAGTAGTCTCTGTTGTTCTTGTGGCTTCTGTCAGATAGCACCCTTGATTGAACTGTGAAACAGCTTCTGTCACAGCTAGTTCTACATTTTTCTTGGATACAAATACATCCTTTGGGCACTTAGACCAGATCATACTATGTAGACACTCATTTGTTTACAAACGACTTCAAAGACCTTATGATCACAGAGCTAAATACATACCTGCATCTCAAAGACCACTGGAATACCTGTAATGCTCAAGAGATGGCACCAACGTCCAGATACACTCCCTACATTCATATCATTTTTTCAGAGCAAACAAGTAACATTATGACAGCTTTCATATGATGCCACGCCCACTCCTCAGCTGCAGGCTGGTATTTAATTATATTTTTTTCTACATTTCTCTTTGGAAATTTACAAAATCCTCTTGTACTAAGAAAGCACTTATATGATTGAACATATTTAAGTAAAAAAAGAAAAACACAAAAATTCAATATTTTATTGCCAGACTATCCCCTTAATGGCAAATGTATTCGTATTTTATATACTTATTGCTTACTTGTTATGTATACCCAATTTGCCATCGAAGGAAACACCCCCAATTGCAAATGAATGAATGAATGAATGAATGATTGTAAAAACCCACCCATTTTTGTGTTAATAAGTGTAGATATACAATAATTCATGAAACATTACTTTCATGTAATAATGTTGCAGTGTTGCACAACTTCCAGATCTTTTCAAACGAAAATAATACTGCCGTAATAATAATCTTTTAACGATAAAAATCTATGCATTTCCCGTTGCTGCATAGGAATTCATAGTTTTGTTCTTTAATAATTCAGGAAATCTTGTAGTACTGTGAACTGTTTGAGAATGCGAAACGCGGGAACAGTGTAGAAGAGCTCGCCATGTGGTCGTCGCCCGGATCGATCACTGACCAGATCTAAATAGTGGAGAATAAGTCTTATTCAAACAGTTTGCGAATTTCGACTGGTCGTCTCCAGGCTAAAGTACCAACTTGATTATTGGTTTACGTCCCTTTGAACTACTCCTGGCTTTTAAAGGTACCGGCTTGATCTCAATAGCGGAGGGTATGGCAGAGTAAGTCATATCCCAACAGTTAACTCGGTTAGTCGCTGCCCGCTGATGGCAACAAGGGAGGAGAGGTGCTCCGTCTACTGACGATTCCAATGTCTCGCTATGTACAGTAATTTACCAGTGAGTGCAACACATGCAGTTCATTCTCACCCTCGTGTATACCTGATGCTGTTTTTGAAATAACTTATAGTCCAGATGTGAATGTGATGTTCTGTGGACTGCGGCAATCGAGACGAATTTGCCTCAGCACACGTGTATACTGTATTCCTTTTGTCAAACAGTATTTTCTTACTGAAAATGTGCAACACCCAGAACAAGTATCTGCCGGCCACCACTGGCATTGACCGACTGAAAAGCAATTCAGTAGATTGGCAATAACTTTATTCTATTTGATTATGTTTTAGTTTGCGTATTCCCGTTTATTTTCGTGGAATACGAAATTGCTTAAATACCGTGTGATGATCGATGGTTCAACAGGTGTACAGTTTCACTGCACTGCCTTTGGAAATATCTCGAATGCCTACTTAGCCCGGTCGCCCACACCGGCGAACCCGATTCCCTTGCGGTGGATGGTAAGTAGATAAAGCAAAGCCGAATTCCCCAACGGTTAACTAATTACACAATCTAACGCGTTGCCGATTATAGCTGAAGTGTTAGCAGGCAAGTACATTTCATGGACTATAGAGCCGTTGTAAATATGACGACCTTCAAATTTACGTTTCCCCTATTAGATCACGACTAATGGGATATGGGTTCACGACCACGGGGCCCCAGTTGAATCTGGCATTCCTCGGTTCCTCTCTGTCATCTCTCCTGTCGACAAATGAATGAATAAATATATAAATAAATAAATGCTTGACAAAATTAATATATGGATTGTTAGGGGAGACTCGACTACATCCTCAATATTAATGTGTTAATGGTAAACATGATAAATAAGGGAATGAGTTAAACAACCTTAACATAGAAATTAAATGACTACATATTTGTGATAAAATGCGTTCTTAAAATGTCATCTGGCATCATCTAATACATACATTTCGAAAAAAATACAGTAGTAACATTCTAGGGATTTTTGGTCGATGCTAGTGTTACTAGGGCTGAATCCACGGTACCTTGTCTAAATCTACAATAAGATGAGTCTAATATGCTACATTACTACACGTAATGAATAGATGAATCACCGAAACGCCTGTGAATTTATAAATGCTTACCAACAAAATACAACATAGGGTATCACGATTTTACCACGAGGTGGTAGCATTTGTCGTTTCAAAATGTATAGCCAAGGAAAATTAAATACCTCAATCAATACAACTGGCGAAATGAACTCGTCTCGTATCTCTGCAGAAAAAGTATATTTCAAGAATTGCAGAATTAGCACAGTCTCCCCTGTATAAGTAAATGAATATAATATTAATAATTTAAATGATTCATCATCATTTATTGTACTCAACAGGCCATCAAGACCCATGGCAGAAAACAGAGAATAAAGAAGAAATAAAATATAATCAGATGTTCAATCTCATATGAGAGGCATGTTTCTGGTCAAAATTTTAATAATAATAATAATTGCTACACCTGGAATGGGCCAACTTACCTTTTTTTCAGAGGTCCGCATCGCTAACTGCAAAATCACCGCCAGATGACATGTCCCAACAGAAGAACACCTATAGGTGGAAGAAGGTGGAGAAGAGGGAAACGCACAGGCTCGTCTACAGACACAGTCCGATAACCCATAGGACTGCTACAAACGAAATGATGCCACAACAGAAGCTTAATATTTAAAAGAATATTTACTCAGCAAACAAAGGGGAAAGAAAATATAAATTTAAAAAAATCATAAAAAGGAAACTCTATTGCCACAACAACCCCTCTCTGATGATGCACACGGCTTAAGGCCAACATAATTAAATTACATAAGTAGGCAAGAGACAGCTTAACATGCTTGCTTGCAAAGCAAACGAAAAGATATAATTTAAAATTAAAACAATAAAGCCCAAAAGAGAGAAAACCGGAATACAGGTATTACCGAATGAGAAAGGGCTTGATAATTTACTAAGGTACGCAATACCGACCCGACATGCAGACATCAAGGCCACGAGGAAAAACGAAAAGTAAAACAAAATTTAATAAAATAAAATTAATTCACAAAACTAAAACTTTCATGACGAAAGAAAACTCAGGAACACTCACAAAAACCACAAAGGAAAAACAACGAGGTTAACAAAAATTATTTAAGTCTCACGCCACAACACGTTTGAGTGTCCCGCTCGACGCCAAGAGAACTACTCTCTCTAGACCAGAATGCACTCGGGCAAAACAACAAACAAACATGGCCACCAAATAGACGACAACATGTCCAGTCGAATTACGGCAAACAATTACCTTTTTAAACTTAAACGACACCAGAGAGAACAGAAAGGGAGGAAAGAATTACGCCTTAACACTATTGACACGAGGCAATTAGGCTGCAACGGATCGTAAATCAAATTAATAATACAGCAATCCCTAAGATTACCAAAAGAAAATAACTTAAATTAAAAAAACAGGTACGTACAATAACTAGGTACGTGTCTCCGGAAGGCACCAAAAAAACAAATATTTACATATCAGATATCATTAACAAACATAAATATTAGGCCTGGAACACGAAATAAAATATAGAGTAAAAACATTAATATATGGCCAATAACGGAGCTCCCATAACAATATACATATATATTAAATAATAACGTACCTTAAAATCCTTCCTCAATGGAGACACAAGGAAACAAAAAAAAAATAACACATTTTAAATAATGTAAAAGATATGAACTGCATCAACATGGCTGCGTTAGCACACACATCCCGCTTCGATCACCCACGAGGCTTTTCTTCTTGTAGCCAGTAAAATAAACAGATCACACGCCATCTTCAAGGCAAGTTATGAAATTATAGCCTAGGAGCACAGGCATTTCCTTTTTTCTTGAATATATCTATATTTCGTAGAGGCTAGGGGCCAAGCCCCCCGCAGCGGCGACACCTTTCACGACCAGCCGGCTTGTTGCTTTCTTGACGACAGACTCTGAAGAAGCCAAGATGGCGGAGACTCCAAAGTCAAAGGCCGCAGTGCATTAATGTTAATTGTAATTGTCCAATCACAGATTGACACATCAAGTAACAATGTGCAGATTATATAATTATTTTGGCGGCATGATGTATATATAGTGTTTTGTTCAATGACGTAGAATACAATATCCTTCAAATATGTTTCGATTAGACGAGATCAGAAGACACCACTCACGCACTCTAGCGGTCGAAGGTACAACCCTCGGCGAGAGGTGCCGATATATATATATGCTGCCATCTCGAGTTCATTAGCGAAACCAAGCCATCTAGGCGGGCGCTTTAAAGGAAGAGAATACATACATATAGGGTAGATGCATTTAAAAAACGTTGGGACGGGCTTTGCACGTAACAATAATAACGTTATTTGTTTAACGTCCCTACTGAAGCTTTTAGAGACGCCGGGGAGCCGGAATTTTGCCCCGAAGGGGATCATTGACGGGCCAGTAAAGCTACTGACACGGCCCCCTCGTATTTGCGCACCCTCAAATGCCAGTTGACTGCGCCAGGATTCGATCCAACAACCATGGGAACAGAAAGTGAGAACGTTACCGCTGAACCACGCAGCCAGCCAGGTCACAAGTTCAAATGACAAAAATATTTTTAAATGGATGTGTCAACACATAAATAAGCAAGTGAATACACGAATTAATGAATAGATAAATACTTATTATGTAAATAAATAAAATAATAATTCATTAATTAACATGTGAAGACATAAATCAATAAATAAATACATAAATAAATGGAAAATGAATAAATAAATAAATTTAAAAAACATTTAAATAAATAAATGTAATAATCAATTAAGTAATTAATAAGTAAACAACATTTGACTACCCTGAAGCCCCGTTGGTTGGTTGGTTGGTTCCTTAGTTTAGGGGCTGCGACAACGCGGCCATGTAGTCCTGTGTACTTTGGGTGTGTGTAGAATCTGTCTGATAACCGATGTTAATTTTGATGACTGTATTAGTGTGTGTTATCTGTGATTCAGGTAGAAGGACTGTCAACGATTATTTTTACAAGTAGTTCCTACTTTTGCTATCAAATGCTACCGTCCACGACACCTAGCTGCGGACATGGCTACTAAATGCCGCCGCAGTCAGCAACTGGTAGCGAACGTTGGAACTAATATAGCGTTATCAAACTAACCTACAAATTTTAGTTTCCACAAGTGCAGTTAGTGGAAAGTTTTTTTTTCAAGTCATAAATCTATGACATGGAACCGCCGGATTTATTTCCCCTCCGAAGGAAGGCATACTGAGGGATATTTAACGCTCTTAAAAAATCCGACGACTTCGGCCGGGTTTGAGCCCGCGATCTTGGGCATAGAAGCTCAGCATGCTACCAACTACGCCACCGAAGCCGCTACAGAATCCCCGTAATATATTTTTACCTACACAGAAAACTAAAAAGCAAGTATGTGAGGAATGTTATACGGTACTTTGTTAAATTATACAGAAATTCTCATTCACATCACTAAAACGCACAGAATATATTGTGTATATAAATATAATTGAGGGAATTCTTTTATTCCTGTAGCAATACCACAAATTTCCCTGACATGAACATCGAACTAATGACGCTGGTGTAATTGTGTGCTGTCTCAGTTGATGTGCTCATGGTAAATGATGGGTTTTCCATGTCGGCATAAAGTGGAATATCTAACACCGTAACATACTTTTATGAGCACACTTCCCTCATATTACGTATCGCTGTCGTAACCAGCACTGCAGCATACACACCACCAGTATCTCTCGTCGACATACGTCCAACGTGCGCCATAAAGCAAAAAGATGGAACGGTCATAGAAATGCTACTCTTACCAAATTTAATCGGGTGCTTACTAAACGAATTAGTGTGACGCCTGCGATAAACTCACCAGTAATAAAATGGCCGTGAATATAAAATTGTATCGTATATAATTTATGATGTGGGTGTCGCATTAAAATGTTTTCCAACATATTAGCATAAAACACGGGGTCTAATCACATATACTATATAAAACGCTAAGGTGTAGTGTGTGTTTCAGAAAATTCAAAATCTTCAACCAGAGGGAGTTAGAATGTGCGGTTTGTGGTGTAATCTTCCAAATCATATCAATAGTGTTGCGAAAATCTTGCATTTCTTAGAAAGTCAACGGAAATATATTAATTTGTTTCTAAATTGCGTTTAAACAAATAAAGAAGACGATAGCCTCTTGCAGAACAGTGTCGCGTCGAGCCCACTTCACAGTAAAGTAAACAGTAAAGCTTGATAGAATTCTCCAATATCTTTGAAAGAATAATAAGATTTCCGCCTTTCAATACTATTTACTACTACTAATTACTGGGACATGTTTCGAGGGCTATCACTCCCCCTTCATCAGCCTGTCCAACAAAATTTCAAGGAAACCTTCCTTATACAAGTACACGCAAAACACATGAAGACATGTGATTTGCATGTATAAGGTGCGTTCAAAAAGAAAAGTGCCGGAGGCTGTAATACGCAAACCGGTGACGACATCGGCTAATCGTGGCGTGTGTAACGAGGTGTGGTTCCGACCAGAGCGTGGAGGCTCACAGCCCGTCGCTAGAGGGCACGCGTGCACGTCACGTGACGATACAAAGCGAGCAGAAGCATGCATAAATCATCCAACGCTGCCAGTCGCATGGAGTGACATGGAGGCGTCAAACGAAGAGCAAAGAGCTTTTGTTCGGTTTCTGACAGCGAAAAGAGTAGGGGGAACGGACATTCTTCGCCGAATGTCACACGTGTACGGCGAACACTGCATGTCCCTTGCAAGGGTGAAGGCGTGGCACAAGCGCTTCAGGGAAGGACGGGTGTAGTTAGCCGATGATGCCCGGTCTGGGACACCCCCCTGCATTACCGATACAACGTCCAGTTAGTTGATGCACTCTTTACCCAGGACCGCCAAGTGACAGTGAACGCCATAGCCGCTGTGGTCGGATTGAGCATCGGAAGTGTGCACACCATCATGAAGGAACGACTGCACTTGCTGAAAGTGTGTACCCAATGGGTGTCCCACAGTCTTCAACCACACCTGGAAGCATGTCGAAAGACCTACTGTCTTGGTCTTGGTTGGACAATTAATGCATACTGCTGCTCGCTTTGTATCGTCACGTGACGTGCACGCGTGCCCTCTAGCGACGGGCTGTTACCTTCCACGCTCCGGTCGGAACTACACCTCGTTACACACGCCAGGATTAGCCGATAATACTTGTATAAGGAAGGTTTCCTTGAAGTTGTGTTGGACAGGCTGATGAAGGGGGAGTGATAGCCCTCGAAACATGTTCCTGTAAGTAGTAGTAGTAGTAAATAGTATTAAAAGGCGGAAATCTGATCTTTCTTTTAAAGATATAGTTACGTCAATACGGTCCCGAATAATCGACATTACGAATAGAGTTCTCCAAGACTCACAATTTGAAACCTTTCCGGGACGGCTTCGGTGGCGTAGTTGGTAGCATGCTGAGCTTCTATGCCAAAGGTCACTGGTTCAAACCCGGCCAAAGTCGTCGGATTTTTTAAGAGCGTTAAAAATCCCTCAGTATGCCTTCCTGTGGAGGAGAAGTAAACCCAGTGGGCCCATGTTATAGATTTATGGCATGTAATAGAACCTTTCACTAACTAAAATTGTGTGAAGCAAAATTTGTAGATTAGGATTGATTAATGCTCTTATGTTCCAACCTTTGTCACCAGGCGCTGGTTGCGATGGCATCTAGTAATAGCCAAGTTCACAGCTAAATATCGTGGACGGTAGCATTTGGTAGCGAAAGTAGGAACTACTTGAAATTATCGTCTGCATTCCCCACTTGAATTAAAAGCAGATAACACACACTAATACAGCCATCACAATTAACACCGGTTATTAGACAGATTCTACTCACACCCAAAGTACACGGGGCTATATGACTGCATTTTTGCAGCCCCTAAACTATGGAACCAACCAATCAAACCTTTCCGGACCCACTAACTTTTCAACAAATGGCACAATTGAGGGAATTGCTAAATTTTATGTTTTTGCTAATATGGGGACCCTGCTTTGTCTGCTAATTAATATTTTCTGCATTAAAATTTAAAAGATGTGGGTTTACCAACAGGACGCACGGTTGTGGGAAAGCATGATCAAATTAGTCTTAACAAGTAGTTCCGTGAAGAATCATACAGTCTATTTTCATATATCCCACTTACGTTTATCGCTTCTATCAATATACAAAATGTCAGTTTGATTGCTGTAATCGATTCGTAGATATTGAAAACCGTCTAAATATTTTGGATGGTCGCCATGTTGGATCTTTATATATAGGCCTTAGAATTATGCACTATTATATGAAGATTATTGTGTAGCTGTTTTATTCCAACTTCAATCGCATGATTAGGACACAAGAAATAAAAATATAATTTAAAAATTTTAAAAGTTATCTAAACAATTGAACTAAATTAGATGTCAGTGCATTGCAATTTGTATAACTTAGTCATTTGCTGTACCAAGTTTCACTGCGTTCGGGGGTGGTTAAGTCGCGAGAAAAGTCTATTTAAATGTTTCAACTTCGCTTGGCCGCCATGTTCGGTTTGAAGTTAACAAGATTTGAAAACCACATAGGTGAAAGTCTAGTAGTGCCCTCTATCATCTTTCAAAATTTCAGGGTGATATGTGTAACAGTTTCGGAAATATTAAATACCGGCGAAATATTTCGCACAGCCGCCATGTTGGATTAGTGAGACGTAATAAAGTTTGATGGGCACGGTCGGGGTCGGCCAAAATAGTACTATGACTTTAAAGAGTTTCATTGAAATCGCTCCAGCCGTTTAGAAGTTATTGGGGGGTGTACATACACGGATGCACACACACACGGACAAAAGTTGATCTCATAAGCCTATTTTTTCATACATGAAAATAGGCTATAAATGAGCCATCTAGAAAATAATCCTACGGGTAGAAAGTTAAGAGTCCGTAGCTTAATATAACGTAAAAAATTAAACTTTGAAAATGTTGAAGATTTTCAACATTCCGGAGCTCCTTCATGCCATTGTGGGTAGTGGGCTGTTTGCCCTTTATTCACGGGTTTGACTGCACTTCTTGTGCTGCCTATAAGACACTGAGTTAGGTTTCACCACACAACCCAGGTGCTAAGGATTTAATGCATTTCATTAATTGAAATCATCGCCTTAGACATGAAAAGCACTTCACCGGGCTTGTCATAATTTAGTATTAAAATATCTACCAAATGATATTGAATTAACGTATTCCACCTTCATCAATATTTATAATTAACTAGCTGTACCCGGCATGCGTTGCAATGCCCATCAAAGAAAGTGTTGGCGTTGTAACTTTGTTTGTTGGAGTCCTTTTGGATTCCCAATATTTATTTATTTTCCGTTAACCTCCTCTAAACTATTGTAAAATTGATTTACTATCTCAAAAAAATATCATGGGAGCGTGCTCAACAACTCAACAAAGTTTCATCGCAATGAAATAAATGGTATATGAACGCATACGGGACTTTGTTGAAACGATTCGAGCGCCGTCACCCTTTTGTTGAATATACTCGTACGCTACCTATTGTAAAATGGATTTACTAAGTCGAAAACCTACCCTGGCGTGTACACAACAACTCATGAACGTTTCAACGCAATCGAATGAATGGCATATGAACGCATACGGGACTTTGTTGAAACGATTCGAGCGCCGTCACCCATTTGTTGAATCTTCTTGTGCGCCACCCATTAAAAAACGGATTTACTAATTCATACACCTTCGCAGGACTGTACTCAACTCACCAACGTTTTATCTCAATCGGATGAATGGTATATGAACGCATACGGGACTTGGTTGAAACGGTTCATGCGCTGTCGCTCATTAGTTGAATGTACTCGTGCGCTACCAAATGTAAAATGGATTTACTAAATCAGAAATCTTTGTGGGAGTGGAAACAACATTTCTCTAAATTTCATTGCAATCGCATGAATGGTATATGAACACGTAAGAATTGTTTAAAAACGATACGCGCGCCGTTACTCATTTGTTAAATCTATTCGTGCGCTACCTATTGTAAAAAGGATTTACTAAGTCAGAAACCTTTCCTGGAGTGTGCACAACAATCCAACCAAAGATTCTTAGCAATCGGATGAATGGTATTTGAAAGCTACGTGACTTTGTTTAAGCACTTCGCGTGCCGTCGATCATTTGTTGAATCAACTTGTGCGATACCTATTGTAAAGTGGATGTACTAAGCCAGAAACCTTCCCTGAAGTGTACACAACATCTCACCCAAGATTTATCGCTATCGGACGAATGGTATATGAACGCATACGGGACTTTGTTGAAATACTTCGCGCGTCTTCGCTCATTTGTTGAATCTACTTGTGCGCTACCTATTGTAACATGGACTTACTAAACCTGAAACTTTCCCAGGAGTGAACACAACAACTCACCCAAGTTTAGTCGCCATCGGACGAATGGTATATGAACGCATACGGAACTATATTGAAACACTTCGCGCGTCGTCGCTCATTCGTTTAATCTACTTGTGAGATACCTATTGTAAAGTGCATTTACTAACCCAGAAACATTCCCTGAAGTGTACACAACATCTCACCCAAGTTTCATCGCTATCAGACGAATAGTATATGAACGCATACGGGATTTTTGTTGAAACGCTTCGCGTGTCGTCGCTCATTTGTTGAATCTACTCGTTCCCTACCTATCGTAAAGTGGATTTGCTAAGCCAGAAACCTTGCCTGAAGTGTACACAACCTCTCACCCAAGTTTCATCGCTATCGGACGAATGGTATGTGAACGCATACAGGACTTTGTTGAAACGCTTCACCCGTCGTCGCTCATTTGTTGAATCTACTCGTGCGCTACCGATTGTTAAGTGGATTTACTAAGCCAGAAACCTTACCTGAAGTGTACAGAACATCTCACCCAAGTTTCAACGCAATGGGATGAATGGTATATGAACGCATGTGGGACTTTCTTGAAACAAACGCACGCAATTTTGTTGAAGCTACTCGCGCGCCATCTATTGTAAATTGGATTTACTACGCCTATAACTTTTCCGGGACTGTGCACAACAACTCACCAAAATTTGATCACAATCGGCTGAATGGTTTATGAACGCATAAAAGACGAACACAGAGACATTCCATTACATATATATATATATATATAGGGGGCGTGGTGGTTCAGCGGTCTAGCTGTATGCCTCTCACCAAGGCGGTCCGGGTTCGATTCCCGGTCAATGCATGTGAGATTTTCGAAGTGAAATGCCATGTCCTGTGGTTCGGATTCCACGTAAAAATGAGGTCCCGTGGCTCATGATCTCAGGATTAACGGTCACGTTAAACTACAAGCTTCCTTTTATATATATATATAAGATAAGATATACCATTAATTAATTAATCAGTAGCAGTTTCGGCCACATTGTGACTTTTTCAGGTTTGTGTGGATTTTCACAAATTAAACCAAATGCAATCGAATTGTTCTAAACCAAATTGGAAATTAATCTTAACAGTAAAATGTTTCATATAAATACGGAGTAATACTGTCTAAAAGTTTAGCAGCTTTGGTGGCGTAGTTGGAAGCATGCTGAGGTTCCACGCCAAAGATCGCGGATTCAAACCCGGCCGAAGTCGTCGGATTTTTGATAACGTTAAAATTCCCTCAGTATGCGTTCCTTCGGTGGGCCCATGCCACAGATTTATGGCTTGTAAAAGAACCTTCCACTAATTACACTTGTGTGAAGCTAAATTATAGGTTAGATTTGACTAACAGTCTTAATTTCTAACGTTCGTCGCCAGGAGCCGACTGCGGTGGTATCTAGTAACAAAGTTCTCAACTATTTGTCGTTGACGGTAGCATTTGGTAGCACAAGTATCAACTACTTGAAAATTGAATGTGTGCAGTACTCACCTGAATTACAGATAACGCACACTAATATAGCCATCACAAATAACACCGGTTATCAGACAGATTCTACACACACCCAGAGTACACGGGACTACACGACCGCGTTGTCGTAGCCCCTAAACATAGGAACCAACCAACCATGTCTAAAATTAGTTATGATATTGTCTAATGAAAAGAATATAAAATATTAAAAGTTTAAACTTTAAGTAATTCTGGTGTCAAAAATGTTTACTTATACTAGAATGATGGTAAAATTCTGATAACAATCTAGGAAATTATCTTAAAAGGCATAATAAAATTAGATCTGTTTCAATATTGAAGTCAATTTTAATTTTGTAGTAATAATAGTCTAATTGGAAATTACTGATAGCCTAAGTAATGTTTTGTATGCCTATGAGTAGATGAGGCAAAAACTTTAACCATAATGGAAAATGCTTAATTAACGTATTAATTATAATAAACTATTTATTACCTTAAGTCAATATTTAGTACATTGTCACATTGTGACCTTCCTCAGCGTGGTATATATAGGATAAGTAACTGTGCAGTAACATACTACTTAATAAAATTGTTGTCATAATAAAGAAAGATACAAAAAATTATAACACTTATAACTTTTTCTGTTCTGTTTTCATATTTTGTTTCTCAGTTTAATTTATTCTTTTTATATCTCTTCAATTCAACGCTGTTTTATCAAGACTTTTTTATACTCTATTGACAAAATTTTTGTAACAGATATGTTTTTTTTTTTGAAATTTTACTCTGTGAGCTTTTGGAACAAAAATATTTATAGTATCCTTATTATGACAAAAATTCTTTTAAATGGTATGTTACTGCACAGTTACCGAAACCGGTACAGTTTCAATGTACTAAATATTTACTTAAGGTTATAAGTAGTTTATTATAATTAATACGTCAATGCGGAATCGGGCTATCATGGTCATTTTTATGTCAGTTTATAGCGTATTAACTTCAATGAACTAATTTAATTCGCTTGTACATTGTGGTTGAGAACTCCAGGAAGTATTTTCTGTAAAACATCTTTGTTGCCTAGTTTATCATCTTGGCTTACATGATTGAGCCGCGTCGTATATCCGTTATTATTTCCCGACATTCGAGACACGAAGCAGATAAACTACAGATCTGCAATAGCTGAACGTTCTGACGTCACGAGACACGCCATCGAATTTGATAAGGCTGAAACTGTTGCTAAAATTCCCGGATATCAAAACAGGTTAATTAGAGAGGCAATAGAGGTCGTGAAGCATCCCAATAATTTCAATCGCGAAGATGGTTTCAAACTTAGCAACATTTGAAAAGTTCTCCTAGCTCGCGACTGCCAGGGCCGGGGACCAATCAGCGGGCAGCGTGACGACAATGCAGGGCAAGCAAGCACATCTGACTGGCAGTAGCCGTTAGTTTGAGTACGGACACCAACTCGTACCTACCCTTGATTAAGGCTGCTGGAATGTCAGCCGAAACGTCGGGAAATAATAACCGATATACGACGCGGCTCAATCCTGTAAGCCAAGATGATAAATTAGACACCGGCCACGAAAGTCGACGATCTAAAAATCTTTGTTGCCTAACAACATAAGAGAAAATATCTTCTCAGAGTCGTTTGACAGACGTACTTCCCCAAGAGGGATCTGAAGTTGGTGCTGTTTAGTTTCTTCAACGGAATATTTGAAGATCCTTCAGAGGTCCTTTCAAAATTATAGAGCGGCAGGTCTGTGGCCATATCAGAAAGCAAACGCTGCCTTTCTCTGCCGTGGATTATCTTGCTAATTGTAAGCATTTCTGATGCTTAATGGGATCACATTGTTCTCGTACATTAAATCGATTTTGATCCGATACCTTCATTTCACACAGTTTAAAATACAAAACAAATCAATCCCTACTAAAAATCTACTTTCAAAATTCCTGAACAAGCTGCCTTAATTTCGCACTCTCTGGAAACGTTGGTATAGGCATGTTGAAACCGCACTGATAATTGAGTCCAAATCAACAAGTACAAAACAATTGCCATAACTAGGGAGGTTGAGTAACCTCGTCAAACTGTCCCCTATTTTACAGGAATCTGAAATCCCAATTCATTCACAGTCCATCCCAGAATGCCTTTCTGTCTATCGCATTAATTAGGTTGTTGCGTCATGAGTGTTCAAAGAGCGTCCAAATAATAACAAACTCATTAATACTTTCTGGAATCGTTCTTAACGTCTTTCTGTGTATCCCATTCGTCGTATTTCTCGCAGTGTGTCGCTCATTGGCTTCACTCACAATTCACTTTTGCTAATAGGCTTTCAAAATTTAATGTTTTTCATTCGATCAACACGATTATACCCAATTGTAATGTGTGGTTCCCCATACTAAAATTACATTAGGCCTACATGAGATCAATAAATGCATTTGGATGACCAGATTTGATCAACGAGTGATCATCATCTGATCCTCATCAGTGACACCACGAGGTGGTCCTGAGAATATTTGTAGAGCCTTTCAATATCGGAATTTACCTTGTTGATGCAGTCATTGATACAAGTTACGAGAAAGTAGTAGTAAATCTGCTGATCATCAGCATACATGAGACGTACGTTCGATTTCAGAAATTAAAATGTGTATCAACTATTTTTATAATACCGTATTTATATATTATTCGCTAATCGGCCAACTAGGGACTACGATAAGTTCCACTATACATTCTGGCGTTTATTCAATTTTCGATCGATCCAGTAGGTTTTCATTAGCTTGCTGTGTCAAGCACGGCGTTCATCCGACCGCTTTGCACTGGTTGTTCATTTCTCATCCTGGAAAGTCCCTAAAGTCACGATGCTTGTTCGGAAAAGGTCTCGTTTATGCGCGGCATCTGGTAGTAGACCCATTTCTTGGAGGTCTTTCTTGACGTTAACGTACCAGGGAACTGTTGTTTTTGGTTTTGAGTCGAAATTGTTAAATATACGTATTGTCCATCTAGAGTCGTCCATCCGTCGCAAGTGACCGTAGAAGCAAGCCCTGCTTTTGCGCTTTGTGTCCGTGATCTTCTCTATTATAGAATATATTTCTTGCCTGGATTTTCTTACGTAGATCCCGTTTTTTGTAGTTTGGACCAAGTATTATTAGATTATTATTATTATTATATTATTATTAATTTATGATATGATACACTTAAAAAGTAAACACGGTGGAGATTAAAATAACAATAAGAGGGATGCTCATCACATATTAAACATAGCTAATTAATGCGGATTTGAAGATGTTCGAATGGTTAATACAACTGGTCATATTATTATTAGTCTCTACAATGCAGTGATTGTAAATGTATTAATTATGTACTTATTAGGGTTACAAGCAACGCCTAGGAAGTTTTGAGTTCATTATATGGATCTCCCTGGACTCTCGTAATTTGTCCAATGATAATAAAGTACAGTTCTCGTGAAGAAATATGTAGATTCTGTATGATTGAAATGGATCTTTCAACTCAAACCTCCAGCATTCCTTATGAAATCTTATTCACAAAACATCACTCAGTTGGTCGGCCGGTATGTAGCCTAATTCATTGAATAAATTATCTCTTTGAGTCGAAGTTTGAGTGAACTTAGGGAGGAATAAAACTACTTGAACTTCCCTTCCCCTTACCACGTCGTTACAGGGCTGATGACGAAGGTGTCCCAAGCCCCTGAAACAAATTAACATCAACAACCAGAACAACATATCCTCACCGCGTCAATGCTGGGTTTGCTGCTGAAGTAGGACACCCTGCTATCTAGTGAGCATCGTTGAAACTGCTACTGTTAGTTTCTGACTTTGCTTCGAATAGCGCTCACAACGTTCTCATTGCCATCTCTCCGTGCAGCCGAAACTTGGTAGTTCACAGATGTGCAGCGAGATGGCGCACTCTGCATCTCATATTATGGGTCTTTATTACCTAAGTGGGGTAATTTCCGGTGCAGCCGCCATCTATGACCCAAAAGGAGGACTGGTGTTTTCCACAAGGCTTCATAACTTAACATAACGAAAATGGTTGTTTGGGTAGATTATATAACAAAATGGGTCTTGGTCACATTGTGGTCGTTACGTTTCATATCCGTACGTCATTTGTATCGCATGGTAACGTTATTGGTCCTTATAACGTTATTCTGATATTCGTTATCGTAGAAACGAAATAGTATTGTCCGACAGAAATAACGTTATTTGAACAAGTCTCTCGAAAAATAACTCCTAATACCGTTATTCGGACTAATAACGTTCTTCGGATATCGGTTATCGTAGAAACGAAATACTAGTGCCCACCTGAAATAACGTTATCGGTACACATATCTCGAAAAAAAATCTCCTAATATCGTTATTTGGACTGATAACGTTATTCGAATATCAGTTAAAGCAGGAACGAAATGGTAGAGCCCGCCTGAAATAACGTTATCGGAATACATATCTCGAAATATATTCCCCCAATACCGTTATTAGGACTAATAACGTTATTCGGATATTGGTTATCTCAGGAACGAAATCGTAGTGCTCACTAGAAATAACGTTATTTGATAGATCTCTCCAAAAATATTCCCCCAATATCGTTATTCGGACTAATAACGTTATTCGGATATCGGTTATCGCAGGAACGAAATGTTAGTGCTCACTAGAAATAACGTTATTTCAATACATCTCTCGAAAATTATTCCCCCGATACCGTTATTCGGACTAATAACGTTATTCGGATATCGGTTATCGCAGGAACGAAATGGTAGTGCTCACTAGAAATAACGTTATTTGAATACATCTCTCGAAAAATATTCCCCCAATACCGTTATTCGGATATCGTTTATTGCGTATATTACAAAAGGCATCATCGAGTGAGAATGGCACCATTTTGATACCGTACATTTTGCGTTGGAGAACTCCATAGAGTAGAAAGAGTGGAAGTGTCACTTAGCGACCTACGTCGTGTTAGGTTCTGAGATTAGCCGCGAGGTTAATAAATACTCGGAAGTACTAAACGTGATAGGGTATTGTATTTTTAGCCTATTTTTCACATTTTGCAAAAAAGAGGAAAAGTAGACTTATGAGATCGATCTGGGCAAATGTTTGTCTGTCCTTCTGTCTTTCTGTCTGTGTGTGTATGTCACCCCCTCCCCTCCCCCTATCAACTCCTAAACGACTGAAGCATTCAAAATCAAATTTGGTATGAGTAGAGATCTATACCTGACTATCTCAAGACCATTTATATTAAAATGATGTCAGTGCTACCAACTGCAGAAAAACCGCAATTGAAATTTGAGCTCCATGTTGGATATCTTGGAAGGTATGCATGGGAGCTATTCCAAAATTGGCACATACACTATATAGATAATAATATTTCAGTTTAATTTCCAGGAGGCCATACATGACAGTGTTGCCAAAATGATTCTAAGCCTGCTGATAGGTCAAATGTTTGAATACATATAACTTCTACACTATTAATTTGATTTCAACCAAATTTCGTATGTACTATGTGTACATAAACAGATATGACTGAGCGTATTCTTAAGAACCACCAGGGCTGCCAATTTTTAATAAATGCTCTCTCTATGCTTCTATCCAAATACTAATATATCACAAAGTATGCAAGCCGACGCCTTCAAACAATGCACACGTATAGTACCGAACATTCTAGATCAATTTGGAGTATCTAACATACGTCAGTGCTACCTACATGATTCTAAGCCTGCTGATAGGACCAATGTTTTAGCCTATTTTCAGTTTTGAAAAAAAAAATAGGCTTATGAGATCACCTTTTGTCCATGTGTGTGTGTGTGTCCCTAATAACTTCTAAACGGCTGGAGCGATTTCAATGAAACTCGGTAAGTTCATAACACTATTTCGGACGACCCCGACCATGCCCTTCAAGTTTTGTTACGTCTCCCCAACCCAACATGGCGGCTGTGCGAAATATTTCACCAGCATTAAATATCTCTGAAACTATTCCCGACATCAGCCTGGAATTGTTTACGGTGATAAAGGAAACTACGAGAAGTTCACCTATGTGACTATTGAAAAACTGGTGACTAAAAAACCAACATGGCGGCCACGCAAATTTGCGACTTTTAAATAGACGTTTCTCGCGATTTAACCAACCAAACGCAATAAAACTTGGTACAGTATATGTTTATACACATTGTAATGCACCGACATCTAATTTGGTTCAATTGTTTACATGACCACAAGATGGCGGATGTGCGAAATATTTCACCGGCATTCTATATCTCTGAAACTATTAGCGGTATCACCCTGAAATTTTGTACGAAGATAAAGGGCACTACTGGAAGTTCATTTGTAAGACTTTCAAAAACCGGTTGACTACAAAACGAACATGACGGCCAAGCGAACTTTTCTCGCTATTTAATGTTCCAAACGCAATGAAATCTGGTACAGGAAATGTTTATACACATTGTATTGCACTGGTATCTAATTTAGTTCAATTGTTAACATTTCCTCAAGATGGCGGCTTTGCGATTTTAAAATTAAGGTTTTATTTCTTGTGTCGTAATCATGCGATCACTGTGAAAGTTGGAATCATGAACCTATGCAATAATTTTCCTTTAATGGTACATGACTCTATGGCCTATATATTTAACAATCCAAAATGGCGACCATCCGAAATATTTAGACGGCTCTGAATATCTACGAATCTATTATAGCAATCAAACTGATTTTTAATGTTCATAGGAGCTTTGAACTTAAGTTCACCTATAGGACTTTAAATAACCTGGTGATCACAAATCCAACATGGCGGCGACGCGAACTATAAATAGTCACATGGACGTTTCCCGCAATTTCACCATCCGAGTGCAGTGAAACTTGGTACAGTAAATCCTTATATGAATGTTAATCCACTGACATCTAATTTATTTCAATTGTTTCCATAACCATTAGATGGCAGCTGTGCGAAATTTTAAAATCTCCTTGTTACTTTTTGTGTCCTAATCATGCGATTGAAGTTTGAATGCTACACGTACACAATAATATTCATGTAACAGTACATAACTCTAGGACCTACATATATAAAATCCAATATGGCGACCATCCGAAATATTTTGTCGGTTCTCAGTATCTGCGAATCTACTGTATTATAGCAATAAAACTGAAATTTTGTATGTAGATAGAGGCAATTAACATAAGTAGGATATATGAAAATAGGCTGTATAGTTCTTCACGGAACTACTTGTAAATACATGTAACCTCTATACTATCAATTGGAGTCCAACCAATTTTCGTATGTACTATGTGTACATAAACGGTTATCACTATGCGTATTCTTAAGAGCAACCAGTGCTGCCTCTGCTGTCTCTATTTTTTAGCCTATTTTCAATTATGAAAAAAAAATAGGCTTATGAGATCACCTTTTGTCCGTGTGTGTGTGCGTGTGTGTGTGTCTGTGTGTGTGTGTGTGATGTGTGTGTGTGTGTCCCTAATAAAATCTAAACGGCTGGAGCGATTTCAATGAAACTCAGTAAGTTTATAGCGCTATTCCCGGCGACCTCGACCGTGCCCTTCAAATTTTGTTACGTCTCACCAATCCAACATGGCGCCTGTGCGAAATATTTCACTAGCATTCAATATCTCCGAAACTATTACCGATATCGCCCTGAAATTGTGTACGGTGATAAAGGGCACTACTAGAAGTTCACCTATGAGACTTTCAAAAACCTGGTGATTACAAAACCAACATGGCGGCCAAGCGAAGTTGAGACTTTTAAATAGACTTTTCTCGCGATTTAACTATTCAAACGTAATGAAACTTGGTACAGCAATTGTTTATACACATTGTAATGCACTGGAGTCTAATTTAGTTCAATTGTTTACATAACCTCAAAATGGCGGCTGTGCGAAATATTTCACTGACTTTCTATATCTCCGAAACTATTACAGATATCACCCTGCAATTTTATACGGTGATAAAGGGTACTGATACAAGTTTACCTATGTATATTTCATAAACCTGTAAAGTACAAAACGAACATGGCGACCAAGCGAATTTGAAATATTTTAATTGACTTTTCTCGTGATTTCACTCTCTGAGCACAGTGAAATGTGGTACAGTTAATGATTTTGCAGATTGTAATGCACTGCCATCTAATTTAAATCAATTGTTTACATAACCTCAAGATGGTGGCTGTGCGAAATTTTAAAATTAAGTTTTTATTTCTTGTGTCGTAATCATGCGATTGAAGTAAAAGTTTGAATAATGAACCTAAGCAATAATTGTCCTTGAATGGTACATAACTCTATGGCCTATTCATATAACAATCCTAAATTGCGAGCTTCCGAAATATTTAGACGGTTCTCAATATCTATGATTCTTTTACAGCAACCAAACTGAAATGTTTATGTTCATAGAGTCTATGAACATATGTTAACCTATAGGACTTTCAGTAACCTGGTGAGCACAAATCCAGCATGGCGGCGACGCGAAGTATAAATATTTAAATGGACGTTTCTCGCGAACTAACTATCCGAGTGCCGTGAAACGTTGCACGTTAAATGCTTATACAAATGTTGATCCACTGGCATGTAATTTATTTCAATTGTTTGCATAATCACAAGATGGCTGGTGTGCGTACTTTTAAAATCTCGTTTTTACTTCTTGTGTTCTAATCATGCGATTGAAGTTTGAATACCACACGTACAAAATAATCTTAATGTAATAGTACATAGACCTAAATAAAAATCCAACCTGGCGACCATCTGAAATATTTAGACGGTTCTCAATATCTACGAATCTGTTACAGCAATTAAACTGAAATTTTGTATGTTGATAGAGGCAATTAACATGAGCAGGATATATGCAAATAGGCTGTATAGTTCTTCACAGAACTACTTATTTTTACCCTAATATCAATATATCAGAAGTATGCAAGCCAACAACTCTAAAATTTGCACACGTATAGTAGGCCTACATGACATTCTAGATTAATTTGGAGTAACCAATATTATGCCGATGCTGCTAACAGGAATCTAAGCCTGATGATAGGTTCAATTCTGAAATGCATGTAACTTCTATACAAACAAATGGATTTCATCCAAAATT
Source organism: Meconema thalassinum (assembly GCA_946902985.2). Classification (NCBI taxonomy): domain Eukaryota; kingdom Metazoa; phylum Arthropoda; class Insecta; order Orthoptera; family Tettigoniidae; genus Meconema; species Meconema thalassinum. The sequence goes on along the minus strand of OX336390.1, from coordinate 848,843,307 downwards.
GGCACAACAGTAGATCATATTTATTCAGATTATTTCTGACCAACACATGCATGACCTTGCTGCCAACCTGATTTTACGCGCGCTGATAGATCCAATATCTAACTGCATGTAACGTCCATGTTATCCGTTGAACTTCAACCAATTTTGTATTCTGTAAGTTAAGAGATGGAACTAAGAATATATTAAGTCACCAGGGCTGCCAACTGTAGTGCCCTATTAGGCTACATTATGCCAGGTATATTTCTAACTAATTAGAAATTTTGATATTACCAACTTAATTTCGTCATTAACTTAGATAGTTCCATATAGATTAATCATTGGCATGAATCTTAAAGTTTAAGAAAAGGCCTAGGCTCTTTAGTTCGTCACAGAACTTCTTGTTGAACTTGTAAAAATGGCGAAAGTCCGGAAAAACACTATTAAATGCGCTTTTGAAGAAAGGAACAACAGACCGACACCACTTGAAATACATAGGCCTCGGTGGATAGCAAACGACCGGAAGCTTAATAGAGATCAAGTACTAGCGAATCAACTAGACAACGGGGAAAATTCAGTGTACATTAAATTAGTGTCCACCTTACTTTATGAAAACATATTATCCCGACATGAAGGTGTTAAATTCTCCCGGCTAGTTAGCGGTAACACCACAAAGATAACGATCACTGCTGCAGACTCATTGACAAAACGCGTGCGTGTCTGTTTAATCTATCTCCCGAAGTCAACAACGAAAGGCCCTCCCGCTTGCTTTCTACGTATGGAGTTGTCAAGGACATACGGAACGAGTGCTGGAATGAAGTATACGAATTTCCTGCTGTAAGTAATGGCATACGTATTGTAACAATTGAACTTAAATACCCCATTCCATCATATTTGACAGTCAATGATTATAAAGTTCTGTTAACATATGAAGGACAAGCTAAGTATTGCTTTTATTGTAAAGAAACCTCCCACTTACAAATAGACTGTCTGAACAGAAGGAATCGCCCAGTACTTCATGTCAGACAACAAACCTACAGGACGGTGCTCGGTGAGTCTGATGGGAGCAACACTACGGACATGGAAACTGCAGTACTTTCCCCTGAATATCCAGCCATATCAGAGGCCCTTCACAACAGGCCCCATTCTACAAACACATATAGCATTGCGGAAGTAACTCAAACATCAGATAACGAAGCTGAAACATCTCTGACTACTTTACATAGCAATGAAGAGGGAACTGTGACGTCACGATCGGACAGCACGGGGAAGGGACACACCAGCCATCCAACACAGCAGTCTGTGCAGCAGCCAGATACTATTAAGGCAAATGTCCCGATTTTTAGTTTGTAATTCTGAATCCACGTAGCAGCACCAAAGTGAGACATTTTATTTTTTAAGTTTTCTCTTGAATGGAAGCTCGTATTTGCGATGTCAAACCCACTATGTATACTAGAGTGCAATAGAATTGATATAAGTCAATGCATTTTCCAAAATGTGAAAAACAAAGACGTTACTAGCAGTTTTTTATATTTGTGCTTAAAATATATTTTAAAAAAGCCTGGTAATATGAAAACGGAGATTTATTTCCTGATTCCAATAAATAAAATCGGGTGAATGGAATCGTCGGCATTAGTTTGGGAATTGTTTTGAAAAGGGTGGTAGGAGTAGCTGCGCTGCTTCACAAGATCTCTTGCAAAGAAAATGATGAACACGCCGATTTGACGAATATTGTAGTTCGGCGAGTTACATGTACAAGTGCCTAGGCGTGAAACAATATCTGAGCAATAAAATTATAGTAATGTCACGCTTATGTAACATTGACACAATGTGTTCGTACAGATACTTTTCTTACTTCCTCAAAAATTCTTGTTATTGTTCTTGTAGGGACTTGGGACATCTTGGTCATCAGTCCCGTGTAGTTGACTATGTGTGTTACTGTATTAGAGTCAGGGATGGGACAGGTGCCTTGAGTCTTCAAGTAAGGTACTATCTCGGCATTTACCTGGAGGGAAACACAAGACACAACTGAACTTCAGGTACAACTACAATGGTAGGTTGATTGACAGGTGTTGAACTAGTCAATGAGAGATGTTTGACTGATGACAGTTTCCTAGGAAAAAATCATAAAATAAGAAGGAATTTCTGAATGGCAATAAACATCTGCTGTAAGAAACATTGTTGCAGTTCCTTACCTTTTCTTTCGTTCAATACGCCAATACACAAGCTCTGCTGGGACTTTTCTTCTTTTTCTGTGAGCGTACAAAGGAAGTGGGCATTTATGCAGGACGCTTGCACCTAGAGAACATGGTGCTTGACTGCCGTCAGTATTTATGGCGACCAATTTTCCATTTTCACAATGGCTACGTCTTACTTTTCCACACAACGCATGTTTCCATTTGAATTCGAACTTGCTGCTCTGAAAAACGTTGTCACTGAATAGTTCGTGATCTTGTACTCTTGCACTTATATATTAGAAGTTAAAAAAAAAGACTAAACCCGTGGCGCGACAGCCGTTGAAAGGCCTAGGCCTACCAAGCAACCGCTGTTCAGCCATGTAGCTTGCAGATTGTGGGGTGACGTTTGGTGATCCAACTTGTACAGTTAAATAAAAGTGAAATCAAAACTCCTCAGTACTTAACACATTCTCTAATGCAAGCGTAAAGAAATATATAATTTCAATTATAAACTAGGGGGAAAAATCTTATGTGTGGGTAGAGGTTTTTTTAGGGTCTGACTTCCTTTTCTTGGTACAGTACTTAGTCGCAATCCCACCTGGGATTTAGTGGTATGCCCTTGAATCAGGGCTGGCATGCGAAACGAAATGCATGGCTGTGGGGGCGAATATATTTTAATTTCGCCGTGAGCGCGATACTCGGGAGCGAAATGATAATGATTGTCGGCGGGAAATTAAATCGAAGCGAAACTTAATTCGAAGCGAAATGACGTAGCGAAATCTACGCGAAACTTAATAGCTACGCGAAATTACATTCTGCAATTGAATAAAATTTCACTCCCGGCGCAAAAAAAAAAATTGTAACAATCTTTTAATTTCGCTCCCGGCGCGAAATACAATTGAAGACCTCGTTTCCAAGACTCACTAAGTCAAAAATGATGATTTTTCAGGACAGACATTTTTTGAACCGGAGCCTACTTTGGCAATATTACTTCATTATGAAGTAAAGAGACGTTTTTCAAATTAATATGAAGAACAGTGATAACGAACCAAAACCCTATTTTGAAGTTATTAACGTTAAAATGCCATTTTTTTCCCAAAAGTAAACTTGGTCACTTGACTTAGGTCAATTCTGGAAAAGAACTACATACCTAGTGAGTTCTGGATTAAAACATCTACTTGCATATGCTAAGTTACACATTTGGTAGATCGGAAGCAAGTACGTAAAACAATGGGATTTTAGTGATTTATTCTAGATTGCTCAAACGTCCCTTGAAAATCAATGAGGAACAGAAAAAAGTTATTAAATTGTCCAATACCTGCCATTTAAAAAAATAAAAAATAAAAATATAAATATATAGCAAATTAAGTCCAAGAACAAACGCACTTGCACTGCCTTAACTTTGTACTACACAAATGGCTCTTCTTCAGCATAGTGTATTTCTGTGTGATCAACCAGATCTGCATCATCACCGAAGTTCTTCAGAGCTTTATTGTAGTACAACTGACCTTGTTCGGACAGAGAAACAAACTTCAGAAGTACTGCAACATCCTTCTTCTTCTCTGAAGATATTTTATTGCATTCCTCTACTACATGGACCAATCTGTATGAGTTCCTCCAAGAATGGACTGATTTCTTCTTTAACACTTCGTATTCATTGAAGTCTCCATTGTAGGTATTCTTGGCAAACACTTCTTTCTTTCCTTTTTTGTACAGAAGAACACGCTGCTCCCTCATCAAGAATGGGAGCTTAGTTTTCATTATATTATTGGCGCTCCTTTTAAACTCAAGTAGCCGCCAATCTCTCTTTAAAAGTTTAACAGCTCCATGTTTTTCCAGAATAGCATGATAATATTGTGGCTCTAATAGTTTTTCAAGAGTTCTGTACACTTTTTCGATTATTCCAAACACTCGGTCCGGAGGCAAAAAACTGTGTCCTCTGATAGGAAATATGTGTTCCACTTTATTAACAAGATGTTCAGTAAAGAACATATAGCCTACTTTCTCCTAAATGCATGGGTATTGTTATAACTCTTTGTCCTTTTCAAGGAGTATAATTGAAACTGTGTCCTCTGATAGGAAACATGTGTTCCACTTTATTAACAAGATGTTCAGTAAATAACATATAGCCTACTTTCTCCTAAATGCATGGGTATTCTTATAACTCTTTGTCCTTTTCAAGGAGTATAATTGAATGTTGGGTGTAGTAGCTTGTTGAAATACAACGTGCTATATGGATATTAAACATGAATATGAGGTGCCCATTGCTAGTGCTACCACTGTACAATATTTCATTCAATTCGGTTTCACCGTGGTTGAATTGATATGATGAATCGATTTGCACACATACATGGCCGCTCTATGCAAGCTCTTGGGCTGATGACCTTGTAATTCAGTCAAGAGATGCTTCCCACAAAAAGGTATGCTCTTGCAAAATTTGGAAGAGCTCAAATGATCAGGTTGGTCGTAATTTGATTTAAGCTTTTACCTTTTTGCGCGGCCACCATTCCGTTTCAGTCAAGATGGCGGCGATATAAAACATGTCACTGAGGTGCCCTTTGATAGTGCTACCTCTGTACCGAATTTCGTTCAATTCGGTTTCACCGTGTCTGAATAGTTAAGGGGAATCGATTGGCACACATACATGGCCGCCATCCGCAAATTATTAGGCAGATGACATCGTAGTTTGGTCGATTGCTTCTCCATACATAAAGGTAAAATGTTGCAAAATTTGGTAGAGATCAGATGATTAGGTTGGTCGTAATGTGATTTAAGCTTTCAACATTTGAGTGACCACCATTACGTTTCCGTCAAGATGGCGGCGATATAAAACATGACACTGAGGTGCCCTTAGCTACTGCTACCTCTATACCAAATTTTGTTAAATTCGGTTACACCGTGTTTGAAAATATAGGGGGAATCGATTTGCACATAACCAGGCCGCTATCCGCAAATTATTGGGCAGATGACCTCGAAGGTTGGTCAAAAGATTCTTCATACATAAAGGTATAATGTTACAAAATTTGGTAAAGATCAGGGGAATAGGTTGGTCATAATTTGATTTAAGCTTTGAACATTTGGGTGGCCGCCATTACGTTCACGTCAAGATGGCGGCGATTTAAAACATGACACTGAGGTGCCTTTTGCTAGTGCTACCTCTGTACCAAATTTCGTTCAATTCCGTTTCATTGTGTTTGAACATATAGGGGGAATCAATTTGCACACAAACATGGCCGCCATCCGCAAATTGTTGGGCAGATGACCTCATAGTTTGGTCAAAAGATTCTCCATACAAAAGGGTATAATGTTGCAAAATTTGGTAGAGATCAGATGAATAGGTTGGTCGTAATTTGATTTAAGCTTTGAACATTTGGGTGGCAGTCATTACGTTTACGTCAAGATGGAGGCGATATAAAACATCCCACTGAGGTGCCCTTTGCTAGTGATACCTCTGTACCAAATGTCGTTCAATTCGGATTCACAGTGCTCGATTTGATAGGGGGGGGGGGGGGGGCAGATATTCAGAGTACACACACTCACACACATACTCTCACACACACAGACAGACACACACTATTTGGCCCTGTGTTGATCTCATAAGTCTACATTCATTTTTTGCAAAAAATCGAATGTAGGCTAAAAATGTCACTTTTGTTTACATAATCTAGCAAGAAGCCCATGATGGTCGAGTTCTTGTTTTGGCTTGTGGCAGAGTCTGAGAACAGTCTCAATGTTTTCTGAGATTTAATGCCTTCTGGTTTTGCTTATTGACGAACCCTCTCTTCAAGACAGTGTAGGAAGTTATGGAAGGCTGATGCAACTTCGTTCGATCCTCTTCCAGACTGATCTTCTGCCCAAGAATATATGACTGTGTTTTCCACATTTTAGACGTTTTCATGAATTATAAAAGTTAGGTTGTTCAACCAAAGCTGTCGACCATAAACAGTCTCGGAAATTCTAATCATGGGAAGGGGCTGGTTCTGTTGCATGTCAAATGCTACTTTCAGAACATTATCTTCCTCTCGCTTCAAAATTTCATAAAAATTTTTGGATCGTAATTTGTGCAATCGGTAACATCCCATCAGGTCTGCCCTTTCGGCTGGTGATGTAGAATTATTTTGTATCTTGATTTGTAATTCTTCACAGTATGAACATGTGTCGGTTTTCGGGTGCCCAAACCCGATATTGAATCGTGTTTGGAAAATTCTATGAAATTTGCTATAAGACGCGACTGATTTTGAAGCACTTACCCTGGCCTCTCTCCACAATCGCCAAATCTTCTTGACGGAAAGTGTTGGGTCCATGTAAACTCGTACGCTCTTTGCCCTCCCATAATGGCTTTCTCTGCACTTCAATGTCTTAATGAAATTAACAATTGAAACCTCAGTTTCCATGTCTTTGGCTTTAATACGACCACCGCCCCTGTTCTCTTTACATTGTTCACCTGTAGCATTGAAGTTCTTAGATAAACGATTCAATCTGAATCTACTCATTCCTGTTACCGAACAGAAAGATTGAGCACAAACTCGTATAATCTGGCCGGCTTTCCTCCGTATAAAATATTGTGTTAATAACCTAGCACGGGGATTGCCTACATTTCTTGGTCGATGTGATTTTGGTTCTTTTGTTACAATATATTTTACATGGAAGTTATCTTGCTCTACTTTTGATTTGTTGTCATACAGTTTGTCACGGAAATGAGTGATGTCTTCTTGACTCAACAATCCTACCTTGCATGTATAGTTCGGTCTTCCAGCATGATTACAAGCGATACAAGATGCAGGGTGAGCACTTGAACTGTTTCTTGCCTGCTTGCGTTTTGTTTTATCCCAGGTGTTTACATCTTTTCTTCTCTTCCTGCTTCGACCGGAATGTTCTAGAAGACTCTTTAATCCTTCTAAATCAAAGTCACTCATCTTGACACTTTCTTAAAATGTAGAAACTTTCTCTTAAACACAACTCATCAACATACGACACATGAAACAGCCAAGAGGTTACTGGCGAGAAACAGGCGCGTTAGACTTAGCAGAGTTTGGAAGACATCAGGGCCTGACATAGTCGAGTTTTGAAAAAAAAAAATGCAATATCCTACGTTACAATTTACGATGACATAGTGAGTTCTGGAATAAAATATTAATAACATACAAAGGTCTATACACCTTACGAACAAGATCCAACAGATTTCTCAATTTCGTCCTAAACTGACTTAGTGAGTTTTGGAAACGAGCTCTTCAATTCATTACAGACTTTTATTTTCACTCGCGGCACAAAATAAAATTCGATACAGACTTTTAATTTCGCTCCCGGTGCGTAGTAAAATTCGCTGCACTCTTTTAATTTCACTCCCGGAATGAAATACAATTCATTACAGACTTTTAATTTTGCTCGCGGCGCAAAATCAAATTCAATACAGACTTTAAATTTCGCTTCCGGTGCGAAATAAAATTTGTTACAGACTTTTAATTTCTCTCCCGGCGCGAAATAAAACTCGGTTATAGACTTTTAATTTCGCTCCCTGCGTGAAATAAAATTCCCAAACGGTATTTAGTTTCGCCCTACGACGTAAATTTAAAATGCATGGAACATTTCATTTCGTTGTTGAAATTAAAATGTATTCGTTTCGAGAATGAAATTATGTTCGGAGCGATGTTCAAAGTCCTGACGTTGGCAGCAGTAGCAGTCTTACCGTACACCGCCTGCACAAACTGCTGGGCTGCAACAGCAACGTTAGTCATACAATGGTCATCACTCCAGTGTAGGAGAAAGTCAGTGCTATGGGATCAACATCACTATCGTTGTTGACTGCACCTCGGACTCGTCGCTGGCCCTCTCTGACGTTCATAACGCAATACTTCGTGTACAATGGGGCAACAAGTACCTCTACTTGTTCCATAGCGAACAAGAAGACGAATGTGCTGTGCGGACAGACATTCAAGATAAGTGATGAACTCCAATTACAATACAAATTGTCAGTTGTAACTCTTTAGTCAGTCAACTCTAATTTGCCCAATAACTGGGCGTGGTACAATGTATATACTGTACAGTAATATGTAAATAACACTCATGGAAAACATTACATGTATTAGTTTATGGTCACTATTATAATGGAGCAATTTTAGTGATCTTAAGTCTAATACATGTAATTTTTTTTCCAGGAGTGTTACGTACATCTTATATACGTTGTGCCTCACCCAGTTATCGGGCAAATTAGTGTTGACTGACTGAAGAGTTACAAATAACAGTAAATCGTCTGTGGTAGTACCAGAGGCGTATATGGAGTTCTGTTTCGGAGGGGGGTTACTTGAACAACAGGGGTGAGGGGTCATTCCTCTCATTTCTACATTCTTTATTCTTACACTTCCGGAAATTCCTGGGGGGGGGGCTTGGCATTCCTTACTACTTACTTCTTACCCTCAGCACATTTATACTGACCATGGTACGAAAACAAACCCCTGTGCCACGTACAGTAATTCGTTTCGCACTGCAATTAGTTTTGCGTCGCCTTTCACTATGTTATTGTGCTTTGAATTAAATTCTGCTTCCATTTTAATTTTTGCGCTGACAATCAATTTCATTTCGCACCCGAATATGGCGCTCACGGCGAAATTAAAATGTTTACGCGTCCACAGCCATTTTGTTTCGCATGCCAGACTAGATTTAATTTCAGACATGAAATGAAATGTTCCATGCATTTTAAATTCACGCCAGGGGCAAAACTAAATGCTGTTTGGGAATTTGGTGTCATTAAAAAACCGTGGCACTACATCCCATGAAGGGACCAAGCGACCGATGCCCAGCCCTCTGCAGATATTGGTCAGCGCATCGAGTTCCCTCGGCCGTAAATCTTGGTTTTCGTGGCTTTCAGACAGCTACTCTCGAGGCTGAGTGCACACCGTTCCAACCCACACGTCCGTTTCTAAAATCACTAACGGAGCCGGGAATCAAACCCGGGGCCTCCAAGTGATAGGCAGGCACGCTTCCCCCAACACCATAGGGCCGGCAATTTTCGTCATACCAGGACCAAAATTAACAGTCGTTTAAAATATTTATTTCGCGCCGGGAGCAAAATTAAAAGACTGTGAAAAAAATGAAAATCCACAGCCTGCTTCCAGTCTCCGACCGGGTCAGGAATGGAATGAATGAAGCCCCCATCTAGCGGCGAGGATATGAACTGTGCCGGCTGCCGAGGCCTGACGCACTCCTCTGGGGCAATGATTAAATGAATGACAGATGAAATGAAATGATAGTGGAGAGTGTTGCTGGAATGAAATGTTGACAGGGAAAACCGGAGTACCCGGAGAAAAACCTGTCTGCCTCCGTATTGTCCAGCACAGATCTCACATGGAGTGACCGGGATTTGAACCACGGACCCAGCGGTGAGAGGCCGGCGTGCTGCCGCCTAAGCCACCGAGGCTTTAACGGTTTTCATTTCGTGCCTGGAGCAAAATGAAAAGTCTTATAATGAATTTTATTTCAGGACAGGAGCACAATTAAAAGTCTGTAAAGAATTTTATTTCGTGCCCGGAGTGAAGTTGCCTAACGGTTTTTATTTCACGCCAGGAGCGAAATGAAAAGTCTTTAATGAATTTTATTTCACGCCAGGAGCAAAATTTAAAGTCTGTTAAGAATTCTGGTTGTAGCCGGGAGCGAAATTAAAAGTCTGTAACGGATTATATTTCACGCTGGGAGCGAAATTTAAAGTCTGGTACGAATTTTATTTCGCACCGGGAGCGAAATTAAAAGTCAGTAATGCATTTTATTTCGCACCGGAAGCGAAATTAAAAGACTAATGAATTTTATTTCGCCCCTGCAGCGAAATTAAAATTCTGTTACTAAATTTAATTCGCGCCAGGAGTGAAATTCTATTCCTTTGAACAATTTAATTTCGCGACGCTAATTTAAATTGATAATACATTTCGTTTTGCATGCCAGTCCTTCTTGAATCGGTTTTGGTGGTGGCTCCAATTTTCACCTAAAATCTAAAACTAACTGCACTTGATGACCGTAATGCTCTCCATCAGTCGTACCTATAAATGTAAATCGTACATGTATCTGTTCTACCAGATATACTGTCCCAAAAATAAATTGCCGAAAATAGACCACCTAACGACACAAAAAATAATACTGTTGCAGGTAAAATAAATTAAGTAAAAAGTAATTAAAGGGATCAATGAACTAAAAACAGGAAAAACAACATAGAAAACTAGAAGTCGTAAGTACAAACTGGTATGATATCAAAGGATCACTCAGAAATATCCAGAACTGGACAATAATTCAGAACTAGCCATCACTGTCGCAGTCAATCACAACATTGGACTAGATGCTCAGGAATCCCATACCGTCAGGTGAGGTCATCGCCCTCTCACTTGACTTACGCTCCCCTCCCCCCGCTCTCGCCGACCTTGTTCTACTATAGGCTACCACGCCTTTTGTTCCAAGTACGATTCTATTCAACCGATTTAGGTTTTCGATACGGCTTTGGAATCAGTGAATAAAACTCAACTTTCTTATTACCCGCTTTTTTTAAATTGTAATCATATATTTAAAATAAAACAGCAACTTTTCTCTTTTTGAAATTAAAAATTTATCTCAATTCTGCTACTAGACAGTGTGCATAGCAGTTTTCAGATCGCAGATCGGAGCTCCCCTTCAAGAAAAAAATAATAAATAAATTCAGCTTCCAAAAAGATGGTATATTGGCTTTCACGGCCGGTGAATTAAAACTCAGCAATTCTTTTAGGTTTGTGCCGTGTCTTGCGTGGGGTTTCACTTCGTTTGTGCTGCCATCTGTTGGAATATTTTCTTACCAAAATGTCGGGACATTTAGCCTTAACGAACCTGTCACTACCGACGTACCCAAAACCTAATTTACGTGGTCGGAAGACATGGAATTTCAGGATGCCATACAAGAGGAACGAGAACACACACAAATAATAGGCTTCCCAAAAGTCTCAGTACATTCGAAGCACCCTCCAGCTAACGATACCGTTCGCTCCTAATTACTTCACGCGCAAAGCACAGACATAGTTCAGGAAACCCTATCTACTACATTGGGGGCAGAGTTTACATCCACCTCTGATGCTGCAATCAGTGTCAGTTAAAAAAAAAATCAGGGGCGTCAGTGGAAGTGCCCTACCTCCACAAACAGGAGCTAAACCCAAGGTCACAGATAAAGCCAACATTAAGGACACCCATGCTCTTCACATAAAAACTGTCAACAAAAACACTGCGAGGGAAGAACTTAAATCATATTACACACAAACAGGAAGCGCATCACGTAGTCGCCGTAAATCACTGGAAGTGCACACCAGTAAAACATCACTCCAATGATCCCCTAAAATAATTGCTCATCGTCGTTTAAAAATGCACTCAAACATTCTGATGCATGTCATCTTCATCCTTTTGTTCTTGCATATGAGTGTCTTGCGTTGTTTTGCCACATTAAATATAAATGGCATCATAAGTTTGACGACACGTTTTCAACTTCAGGATTATTTTCAGGACTGATGATATTGACATGTTATTACTTCAGGAAGTAAATGATCCAAACTTGGACTGGTTGAGTGGGTACAAATACATAGCAAATATTGGCCCATCTCTCCGAGGCACAGCTGTCGTTTACAGATCAGGGTTAATTGTTTCGGAAGTGGAGTTACATCCGAGTGGCAGAATAATTGCTCTGCAATGTGAGGACACATTAATTGTTAATGTCTACGCCCCTTCTGGATCACAAGGTCGTCTGGAAAGAGAACATTTATTTGAAGATGACATCAGATACTTTCTCCAGGGCCCCATCAATACTATCATATTAGCAGGCGCTTTTAACTGTGTTTTAAACCCTCGAGATCAAACCGGCGCTTTCAACAACTGCCGCAGCCTCATAAGTCTCATAGACGGATTTAACCTCCATGATGTGTGGGAACTTAACCATGGAACCGACGTACAATTTACTTCCTATCGTGCCGGATCAGCATCTAGAATAGACAGGGCATATATAGCACGAGGAATGAGAGATAGCATGCATAGTTCCACAGTAGTGCCAGTATCTTTCAGTTAACATCACGCACTGTATTTTCGATATTTAACTACGTCACAACCACCTATATATGAACACGGGTATTGGAAACTAAACGCATCCATCCATCACGATCAAGATGTGCGAAACAAATTTGAAACCCATTGGATGAAGCTGCGCAGTAAAAGGTCGTAATATCCATACCATATCACTTGGTGAATCGAGGTTGATAAACCTGCTATAAAAAAGTGTTTCCAGCAAATTTCCAAACAACGTGCCTGGGAGAGGAGAAGTACTTTAAACTTCTATTATGAGGTAGACTATCATTTGAACTTCAGCAAAAGCAAGCAAATGGCGACGATGTCCTTGGCGAAATGAAAAAGAGGTTAGACATTCAATTTTAAATATTCAGGTAAATTATTTAAACGGTGAATGTATTCGAGAAAAGATTCCCTCAGTCATAGAAGAAGAACGATCATCACTGTTCCATATTTTAACAGAAAGGCGTAAAGGGCAGCGAAATACCATTACTAAACTTCGGGACGAGCATGGCTGCACTCAGTCGAACATGGATGATACCCTTCAAATTGGTGCATAGTATTTCACTATATTTTTCTCCTACGTCCAACAAAATATTGAGCAAACAGATGGGAGCTTACATCAAAATCCACCCAGACTGACCGCAGGGGATGGATTTATGCTGGCAAGTGGTATTATCTCGGCGGATATTTTCACAGTATTACGCCAAACTCAACGTAACCGCTCTCCTGGTCCTGATGGAATACCATATGAATTTTATCAATTAATGTGGAATATACTTGCAGAATATTTCCTTAAAATTGACCAGGAGATTATGGGAAACCCACAAATCATAACTGAATAATTTACTGCTGGAATTAATATTTTAATTCCGAAGATTAGAAGACCACTTGGAATGGAGGATTTCTCATTACAGATTGCAAAATCTTTACAACAATTGTAGCATCCCGAATCAAACCGCAACTGCTACAAATTATAGGGCTGTGGCAATCCTGTGCGACTCCAGTAAAAATATCATCTCGAACTTGTTGGTGTTAAGCAATATTATTATTGTACATGAGAAAACTTCGCCTAATCTTCCCCTTACGACACTCGTCAGTCCCGATTTTCAAAAGGCCTTTGATAGAAAAAAACCATTCATTTCTATGGTCTACAATGCGAACCTTTAGGTTTCCTATCGGGTTGATTAAATTCATTACAGGACTGTACAGAACAGCAAAATCTAGGGTAATCATTAATGGACATCTCACATCGAAAATACCCATCCGTAAATCTGTTCGTCAAGGATGCCCACTTTCTATGAACCTGTTCATCATAGCACAGGAACCCTTCCTCCGGAGGATAAACCAGAATGTAACTGATCTGACGATCAATGAGAAGAAAGTGACAGTTCGAGCATATGCCGATGATGTATGTATTGTTCTCACAGACGAAAACAATGAAGGCCGTATGCTGACTATCATAAACGAGCTTCAGGAAACATTTGTATCCCAAGTCAATCCATCAAAGTCTGGAATGATGTTGATTGGGTAACATCCGTTATCCACGCCTACTCGATCATTAGCTATTGTGCAAAAGTTGAAGATTTTGGGAATTATTTCCCAAAACAAATTTCAAGATATGATTAGTGAAAACTGGGCGATGGTAATCAATAAAGTGAGGCATACCTTATTCCAGCAACATACCAGGTCCCTCAATCTCATACAGAAAGTATGGCACATTAATGTGTTTGCTTTATCCAAGATATGGTATCTCGCACAATTCTTACAAGCAACGAAACACATTAGCCAACGCTTAGAATTGTGTATCGGTCACTACCTTTGGAATGGATCGCTGTACAGAGTCGCCCGTGATCAATTGTACTTACCAAATCTCCAAGGAGGCCTCAATCTAACCTGTGTTGATATGAAATGTAAGCCCTCTTAAGACGCACCATCCCCCGATCAATGTCAGGAATGCGTAGTCAAAGAAAACTGACATTTCTTCGCCCAACAGCACTTATCACGATTAGTGGGCGACATAGCCACATACTGCAGGCTTTTCGTGCCGTTATCAATGTAAGACAGTTTACCTCGGGAGAGGAAAACTCAGGGGGAATTTAATTCAACGAAGAATCTATACACTTATTTGCTGAAGGGGCAACAGAAGCCGCTATCAATAGAACATACATTCACCCAAAGACATTGGAGAACGATTTGGTTGAATGCCTCAAATAAATACATCCCAACACAGTGGAGATCCACACTCTACTCTGTGATCAACATTGTGCCTACGGCGACTAAACGCATACGTCACAATATGGCTGAGGATGCTCAATGTAGACGATGTGGAGATGTCGACACATTAGTGCATCGAGTGACATCCTGCCAAGAGGCTCGAACAGTTTGGACCTGGACGACTGCTATACTGCGGAGAATACATCCGGGGATAGACCACTTACCAGCGGAGTGCATAATGGTTTGCGATTTTGAACTTACTGGGAAACTAAAACAAAACGCTGTAACTTGGGTTATAGCGGCAGCAGTGGATTGGAACATAACAGCGCACGAAAGAGGTGGGTGCACCTTAAGGGACTTTGTAAGTTGGATCAGAAGAATACGCTGGACAATGGTTCAAAGCAAAAGTGTACAGAAGTAGGTCAGCCCTTTAGGATGGCCTATAGAAAATTTGGACTCGTAAGCCCTCAATAAAAATCCTTTTGTAGATCTCCAATAAACAACTAGTCGTCTAATAGAAATCTAATAGACGTCCGTCCCTAGACGTCTAGACGTCTATTACAGATCTACGTTAGATGTCTATTAGACGTCTAGATGGCCACTTTTTGTCCCACTTTTAGTCGTCTATATAGATCGATTTTAGATGTATATAATAATTCCCACACGGCAAATAGACGTCTAAAAGACGTAAAGTACTCGTCTATTAATAAACGTTTAGGGCAATTATTGTTGGTCTAAATTTGGTGTAATCTATGGTCTAATAGACGCCTATTTTTTCGTCTAGTAGACGGTCTAACATAGACGGCGTGTAGAGGTCCCTTTCAACTAAACATTTAAACTAAATACAAATCATATTCACATTTCGCGTGCCTTTAGAGTCTCTTCCATCCACACATGCCCTGGGCACGGCTTCAGACTTTTTGAAACCTGAGGGTAAATTTCCATGTTGAACTCACCGGGATTTGAACTTAGGACCTCCGACTTCGAAGGACAGCAAGTTATCCACTAGACCACGGGCACTGGAACATGGTAACCTGTCTGTAGTACTCTTGTATCGCTAACTATTCAGGGAATTATTACGTGATATAAGAAATGCTATGGCCATGTGAAGTGACTCAAACTACACTAACCACAACACTTTTAAATTCCTATGAGGTCACATTGGACGAATATCCTTAAAGCCTATCGATAGAAAGCATCCACCATTTAATATAAGTCTATTAGATGTCTGTCTGACTGCTTGAAATACTACCTGGTGGAGTTTTGTGACTGTATTAAATTTATTGATTACTTCATCAAATAGACGTCTATTAGTTGACTACTTACCTAATTTCAATAAACTAACGCTGAAATTTAGTGTCTACTGTATCTTATGTCTATGGCTACACAGAAATATTCTCTATATTACGTCATTTAATATACGTCTAATAGATTACCCGTCTGATTGGAATCGATAGACGGAAATAGATCGCATCTAATAGACGGATGTTCTGATACAGTAAGTTTCACTATGTCTAAAAAGCATCTCTTTCGTATCTATTGCTAGAAGTACATTTCAAAGAGGACATTTAGATATTGTTATTCCATCTATTAAACGACTATAGACGTATATTTGCCGTGGGAAGTTCTTTTATATGTCGTTATGTTTTCTTCTATTTTTGATAAGGGCTCAACTTTTTTTTTTACTGATGTTATGGAGACGTCGAATTTACATCTATGGAAGACGACATATAAACAAATTTTAGACGCGTATTGATACCTGTTCGAACCACTTTAATTAAACATGTATACACCTTTTGGAGATACCCAGGTGTTTTCATCTGTTTTCATGGACGTGTCGAATTCACATCTAGGAAAAACGACATTTAGACGAATTTTGTACTGGTACCGGATACTGGTAGTTCAAACTCCTAAGACACGCAAAAATATTTTGAAAATACGTATTTTTATATGATTTCATGGACGCGTCGAATATATATGAAAGCACTCTTGGTCTCCATACTGTTGAAATAATGAAAATTGTCCTAAAACTTCAAAAGTTAAAAGGATTTCATGTCAACTTGCTTATTTTGCCGTATATCTTACATGTAGGTAAATTCCATGAGTTATTGTTTCAGGCGATGTTAAAAATACGAATAAAAGACATAAATTACCTCAGATTGCGACGGAATATTGTTCAGTTTAAACACCTGATAAATTTACTAACGCACGTTACTCGAATTCACATATCCCTGAACAGCATCAATCTAGTCAGTTGGTGAATTCAGAATCTTGTTATTGAAATAGACTATAGCTTTATAGTCCTAATGTAGTTTTTTGTTCTACCCGTAATTATTTCGGTTGCTATGAAGTAGGGGATGTGGTGAGACAGTTTCCTTGTGGGAATGATATTACGGATAGATGCCCTTCATGACGTCAATCTCATGAGGGGATTTAATGACAAATGAAATTAATGAGGTAAGGTATGAAATGACTGTGTGTGGTATTTCGAGTTCGGTGTAGTCTGACCATGCACTTTAGCGTGTGTAGCTACCTCGGCTGGTTTGTGACATTATGACAACAAATTTTTTAAAAAAATGTATTTTAACTCTCCTGATTCCATACCAGCTCATGTTACTGTCACATACATGATTACCAATATGCTTGATTCCATTTTTAGAATTATGATATCTCGCTGCACCTGCTGTATCACCCAAAAAGTAGGTGCAGATGACTCGTAGTTCCGCCCCTTAAAACAACAATAACTAACCCAAAGAATATGCAACTTCCTGTATCCTTGTTGCAGATCTGGTTCATGTACGTCCAAATATAATGTTTTATTCGCCTTCGGTGTGTTTCTTTACGGGGTGGCTATCCCACTAAGATATGTTTGTGCTCCCCATGAATAAAAGACGTTGTGAGCACGGCAGACCACACGCATATGACAAAATGTTGACTCTAGTGCGCCTAGTGTCCACTCAGTACAAAACGTACTGCAACACCCCGTCAAATGAACAGTGCTTGTGCGACTAAGTGCTAAAGTGCTAGTGTGATTTGCTGCACTGCTCAGAAATGGGCAGGATAGGGCTGCGCTTCACCGGCACGAGTAAATTTCTCGCTAGTACTGCTTCACCTTGCCCATTGCACGGCCCTGGTGCACACACATGGACGCACACACACTCGGACAAAAGGTCTAACTCATAAGCCTATTTTTTCATAAATAGAAATAGCCTAAATACGAGATTTTAAAATTTCGCACAGCCGCCTTCTTGTGGTTATGAAAACAATTCAGTTTGATTGCTGTCATAGATTAGTTGATATTGAGATTCGTCTAAATATTTCGGATGGTCGTCATGTTGGACTTTTATTTACTTTGTAGACCACCGAGCTATGTACTACTAGATGCCGATTATTGCGTACGGTAGGTTCATTGTTTAAACGTTGGCTACGATCGCATAAGAAATTAAAACTTAATTTTTAAATTTCACACCGGCACCATCTCGAGGTTATGTTAACAATTGAGCTGAATAAGATGTCAGTACATTACAAGGTGTATAGCATTTGCTATACCATTTGACGGCGATCGGATGGTTTAATCGCGAACAAAAACAAAAAAAAAGATGTTCAGTAAAGAACATATAGCCTACTTTCTCCTAAATGCATGGGTATTGTTATAATTCTTTGTCCTTTTCAAGGAGTATAATTGAATGTTGGTTGTAGTAGCTTGTTGAAATACAACCTGTTATACAGATATTAAACATGAATATGAGGTGCCCTTTGCTAGTGCTACCTCTATAAAAAAAACATTCAATTCGGTTTCACCGCGTCTGAATTGATATGGTGAAACGATATGCACACATACATGGCCGCTATCTGCAAACTATTGGGCTGATGACCTTGTCGTTTGGTCAAAACATGCTTACTACATAAAGGTATATTGTTGCAAAATTTAGTAGAGATCAGAGGATTAGGTTGGTCGTAATTTGATTCAAGCTCTGAACATTTGGGTGGCCGCCATTACGTTTCCGTAAAGATGGCGGCGATATAAAACATGACACTGAGGTGCCCTTTGCTAGTGCTACCTCTGTACCAAATTTCGTTCAAATCGTTTTCACAGTGTTTGAATAGATAGGGGGAATCGATTTACACACATACATGGCCGTCATCCCCAAATTATTGGGCTGACAACCTTGTAGTTTAGTCAAAAGATTCTTCGTATATAAAGGTATACTGTTGCACAATTGGGTAGAGATCAGACGATTAGGTTGATCGTAATGAGATTTAAGCTTTTAATGTTTGGGTGGCCACCATTACGTTTCCGTCAAGATGGCGGCGATATATAACATGACACTGAGGTGCCCTTTACTAGTGCTACCCCTGTACCAAATTTCGTTCAATTCGGTTTCACCGTGTTTTAATAGATAGGGGGAATCTATTTTCACACATACATGGCCGACATCCACAAATTATAGGGCTGATGACCTTGAAGTTCCTTCAAAAGATTCTTCGTATACAAATGTATAACATTGCAAAATGTGGTAGGGATCAGATGATTAGGTTGGTCGTAATTTGATTTAAGCTTTTAACATTTGGGTGGCCGCCATTCCGTTTCCGTCAAGATGGCGGTGATATAAAACATGACAATGAGGTGCCCTTTGCTAGTGCTACCTCTGTACCAAATTTCGTTCAATTTTGTTTCACCGTGTTTGAATTGATAGGGGGAATCGATTTGCACACAAACATGGCCACCATCCTCAAAATTATTGGGTTGATGACCTTGTAGTTTGGTCAAAAGATGTTCCATACATAAAGGTATAATGTTGCAAAACTTAGTAAAGATCAGATGATTAGGTTGGTCGTAATTTGATTTAAGCTTTTAACATTTGGGTGGCCGCCATTACGTTTCCGTCAAGATGGCGGCGATATAAAACATGACACTGAGGTGCCCTTTGCTAGTGCTACCTCTGTACCAAATTTCGTTCACTTCGGGTTTACCGTGTTCGAATTGATTGGGGGGGGGGGTGGTGACAGACATTCAGAGTACTCTCTCTCTCTCTCTCTCACACACACACACATACACACACACACACACACAGACAGACACACAATTTTCCGCCCTGTGTTGATCTCATGAGTCTACTTTCATTTGCACACAAACATGGCATTTTTTGCAAAAATCGAAGGTAGGCTAATATCTATTTTATGTTGGACCCTCACTATTATATGTCTGAAAACTGTATCATAATGATGGTCATTATAACACTATTTTTCATTATGAAACAGTTTCTCCCACCAATCACAGCTCAAGAAACATTTGTTTGACCAATTAGATAAGGATACCTTCGCGCATGCTCTCAAAATCCAACATGTCTATATAAATTACCGAAAGTGCACCGTCCATATGTTCGCGTAAATAAACTGGTGAATATGAGACAAGAAATAGCACTGTACCTTAATATACCTAAATCCAATTTCTACTCAGCGCGTTGATTTCAAACGACTACGTTGACAGTTTTGCTGAATACTGGTTCACGATCTGCACATCTGGCATTGAATCACACAGAGCGCATGCGTCGGTCGGCCAAAGAGCTTGGAACACGGAGATGTGCTACCTAGCGCACCACCCGATCACAAAATTCTAGTTACTGAACAGATATTTATGAATATTTATGTTAAAACATGTAACAAAGTTATAATTATCGTCGAACATAAACAGTCGTGTGCAACTCGCCTATAATGGTAATTAAGACACTCGTATGGAAATTATAAAACTCGCTAAAGCTCGTTTTATAAATATACTCGTGTCTTAATTATAGCCATTATAGGCTCGTTGCATAATGTACTATTAACGTATCAACTTCGCTTGGCCCTCATATTCGTTTTTTACTTAACAGGAATTTTGTGAATCCCATCTAGTAGTTCATTTTATCACCGTACAAAATGTCAGGGTGATATCTGTAATAGTTTCGGAGATAAGGAATGCCAGTGAAATACTTCGCACAGTCGCCATGTTGGATTGGAAAGCTGTAATAAAATTTGAAGATCACGGTCGGGGTCGGACAAAATAGTACTACAACCTTACCGAGTTTCATTGAAATCGCTCCAGCCGTTTAGATTTTATTAGTTGGGGACACTCACATACGCACACACACGGACTACTGTAAATGTGATGTCATAAGCCTATTTGTTCAGAAATGAAAATAACAAAGAAAGCTTTTCATTCGGTCAACATGAAATTCGTGTTGACCGACTAAATTGCTTTCTTCATTAGAAATAACCATCGCTGAAAAATGGCTTCTATCACTACTAAATGAAAATAGGATAACGAGTAAACGAAAAGCAAGAACGGGAGGTTTCATTTAGGAAAGACATACTCTTATTGGTCACAAAGGAGTGAAAGTTTGGTGTGTACGTTACACTCTTCCTTATATGGCAACACTGCGAGAAGGTGAGTTCGATTCCCATCTTAGCCATCTTAGGATGTTTTTCCGTGGTTTCCCACTTCCACTCCAGGAAAATACGTGGATAGTTCCTAAGTCAAGGCCATGGCCAAATCCAAAAATAACAAAGATTATCAGACAAATTCCATAAGCACCTCAATTACATGGGACTGATGAACATTAGGCTATGTTCCAAACCCCTATATGAAGCAACAAGAAATATTTCGAATCAATGGGATCTGTCGTATTGATTTTAGGAAACATGTTTCTAACGTAGGCTACAGTATGACCGCGATCGAAACGAGCAAGGTGCCTTGCCCTGTCTGATGGGGCACGCGCTCAGATTGAAATCACTATGTTGATTATTATTGATATTTCAAGAAGTAATTATCCTATGTTTGAATAAATAATTGGCCTGGAATTACATATGGCCCTGCATGGTCAGTTCACGGACACCTTCCATGCTTGTCCGGGTAGCGGGCAAATAGACACTTCCATAACGTTATTGACGAGAATCTCTTCTGAAATAACGGAATCAATTTCTCCGCCTAGAATAACGTTACTGATAGCGCATAGCTGGTAAAAATCACCTGTATACCGTTACTAGACTTATAACGTTCTTGGTGGATTCGCATTTCGAAATAACTGAATTATTTTTCTGTCCTGAATAACGTTATTGATAGCGTATAGCTGGTTAAATTCGCTCGTATACCGTTACTAGACTTATAACGTTATTGGTGGGTTCGCATTTCTAAATAACGGAATTATTTTTATGCCATGAATAACGTTATTGACAGCGCAAAGCTCGTAAATATTGCTCGTATACCGTTACAAAGCTTATAACGTTATTGGTGGGTTCACATTTCTAAATAACGGAATTATTTGTCTGCCATGAATAACGTTATTGACAGCGCAAAGCTCGTAAATATTGCTCGTATACCGTTACTAGGCTTATAACGTTATTAGGAGGTTTGCATTTTGAAATAACCGAATCGATCACTCTGCCTGAATAACGTTATTGATGGCGCGCAGCGGGTCAAAACCGCTGTCATACCGTTATTAGACTTATAACGTTATTAACGGGAGCGCATTTTAAAATAACGGAATCTTTTCCTCTGCTGGTTATAACGTTAATAGCACAAACCAGGGTCAATTATAACCCCTTATTTCGTTGCCGCACTAAAAACGTTATTCATATACCATTTGTTTTGGGTACGGCACCAGTAACGTAACAAAAATTAATTCGTTATTTTCGACAATTCTGTTACGTTATGAAGCCTTGGTTTTCCATTGATTCTTTCTTAGAATGCAAATACATTTGCCATTGATAGCACAAATATTTGTAGATATCCGCATTGATAGATGAATTCAAAGTTTAAATTATACACCGATCAATACTTACACAAATAAATATATTATACCAAGTCATATAGTAGATATACTGTACTTGTGTAAGTATTGATTGGCGTATTATTTAAACTTTGAATTGATTCTTTCGCCGTAATTTTTGATCTATGACACTGAGGGGAATTCTAAAACTTCTGTTCGACACAAGATTTTATTTACATTTAAGTGTGGTTTCTTCTTCGCAAACACTTTAGAAGTAATTCTCTCGCCTGATAGCTTAGCCGTGAATGGCGTTAAGTAGTATACTCAAATTGCTCGAACTAGGACTCTCAAGAAAATCATAAAAATGTGGTTAGGTGATTCAGCAGTTAATTTTAATGGTGCGTGGCCCCCGGAGTGGTCGTGTGCAGGTGGTTTGTGGAGAGGAAGAAATGGTGATGAAATCGCTAACAATCCGTCCCAGAGTGAGGAAAATGAACCCTATGGAACTAAATTCCCAAGGCCCGGTCAGGAATCAAATCCAGGACCCTTCGGAGCAAAGATCAGGGCTCAAATAGTTTACCTAAGCAATCGAACACAACAGTTCGTATAATAGTTAGTATTGTTTCTTATTTTAGGGGCTTTGCGACATAGTGGTCGCGTAGCCTCGTGTACATGGGTGAGGGTGGAATACCTGCAATTACCTGTGTAATTGTGGTTGTGTGTATTTGTAAATAGGGGATAGAATTGGGAAGGAGGTGGCCGTGGCCTTTAGTTAGGAACCCTCCCGGCATTTCCCTGCAATAGAAGTGGGGCACCAAACAGTCGTCAAAAATAATAGTGGTCGCACTCTTGAACCGAAGTTTCCTTGGAATCCCTTCGCTACTATTTGGAAACAGGGAATGCAGCATCTTGTCGAATCACATAGCTTAGAATAGATGTAATGAACAACTGTAGCTTTGTTCGCAACTATTATGGCGTAGTGGTAACGTTGTGGGCTGGTATTAATGAGGTCGTACTTTCGAACACATCATAGTTATTATTAAGAGAGGTGGTTGTTGAGTCTCTTAGTTCAGGGGTTGTGACAACGTGGTCGAGTAACTCCATGTACTTTAGGTGTGTGTAGACTCTGTCTGATAACCAGTGTGAATTGTGATGACTGTATTAGTGTGTGTTATCTGTTATTTATTCAAGTAAGAACTGCAGACGATAATTTCAAGTAGTTCCAATTTTCGCCGCCGAATGCTACCGTCCACGACACCTAGCTGTGAACTTGGCTACTACTAGATGCCATCACAACACCAGCTCCTGGTGACGAACGTTGGAACTTAAGAGTATTAATCAAACCTAACCTACAAATCTTGCTTCACACAAGGTTAGTTTGTGGAAGTTTCTTTCACATGCCATAAATCTATCACATGGGCCTGGCGGCTTTACTTCCCCTCCGAAGGACGGCATACTGAGGTTTTTAACGCTCTTAAACATCCGATGACTTTGGCCAGGTTTGAACACGTGACCTTGGGCATAGAAGCGCAGCATGCTACCAACTACACCACCGAGGCCGCCTATTAAGACAGAGAAAATCTAATAGTTAGAGTATGTTTTAGTAACTAACATGAACTTCATGAACAAGGATTGGTAGCGACAGATAACCTCACTCTTCCGACCCTTAATACCTCAATAACTAACTAACTAACTAACTAACTAACTAACTAAGTAAGAAGGATTTGTTTTATGATGATGATGATGATGATAATTGTTGTTTTAAGGGGCCTAACATCGAGGTTATCGGCCCCGGATTTGTTTTAGTGGTGGGGTCTGTGATTAGCGTGGACTGTTACGATGGTTACCATGGTAACAAGTGTTCATCATCTAGGCCTATGAATTCTAGTTCACTGTAATTAAATTAAATAAGAGACACAGATTGGGTTGATTGGTTGGTTCTTAAGTTTAGGGGCTGCGACAACGTGGTCATGTAGCCCCGTGTACTTTGGGTGTGTGTAGAATCTGTCTGATAACCGGTGTTAATTGTGACGACTGTATTAGTGTGTGTTATCTGTTTTTAGCCTACTTTCGATTTTTGCAAAAAATGAAAGTAGACTTATGAGATCAACACAGGGCGAAAAAAAGTGTGTCTGTCTGTGTGTGTGTATCTGTGTGTGTGAGTCTGTGTGTGTGTGTATGTGTGTGTGTGTGAGTCTGTGTGTGTGTGAGTCTGTGTGTGTGTGTGTGTGTGTCTGTGTGTGTGTGAGTGTGTGTACTCTGAATGTCTGTCCCCCCCTATCAATTCGAACAAGGTGAATGCAAATTGAACGAAATTTGGTACAAAGGTAGCACTAGCAAAGGACACCTCAGTGTCATATTTCATATCGCCGCCATCTTTACTAAAACTGAATGGCGGCCACTCAAACGTTCAAAACGTAAAATCAAATAACGACTAACCAAATCATCCGATCTCTGCCAAATTTGGTAACAACATACCTTCGTATAGGATGCGTCTTGTGACCAAATTACAAGGTCGTCGGCCATACTATTTCAGGATGGCGGCCGTGCGAATTATACTAACTTTATAATCCATATCATGGGACCCACCAGTTCCGATTATCGAGCCGAGAATCGTTTTAACTGTTCTAAAGGAAGAGGCACGTTCGAAATTAAAAGTTTATTTTGTAATACTATAGTGCAGACGTGATTTTAAAAAGCTGAACTGATTCAGTAATAAGACAAGATGGCAGCGGATATCTTGTGCCGGACTTATATTTCACTAATTTGAGTATTGCATGTAATATAGCGTACTGATAAAAAATAAATAAACTTTGTATGAAATGCTTTATATATAAATAATATACTCCAGTGAAGAAATCGTTTAGTATAAATCATTATTTGCTAACAAGTTCTATGTAAGTCATTTTAAATAGAACGATATTCGTAGACACAATTAGCTCAGTGGTAGAGTGTTAGCCTATCGCTCAAATGCCTATGGTTCAAACCCGATCAGAGCTAGGTTTTTTGCTTGAAATGTTATATGTTTATTGTTTTGTAATGACTCAGATGTTTTAAAATTAAGCGTTATATTGTGCACATTATGGTGTAAAATATATATTTAATTAAAACATAATTCGCCAGCAGATTTACTCGGGACATCTAGCTGCCAAAAAGGTAACTTCAGGTTTTATTGAAAAGTTTCTTCTTCTGGCCGCTAGAATGCACTCGCTCTGTTAGGATTATATTGTTCGATATTTCACCAATAGATGTCACGACTAGTCTACGTGGGGCTCCATTGATTACTATACCATTATCATTCTATGCGCATCGAATTTGAAGAATGACAAGATGTTACTACGATACATTTAAACTTTTTATTTTAAAGGGTTTGTAACAGCCTATTTTGCGTTACTTGAAAATGTTATCAAGCGTTATATTGTGCACATTATGGTGTAAAATATATATTTAATTAAAACATAATTCGCCAGCAGATTTACTCGAGACATCTAGCTGCCAAAAAGGTAACTTCCAGATTTTATTGAAAAGTTTCTTCTTCTGGCCGCTAGAATGCACTCGCTCTGTTAGGATTATATTATCGAAAATATCCACATAGTTTGTATACACACGTCTCTGTAGGGTCATGGAAAGATTTGTTAATTCAATTAGGGTTGTGAAAGCCATGCACAACCAGACGTGTAAAGACATGCCTCAACTCAAAGTTGGATGTTGCCCACGGCAGGTCGTAATAATAATAATAATAATAATGTTATTGGTTTTACATCCCTTTTAACTACTGCTGATTTTAGAGACACCGGGGTGCCGGAATTTTGGCCCGAAGGGGATCTTTAACGTGCCAGTAAATGTACTGACACGGCTCCCTCGCATTTGTGCACCCTCAAATGCCAGCTGACTGCGCCAGGATACGAACCTGCAACCTAGGGCCCAGCAAGCGAGAACGTTACCGCTGAGCCACGCCGCCAGTCCGGTCGATTATGTCTCCAGATCCATAACATTCTTGATATACTTCTTATCTTTCTTTCTTCAATGATGGTAGCAGTTTTTATCTAGGTTGTGGCGTTTGGTAGAGGTAAATCGTTTCTAAGGTCTTCAACAAAGAATAGTTCTATTATACTCTTTGATAATAACAACGAGTTATAACTATACTCATACATTTAGGAGAAAGTAGGCTATATGTTCTTTACTGAACATCTTGTTTAATTTATGTACTGCAACTTTGAATTTTTCAAATAGTTTCTACTTTTGCCGCCAAGCGTCACCGTCAACGACTACTAGGCCAAGTTCGGATTTTAGCTACTAGATGCCACCGCAGTCGGCTCTTGGCAACGAACGTAGAAACCTAAGAGCGTTGTTTATATTCTTAACCTATCCAATTTAGCTTCACACAGGTGCAATTAGTGGAAGGTTCTTTAACATGCCATAAATCTATGACATGGGACCGCTGGCTTTACTTCTCCTCCGAAGGAAGGCATACTGAGGGATTTTAACGCTCTTAAAAAATCCGACGGTTTCGGCCGGGTTTGAACCCGCTATCTTGGGCATAGAAACTCAGCATGCTACCGACTACGCCACCGAAGCCGCTCACGTAGATTGGGTTACGTCTCAAAACACACGGGGCTCAAAAATTAAATTCCCGGGACGCCTACCCGTCCCTGTCCCCACTATAGCTACACACACAACTTCAGTCATCACTGAAATTAATAATTAATAATTAAGAATTAAATATATTTCCTGTGCTATTGAGACGATTTGTTAGAATTTGGTACAAACCACACCTTTTAACTCCATCTGGTTTAGGAGCTTGAGTGTTGTGAAACATACACCTTAGAGCAGGCTGTTCCAAATCCACGAGTTTGAGTATGCATACACGCGAGTACTCAGCAGTGATGCTCCGAGCACTGTTGGAGAGGGACTGGGGGTGATAGCCAAAACGTCACTGGGCGAAGATCATAGTACAAGTACATGCGCTTCCTGCCAATCTTGATATATCCACCGCTTAGTAACGGTCGACCCTACAGCAGAGCTGTATTGCATATTGCAGGTTTACTCACACAAGGCGGCGAGTACTCAGGTGCTCACGGGCGAGCTGCTCGGCTGGAACAGCCTGCCTTAGCGTATTAAACCAGGTGAGTCAGCCGCCCCTTATTTTTTTAGTTTTCGGCCACACTTCCAACGTCCGATGCCAACATGGTCGACAGTTCCCCGTCTGTAGCCAAGCCACAATGACCCTAAACGACTTTACAAGATTTATGACGACATGGAAGCAAGACCTTTACAAAAACATGTGTGCGACAAGTGATAATTCAAAGCATCAAACTGTCATACGGGCATGTACAAAGAACATGCCGATTATACGGTTTCAGTTGGATACGAAATTGACGCTAGGTACGGTGGCTTACTGATAAAAAAAGTGAATGAACCTTCCAAGCGGAAAGCAGTATCACATCTCATACGCTTTCAGGCAAGCTGAAGGGACAAGTAGCTGTGGAGCAACGATCTAAGTGCGTAGAAGATAATCGTCCTGTTAATGAGTGGTGGGTTCGATTTCCACCAGCGCTAAATATTTGTATGCACATTTTAAGCTTTGGAAATTGTTACGTGCAAGAGCCCGTCCCAACGTTTTCAAACATGTATCTACCCCTGGATACGACTTCATGACATTTTGAAACGACCGCATCGTCGCTTGGTTCCGTTTGTGAACACGAGATGGTAGCTGCTGTCGGACTTTGGCTCTTCTTCACGTGGTTCCTTCTTCTCCGATAGAGTGTGTTGGGGTGCCTTATAACTCATCCTATTCCAGTCATGTTGAAGGCTATTTATTATATTCTACGTCATAAACAGAAGCCTATATATACTTCATGCCGCCAAAACATTTTAGTGGTGTCGTGTGAATATTATTTGGTTTTCACATTGTCGTAATATGTGGCTAAATTTAATTGGTCCAATTTAAATAATCCTGGTGCATGCTGGGTGGCTTTCTTCGCTTTTGTCATCCATCTTGTGAATAATAAGGTGTGACTAATTGCTGGGAAGAGAACTACGCATATTGTGAATCTCGCCAGGGCGAGGGCTCTGCCCTCGTCCAAGCTAACTTGGGAATATATCCCAGTGTTTAATGATACATGGAGTATTAGTGTGCTACTATCATCTATGAAAATCGTGTAAATAGTTTCTTCGGCCTTAATATGGAAAGGCGATCTTTGGTGTGCATCTCTTTGACAGCGACTGGCAGCCATCTGCTATTTTAGTTTATTTTTGATGATATAAATCCTTTAAGGATGTCTAAGTAGTGTTTAAAAAATTAGTGTTTCCCATAAAGGAATGTTTTGCATTTTATTATTTTAAATTATTGGAGCTCCATATTTTGCATGGTGTACTGAGTGTTTGTTTTGGTTCTGAAAGGTTGACCTTGGAAAAGATATGTCACCTTTGAAAATGTAAATTTTTTGTTAAACTATATTTGTCCGGGGAACACTACTGTTTCTCTTCTTATTTTATTATTTGGCATCTGGCTAAGGCATTTTCTTCTTATAATATTATAGTACTGGCCAGACGAATCTATTAACGCTAGGCCTAAATTGGTTCATTAGTCGGTCGGTTTTTAGTCTGATCCGTTGCCTTTAAAAACTATTTGATCTCGTAATGTCTAGAGTTTGTTTATATCTAGCTGTTTTCTCACTGGACAAGATTTAATTTAAAAATGTAAATTACGCGTTTCCCATAAATACGTACTGATGTACCTTCAACTGTTCTTGGTCGCCATGGTAACTTGTTGACAGAAGTGCATTGTGGGTTTTGTTTTTCTGGCGTGTTTTGAAGTGCACGTTCTTGGGTCGTGGTGATGTTGGTTAACTTATTTGTTTTAAATTTTCCTTTGGTTTTCCTTTTTTGGAGTTTTCTTGGTACTCCTACGTTATTCTTTCGTTACCTTGTTTATGGTAATAATTTTGCACTAGTTTTTTTTTTGATTCTCCAAGGCCCTCATGGTCCAGTTTGGGAATATGTCTGGTGCTTATTTAGTGTTTTTTTTTGGTTTGTAGCTTTTATGCTCTTACCTCAAGTAATTGTTTTTTTGATATTGGCCTTAAATATTTATTATTTCTACAGTGAGAATTCTAGCTGAGATTTTATTTTATATTTAACTTTAGGCTGCCTGATGCATGTTCTGTTTTCTGGTGGAGGTGTTTTCTTTTTAAATTTTAACATTAAATTTTTATTTTAAATTTTTAATCAACTGTTGTGGCATTATTTCGTCGGCAGCAGTTCCATTAGTTATTGGGGGGTGTCTCTAGAATAGCCTGTGCGTTGTCCCCTTCTCCACCTTCCTTCCACCCATTTGGAGCTCTTCTGTTGGGACATGTCATCTGGAGGTGATTTTGGTTGCTGAAGCGACGCGGACCTCTAAAACAGGTAAGTAGGCCCATCCACCCTGGCCATCCACGGTGTCATTTTGGTAGCAGACCGAGCTCGAGTTCGCTTCCGTAACTATCCCCTCCTCAATACCCGCAGGCTCGTTTTATGGACCCTTCTAGTGCTGATGGAGCGGTTGTTGATGCAATATGTCATATCAGTGCACTTGATGTTATGTAAAGCTAATCCTTGTCGTTTGTTTAATTTCATGTTTGCCTCTGAATATCCATGTGCTGTTATAAAGGTGACCTGTTCCAAGCGAGGGGTTTGCTGCTGTATGTTATCCTGTTTGTAATACAACATCCCCTCTGAAAAAGAAGTTGGTAAGTGACTGGCATGTGTTCTTGGCATGGGAAATGTGGATTTGGTAATATTCTGATAGCCTACATGCTACGAGTGAAGACATCCTGGAGCCCTGTCTGTAGCTGTTCGCCATGGGTTTTGTGCAAATGTTTGTAATTCAGCTTCCTGTTCTCGAGCCAAGCTGGCGGTGACGTATGCAGTTCTGGACAGCATTGTGCATGATCTTGTATTATAGGTGGTGGCTGTGTTCGAGTGTCAACCTAATCTATGGTGTTGGTAATTGGTAGTTATGGTATTGTTGTGAAAGTGTAAACTGTCCTCGTAATTCCTAAAATTTGTTTCCTTCTGTATTGTCTGTCTGCATTCTGTTTTTTTTAAATGGCCGACAATAATAGTGTTTTCGATTTAATTGACTTAAGAGATAACCTTGTGAATTTGGAGAGTTCTTCTGGGGCTGAACGTGAATCACCTCTGTTTACTAGGTCTGAGGTTTTGAGATCGATTTCTAGTAGTGGTTTGCCTGCCCCTATATTGTCTGGCTCTGGCTCGTCCATACCACTTAATCCTGCATACGGTCATTCTTCTCATGTTAGGTCAACTAATGATTTCCTGGGTCCTGCCAACCCATTGCATCCCAGTTCCTTCTCTAGTAATGTAAATGTTTTGTCTCCTGTAGAGGGTGTGCGAGCAGGCTACCCTGGTAACAATGTCTCTTTTCCAAATGCTACATTCTCGCCTACCGTTAATTATGGGTCGATTCCTCATCCTATTTCTGGTTTCTTAACCAAGTTAAAGAGTTTCAACCTAGATGACGTTACCCAAGTGGTCCTATTTTTAAAACAAGTGGTCGAATTGGGTAACCATGCCTCGATTTTTGGGATGTCGGAAATTCAGATTTTTCAACTTTTGTATCCTGTTGCATCCGGTATGCTGCGCGATAAGCTAATTGAAGCTATCCACCTCCGCATGTCCTTAGCCATGTTCATTAGGGAAGTGTTGTGGTTTTTTGTCCCTGCGAGTGCCCTTAGTGCTCCCGAGCAAAGGTTTTTGTATCGTGTCCAAAGGTTGGACGAGTCACTTAGCGACTATGTAAGTGACATCAAGGTATATGCCCAGGTATTTGCATCCCCTTTAACTGAACGACAGTTGGTGTCATCGATTGTAAATGGGTTTTCGCCTCAATATAGGTCATACATGACTATGTGTACCAGCCCTTCGTCATTTGTCGAGCTGAAACAGGTCGTTATAGAGGCTATGGCTGTGAAACATGCAGATTCCCTTCGTGTAGCTAATGTTCCTCCTCCTTCCTTGATGTCTCGTCCCCCTCCTTCCTTGATGTCTCGTCCCCCGCCTAAGGTTATGTTCCACCCAAGACCCAATATTAAGTGCCACACGTGCGGTGGCGTGGGACATGTCAAGAAGGTGTGTCCGAGTAACCAGGTTGTGTATCGCCAATGACGGGATGTTGTGGAGACCAACTCGAGTGTTACTTCTAAGGATAATTCTGTGCATGTGAATTTGGGAAAACCCTGTGAAGTTTCTGGTCGCCCTACTAATGAAAGTCTTGATAACTCGTTGAAAACTAAATCTTCACGTGCTAATTCTGCTTATGTCGCTGACCTACCTAACCAGTCGGTGAGCAATGTCGTGGCAACTCAGCCTAATTCTAAACATAATGTGAAACCTGTGGTGCGGGTGTCCTCGTCATCTACTTGTAATCGTTTTAGAGTGTGTAATGATTTTGGAATTTCTCCTGTGGCTAAAGGAATATCCCCGTTTATTGAAATTTGTGTTAATGACGAGCCCGTTTCTGCATTGCTTGATTCTGGTAGTGTCGCATCCTTTATAAGCGAGGACTGGTTTTTATCTATGAAGAGTGTTTGCAATCTACCTGAGTTAGAGCCTAACAATGAATCTTTTATTTCGGCAAATTGTTCAAACTTAAATATTTTGGGTAGTATGACAGTCAAAATTCATATTCTAAATTTTTCTTGGAAATTTAAATTTTTTGTTGCCAGAAATATTTCTTGTTCTGCGCTCATTGGAGCTAATTTCATGTCACACGTTGGTATGCTTCTTGATTTTGGTGCTCGCAACTTATGGTTTAAGTTTAATCCGCAGAGTAAATTATCATTTAACCCGGTTTTATCTTCTCCTGCTGTCAATTCTGTTAGTGAACCTATGACTATTGAGGATCTCGATCTGGAAAATTTAACGAGTCTTCAAAAGGATGCCATTAAGAGGTTATGTCAGGAGTATAGTGATGTATTTACGGACAAGTTGGGTGTAACCCATTTGATGGAATACAAGATTGAGCTAACCGATTCTGTGCCGGTGCGTTCCAGCCCGTATCGCCTTGCCCCGCCCAAGATGACTGAACTTCGGAAGATTATCGATAAGATGTTGGAAGAAGGTGTAATCCAACCTTCTATCTCTGCCTATTCATCCCCTGTATTTCTTGTGCCAAAACCTAACGGTGGTTTTCGGCCGGTGGTCGACTATAGGGCTCTTAATCAAAAAGTTGTTTTGCAGTCCATTCCTTTGCTGGACCTTCATACTTGCTTTAGTTGGTTTCGCAACGCGAAGGTGTTCACGATTTTCGATTTAAATTCTTCTTACTTCCAAATTCCCCTCTATCCGGAATCCAGGCATGTTACTGCTTTTTCCACTGACTGGAACCTGTTTGAGTATGCCCGTGTCCCGTTTGGCCTATCCACTGGAGCCGCTGTGTTGAGGAGACTTCTGGACAAGGTGTTTTCAGAAAATAAATTCAAGTTTGTGTACCACTACCTTGACGATGTGGTGATCTATTCTGAGTCCTTCGAGGAACACGTTGATCATTTGAAGGTTGTACTTGATCGATTGCGTGACGCTGGCCTTACCGTCAAATTGTCCAAGGTTTCCTTTGCCAAGCCCAAAATTTCCTTCTTGGGACATATTGTTTCCGAATCTGGTATCTCCGTGGACCAGTCTCGTACGCAGGCCATCAGAGAATTTAAACCACCCAAGAACGCCAAGGGTGTTGCTCGTTATATTGGTATGGTGAACTTCTTCCGTAAGTTCATCAGTAATTTTGCCGACCGTGCTGCTCCTCTAAATCAATTACGCAAAAAGGCTGTGAAGTTTGAGTGGGGTCCCTCTCAGCAGGCAGCCTTCGAAGATCTTAAGCTTGCGCTCTCTAACGCCCCTGTGTTAGCCATTCCGGATTTTGGGAAGCAGTTCATTGTGCAGACTGATGCGTCTGGTCGTGGTGTTGGTTGTGTCCTGCTGCAAGAATCTGATCTGGGTAGGCAACCCATTGCATACGCTTCTCGTACCTTAACGGACGCAGAGAGGAAGTATTCCATATACGAACTTGAGGGTTTAGCTGTGTTGTTCGCTCTAGAAAAATTCCGTATGTATCTTGAGCACACGATGTTTCTCCTTGAGACCAATAACCAAGCCTTGAGCTGGGTCTTAGGGAAACCCCGTGAAACTGGTAGGATTGCCAGATGGGCAACTAGGATTCTGTCATTCCAGTTCTCAGTCCAACATATTCTTGGGTCCGAAAATGCGGTAGCTGATTCATTAAGCCGCATGTACGAGGAAACAGCTGAAGAGGATATTCAAGAATGTGAACCCGTAAACCTTGTATCTGCTGTAAATTGTGTCAATGTCGTTCTTAGCAATTCCTCTGTGCTTTTTGAAGATGTGAGACGATTCCAGAAAGAAGATCCCTCCTTATCTAGCCTAATTGACCAAATCAATTCTGGTGAAGTGATCAAGCCCTACTCTCTGAAGGACGGTGTATTGTGTCGCTCGTCTCGTCATGACCGTCTACCTAAAATTGTGCTCCCGTCAGTCCTCATTCCGGAAATCTTTCGTTACTATCACGAATCTCCTATTGGTGGCCACCTAGGAGTATTCAAGACCCGAACTAAAATCAGACAGTTTTTCATTTGGCAAAGTATGGATGGCGACATCAGGAGGCTCATTAGAAATTGTGCAGCATGTAGTATTAGCAAACCTCCGGTTTCTACTAAGGTTGGCCTGTTGTCATCTGAACCGGCATCTAGACCCATGGAGAGGCTTTATATCGACCATGTTGGGCCGTTCCCTCGCTCTGGTCGGGGAAACCAATTTGCGCTTGTTTGCACTGACGGTTTCACCCGGTTTAGTTGGATTTTCCCCACCAGACAGGCTACGACCAGTTCCGTCATAAAGTGTCTTAATTCCATCTTTTCATATTTTGGGCCATGTCAGTTCCTGGTATCAGATAATGCCAAGTGCTTTGTATCTCATCAGTTCCGTCAATTCTTATTTGATTATGCTATTTCTCATGTAACAACCACTCCCTATTTTCCTAACCCGTCTCTCGCTGAGCGAGTCAATCGTAATCTCCGTTCTGCTCTTATTGCTTTCCACCACGAAGACCATTCCAAGTGGGATTCTAATTTGCATTCGCTCAATTTTGCTTTCAACACCGCCGTGCATGAGAGCACGCAAGCCACCCCTTTTTCGTTAATGTTTTCCTTTATGGCTAATTCTCCGTTGTCTAATCTGTGGAACCTGCACGATCTCCTTCCAGACAGTTTCACGCCCGAGGATATGAGGGCGAAATTCGAGAAGGCTAGAGAGAATATTAAGGTATCACATGACCAACTTGCCAAGCGACACAATGCCTGTCGCAAGCCGACTGATTTGGAAATTGGAGATGTTGTGTACGTCCGCAATTTCGAGCCCAAGGGCGTCAGTAATCTAGTTTCAAGCAAGTTGACCCCTCGTTTTAAAGGCCCATGTTATGTAGAGGCATTCTTGACTCCCGTAACTCTGCTTATTAGAAACCCCAAGGCAAACAAAATTTCAAGAGTGCATCTGTCGCACATTAAACGAGGTGGAGAGGTTTCTAATGAGGAAATGCTACCATAAATTTTGTAAACTGATTTTGTATAATGTATAGTATCCCTAACCTTCATTGATGCTTTCAGGCATCTGTTCCTTCTGGAATTTTGAACTGGATATGAAAACTCTGCTGGGATACAAACTGAAACTGTTGGGTAATTCCCTTTTTGTGGTAAATTGTAAAATTGAAACTAAATTTTGATGTTTTCATAAAAGATGCTAGCATGTAAGTTGGACTCGGTGGGAGACCTAACTCATGATATCTTATATAACTGTTTCCTTGGGAATTTGAGTGGTCATTCCTCTACCGTATTTCCTTCTAAATGTATAGTCGCTTAACTCATGTAATCTTGAAAGGTACTTCCAGTCTGTAAAAAGGTAATCTTGTTATTTAATGAAATTTTGTAGGCACGGATCTAGGTCATGGTCAGGATTTTCTTCATTTAAATTCAACTTTGTTTCTCTTTTGTAAAATATGTTAAGAAGTAGTAATATCTGTAAACCTTTTTGAAATAAGATTAACTTCTGTTTTGTAAATGGCTGGCCACGCGTCGCATAATATCTTGCACATTGCTTCCACCTACTTCGTTTAAAGCGAACTAAATTGGACTTATTGAAAATTTATCTAAAGTGTCTCGGACTCTGAAAGCACTGCAGGTGCTGGTGTTCTGCGTTTCTGAAGACTTATGGACACAGTGATGCTGTTGACTAAGTGGTTTGCGAGGTGATCAATTATCCCATCACTGATAATCTGACCCTGCACTCTTCCTAACCAAAACGATGCGGTTTTATCCATCAATTGGAGTTAACTGGTGAACATTATCTTCTGGAAACATGCTTGGTGAATCGACTAGTTAAGGAGTACTGCCTATGCCTAGGCATATTCGTGAACAATGTTCACGCTTAAGGGAGGGAGACTGCTACGTGCAAGAGCCCGTCCCAACGTTTTCAAACATGTATCTACCCCTGGATGTGACTTCATGACATTTTGAAACGACCGCATCGTCGCGTGGTTCCGTTTGTGAACACGAGATGGTAGCTGCTGTCGGACTCTGGCTCTTCTTCTCGTGGTTCCTTCTTCTCCGATAGAGTGTGTTGGGGTGCCTTATAACTCATCCTATTCCAGTCATGTTGAAGGCTATTTATTATATTCTACGTCATAAACAAAAGCCTATATATACTTCATGCCGTCAAAACATTTTAGTGGTGTCGTGTGAATATTATTTGCTTTTCACATTGTCGTAATATGTGGCTAAATTTAAGTGGTCCAATTTAAATAATCCTGGTGCATGCCGGGTGGCTTTCTTCGCTTTTGTCATCCATCTTGTGAATAATAAGGTGTGACTAATTGCTGGGAAAAGAACTACGCATATTGTGAATCTCGTCCAAGCTAACTTGGGAATATATCCCAGTGTTTAATGATACATGAAGTATTAGTGTGCTACTATCATCTATGAAAATCGTGTAAATAGTTTCTTCGGCCTTAATATGGAAAGGCGATCTTTGGTGTGCATCTCTTTGACAGCGACTGGCAGCCATCTGCTATTTTAGTTAATTTTTGATGATATAAATCCTTTAAGGATGTCTAAGTAGTGCTGTCGACTTAGAGATTCCTGTTTGTTGAGCTAATTTTCGTGTTGATTTACTTGGACACGCAGCACTATATCGGAGTTTACATCAAGTTTTTCGTCTGTTAAAAGCATAGGCCTGCCTGTTCCCGGTACATCGTGAACTGAGCCAGTCACACGAAATTTACTTACCAAATCCCGAACGGTATCACGGTTTGGACACTTTGAATTAGGAAACCGCGCCTGAAATCTTACTTTTATATTTTCAGTGGCTGCATGCCGTGAACGTAAAAATTTTCACGAGTGTAAGGACTCATTTTTATTTTACACCTGCAATGATAGATTTTATCACAAATACAGGGTCATTATCTTTGTGCGACCCGGTAAACACGGCAAGCAAAGCCGGCGTTGCCTGGTGCGCGTACACGGTTCAGTCGGTGGTTGGCGCGCACTTAAACTCTTTTACCAAACATGTTCAATAATGTGTACTTAATGTGCTCATAGTCGATAATGAAAATGTCTTCCCTCTCTGCTAACACACACCTGACATCTTCTAATGAAAGAATGGGCAACAATCTCATTTTTTATTTTTTTTTATTTTTTTATTTTTAAATATTGTCAATTCAAATTACAGTACAGTAAGTATGTCGTTAGTTTTAGTTGTAAGTATGTAGTTAGTTTGTTTATTAGATATAGGTCATTGTTCTATTAGACTGTGGTGTGTGAGTGTGTCTGGTAGCAGTTGCATTGTTTATTAGTTATAGTTCATTGTTTCAGTAGACTGTGATGTGTGAGGGTGCATGTGAGTGTGCCTGGCGACAGACTGTTTTAGTGGTAGTATTTGTTGTTGGTGGAACTTAAGTTTTTTTTTTCTTCGTAAGTAGAATTTTGGTATTTAATTGTTAGCAGAAGGTTAGTATTTTTGTTAGTAGAATTGCTCTTTACTTATTCTGAAAGGGAGTAGCAGCCTTTCAGAATAAATCAATTCTTTACTAGTCTTATAGACGGTTAAGATATTGATAATATAAGCCAAATAATGGCTACACTGCGTCCTGCTGCACGGCTGAAAGCAACGGGAAACTACAGCCGTAATGCTATTCCCGAGGATATGCACCTCTCTATGCATAATTACATGTGATGATGGCCTCCTCCCTTGTAAAATTTCAATCCGGAGGTAAACTAGTCCCCCGTTCGGATCTCCGGGTGGGGACTACTCGAGAGGGGGTTAACATCACAAAAGTGACAAAGAGGAAATCTGACATTCTACGGATCGGAGCGTGGAATGTTAGAAGTCTGCTAGGAAGTGGAAGGTTAGAAAACTTAGAAAGGGAAATGGATAGGTTAAGGTTGGATTTGGTTGGGATTAGTGAAATGCGCTGGCAGGAAGAACAGGACTTTTGGTCAGGAGACTATAGGGTCATTAGCACTAAATCAAACAATGGCCAAGCAGGGGTTGGTCTCATATTGAGTAGGAAACTTGGACAGCGGGTGGAATATTATGAGCAATATAGTGAACGGATTATAGTAGCAAAAATCGATACTAAACCTACGTGCACCACAGTGGTACAAGTCTATATGCCTACCAGTCAAGCTGATGATGAGGATGTTGAAAAGGTCTACGAAGAAATAGATGAAATTCTGAGGTATATCAAAGGTGATGAAAATGTTATAGTAATGGGAGATTGGAATGCTGTGGTATGAAAAGGGAGAGAAGGGAAGATAGTGGGAGATTTCGGATTAGGTGAAAGGAATGATCGAGGAAGCAGGCTGATGGAATTCTGCACCGAGCATGAGTTGGTCATAGCTAACACCTTATTCAATAACCACAATAGAAGAATATACACATGGATGAGACCAGGAGATACAGGTCGTTACCAAATCGACTTCATTATGGTCAAGCAGAGGTTCCGAAACCAGATTTTGGATTGTAAAGCATATCCTGGTGCTGACATAAACTCTGACCACAATCTGGTTGTAATGAAATGCAGATTAAAGTTGAAGAAACTGAAGAAAAGTCAAAAGCCAAAAAGGTGGGCAATAGACAGACTGAATGTAAAGGATGTAAACGAAAGATTCAGGAAGAGTATAAAAGAAGGACTAATGAAAACCCCTAAACAAACTTCAATTGCAGACGAATGGGCACTTTTGAAGAATGAAATAACAAAATCCGCAGAAGAAAACATTGGTAGGAAAGAAAGAATAGGTAGAAAATCGTGGATCGCTCAGGATATACTAGAATTGATGGATGAAAGGCGGAAACACAAGAATGTAAGAGATGAAAAGGGGAAAGCAGAATACAGACGTCTGAGAAATGAGGTCAACAAGAAGTGCAAGGAAGCGAAAGAAGAATGGTTGAAAGAGAAATGTGCAGGTATAGAAAATTGTCTGAAATTAGGAAAAGTAGACACAGCTTATCGAAGGATTAAGAATATATTTGGGGAAAAGAAGACTAAGTGCTGTAATATTAAGGACACAAACGGAAAGCCTCTAACAGATAGGGAAGAAAAGGTTGAGAGATGGAAAGCTTACATAGAGAGTTTGTATAAGGGAAAGGAGATTGAGAATCATGTAATGGAAAGGGAGGAGGAAATTGATGAGGATGCAAAAGGAGATTTAATATTGAGATCAGAATTTGATAGAGCTTTGGAAGACTTAAGCAGGAACAAAGCACCAGGCATAGATGATATACCGATTGAGTTGCTACGCTGCATAGGAGATGAAGGTCTGATCAGGTTATTTCACTTGGTGTGTAGGATTTATGAGACAGGTGAGGTACCCCTTGATTTCAAGAAGAATGTAATCATCCCTATACCAAAAAAGTGGGAGCTGACAGATGTGAAAATTACCGTACAATCAGCTTGATTACTCATGCTTCAAAGATCCTGTCTAGAATAATTTACAAGAGGATTGAAAGCCAGATAGAAAGGGAGTTGGGTGAAGACCAGTTTGGTTTCAGGAGAAATGTTGGAACAAGGGAAGCTGTACTAAGTCTTAGGCTCATTTTGGAAGGTAGAATAAGGAAAGATAAGAGAACGTTCATGGCATTTGTAGACTTAGAAAAGCCTTTTGATAACGTTGATTGGACTAAATTGTTTGACATTTTGAAATCTATTGGAATCAAGTACAGGGATAGGAGGGTGATCTACAATCTATACAGAAACCAGACAGCGGTCATTCGAGCTGAAGGACATGAGAGAGAAGCTGATATTCAGAAAGGTGTTAGGCAAGGCTGCAACTTATCACCCATACTTTTCAATCTTTACATTGAACAAGCAATGAAGGAAATTAGAGAAAAATTTAAAGTGGGAGTGAAGATTCAAGGAGAAATAATTTCAACTCTGAGATTTGCTGATGACATCGTCATCTTGGCCGACAAGCCTGAGGATTTGAATGAGTTTTTGAATGGTATGGACTCCGTCTTACGGAAAGAATACATGATGAAAATTAATAATTGTAAAACAAAAATACTAGAATGCAGCCGAAATAAATCAGAAACCTCTATGGACATCAAATTGGCAGGTGAAAATCTGAAGGAAGTAGGAGACTTCTGTTACTTGGGAAGCAGAATAACCAGTGATGGACGAAGCAAAGAGGATATAAAAAGTAGGTTGGCTCAGGCAAGGAAAGCATTTCTACAAAAAAGGAATCTGTTGACATCGAATATAGATTTAGGTATTAGGAAGTCATTTTTGAAAGCCTTTGTCTGGAGCGTGGCGCTCTATGGAAGTGAAACTTGGACTATTGGTGCAGCAGAAAAGAGGAGAATTGAAGCATTTGAAATGTGGTGTTACAGGAGAATAATGAAGATCAGATGGGTAGATAGGGTTACAAACGAAGAGGTATTAAGACGAGTGCTGGCGACTGCTAATGAAGAGAAGAGAAAGTTAGTAGGACACATACTAAGACACGCAGGAATAGCAAGCTTAGTTATGGAAGGAAGGGTCGAGGACAAGAACTGTAGGGGTAGACCAAGGTTAGAATATGTTAAACAGATTGCCTCGGATGTAGGGTGTGGTAGCTATGTAGAGATGAAACGATTAGCTCAGGACAGGGAGGCATGGAGAGCTGCATCAAACCAGTCAAAAGACTGAAGACTCAAACAACAACAAGTAGTGTTTAAAAAATTAGTGTTTCCCGTAAAGGTATGTTTTACATTTTATTATTTTAAATTATTGGAGCTCCATATTTTGCATGGTGTACTAAGTGTTCGTTTTGGTTCTGAAAGGTTGACCTTGGAAAAGATATGTCACTTATGAAAATGTAAATTTTTTGTTAAACTATATTTGTCCGGGGAACACTACTGTTTTTCTTTTTATTTTATTATTTGGCATCAGGCTAAGGCATTTTCTTCTTATAATATTATGGTACTGGCCAGACGAATCTATTAACACTAGGCCTAAATTGGTTCATTAGTCGGTCGGTTTTTAGTCTGATCCGTTGCCTTTAAAAACTATTTGATCTCGTAATGTCTAGAGTTTGTTTATATCTAGCTGTTTTCTCACTGGACAAGATTTAATTTAAAAATGTAAATTACGCGTTTCACATAAATACGTACTGATGTACCTTCAACTGTTCTTGGTCGCCATGGTAACTTGTTGACAGAAGTGCATTGTGGGTTTTGTTTTTCTGGCGTGTTTTGAAGTGCACGTTCTTGGGTCATGGTGATGTTGGTTAACTTATTTGTTTTAAATTTTCCTTTGGTTTTCCTTTTTTGGAGTTTTCTTGGTACTCCTACGTTATTCTTTCGTTACCTTGTTTATGGTAATAATTTTGCACTAGTTTTTTTTTTTTGATTCTCCAAGGCCCTCATGGTCCAGTTTGGGAATATGTCTGGTGCTTATTTAGTGTTTTTTTTTGGTTTGTAGCTTTTATGCTCTTACCTCAAGTAATTGTTTTTTTGATATTGGCCTTAAATATTTATTATTTCTACAGTGAGAATTCTAGCTGAGATTTTATTTTATATTTAAATTTAGGC
The DNA here is from genome assembly GCA_946902985.2 of Meconema thalassinum. Lineage (NCBI taxonomy): Eukaryota > Metazoa > Arthropoda > Insecta > Orthoptera > Tettigoniidae > Meconema > Meconema thalassinum. The sequence continues at coordinate 848,801,999 of OX336390.1, read as the reverse complement.
TGCCTGATGCATGTTCTGTTTTCTGGTGGAGGTGTTTTCTTTTTAAATTTTAACATTAAATTTTTATTTTAAATTTTTAATCAACTGTTGTGGCATTATTTCGTCGGCAGCAGTTCCATTAGTTTATGGAGGGGTGTCTGTAGAATAGCCTGTGCGTTGTCCCCTTCTCCACCTTCCTTCCACCCTTTTGGAGCTCTTCTGTTGGGACATGTCATCTGGAGGTGATTTTGGTTGCTGAAGCGAGGCGGACCTCTAAAACAGGTAAGTACCCTGGCCATCCACGGTGTCAGAAATCATATACAAGGGCATTCGTGCCACATTTGACTAATATCATGCGGTGTTTATTTAGGGTTTAATGTGTACTGGCTTGACACAGTGTGCAGCCTAGAAGCGCTGGTTATTTCACCGCCATGTTCTTGTATTCGATCCCCCAGGGACTCACATTTGGCGGGACGTTGGTTGGCAACAACGGGACCCCCAGCTGAGTCTGACATTGCTTCGACTTGCTTGTGCCGGGCTCCTCTCCGTCTATTTTCATGTCGACCTCTCTTGGTCAACTCTTGTTCTCTTCCGACCCCGACGGTATTAGGGAACCCGGGGCCTATGGAGTCTCTCCTTTACCGCCTTAATTGGCTCTTCTCTCATTTTCCTGATCCCTCATTCTTCGAGGGTTTTTCTTTCAGGTACCTCCTACCTTCTGCTCAAGGCCCTCAAGGTGGCAGGGTGTGTGTATCCCCACCAGTTCTTGTGCACCTTGGATAATGCTAGACCCTTAAGGGATCACAGCTGGTGAGTTCGGGAGTTATCAATCCCTAGGGATTCCTGAGCTGGGTCCGGTTTTTCGATTTTTTCCATTGCCTTGGGGGCGGGCTCTCTCCTCTTTCCCTTTCCTCCCTGGTATTCATGGCTCTCCTTCATTCAAAGTCCCTCAATCTTCATTCCTCGAGGGTTGAGGGCATTTTTCCCCTTTACTTTTCTTACCCTTACTCTTCTTTTGTTTTCCTTTTATTTTCCAATTGTGTACATTTGTAGTTAGATTTACTTAAATTTTCATCTTCATTTTCCATGAACACCCAAACCATTAGGGGCCGATAACCTAGATGTTAGGTCCCTTAAAACAACATTATTCACCATCACCATGATCTTGTATTTTGATCCCCAAAGCTCAAAATGTGCATATTTTTTTTAGGGGTGGTGGGATTCGAACCCACCTCCCAAAAACAGGTCCGCTACCATCTGCGCACTTGAACCATTGCTCCACGACTACTCGTACCTTTATCATGCCAGAAAGTGTTAGAAATGTGGTACTGCTTTCCGCTTCGAAGGTTCATTCACGTTCTTTATCTGCATGCCACCGCACTCAGCGTTAATTTCGTATCCAACTGAAATCGTATAAACGGTATGTGTAAGTCAGTAGTTAATTTTAGTTGTAAGTTTGTAGCAGTCGCCTCCGTTGTGCAGTGGTCAGCGTGATTAGGTGTCACCCCGGAGGTCCGCGGTTCGATTTCCGGTTCTGCCACGAAATTTGACAAATGGCATGAGGACTGGTACGGGGTCTACTCAGCCTCGGGTGGTCCAAATGAATAGAGAGGGTTCGATTCCCACATCAGCCATCCTTGAAGCGGTTTTCCGTGGTTTCCCACTTCGTCCTCGGGCAAATGCCAGGATGGTAATTTCCGTAGGGCCACGGCCACCTCCTTCCCACTTCCTTGCTTAAACGTCACATTCTTTCCATCCCTTCATCAGGCCCCTGTTCGCTTTGCAAGTGAGGCCACCTGGGCGTAGTGCCTGGTCACACACCCGAGTTGTATCCCCAACTCAGAGTCTCAAGCTCCAGGACACTGCCCTCAGTGGTGGTAGAGGTGGGATCCCTCGCTTAGTCCGTGGGAAAAGACTACCCTGGAGGGTAAAACGATAGTGAAAGTTTGTAGTTAGATTTAATTACAGGTGTTTTTCATTTTTCATTAACAACCAAACAATTAGGGGCCGATAACCTACATGTTAGGACCCTTGTAACAACAATCATCATAATCATCATGTTGTATTTGTTCCCCAAAGTTTAAAATGAGCACAAAAATATTCAATGGTGGTGGGAATCGAACCCACCTCTCATAAACAGGACGATTATCTTTTACGCACTTAGACCATTACTCTACGGCTACTTGTCCCTCCAGCTCGCCTGAAAGCGTATGAGATGTGATACTGTTTTCCGCTTCGAATGTTCAGTCGCGTTTTTTTATCAGTAAGCCACCGTACCTGTTAATTTCGTATCCAACTGAAACCTTATAATCGGCATGTTCTTTGTACATGACCGTATGACGGTTTGATGCTTTGAATTATCACTTGTCGCACACATGCTTTGTAAAGGTCTTGCTACCATGTCGTCATAAATCTTGTAAAGTCGTTTAGGTTCATTGTGGCTTGGCTTTAGACGGGGAACTGTCGACTTTGTTGGCATCAGACGTAGGAAGTGTGGCCGGAAACTAAAAAAAATAAGGGGCGGCTGACTCACCTGGAATATATTGTACACGTTAGTCCTGGGGATGCGATGACCCATCTGCTATAGCATCGCATTCCTGGAGTTCCGGGACAGAGCGGAGTTAAATGAACCTCTAGTCAAATAAGGAATGTGTCGGAAATTCAGCTGAGTTATCGAAAAAGCAGTGGGTATCACGAGACAAAGTATCTCTAGGGTCGTTACGGGCATAAGTTTAATAGAAATAATGCAAATATAAATGGGCGCCATCAACTGAATTCCTAGCAAACCACTTCTTTTCCGGATAAGCCTTACTCAAGACAAGGAAAGAAAAAGGAACATCACATCATCATCAGATCACAACTAAGATAAAAACAAATTTATTTTACTTTGATAGTCAGACAGACATTTTAAATACAACTCCTACCTCAGAGTATGGTCGAATGCCAAAGTTAAATTGTCATTGTCCAAAAATCGAACCATCTCTTCTCTATTCCAAAATTATTTTTATCCACCTAACAAGAAAAATTTATAAAGTTCTCTTGGGTTCTCAGGATCACTGTAGCACTATGTCTTTCGTCACTGACATTTGTGGAACCTGAGACCTAATTTCTCTTTAATTTAACATCAATGTGGATTTAATTAAGTTATTACTCTGTCTAAACATACACATATAATAATCACACATATTAAATATCACGTAAATTTATGGTTTGCATGGTATAATTTGAATGTTGAACATGTTAATCAAATGCTCCTAAACATCGAATAATTAATTTACACTATTTACATCGTCATTCACAATCTCATCTGTGAATTATAGAAAATTCAAATCTTATTGAAAATCATTATCGTCATCATCAAAATTAAATATTTCTCACATTAATTCTCACTTCAAAATTCTAAATATTCCTGTCAGAATCGTTAATTCATCACCATTACATCATTTAAATTCACATTTCAAGTTGCAATTCCTTCACATTATCTCTCAATTAAATTTATTTAATTGCATATAAATTCATTGATCATAAGCTTCTTTAATTAATTATCACCTTCTGATTCAGTTATTCATCATCATTACAATCGTCTATTAATTTATTTCAATCAGTTTATTTTACCAATCTTTAATTCATCCACTTATTTAATTCATCGATTTATTCAAAAATTTAATTTATCAACTTATTTAAATTTCAATCATCTGGTTATTTAGATTTTTATTATTTCATCTAGTCATTCTGATTTTTATTTCATTAGGTCAGATCGTTAATATGCTTAAATCTCAGATTATTATTTCATTAATTATTATTTTCAGAAAATCTTGTATTATCAACTTCATTTATTTGTTTAATTTCCTAATAAATTGTTTAATATGGTTTATAGAACGTTGTCTTATAGTTTTATTACTTCCAAGTTATATCTCGTATATAATTTATCATGCCAAAAAATATTATTGTCTCCACGACATCACGTTGGATCTAACTATCCACAACGACATTATATTTCTTCAATATTTCAAATATCACATTTGAATATAAGAATTACTCCAAAAACTCCATAAATATTCAGCACATACAGCATGAATCTCAACAAATACGCTAGACTGGGTACGACGACCTCATGTCTGCTTCAAAATACTTTATTAACGATGCAACTATCACGTGGCAAATTCCACAAAATGCCTATCATAAACTCCACTTAACCATGTTGCATGATCTACAAAAAATATATAAATGGCTTCAAATTATCAACGCACATAATCTCCAATGACTTTAATTACTCTGATCACATCTAGACAACTTCTTAAACAATTGGAAAAATATTACTTCAGTAATTTAAGATCTGCTTTCAAATAGCATAAATTCTCTTTTACAAATTCTTCATAAATTCACATCACAGAAAAACACCAATGTGTTATAATCTCTCATATCAAAATCTGCACTACTGATCTGCCTTAAAATAATTATGACCATTAATGATTAATCTTACAAGATTCAATTACTTTAAATCCTTCTCAAAGGTATCAAACACAATTATAAAAATCATCAAAGCATCAGCTGTAATAGCTGTTAAACTGAAATTACTCTCAAAAGAGTATAGCAACAAAATATTGGATTGGCAAACAAGAATTACTAAATGCAATCCTGTTGACATTTATCGTTACTTTATTTAACAAAATTTCGACTGATATGTGACTAGTAGTTCCTTGTTTAATTCACTTACATCTCGTGTACATTCGGATGATAAAAATGAGTCCCTCAATGGCAAGTAAGATGTGTAACCACCGTACAGTCGTATAAATACGAAAGACCTCGCCCCGTCGGCTTGGATGATAGTTCCCTAAACGATGGGTAAGGTGAGTACCACCATACAATCGTATAAATACGAAGGACCCCATCTCGTAGGCTGTATGAATGAATGTACCAGAAAGGAATTAACAAGTTTCTAGTTGTCATATAAAAGCGATGTTCATTCACTAAAGTGAATAACTTCTTAATATCTCCAAACAATCCAATGGAAAAAATCCCTACTGATGAATAATACAACTCGCTAGTATGCAATGAACTGACGAAGTAATTTCTGATAATCAATTGCAGATCACGAGTTCGAAATACTCGTTACTCAAAAAAAACTATTTATGAAAAATATCCTAGCTGGAAAAATGTAAAAGACCAAACATCTGCTTAATAAAGCCAACCAATGGTGAGAATATCGTATAATGATGCCTGCCATATCATATGGTCACTCCATATTCTAGCAAATTCGAAGTATATAAATTCAAACCATGTCTTAATAATCATATCACTCCTATTAGAAAAATATACATGTGTGCCCAGTATTCATGAAAATAATCGTATCAGGTAGACGTAACTCTTACAGTACCTTTCATAATCAGCTGTAATAAATTTCCAAGATCGTCGATTTTCCCTACATAAAGAATTTCTCGAAAGATCGGCGTGCATATCATTCCATCCATGAAATGACGATTACCTTCGAAATCCCAAAGCGAATCAGCTGGTGGACTCCTCTCGTCAGGAATCGAATCCATCGCTCTGCGGTGCCATCTTGTCTCTATTCACGTTTACTCGGTCATGTTGAACCTTGAATTACCCATAGCGGATATTGTCCAACTCCTTCTCGAAAAGTTCATGGAAACAGCGGACCCCCTACTCCTCTTCTAATATACGCCACTGTTCCGTTAAATGTTCAGTTTGAGAATTGTAAGTCCAATCTCAACTTACTGCAAAGTCCCACTTGAGTAAAATAAAATTTTACTAGATAGTGTTCAAGATTACGATACACCCTGTATCTGTTCGTAATATGTAACTCATGAAAACTGTATAAGATATAAATCTTATAAATGCACGATATAATGTTCATCAGAGCCTATGCTAAACATTCAGTTTACTTGGAATAGTAAAAGTCGCTTTGAATGTGTTATATAACAGCATGGTTATAAGGTTATTCGTAAAAGCCTGTGTTCGATCAGCGTCGAAATGAAGCTTGAAATAAAGTCTTCAAATACGAGCAGTGTGGTTTTGAAATACCCCGGCTGTCTACAATTGTCTCCTCGGCCAGCCCGCCTGGATCAACGACCCGCTCGGCCTTGGCTGCTCGGCGATGCAAGAACTGTCGCCTACACTTATGCCGTGACGGTTTCCGTACGTTGCGTGACCTTCAATGTCCGTCTCGCTGTGCTATAGAGCTGCTCTGAACTGCCCGTCTCCTTGGGCTCAACTGAACTTGCTAGCGCTGTGTTTCGGCTTATGTGCTCCGCGCGGCACGTGGCTTGTTCCCCCACCACAGTGCTCCCACGTCATGAACATAGTCTCGAACCCGAATCCTCTCGGCTGTTCTGTTATAAAATAACTTACTTCCATAAAATTATTTCCACATATAATGCATGTTATATATCCTCTTCTAAGATGATTAATTGCTATAATCCCATAAATATCTCAATAAAGCCTCACATCTCTATCCATAATTCCATCTTCTCACAGATATCAATGCCTCCTTGATTCTAGACCTCCTACGTCATCTTGGCATTCTTCTTGACGCGATCGGTGCGCTATCTTTTCCTATTGCTTTCCAAAACCTCAACTACAGCTTAATGTCTGCTGGCGTAGCCGATAGCCTAAAATAGGTATCGGGTACATCTCTCCCGTACATCTCCTTTTTTTTAATCAGGATTGAGAAAAAAAATACACTCTCAGGCATTCAATATATAATACATGTACACGATAGCTCTTCAATTCCTTTACTCAGCATGATGGTTCTTTCTGACTCTCAATAATGACGATTGACTTCCAATGATTAACATCTTGATTCCGTGTTATTCTGACGTTTATTTCTTCTTTCTTCACTCGTGCTTGCTCGATTGACATCTCTCACTGTCTCCTCGAGTGGTGCACTAGGCTGTCTATCTTCTTGCCTCGACCTCTCATGTCCACGATTGTCCCGTCTGTCGTTAGGATCGTCTCTTCGGCCATCCTGCCTGTCGTTCCCATTATACTGTTGACCTTGGTTCCAGTTATTCCTGTCCCGATATCTGTTATTATACCGATTTCTGTCCTGATACCTGGAATTCTGGTTGTAATTCCTATATCGGCTATCTCTCGCTTCTTGATCGTATGGCCTCTCATATGGTCCTCTATATCGATCATTTCCTTGAGCGTTACGGATGTTTCCTCGATACCCTTCGTTCCGTCGGTTTTCCCAGGAATCCCTTCTATCCGTTTGAGCTGCATTGTCCACGACTACCGCATTTACTTCTTGCGTGTTTCTGTTGTCGTTTCTATTACTTCTAGGCGTGACCTGTGCGCTTGTATAATCCAATCGCCGCAAAATCTCGTCATAGTGTTCCAGTGTATTGGCTCCCGACGCTATCAGTGATCGCTGTACCTCAATCGGTAACTGTCTCGCTATAGCTTGCAAAAGCTCTTCTTCTGGCAATGGAGGAATAAGGAACTGTAATTTAGCCAGCTGTGACGTGAAATAGTTGGCATAATGCGTCGGATGTGACGTAGAATAGCGTTTTGAGTACATCTCCGCTCTTACGTTAAGTTGATCCTCGGCACTCCAGAATCTCCTCAAGAAAGCCATGGCAAATTGCTCCATGTTCGCAAAATTGCTTCTGAACGCTCTAAACCACGTAAGTGCAGATCCATCTAAGGCGCGTTCGACTATCCTTAGCTCTCTTTCTTTGGCTACCCTGTGTTCCGCCATGTAGTCTCGAATATCTCGCAGAAATTCTACTGGTGTAACTCCTGTATTTCCCGAAAACTTTCTCGGCTTGTCATCCAGATTCCTTATAATAGTGACTGGACCTGAGTATCGTTCGCTTGGACCCAACGTACTCCTATTCGAACTTGGATTATCCTGAGGGGTTGAACTAACCCTTTCGAATGTCACATTCGGTTGCATTTGACGGTCTTCTACAATGCTCGGTTCTTGATTCGTCATACTGCGGTCTATCGCTGTTTGATTTATCAATGGTTCCCCTGATGTTACATTCTGACTGGTGAAACTGTTAACTATGGATTCTAGTTTAGTCATCCTGTCTTCCGCTAATCTCTTGACCTGAGTCTTCAACTCATCTAACGATGTAACATCCTGCGTCTTGTCACTCTCGTCTAGATCGTTCCTTAACTTGTCGATTTTTTCTTCGCACGTGTTCTTTACTAACGCGACTTGTTCTTTCAACAGATCAACATCTGTTCTAAATAAAGTTGAATCAATTTTCATCGCTTCCTTGCTTTCCGTAAACCTAGCTTCTAAGTTTGCCATACCTGCGATTAATTTTTCATCTAACCCTTCACGTTTCTCTTTTGCTTCGGCATCGACCTCACTATACCGTTCTTCCACAATTGCTCCGACTCTATTTTTAAATAAAGCTAAGTTTTCGTTAACCTTTTGCTCTATATCGTCGTCTATCTTCCTAATATCCTTCTGCAATTGATTTTCTAACGACTTTAAATTAGAATTGACCTCTCCCAAGACTTCCTCTTTAATGGTCCCAATTACTGTCTTTAAATCTTTAATCTCGTTACCTAGATTCGTTTCTAGACCTTTAATCTTAGTCTCGAAAGATACTTCGGTAGACCAATCTTGAATTTTTCCTACATCTGCCACTAAACCATCGATGTCGAATCTCAACTTCGATACATCTGACTTAATGTCTTTCTGTATGGTCATAACGTCTGTTCTTAAAGTAAAAATATTTTCTTCCCCTCTACTTTCCAATTCAATAATATTTTTCCTTAATATTTGAACATTTTCTTCTCCTTTCATGTTTACTGCAATTATGTCTAATTGTAAAGTTTTCAGCATCTCATTATTCGTTAAAGTTAAACTATTCTCTAATCTGGTTAACTTATTTTCTAATTCAGTGTTAGTTTCTTCACTACGAGACTGTAATTTCTCTTCCAATGATTTGAAGTTATCTTTCAAGTTAGCTTCACTAGCTTTTAAATGAATTTCAGTACTAGTCTTTAATCTAGTTTCTAATGACTTCAAATTATTTTCACTAGTTGACTGTAGTCTAGTCTCTAATAACATCAACTCATCTTTGCTATTTGACTGTAGTTTTTTCTAATGACTTAAAATTGTCTTTAAAGTTAGCTTCACTAGTTGACTGTAACCTAGTCTCTAATGATTTTAAATTATCTTCAGTACTAGTTTGCAATAATTTTAAATTTTCTTCATTACTAGCCTGTAATGATTTTACATTCTCTTTACATTTAGCTTCTAATCTAGCTTCTGAATTATTAATTTGTTCTTTAACTTCCGTTTCCATCTTAGAAATAGTTTCTGCAATTCCAGACATACCCGTCTGTAACTCTCCTAACACCTTCGCTAAATCTTCCGGCAACATAATTATATTTTCAATATAGAATTATATAGAGACGTTAGACAACAACACATCACAATGTCTCAATTCCTGCATTCACTTGGGTATAGGGAAAAAATGTCTTATAACTAACATGATATTACTAATACGATTAACATGAACACTGGATTGGGCACACAAGTACATTGTCTGACTAAGTTTAATAAATTTTGTAACACACTTAAATGAACTTGAGATCAATCTCTCAGTAATCTAAATCTGATGTGATTCCATTGAATAAACAAAATCGAAAAGCCCCACTAGTTGGATAAAGCCAATTCTCCCTCTCTCTCTGTACCCGTTCGTCCTGGGGATGCGATGACCCATCTGCTATAGCATCGCATTCCTGGAGTTCCGGGACAGAGCGGAGTTAAATGAACCTCTAGTCAAATAAGGAATGTGTCGGAAATTCAGCTGAGTTATCGAAAAAGCAGTGGGTATCACGAGACAAAGTATCTCTAGGGTCGTTACTGGCATAAGTTTAATAGAAATAATGCAAATATAAATGGGCGCCATCAACTGAATTCCTAGCAAACCACTTCCTTTCCGGATAAGCCTTACTCAAGACAAGGAAAGAAAAAGGAACATCACATCATCATCAGATCACAACTAAGATAAAAACAAATTTATTTTACTTTGATAGTCAGACAGACATTTTAAATACAACTCCTACCTCAGAGTATGGTCGAATGCCAAAGTTAAATTGTCATTGTCCAAAAATCGAACCATCTCTTCTCTATTCCAAAATTATTTTTATCCACCTAACAAGAAAAATTTATAAAGTTCTCTTGGGTTCTCAGGATCACTGTAGCACTATGTCTTTCGTCACTGACATTTGTGGAACCTGAGACCTAATTTCTCTTTAATTTAACATCAATGTGGATTTAATTAAGTTATTACTCTGTCTAAACATACACATATAATAATCACACATATTAAATATCACGTAAATTTATGGTTTGCATGGTATAATTTGAATGTTGAACATGTTAATCAAATGCTCCTAAACATCGAATAATTAATTTACACTATTTACATCGTCATTCACAATCTCATCTGTGAATTATAGAAAATTCAAATCTTATTGAAAATCATTATCGTCATCATCAAAATTAAATATTTCTCACATTAATTCTCACTTCAAAATTCTAAATATTCCTGTCAGAATCGTTAATTCATCACCATTACATCATTTAAATTCACATTTCAAGTTGCAATTCCTTCACATTATCTCTCAATTAAATTTATTTAATTGCATATAAATTCATTGATCATAAGCTTCTTTAATTAATTATCACCTTCTGATTCAGTTATTCATCATCATTACAATCGTCTATTAATTTATTTCAATCAGTTTATTTTATCAATCTTTAATTCATCCACTTATTTAATTCATCGATTTATTCAAAAATTTAATTTATCAACTTATTTAAATTTCAATCATCTGGTTATTTAGATTTTTATTATTTCATCTAGTCATTCTGATTTTTATTTCATTAGGTCAGATCGTTAATATGCTTAAATCTCAGATTATTATTTCATTAATTATTATTTTCAGAAAATCTTGTATTATCAACTTCATTTATTTGTTTAATTTCCTAATAAATTGTTTAATATGGTTTATAGAACGTTGTCTTATAGTTTTATTACTTCCAAGTTATATCTCGTATTTAATTTATCATGCCAAAAAATATTATTGTCTCCACGACATCACGTTGGATCTAACTATCCACAACGACATTATATTTCTTCAATATTTCAAATATCACATTTGAATATAAGAATTACTCCAAAAACTCCATAAATATTCAGCACATACAGCATGAATCTCAACAAATACGCTAGACTGGGTACGACGACCTCATGTCTGCTTCAAAATACTTTATTAACGATGCAACTATCACATGGCAAATTCCACAAAATGCCTATCATAAACTCCACTTAACCATGTTGCATGATCTACAAAAAATATATAAATGGCTTCAAATTATCAACGCACATAATCTCCAATGACTGTAATTACTCTGATCACATCTAGACAACGTCTTAAACAATTGGAAAAATATTACTTCAGTAATTTAAGATCTGCTTTCAAATAGCATAAATTTTCTTTTACAAATTCTTCATAAATTCACATCGCAGAAAAACACCAATGTGTTATAATCTCTCATATCAAAATCTGCACTACTGATCTGCCTTAAAATAATTGTGACCATTAATGATTAATCTTACAAGATTCAATTACTTTAAATCCTTCTCAAAGGTATCAAACACAATTATAAAAATCATCAAAGCATCAGCTGTAATAGCTGTTAAACTGAAATTACTCTCAAAAGAGTATAGCAACAAAATATTGGATTGGCAAACAAGAATTACTAAATGCAATCCTGTTGACATTTATCGTTACTTTATTTAACAAAATTTCGACTGATATGTGACTAGTAGTTCCTTGTTTAATTCACTTACATCTCGTGTACATTCGGATGATAAAAATGAGTCCCTCAATGGCAAGTAAGATGTGTAACCACCGTACAGTCGTATAAATACGAAAGACCTCGCCCCGTCGGCTTGGATGATAGTTCCCTAAACGATGGGTAAGGTGAGTACCACCATACAATCGTATAAATACGAAGGACCCCATCTCGTAGGCTGTATGAATGAATGTACCAGAAAGGAATTAACAAGTTTCTAGTTGTCATATAAAAGCGATGTTCATTCACTAAAGTGAATAACTTCTTAATATCTCCAAACAATCCAATGGAAAAAATCCCTACTGATGAATAATACAACTCGCTAGTATGCAATGAACTGACGAAGTAATTTCTGATAATCAATTGCAGATCACGAGTTCGAAATACTCGTTACTCAAAAAAAACTATTTATGAAAAATATCCTAGCTGGAAAAATGTAAAAGACCAAACATCTGCTTAATAAAGCCAACCAATGGTGAGAATATCGTATAATGATGCCTGCCATATCATATGGTCACTCCATATTCTAGCAAATTCGAAGTATATAAATTCAAACCATGTCTTAATAATCATATCACTCCTATTAGAAAAATATACATGTGTGCCCAGTATTCATGAAAATAATCGTATCAGGTAGACGTAACTCTTACAGTACCTTTCATAATCAGCTGTAATAAATTTCCAAGATCGTCGATTTTCCCTACATAAAGAATTTCTCGAAAGATCGGCGTGTATATCATTCCATCCATGAAATGACGATTACCTTCGAAATCCCAAAGCGAATCAGCTGGTGGACTCCTCTCGTCAGGAATCGAATCCATCGCTCTGCGGTGCCATCTTGTCTCTATTCACGTTTACTCGGTCATGTTGAACCTTGAATTACCCATAGCGGATATTGTCCAACTCCTTCTCGAAAAGTTCATGGAAACAGCGGACCCCCTACTCCTCTTCTAATATACGCCACTGTTCCGTTAAATGTTCAGTTTGAGAATTGTAAGTCCAATCTCAACTTACTGCAAAGTCCCACTTGAGTAAAATAAAATTTTACTAGATAGTGTTCAAGATTACGATACACCCTGTATCTGTTCGTAATATGTAACTCATGAAAACTGTATAAGATATAAATCTTATAAATGCACGATATAATGTTCATCAGAGCCTATGCTAAACATTCAGTTTACTTGGAATAGTAAAAGTCGCTTTGAATGTGTTATATAACAGCATGGTTATAAGGTTATTCGTAAAAGCCTGTGTTCGATCAGCGTCGAAATGAAGCTTGAAATAAAGTCTTCAAATTCGAGCAGTGTGGTTTTGAAATACCCCGGCTGTCTACAATTGTCTCCTCGGCCAGCCCGCCTGGATCAACGACCCGCTCGGCCTTGGCTGCTCGGCGATGCAAGAACTGTCGCCTACACTTATGCCGTGACGGTTTCCGTACGTTGCGTGACCTTCAATGTCCGTCTCGCTGTGCTATAGAGCTGCTCTGAACTGCCCGTCTCCTTGGGCTCAACTGAACTTGCTAGCGCTGTGTTTCGGCTTATGTGCTCCGCGCGGCACGTGGCTTGTTCCCCCACCACAGTGCTCCCACGGCATGAACATAGTCTCGAACCCGAATCCTCTCGGCTGTTCTGTTATAAAATAACTTACTTCCATAAAATTATTTCCACATATAATGGATGTTATATATCCTCTTCTAAGATGATTAATTGCTATAATCCCATAAATATCTCAATAAAGCTTCACATCTCTATCCATAATTCCATCTTCTCACAGATATCAATGCCTCCTTGATTCTAGACCTCCTACGTCATCTTGGCATTCTTCTTGACGCGATCGGTACGCTATCTTTTCCTATTGCTTTCCAAAACCTCAACTACAGCTTAATGTCTGCTGGCGTAGCCGATAGCCTAAAATAGGTATCGGGTACAATATACAGTATATATATAATAAGTTTTAGGCCACATATTGTCATCTTGAAAGAAGCGTACACGAGATTGTTTTTGGGGGTGTTCAGTTCTTTGTCATGAGGCTGGGCACTTTGATAAATTTGCTTCCATAAATTTCAAGGTAACATGGATAAAAATAAATAACAAGAAGATGAACCAAGATTAACTTAAAACAATTTAATACTGATAAAATAGACCAATAATAACAAAATAACTCCCAATTTATACCCTCAAAGTAATATTTTGATCAAAAAATACAACCTTTTTAAATGACATAAAAACTCAGTAAAAGAAAAGTGCTGTCAAATAAATCAAAAATATCACGGATCTCGTCCGTAAATACTCATTTATTCGGTCAATGCATGTGAGATTTTCGATGTGAAATGCCATGTCCTGTGGTTCGGATTCCACGTAAAACGGAGGTCCCGTGGCTTATGATCGCGAGATTAACGGTCACGTTAAACTACAAGCTTCCTTCCTTTTTATACTCATTTATTTTGAATGCCTTGTGCGTTTGACGATGGATAAAGCTTAACCTGGAATGAGCACTTGATTACGTAATACGCCTCCATTGGACTGGGCCGCAGGGCGCGTATTCATAATTTATTTCTCTAAACCAGGCTAGGGAAACTATCTTAAATGAATATACACCAATAATTAGATAACCGACTAGGCTACCCTTACATAATTATCAGATCATAACTTTCGCATAAAGTCTTACCAAATGTGCGAAGCACGCAAATAAAATTGCCCAAAATTAGGTCTTACTAAAATAAACATGAAACTTCAGCGAGGCCATCCTCAGACAAGACAAGGGTATACCGCATGTTTCACGAAACACAATGACATAAAATAGCACTCAAAAGGTGCATAAACACAAATATTGACATTAGCAAAGACAGTAGCTATCATGAACTTAAAACACACAAAAATCTCAACTTCGATCATGAAATAAGTCGCTGTCGTGGGGAACTCCCAAAAATTAATAATAATAATAATCATCCGTTACCTTCAAATCAAACAGGCTTTTAAATAAACTCTTAACAAATATGAGCACACTACTTCGCCTTCATGACCGCTAATTGCCTGTTACTTGATATCTGATCTGGTCGCCCAGAGTGAACTTTGAACACTCCTCATGTGTCATAATAATAATAATGTTATTTGTTTTACGTCCCTTTTAACTACTCTGGCTTTTAGAGACGCCAGGGTGCCGGAATTTTGCCCCGAAGGGGATCTTCAACGTGCCAGTAAATCTACTGACACGGCTCCCTCGCATTTGCGCACCCTCAAATGCCAGCTGACTGCGCCAGGATACGAACCTGCAATCTTGGGCCCAGCCTCATGTGTCAACAAATCGGGTAGGTCATTACCATAATATTTCCCAAAGCACCTTGCTTCAGAGACTCGAAGAATCAGCTTGTCACGATGTCCTGAAAATAAAGACATGTGATCATCGTATCGTAGATAAGTCCCCAGATATTGCACTTGCAATTCAGGGACCGTAGAACATTACAGCCAGCTCTTCCCTGAGAGTACTGTCGTCGTCATACAAATGTCAGGTAATGATCAAGTCACACCTCGCGCAGAATAAATGCACATGAGACTTCCACCCTCGGTTTGACACGTCTACTTCACCAAAATACATCGCCAGATCAGAGAACCCCCAAACAAATGTGTCACAAATAACGCAAAAAATTACTACGTGCTACAAATTACATGACAATGGTTACTACAGGAACAGACGGATCCTTGCTAAATGAATATGCAAAATCGCATAGACCTCAGCCTGTGTTACTTGAAGTCATTAAAGCAAGCATCAACTTTCCCCCCAATTCTGTAGTTATTTTACTGCAAATAAATGCCCCACTTGTCGACTTTAACCTATCTCATTCACCTGTCGAATTATTCAAAATACCAACTATTTTACTCGGTAGTACAATTTATCATTTCTGTCAACCACAAGAAAAATACATAATTGAAATACACAAGACCACGGCGAGATCCATAAAATTAACGTAATAGTCGGTTAAAACAAAACTACTACAACAAAGAGCAGAAAAATACACACACAATTATATACACAAGTTCCCTTTTACCAAACCTAGCTACATGATGAAAATTAATTTATTGTACTCATCCTATATCAGCTTGCAAATAGACGTTCCCGGACATGGTCCCAAAGATCGCCTAGCCTTCAGTCATCATCTCGTTTATAATGGACTTGATGTACATCCTTCCTTCGGTATTCGAAATCATGGTCATCAGTGTCGTCTTGCTGCTTCAAAAACACAAGTTATTCTGTTAATCATATATTACACCTGACTTCCTAATATATTGTTTCAGTAGAGTATTCAATTTCTCTACAAGTCCATTGAAACATTACTTGTCGATGACTTTCCCTAATTAACAGACAATATTCTGTTTCACTAAACTTTCACACGCACAACACTTTAAGACTTTACAAAAATACATGATATAATGGTCTCAAGGATGCAGAGTTTCTTCAAATTACTAAGTTCTGGTCTGCACTCAGGCAGAGTGAAAATAAACTAAGTCCACGGACTTGCGTAGAATTACTAATTATAGACGTCAGAGTGACATAGTCTTTGAACAGAAAATGGACCAGAAGTGAACCTATAAGTGACCCTTCACCGGCTATTTATATAGAATCAGGCTCAGAAGTAGTAGTGGGGAGAAAAATAGCTTTTAATCGAAGCAATAATCTCACAGACAAACAATTAACATCGTTGTACTCGGCTCGATGAGAAGCTCGGGGTCCAGCCGTGCGGAAATTAATCGGATCACTTGATTGATGGCAAATCCTTTCCCTCCAATTCTTCATGATGATAGAGTGGTTTATAGAAGTGCGCGAAAAGTGGCTTCCCATCTTTTCATTCGTCGGTTTGATTCTCTGGTCAGTTGCATTTTTGCTAGCCACGCCCCCAAGGCGTTAACTAAAAATATCTCCTTCCTACATTTTCGTTCCCTTTCTCTGTCACTCTTCTGCTTCACAAAGGACATATTTTACCTCTGATTCATGACTTGACCGTACCAACCCTAGATTTACTGAACTCGAGTTAACGGTACCTTCTCTGTTCTCTGTTTCTGCAACACATTCAAATCTCCACCCTTCTCTTGTTCTATCAGGAAATACGAGTCGACCCTTCGCGACTTGCTGGTGCTGGCAGGTATAAGATATTTCAACATTTTACAGGGTTTCCGAGCAATGCTGAACATTATTCCTCCTCATAGAATTGAAAATATGAAACATTAATATGATGAATTCATATTAAGGGCTCAATATATTTTTTTCTTTTTCGGGAAAGTCGAGTTGCCGGAATTTTGTGTTCACAGAATTTATTGTACGTGCCATTAAATCCATTGGCATAAGGCTTTCGTATATGCTCAACTTCATTTATTACATGACTGAGCCCTAGATAAAGCCTAGATAGAAGGACAGCACTCTACTATCTGAGCTACACAGCGTCCCTATCATTACATTATTATTATTATTATTATTATTATTATTATTATTATTATTATTATTATTATTATTATTATATACATGTGGCACCGTACTAGTATTAAATCTTGGAAGTAGTTTTCCATGGTGTCCCACTTCTACCCCAGGCAAATGCCGGGATTGTTCCTAACCTAAGGCCACGGCCGCCTTCTGCCCAATAATCACCTGAATCACAAATACCCACAATACTACAGAAACCACAAAAATAAAGGTTATGAGACAAATTCTACACACACCCAACTACATGGGGGTTATGACCACACTCGCCAAGCCTCTCATACGAAACAATATCAAATATTTTACGTCCATCTTAAATGCTACTGTAGTTCTGAACAGACGACGGGATGTCGGAATTTTGGCCCCCTGTATTTCTATCACGTGCCAGAAGCCAACTACACATCAGGGCTGATTATCGAAATTATTTTATCCTTTTCATCAACATCAATCAATGACTGCCACACTTACAATGTAGGCTACACAATTTTACCGGTCCAAATATACCAAGCCATTATGTGAAGTTCCAACAACAACACAATTTGCTTACGTAGGGGTTTTATAAGACGAGTGCAGCTATCCTCATATCAGCTGGTACCCTCTCCTTCTAAACAGGAAGGTCAATGCTGCGATTATGCAAAAGTGTCTCGCCCCGCCCTAGGCACGCCTCAAACTACCATGTCCTGCCCCAAGTACCTCAGACTTGGATTGCACCTTCTGCATGAACAGTTACTGGAAAACCAACAAACATTAATGTTTTAATGTTTAATTTTCATTTTAAGGATGAGTGACATATTTTTTACCTAGGAAGTTTGGAATAGTTTCTTCTGCTACCAGTGTAACGGTCGTCACGTATATCAATTACACCCTGTATATATATAACTGTTTAGAAGATATTTGAGAGGAACAATATGTAGGTGCCTATCCCTGTATTGTGATCATTTAGAAGAAATATTTGAAAAATTACTCAAAACAGTCTTGGTGCTACAAATAATGCCATTTGGATGTGTACGTCTTAACCATGTTATTAGCAAGAGTTCAAAGTTAACTCAAGTTATATGAACTCACAGGCCGTCCAAAGTGCATTGGGGACAGCAATCTAAGTTTCTCAGACCGCAGTGTCGAGAACAGAGTCGTGTGGTATTGACTCCAGGTAAGCAACTTGTCCCGTCTCTGCAATACACGTCTGGTAGCTTACACTCGGCCTCAGAATCCCTGAAATATGAGCGGAGTGAATTGACAACCCATTCTAGCAGGGTTAATTTCATGTCTCAAGCAAGCCTAATATCAAGACATTAGGCTCAGTCATTGGTTTAATTGGAACCATTTTTAAAAGTCTCCTTATTAACGTACAATAGTTAAACACAGATGATGATGATGATAATTGTTATTTTGAGAGGCCTAACATCTAGGTTATCGCCCCTAATGGTCTGGGTGATAGCGAAAAAGACAATGAAACGGAAACCATATCGAAAATTACTTACAAAATGGAACTCAGATTGAAACGACTCACAAAATGTAGAGTGGAAACTCTTACAAAAGGTAATTTAGAAGGAAAATACTCTCAAATGGAATAGATTGAAAAATACGCACAAAATGTAGATTTGGTTCAAAATACTTACAAAATTCAATGTAGAATCGAAATACTGACAACATGCAATTGAAATTCAAAATACTTACAAAATGCAATTGAAATTGAAAATACGTAGCCTACAAAATGCAATTGGGATTCAAAATACTTACAAAATGCAATAGAAATTGAAAATACACAATGCAATAATTTAGGTTGAAAATGCCATACCAGATTCAAAATAATCACAAAATGCTATTGAAATCAAAATAGTTACAATATGAAATGGAAATTGAAAATACTTACAAAATGTAATTTAAATTCAAAAATATTCATTTGGATTGATAATGCTTACAAAATACAATTTAGACTGAAATTACTTACAAAATGTAATTTAGATTCAAAATACTCACAAAATGCAATTGAGAATCAAAATACTTACAAAATGCCCATTCTACAAAATGCAATTTAGATTGAAAATACTTGCAAAATGCGGTTTAGGTTGAATATACTTACAAAATGCAATGGAATTTCAGAAAACTCACAAAAATGGTACTCCTACATTCAAAGACTTACGAAAACGCAATGTAGATTTTCAATCCTTACAAAATGCTATTGAGGTTGAAAATACTGGCGAAATGCAATTTATATTGAAAATACTTACAAAATGCAACTTAGATTGAAGATACCTACAAAATGACGTAGTGTAGAGTCAAAATATTCACAAAATGGAATTTAGATACACGGGGAGCCAATTCACAAAAACAGTGCGGGAATCTTAAAGAGAAAAGAAAAATGATGAAAAGAAAAAGAAGGATGATTCCTAAAAGAATGAGGGATCAGGAAAGTTGAGAGAAGGGTCAATTTAGGCGGGAATGGACGACTCCATAGGGCTCGGATACCTAATACCGTCGGAGTCGGAAGAGAACAAGAGTTGACCAAGAGAGGTCAACAGGAAAGAAGACCGAGAGGAGCACGGCACAAGTAAATGGCAGCAATGCCGGACTCAGATGAGTTCCCGTGGTCGCCAACCCACGTCCCACTAGTTGTGAGCCTCCGGGGGGAGTTAATCACAAATGAGTACAGCCCTTAACAGAAACTTCTCGACGGGATCTATACTCGACATTGGAAATCAGACACAGACAACAAAGTAGAATGACAAGATCATTTTATAAACAAGAAGTTCCGTGACGAACTGAAGAGCCTACTTTTCTAAAATTTAAGATTCATGCCAATCTATATAGACATATCTTGAATACTGACGAGCTTATGTTGGTAATATCGAAACTTCTAATTAGTTCAAAATATACCTGCTATAATGTAGCCTAATAGAACACTACAGTTGGCAGCCCTGGTGGCTGAATATATTGTTAGTTCCATCTCTTAAGGTACAGAATACAAAATTTGGTTGAAGTCGAATGGATAGCATGGACGTTACATGCAGTTATACATTGGATATATCAGCGCGCGTAAAATGATGTTGGCAACAATGCCATGCATGTGTTGGTCAGAAATAATCCGAAATATTAAGGAACTCTTGTAATGCCAATTTTGGATGAAATCCATTTGTTAGCATAGAAGTTACATCTATTTTAAAATTGGACCTATCAACAGGCTTAGAGTTATGTTGGCAGCACTGACGTATATGGTGACGTTGATACCAAATGCGTCCAAACAGGACCAAAGCTGTTCTTCTCTTCTTGGCAGCCAAAGGACCAACACCGGTGGACATCCCTCGAAGAATGACGAATGTGTATGGGACAGCAAGTCTGTCGAAAACAATCGTTGTGGAATGATGCACCATGTTCATATTCTGGGAATCATTGATTTGGTTGGTTGCTTCTTTAGTTTAGGGGCGGCGACAACTTTAGTTGTGTGTAGAATCTGTCTGAAAACCGGTGTTAATTGTGATGACTGTTTTAGTGTGTGTTGCATGTTTTACTTCAACTGAGGACTGCAGACGATAATTTCAATTAGTTCCTACTTTTGATACCAAATGCTACCGTCCACGACACCTAACCTGCGGACTAGGCTACTAGATGCCATCGCAGTCAGCACCTGGTGGCAAACGTTGGAACTAATATAGCGTTATCAATTCTAACCTACACATTTTGGCTTCACACAAGTGTAGTTAGTGGAAGGTTCTTTTTGATGCCATAAAACTATGACATGGGACCGTCAGCTTTGCTTCCTCTTCGAAGGAAGGCATACTGAGGGATTTTTAACGCTCTAAAAATTCAGACGACTTAGGCCGGGTTTGAACCTGCGACCTTGGACATAGAAGCTCAGCATGCTATCAAATACGCCACCCAAAGTACACGGGGCTACATGACCGCGTTGTCGCAGCCCCTAAACTGAGGAACAAACCAAACAGAATCTGTCTGATAACCGGTGTTAATTGTGATGGCTGTATTAGTGTCTGTTATCTGTTTTTAATTCAAGTAAGGACTGCAGACAATAATTTCAAGTAGTTCCACCTTTCGCTACCAAATGCTACCGTCCACAACACCTAGCTGTGAAGTTGGCTACTTCTAGATGCCTTCGCAACCAGCACCTGGTGACGAACTTTGGAACTTAAGAGCATAAATGAAACCTAATCTACAAATTTTGCTTCACACAAGTTTAGTTAGTTGAAGGTTCTTTTACATGCCATACATCTATGACATGGGCCCATGGGTCCACCAGCTTTACTTCCCCTCCAAAGGAAGGCATACTGAGGGATTTTAACGCCCTTAATACCTCTTCGTTTGTAACCCTATCTACCCATCTGATCTCCATCATTCTCCTGTAACACCACATTTCAAACGCTTCAATTCTCCACTATCACAACAAAAGCCCAAGCATAAAACCCAACCAAAATCAAAATAAATATTTTTTGGGTATCGACAACATTTACTTTATTCACAGAAAACATTAAACAAACAAAATTAATTTTCACTAATTAACCATTCATAGCACATTACAAGGAGCCTAGTTTATAGGCACCAGGCTCTATATTTTTTCCAATACCTCCGTATCGCCTTAATACGGAGGGAGCTTAGCATGAGAGTAGTGGATATTTCCTTTCACGGTAAGTGCAAATCTTAGTACACACATCAAATAAAGTTTTGCATCACCTCGGTTCCAAGAGTTCCGGAACCGTTAAATACAAAGGGAATAGAGATCAACACAAACAACATTTCAGCTCGTTTTATTGCTCATGAGACCCACACATTGCATGTTGTACCATCATACAGCTAGACTTTCAGCATTTGTGGTCCAGATTGCAGTACACACCACTACCTCTAATACCCAGTAGCACGTCCTCTTGCATTGATGCATGCCTGTATTCGCCGTGGCATACTATCCACAAGTTCATCAAGACACTGTTGGTCCAAATTGTCCCACTCCTCAGCGACAATTCGGCGTAAATCTCTCAGAGTGGTTGGTGGGTCAAGACGTCCATAAACAGCCCTTTTCAACATATCCCAGGCATGTTCGATAGGGTTCATGTCTGGCGAACATGCTGGCCACTGTAGTCGAGCGATGTCGTTATCTTGAAGGAACGCATTCACAAGATGTGCACGATGAGGTCGAGAATTGTCGTCCATGAAGACAAATGCCTCTCCAATATTCTGCCGATATGGTTGCACTATGGGTCGGAGGATGTCATTCAGGTATCGTAAAGCCGTTTCGGAGCCTTCCATGACCACCAGTGGCGTACGTCGGCCCCACATAATGCCACCCCAAAACATCAGGGAACCACCACCTTGCTGCACTCGCTGGACAGTGTGTCTAAGACGTTCAGCCTGACCAGGGTGCCTCCAAACACGTCTCCGACGATTGTCTGGTTGAAGGCATATGCGACACTCATCGGTGAAGAGAACGTGATGCCAATTCCGTGGGGTCCATTCAGCATGTTGTTGGGCCCATCTGTACCGCGCTGCATGGTGTCGGGGTTGCAAAGCTGGACCTCGCCATGGACGTCGGGAGTGAAGTTGCGCATCATGCAGCCTATTGCGCACAGTTTGAGTTGAAACACGACGTCCTGTGGCTGAACGAAACGCATTATTCAACATGGTGGCATTGCTGTCAGGGTTCCTCCGAGCGGCAATCCGTAAGTAGCGGTCATCCACTACAGTAGTAGCCCTTGGGCGGCCTGAGCGAGGCCTGTCATCGACAGTTCCTGTATCTCTGTACCTCCTCCATGTCCGAACAACATCGCTTTGGTTCACTCTGAGACGCCTGGAAACTTCCCTTGTTGAGAGCCCTTCTTGACACAAAGTAACAATGCGGACGCGATCGAACTGCGGTATTGACCTTCTAGGCATGGTAGAACTACAGACAACATGAGCAGCGTACCTTCGTCCTGGTGGAATGACTGGAACTGATCGGCTGTCGTACCCCCTCCGTCTAATAGGCCCTGCTCTTGCATGGTTGTTTACATCTTTGAGCAGTTTTAGTGACATCTATGAACAGTCAAAGGGACTGTATCTTGGATACAATATACACAGTCAACATCTATATGCCGGAGATCTGGGAACCGAGGTGATGCAAAACTTTTTTGATGTGTGTACTTATAATTTTTCGACACGTGTGTATGGCTAGAAGTATGGTTTAGATTCACAATTTGACCCGATAGGTGGAATGAACACGATTTTAGAACCACAATTTACACACAGTAGCCTATTTTAGAACCACATTCCCTGCAGTCAAAAACAGTCGTCATCGAAACTGCTAGCTTTAGTGTAAGCTGAAGTCTTTGGACTGTTTGTTCTGCACGATAGGCCGGTATTACACTATCAAAGAAATTTGACATGTCGCCTCCGTAGCGTAGCGATCAGCATGGTTAGCTGCCGCCCCGGAGGTCCTGGGTTCGATTCCCGGCTCTGCCATGAAATTTGAAGAGTGGTATGAGGACTGGAACGGGGTCTACTCAGCCTCGGGTGTTCCAAATGAGTAGAGGGAGATCAATTCCCACCTCAGCCATCCTCGAAGTGTTTTTCCGTGTGGTTTCCCACTTCGTCTTCGGGAAAATGCCGGGATGGTACCTTCTTCAAGGCCACGGCCGCCTCCTTCCCTTTTCCTTGCCTATCCATCCTGACCCTCCATTACCTTCCCTCATGAGGCCCCTGTTCGCTTTGCAGGTGAGGCCACCTGGGTGAGGTGCCAATCACACCTCACCAGTTGTATCCACTCCGATTAGATGTTCCCAGCTCTAGGACATTGCCCGTAGAGGCGGTAGTGGTGAGTTCTCTCGCTGAGTCCGTGGGTTCCACCAACCTGGAGGGTAAACGACTAAAAAAAAACCACATTAAATTCACTACTATTCACGGTTTATTTCAGCCTATTTAACTATTTAATTCCTCTTTGTATCTTGAAATGCGCGTCCTTTATGTGCAGCACATACAACCTCGGCTATTTTTACCTACAGTTTATATCTGTTATTTATGTTTTACATTGTATACCATTTATTATGTTACATATTATGTAACATTTCATGCATTTCACACTCTGATATGAGCATATTTGCTGTGGTAATATTCCAGCTGTTATGATCCGCCATTTTGGTTTGAATTTTTTATCAAAGTTAGCATGATGCTCATACATTTTATAAAAGAAATTTTATAAAACCACCTTTTATAAAAGATTTCCCCATTACACTGTCATATATTTTATAAAAGATCGTTTATCAAAGATCTTTGACAATTTTCTTTGATAGTGCAATACCGGCCTTAGAGCCACCTGGTTGCAACCTGAGCACCTACCGCCGTACCTTACACTTCGCCCGTGGTACAAAAATATGTTTTGTACTATACTGTAGGTGGCGGTGATATCGAATTCATGTGTTTGTCTCTGCACGTTAGTGCGTTTCAACAAAGTCCCGTATGCATTCATATACCATTCATCCGATTGCAATGAAACTTAGTTGAGATGTTGAGTGCACACCAGGGAAGGTTTCTAGGTTATTAAATCCATTTTACAATAGGTGGCGCACGCTTATATTCAACAAATGAGCAACGACGGGTGAAGCGTTTCAACAACGTCCCGTATGCGTTCATATACCATTCGTTCGATAGCGATGAAACTTGGGTGAAATGTTGTGTACACTCCAGGAAAGGTTTGTAGCTCAATGAATCAAATTTACAATAGGTAGCGCACGAGTAGATTCAACAAATGAGCGACGACGCGTGGAGCATTTCAACTATTTCACTGACATAATTTTAATTTACGTAGGGATTATACCTGTGCTTTGTTGATGGTTATCGAGAATGTGAGTCGCACCGGAAACACATAAACTGCGCAAACTGTAAAAAAAAATAGACTGCACTCATTTCTAAGCCAATTTTCATTTATGACAAAATTGGCTTTTTAGGTCACCTTTTGTCCCTGTGTGTGTGTGTGTGTGTGGGCGTGTCCTTAATATAATCCAAACGGCTGGAGTGATTACAATGAAACTGGCTGAAGTCAGAGTACCATTTTGTCCGACACCGACTGTGGCCTTAAAATTTTATTACGTCTCACCAATCCAACACGGTGACTGTGGAAAATATTTCACCAGTATTCCATATTTCCGAAACTATTACTGATATCACCCTGAAATTTTGTACGAAGATAAAGGGCACCACTAAACGTTCACCTATGTAACTTTCAAAAACATGTTAACTACAAAACAAACATGGCAGCCAAGCGAATTTGAACAAATTAAATAGACTTTTTTCGCGATTTAACCATCCAAGCGCAGTGAAACTTGGTACAGCAAATGTTTATATATATTGTAATGCACTGGCCTCTAAATTTATTCAATTGTTGAAATAATTTCAAGATGACAGGTGTGCGAAATTTTAAAATTAAGTTATTATTTCTTGTGTCCTAATCATGCGATCGAAGTGAACGTTCGAATATTGAACCTACGCAATAATCTTTATCTAATAGTTTATGGTTCTATGGCCTACATATATTAAAATCCAACATGGCCACCATCTGAAATATTTAGACGGTTCGCAATATCTATTACTCTATGACAACAATCAAACTGAAATTATGTATGCTGATAAAGGCTATTTACATTAGTTTACCTATTGGGCATTCAATAACCTGGTGAGCACAAATCCATCATGACGGCGACGCGAAACATAAATATTTAAATGGACATATCTCCCGATTTAACATTCCGAGCACAGTGAAACTTGGTACGGTAAATGGTTAAACAAATTTCAATCCACTGGCATCTAATTTAATTCAATTGTTTTCATAACCAAGGAATGGCAGTTGTGCGAAATTTGAAATCCCGTTCCTATTTCTTGTGTCCTAATCAAGCGATTAAAGTTTGAATACTACACCTACACAATAATCTTCATGTAATAGTACATAACTCTATGACCTACGTAGGCCTATATAAAAACAAATATGGCGATCATCTGAAATATTTTGACGGTTCTCAATATCTACAAATTTACTAACTATTACAGCAATCAAACTGATATTTTGTTTGTTGATAGAGGTAATTTCTTAACATAAGTAGGACATATGAAAATACACTATAATAGTTCTTCACGGAACTACTTGTTTGTAGCGTCATATGACACTCCTATTGTAAAATGGATTTACTAATTCAGAAATTTTCGTGAGCTTGCACAACAGCTGACCAAAGTTCATTTGTAAAAATGGCTCACGCCCCTTTTATTATAACATTGATTTTCTAATTCAGAAACGATCGCGGGCGTGCTCCACTACAACTCACCAAAGTTTATTTGTTAAAAAGATTGACGCATCGAAACTCATTTGTTGGAAACTCGCGCGCAACCAACTGTGAAATAAATTTACTAATTCGGAAACTTTCGTGGGCGTGAACACAACAAGTAACCACATTCCATTTGTTGAAACGAATGCGCGCCAACACCCATTTGTTTAAATAACTCGTGCGCCACCTATTTTAAATGGATTCATTATTTCATTAACATTCGCGGGAGTGGGCGAAACAACTCATCCAAGTTCATTTATTGAAACGATTCGCGCGTCAAAGAACATTTGTTGAAACTAATTGTGCGCCTATTATCAAATGGATTTACTAATATCTACAGAAACCTTCGTGGGAGAGGGCACAACAAGTCTACAAAGTTTTGTCACAATCAGATGAATGGTATGGTAATATGATTGCATCAGGACTTTGTTGAGACGACTCGAGCGCCATGTATTGAAAATTGGATTCAGAAATCTCGCCAAAGTTCATTTGTTGAAACGGCCTTCTATTGTAAAACGGATTTACTAATTCAAAAACTTTCGCGGGAGTGCGCGCTCAAAATTTCATCGCAATCCAATGAATGGTATATGAACGAATACGGGACTCTGTTCAAACGATTCATGTGCCAACACTCTTTTGTTGAATCTACTCGTGCGCCTTGTATTGTAAATTGGATTTAGTGATTCAGATATATTCGCAGGAGTGTGCACAACAACTCACCCAAGTTCATTTCTTGAAACGATTCGTGCACCAAAAGCCATTTGTTGGGGGTACTTGTGCGCCATCTGTTATAAAATAGATAAACTAATTCAGAAACCTACGCGAGAGTGTACACAAATTCATCAAAGTTTTATCGCAATCACATGAATGGTATATGAACTCAAAAAGGACTTTGTTGAAATGACTCGCGCTCCATGCATTATAAATTTGATTTAGTGATTCAGAAATCGTCGCCTCCGTAGCGTAGCGGTCAGCATGATTAGCTGCCGCCCCAGAGATCCTGGGTTCGATTCCCGGCTCAGCCACGAAATTTGAAAAGTGGTATGAGGGCTGGAACGGGGTCAACTCAGCCTCGGGTGTTCCAAATGAGTAGAGGGGATTCGATTCCCACCTCAGCCATCCTCGAAGTGGTTTTCCGTGGTTTCCCACTTCGTCTTCGGGCAAATGCCGGGATGGTACTGTCCCCGTTTACCCGGATAGTAGGCTGTCAGATATCCGCCCCCTCAATCGGATTGCCAATAATCCACCGCGCCGGCTCAGCTACACCAATGAAAATGGCACTGACAGATACTACCGAGATTTGAGCACAGAAGTTAACAAGGAATTATTGTGGAACACACCAAAATAGACGGGGGTTCATACTTACCTCTACTTACCTCTTATAAATATCTCGGGGATTGGGTTGACAACAGGATCTCTAAAGTATGCTCCCACAATAATCTTCACCATGACATTTAAAAATGAACCAGAACGAAGGCAAGAACTTTGAACTGTACAAAAGCTTTATTTCAAATAAAGGGTATGACTTTAACAACTCAACAAAATAAATGTGGCTATCAGTAGCCCATGTCAATCTGACTATCTCCTCCTGTAGGACTTGCAAAGTTAGCATACAACATGTTAGCTCCCCCGAGCTCAAAATAACGTAATATTTAGAACACATTTGGACTGGATAAGGAAGTCAGGA
Source organism: Meconema thalassinum (assembly GCA_946902985.2). Lineage (NCBI taxonomy): Eukaryota > Metazoa > Arthropoda > Insecta > Orthoptera > Tettigoniidae > Meconema > Meconema thalassinum. The sequence goes on along the minus strand of OX336390.1, from coordinate 848,773,720 downwards.
TGAGACACATTTATAGAGCATTTGTTTTCTTTTAATAAACATGACACTTGTATTTATAGGCGCAAGGCCACAATGCAGACGACCTCGTCCGCTGATAACCAGTTGTCTGGCCAGCTGCCATCTACCCTTCAACCTGACGTACACCTGTCAAATGGGCTCACTTGTCAAGCCACGTTGCGTAAGAATACAGCACTCTCAAAAGCTTTAAATGTCTGCAAGACATCACAAATATTGTTACGCAAATCTTTCAAATGCTTTACTCACATACCACTGGATTATTCTGACAATCCCTAAACTTGTTTAGTTATCATCCAAATGTTTAATAAGCATTGTTTAGAGTATAAAACAAACCCTTAAATGTTTATAACAAAACTCATAAATGTTTATGACAATTAGAAATTGTTTATAATATAGTTAAAGACAAAAAGAATTTTAAACACGCCTCTAACATTACTTCCGTTCCACATTATTGTTAAAGATATTTACATTATTTATTTACAATATTAACATTTAAATTATTCAAATTATTAATTTGAGAAATACATTAACCACATGTTCATCCGGTTGGTAATTTCATAATCGTGTCAATATAATCGACCAATGAAGGTTAGTTATACATATTAATGTCACATTCTGGTTTAATAAAGGTTTAATAATTATAATTATTTGTGACGGTAATCTTCATTCAAAATCTTATCTCAAATTCTTTCAATACTCTTGTTAATTATAACAGTAAATTCACTTGATTAATTTTCAAAGGACAAATAGAATACACTCCTGCGGTAAATACGTCGCTTATAAAAAATGCACAAAACTGCATTAAAATTAGGCCCAAAATTCATCATATATTAATATATACGCCATCAAAATCTTCCACAGAATTTACAAAAGCCTCCACTAACAAATTCTTTAACATCATTAATTACTGTGGGAACCTCCTTCATTTACTTCAAGGGCATTATACATCAGCGACTTTCAACACGTTCGCTGCACTAGCGATTATACATTCATAGTTCCACTTCAAAAATTCTTATAATCATTAATTGTTTCAAAACTGTTGTCATTTAACCTTCGTGGATTTCATTCATGAATCGAAATGAAGTAAAAATTTGCCAATCACAAACAAATTTAATAGTGAATACGCTTATATACGCCTCTCTGGTCTATCAAAATTTAAGATTATCATCTTCAAAGTATTGTAGTATAAAAATACTATCATCAAACAAAGTGCGACTAAACTGCAAAATAGTCGAATAGAATCCAATTAGACTGTGGAATGCAAACATTATTATTCAAATCTCTAATTGAGAAAAAACTCCTAACAAAAGTTCACGACTTTAATGCATTCAATAATTCATAATTAAAGTTCATCTTTCACAAAATTGTCTATGATGCAATGGTCGTTCATAACTGACGATAAATGTCTGTGTTGCTATCAATTTCAAATAACGACTAGTATTTCCAAGATCGTCGACAACGCAAGAGATTTTAACGCTCTAAAATCATTTAAATGTTCTTCCTTCTTGATGATGACAGAAAATTGGTCAAAGTAATTAAACTGGGGTAGAAATTACTTTAATAAAGAGACACGCTGTCTGAAGTTAAATCTGCCATGAAAATCATTAACTTATAGTCAAATCGTGACTACCAAAAATAAGCAAATTATTGAAAAATCTAAATATCAGTCTCAACTGATCCAAAATCATTTAACTATGCCCATGACATAACCATGTCTTAATAAATCGTCGAAAAAGGCATAACTCATAAAGGTGTACTGAGAATAGGAATCTCAAACAAGAATATAGGGCAAAATACATGAGGACAGAAAATATGGGAAAATGGTTGCTCAGATATTGCTACAAACTCAAATACAATAAACGTTCACGACTACCTTATCTGCCGATTGAAGTTCCAGAGGAAAATTCCCCAAAGAAGACTGCTGATGGATCCATTTCACCAAGTTAAAGCTGAGCTCCATCCTCGAAACAGGAAACAGCACCCTCGGAGAATCGAACTGCTTCCTCCTCCGGAAATTGCACTGCTCCATGAAGACGAAAGACATCCTTCCGGCAAAATTCTTCTTTGTGAGTCGGGACTACCCTGACCTCTCTTGAAAAATCCCTGAAGATCTTGTAGAAAATCGCCATGAAGTTTTTGTAGTATTTTCCATTGAAATATTCATATTCAGTGAGTATGAAATCGTTTTCATTGCTGTTTGATAGTATTCAGCGTTGAGCCACGAAACATGGGTGTAGATGGTTGGTCACCACATGTCCGCTTGTATGGAATGGCAATTAGCGAAGTTCCATGTTGCTATCTTACTCCAACGATGTATGTCCCAATTGCATTAAAGTCCTTTAGCCTTCCATCTTCTCTTCGGTTATGGTGATAGAAGAACAAACTGCCTTATTAAACTGCTCCATAATACTGTAGCGTTGTGTCACAAAAGCAATCAGAAGTCTCCCTGTTATACTAGCAGTGTCAGCCGTAGCGTAGGATCCGGCGATACAAAGTGCTTCTCAGGAGGCGAGAAAATCACTTTTGTCAGACGTCTAAAAGTGCTAATATCTTCGAAAATAATTCCTTGAAATTGTTCAAATTTACTACACTGCTTAATGTAGCACTGCCCAATAGGATTAGCTTATAGGCAACCGCTAACTGTTCATAGCCACTCTTGTAGATGCGTTATAATGTGCGTTTTAACTTCACCTAGTTTTACTCACAGTAAACTTGCACTGCTTGTCTACTTGAATCTCGTTTTATGCGGTGGCTTCACCACGCGTTATAAAGACGACTCTTTCTACTAATATCACTCGACGTTTCACCAAAACGACTATATAAGCACTGATACTGACGATTTGAGATATGCGATATGAGATCTGACGATTGAGATCTGACGATTGAGACTCCTCTCTTCTGCGCAAGGCCTTTTATAAACTTCATAAGGGGCGTATCCATCCCTTCCATAGCGTGTTACTGCGTCATCGCTCAAAGTTCCAACTTCGTCAATACATGACCGATTTTCAAAATTCAAAAACTGAAAATAAATTTCACCAAAATTCCAAATCAATGCCTCAACTGCAAATGGATTTCCACAATCCTACATTCCAAAAAGTATTAAGAATATCATAGTTTCAGCAATCTCCGTCTTCCTTCAAACAATCGTTGATTGGTTCGAGCCTCCCCTCCAATAGCGTAATTTCTTCCTCAGCATGATTCCACGTTTCCTGCGACTGCGTCGTAAATCTCGGATCTTTCTCGAATAAATGCTGACGTCATTGAGAATCTCAGCTCAAGCAGCCTGCTGGTATAACGTCTGCGTCATCCGTGCTTACGTCATGACTACCCACGTCATAACTATGACAGCCTTAACTTTCTTTATAATTTCCAATATAGCCACCGTAGTCTCGCTATAATTCAATTACGGGGGCATTCTCCCCTCACCACGTTTTAAAAACAGTTGCAAATTGTTTTTAAACTCAGTGTTACAAGTATCTCAACTCTCTTGAACACGTAAATTGAATTATTACTGGTTTACTCTAGTATGATATTTCCTCTATGTTCCTTAATCATAAATCTCTTCTACTCTGGGTTGTGTGTGGTTAAATGCATTCTCTCCTCTCTACTTTCTCTTCTGTCCAGTATTTCTATTTTCTAAGTTCTGCTGGACTGTCGAAGGTCCAGGATCGATCACAACATCCTGCCTTTTCTTTTGATTTTCGGCTTCTTTTTCCCGTAACTCTTTTAGGTATTGCTGGCTTTCCCTCTCTCTTTCCTGATACTGATCGGGTGTCATAACCTGACCTTGAGAATTTTGATTTCTATTTTGGTTCTGGTTATTTCTATTATAATTTCTGTTATAACCATTATTGTTGTAGTATCTGCCTCTTCCATTGTTGTAATTGCCTCGATTATAGTTCCAGCCTCTTCTCTGTTGATACGGACGGTAACCTTGCGATCTGTTATTTCTAAACTGATTATTCCTGTGAGGACCTACATTGTCAGTTTTCTCTTCATCTGGCTTGTCAGTTTGTTGGACTTGGTCCATATATACCGTATTTATTTCTTTGAAGTCATGCCTTTGACCTTTCTGTACCACGTTAGGCATTGGACTTGTGTAGTCTAACCTCCTCAGTAATTCATCCATGCTGGTCAAATCCCTTATGTTTGACGAAATGATTAGTCTCCTCACCTCCACAGGTAGCATACGAGAAATCGCATCAATTAATTGCTCCGTTGACAAAGGGGGTTGCAAAAATCTCAAGCGGGACAATTGACTCGTAAAGAAATCAGCGTACCGCGTTGGAAGAGTACCTGAGTATTTTCTTGAATAAACCTCCGCTCTTAACGAATTCTGCGCTTCGATGGACCAAAATCGTTTGATTAGCGCCTCTGCAAACTCGTCAAAGTTACTGAACGTGTATCTAAATGCGCAAAACCATTCAAGTGGTCCTCCAATCAAAAATCTCTCCACTATCTTCATCTCTCTCTCTCTGGGAATGTGAGCTTCGATGAAATAATCTTTGAGGTTCCTGACATATTCTATAGGCGTTAAACTGTCAGTGTTGCTGAATTTTTGCGGTTTGTCTTCAAAATTTCTTATGACCGTGACATTCCTCGGATATGAATCCGGGTAGTTTTTCCCACTATCTCGATAGTTCCACTCAGGTTCCATATTCCTCTCGTCATCTTCCTCCCTGAATCTGGATATACGTTCTTCAGGAGTCACGTCTCTCTCTTCTGGATCTAGGTTATATCTTCTGGCATAATTCCTATTGGTTTCGCAAGCCAAGCCTACTGTATCCTTGTCAGTAATCTCCGTTAAGACTTTCTTGATTAACTCCTCTTTGTAGGTCTCCATCAAACTAGCTTCTCCTAGCTTAAAATTTTGCAGTTTACTCGTCGTTTCATTCACATCAGAGACAACTTTATGAATCTGTTCCTCTAATGCAGATTTTAATGCTTGCACATCCTGACCTAATTGTGTTCTATCTTCTACTTGTCTCTCGGATAGCGAATCCATCCTGACGCTTAAATCTTTCCTAATCTGTACTACTTCATTGTTAATATCTATTTGAGTACTGGCAAGTTTTCTTTCAATACGTTCTTGAATTTGGGTTACATGTTCCCCACTTGACCTATTCCACTCGTCTTTCCATACTGCTACATTTGCCGTTAACATTTCTGCTATGTCTACATCGATATCTTCTTTAAGTAATCTATTATGGTCTAATACCTGGGTTCTCATGACCTCTACATCAAACTTTAAACCTGCTAAAGATGCTGTCGTTCTAACTGACTCATCAACTAGCCTAGTCGTTAATGCACTTATATTACGTGTACAAATTGTTTTCGAATTTTCTATTTCTTCCCTGACTTTATTTACATCAGTTTGGACTTTAGCAATATCTACGAAAACTGTGTTGACCTCTACTTGATTTTTATTTATGTCACTTTGCATCTCATTTACATCCGAATGAATGTTATTAATATCAACCTGAACATTGGACACATCAGTTCTAACATTTTGGATTCCTCTTTGGACTTCCTCAACCTAGTCTTGGACAGTCGGAACATCATTTTTAACAACAACTACCTCAGCCCTAGCACAAGAAATATCACTTCGGACATTAGCAACAACTAAATTCAACATTGTAAGATCTTTATGCACATTAGACACATCTATTTTAACATTGGACACGTCTGAGCGCATGTCAGTTACAGCATTCTCGATTCCTTGGGTATTAATCTGTAAACGCGACATATTATCCTCTAAGTTAGCAGAACTGGTCTGGAGAATTTTCATATTAGCAGACAAATTACTAGCATTCTCCTCCATTCGACTAGTACTCTCCTCCATCCGACTAGTATTCCTAGCTTCCATCTCCTTTATACTGCTATTCAGGCTTGCTGTCAAATTAGCAGACATCTCCTCTAACATCTTCCTCAAACTTTCGTCTGCCATTACATTATTATTCAAAATTATAGACTGCTGTAGGGACATACATCAAAAGAGCAAAATAACAACATCTGAGCAACACTTTTCACCATATATAAATTTGATCAATTTTCTGTCTTAAATCTAACTTATAACTACCTTATAATTAACCTTCGAAGACACTTCATGTTGAAACAAACTCAAGCACATGTTCAAATTTCCTTGGTCCATTTTAAAATATCCTAACACAAATAATTTACATTTACAATCCAAATAATTTAATTTTATCTTTAATATGACTAAAATGTCATTAGCCGGTCAAATAAAATAAGATTCCAGATCATAGGCGATTTTTCTAAGTTTCCAGCCTATTTAACCTTTCTCAAGTTGTATAAGATCTGATCTTTTCTGAGTGTAATTTTCCTACTACAATACAACATTTAATTCCTATATAATCACACTCTTAAATTCTACAATTGGCCAAGACATCTAACAAAGAATCAACCTCTTTATTTGAGTCTAATCGATCCACACGTTTTAGGTTTGCCAATCCTACTGGCGTTCAACCTGGTGATCCACTTATGTTGAATCATCCCCACGTTTTAGGGTCGCCAATCCTTCTGTCCCCGTTTACCCGAATAGTAGGCTGTCAGATATCCGCCCCCTCAATCGGATTGCCAATAATCCACCGCGCCGGCTCAGCTACACCAATGAAAATGGCACTGACAGATACTACCGAGATTTGAGCACAGAAGTTAACAAGGAATTATTGTGGAACACACCAAAATAGACGGGGGTTCATACTTACCTCTACTTACCTCTTATAAATATCTCGGGGATTGGGTTGACAACAGGATCTCTAAAGTATGCTCCCAAAATAATCTTCACCATGACATTTAAAAATGAACCAGAACGAAGGCAAGAACTTTGAACTGTACAAAAGCTTTATTTCAAATAAAGGGTATGACTTTAACAACTCAACAAAATAAATGTGGCTATCAGTAGCCCATGTCAATCTGACTATGTCCTCCTGTAGGACTTGCAAAGTTAGCATACAACATGTTAGCTCCCCCGAGCTCAAAATAACGTAATATTTAGAACACATTTGGACTGGATAAGGAAGTCAGGATGAGACACATTTATAGAGCATTTGTTTTCTTTTAATAAACATGACACTTGTATTTATAGGCGCAAGGCCACAATGCAGACGACCTCGTCCGCTGATAACCAGTTGTCTGGCCAGCTGCCTTCTACCCTTCAACCTGACGTACACCTGTCAAATGGGCTCACTTGTCAAGCCACGTTGCGTAAGAATCCAGCACTCTCAAAAGCTTTAAATGTCCGCAAGACATCACAAATATTGTTACGCAAATCTTTCAAATGCTTTACTCACATACCACTGGATTATTCTGACAATCCCTAAACTTGTTTAGTTATCATCCAAATGTTTAATACGCATTGTTTAGAGTATAAAACAAACCCTTAAATGTTTATAACAAAACTCATAAATGTTTATAACAATTAGAAATTGTTTATAATATAGTTAAAGACAAAAAGAATTTTAAACACGCCTCTAACATTACTTCCGTTCCACATTATTGTTAAAGATATTTACATTATTTATTTACAATATTAACATTTAAATTATTCAAATTATTAATTTGAGAAATACATTAACCACATGTTCATCCGGTTGGTAATTTCATAATCGTGTCAATATAATCGACCAATGAAGGTTAGTTATACATATTAATGTCACATTCTGGTTTAATAAAGGTTTAATAATTATAATTATTTGTGACGATAATCTTCATTCAAAATCTTATCTCAAATTCTTTCAATACTCTTGTTAATTATAACAGTAAATTCACTTGATTAATTTTCAAAGGACAAATACAATACACTCCTGCGGTAAATACGTCGCTTATAAAAAAAATGCAGAAAACTGCATTAAAATTAGGCCCAAAATTCATCATATATTAATATATACGGCATCAAAATCTTCCACAGAATTTACAAAAGCCTCCACTAACAAATTCTTTAACATCATTAATTACTGTGGGAACCTCCTTCATTTACTTCAAGGGCATTATACATCAGCGACTTTCAACACGTTCGCTGCACTAGCGATTATACATTCATAGTTCCACTTCAAAAATTCTTATAATCATTAATTGTTTCAAAACTGTTGTCATTTAACCTTCGTGGATTTCATTCATGAATCGAAATGAAGTAAAAATTTGCCAATCACAAACAAATTTAATAGTGAATACGCTTATATACGCCTCTCTGGTCTATCAAAATTTAAGATTATCATCTTCAAAGTATTGTAGTATAAAAATACTATCATCAAACAAAGTGCGACTAAACTGCAAAATAGTCGAATAGAATCCAATTAGACTGTGGAATGCAAACATTATTATTCAAATCTCTAATTGAGAAAAAACTCCTAACAAAAGTTCACGACTTTAATGCATTCAATAATTCATAATTAAAGTTCATCTTTCACAAAATTGTCTATGATGCAATGGTCGTTCATAACTGACGATAAATGTCTGTGTTGCAATCAATTTCAAATAACGACTAGTATTTCCAAGATCGTCGACAACGCAAGAGATTTTAACGCTCTAAAATCATTTAAATGTTCTTCCTTCTTGATGATGACAGAAAATTGGTCAAAGTAATTAAACTGGGGTAGAAATTACTTTAATAAAGAGACACTCTGTCTGAAGTTAAATCTGCCATGAAAATCATTAACTTATAGTCAAATCGTGACTACCAAAAATAAGCAAATTATTGAAAAATCTAAATATCAGTCTCAACTGATCCAAAATCATTTAACTATGCCCATGACATAACCATGTCTTAATAAATCGTCGAAAAAGGCATAACTCATAAAGGTGTACTGAGAATAGGAATCTCAAACAAGAATATAGGGCAAAATACATGAGGACAGAAAATATGGGGAAATGGTTGCTCAGATATTGCTACAAACTCAAATACAATAAACGTTCACGACTACCTTATCTGCCGATTGAAGTTCCAGAGGAAAATTCCCCAAAGAAGACTGCTGATGGATCCATTTCACCAAGTTAAAGCTGAGCTCCATCCTCGAAACAGGAAACAGCACCCTCGGAGAATCGAACTGCTTCCTCCTCCGGAAATTGCACTGCTCCACGAAGACGAAAGACATCCTTCCGGCAAAATTCTTCTTTGTGAGTCGGGACTACCCTGACCTCTCTTGAAAAATCCCTGAAGATCTTGTAGAAAATCGCCATGAAGTTTTTGTAGTATTTTCCATTGAAATATTCATATTCAGTGAGTATGAAATCGTTTTCATTGCTGTTTGATAGTATTCAGCGTTGAGCCACGAAACATGGGTGTAGATGGTTGGTCACCACATGTCCGCTTGTATGGAATGGCAATTAGCGAAGTTCCATGTTGCTATCTTACTCCAACGATGTATGTCCCAATTGCATTAAAGTCCTTTAGCCTTCCATCTTCTCTTCGGTTATGGTGATAGAAGAACAAACTGCCTTATTAAACTGCTCCATAATACTGTAGCGTTGTGTCACAAAAGCAATCAGAAGTCTCCCTGTTATACTAGCAGTGTCAGCCGTAGCGTAGGATCTGGCGATACAAAGTGCTTCTCAGGAGGCGAGAAAATCACTTTTGTCAGACGTCTAAAAGTGCTAATATCTTCGAAAATAATTCCTTGAAATTGTTCAAATTTACTATACTGCTTAATGTAGCACTTCCCAATAGGATTAGCTTATAGGCAACCGCTAACTGTTCATAGCCACTCTTGTAGACGCGTTATAATGTGCGTTTTAACTTCACCTAGTTTTACTCACAGTAAACTTGCACTGCTTGTCTGCTTGAATCTCGTTTTATGCGGTGGCTTCACCACGCGTTATAAAGACGACTCTTTCTACTAATATCACTCGACGTTTCACCAAAACGACTATATAAGCACTGATACTGACGATTTGAGATATGCGATATGAGATCTGACGATTGAGACTCCTCTCTTCTGCGCAAGGCCTTTTATAAACTTCATAAGGGGCGTATCCATCCCTTCCATAGCGTGTTACTGCGTCATCGCTCGAAGTTCCAACTTCGTCAATACATGACGGATTTTCAAAATTCAAAAACTGAAAATAAATTTCACCAAAATTCCAAATCAATGCCTCAACTGCAAATGGATTTCCACAATCCTACATTCCAAAAAGTATTAAGAATATCATAGTTTCAGCAATCTCCGTCTTCCTTCAAACAATCGTTGATTGGTTCGAGCCTCCCCTCCAATAGCATAATTTCTTCCTCAGCATGATTCCACGTTTCCTGCGACTGCGTCGTAAATCTCGGATCTTTCTCGAATAAATGCTGACGTCATTGAGAATCTCAGCTCAAGCAGCCTGCTGGTATAACGTCTGCGTCATCCGTGCTTACGTCATGACTACCCACGTCATAACTATGACAGCCTTAACTTTCTTTATAATTTCCAATATAGCCACCGTGGTCTCGCTATAATTCAATTACGGGGGCAGTACCTTCTTCAAGGCCACGGCCGCCCCCTTCCATCTTCCTTGCCTATCCATCCTGACCATCCATTACCTTCCCTCATGAGGCCCCTGTTCGCTTTGCAGGTGAGGCCACCTGGGCGAGGTGCCAATCACACCTCACCAGTTGTATCCACTCCGATTAGATTTTCCCAGCTCTAGGACACTGCCCGTAGAGGCTGTAGTGGTGAGTTCCCTCGCTGAGTCCGTGGGTTACTCCAACTTTGAGGGTAAACGACTAAGAAAAAGAATAAAAAAAAGAACATTCAGAAATCATCGCAGGAGTGGGCACAACAACTAACCAAGTTCATTTGTTGAAACGATTAGCATGCCAAAACTCATTTGTTGAAACGACTCATAAGCCACCAATTTTGAAATGGATCAACTAATTCAGAAACCTTCGCAGGAGTGCCAGGATGCCAGAATTTTGTCCCAAAGGGGATCTTTAACGTGCCAGTAAATCTACTGACACTGCTCTCTAGCACTTGCGCACCCTCAAATGCCAACTGACTGCACCAGGATTCGATGCTGCAACCTTGGGCACAGCAAGAGAGAACGTTACCGCTGAGCCACGCAGCCAGTCTAATCGTTGAAATAAATGCATCAAAAGATATGGCAGAAACCATACAACCTATAATATATGTGGAATTACCGTCATTACCTTGAAGAAAAAAAAACAGTTCAACTGCCCTAGATTATAAACAGGGTACCGTAAGTCATAAATATATAAGGTGCGTTCAAAAAGTAACGAGCCGGAGCATGGAATGCGCAAACTGGTGACGACATCGGCTAATCGTGGCATGTGTAACGAGGTGTGGTTCCGACTAAAGCGTGGAAGGTCACAGCCCTTCGCTAGAGGGCACGCGTGCACGTCACGTGATGATACAAAGAGAGCAGCAGCATGCATCGATCGTCCAACGCTGCCAGTCGCATTGCAAACAGTGTCATGGAGGCGTCAACCGAAGAGCATAGAGGTGTTGTTCGGTTTCTGACAGCGGAAGGAGTAGGGGGAACGGACATTCATCGCCGAATGTCACAAGTGTACGGCGAACACTGCATGTCCCTTGCAAGGTTCAAGGCGTGGAACAAGCGCTTCAGGGAAGGACGGGTGTCGTTAGCCGACGATGCCTGGTCTGGGGCACCCCCCTGCATTACCGATGACAACGTCCAGCTGGTTGATGCACTCATTACCCAGGACCGCCGAGTGACAGTGAACGCCATAGCCGCCGTGGTCGCTCCACGACAATGTACGACCTCATACGGCCAACACAGTCGCGGCACTCCTGCATAAATTCAAATGGGAGGTTCTCGGCTACCCTCCATACAGTCCAGACCTCTCTCCCTGTGATTACGCCATGTTTGTCCCCCTGAAAAGGGCTCTGCGGGGCCAACGATTCACCTCGGACGCCGACGTCCAGCTGTACGTGCGGAACTGGTTCATATCGCAGCCCAGGGAATTTTATGAGACAGCCATTCACCGCCTCGTGTCACAGTGGGACAAGTGCCTCAACAGCCAGGGCCAATACTTTTAACATATAGGTACTGTTTTCTGTAATTATGCCCCCATCTCGTTACTTTTTGAACGCACCTTATATAAGAATTCCCCTTGAGACTAATAATTTGCACATCTCTATTGAAGAGTTGTTTGTGCGTTTTGCGCCAGTGTAGGGCTATAAGTTCTAACTTCGTCTGTCTAAATGTATAGCGCTCTATTGTCTTCAATATAAACAAACTTTAGGTCTCTCGTGAACTTGGTGCCATTTCAGTCACAAGCCACAGTATGTGTTGATGAAGCTGTATGTGAGTTACGTGGAATGGGGGAGAGGGGTGAGGCTGCGAGCTGACAGGTGAGAGTTAAGTACACGAGCGGGAGTTTGCATATTCATGACACGGAGGCGAGATGGAAGAATTTGAATTGATTACGACGGAAGTTGTACATACCTTGAATTCACTGAACAGTTATAAAAAAAAAAGCCCAGTCAAGAAGTTAGAATTTATAGACAGCAATCTTTGTCAATATCAAAGGAGACATTTAATTTCACTTAAATGGAGTTTCTCTTCATTCTCCGATTAGATAAACATAGCGAAACTTTTTAAATTAAATGTAAAGGATTTGGAAAGACTTTCTAAGGCAGTGGGGATGGTAATAGGGTTGTCAAATGAAACATAGATTGATGGTTAGGCAATGGCGATTCCTCCATGTAGGACGTGAAGATCATCCTACGGTCAGCTCTCAGCTGTAACAGTTAAAAAAAATACGAGCCTTACAGTAGTCGCATATGATGTGTAACATCTGACATAGAAGAAACCTCACGTGAAATTGTTGATACACTGGTATTTTATATTATTATTGGCACAAATATTAATCTATTGTAAAAGGGACTGTTTTACAGATATTGTAGTTTATAATACGGAAATCATTTTATTAGATGATTTGTAGCTTCCACCAGCACTAGCCTAAATAAAGAATACGATATGGATCAACTAGATTAATAGACGCGACACCACTCATAACCTTAAATTCCTTATAAACAGGTCCTCTTGATACAAAGACCAACAAGTAATTTCACATGGATTCCCTTGAAATGAGAAGCCTCCGTGGCTTAGGCGGCAGCACGCCGGCCTCTCACCGCTGAGTCCGTGGTTCAAATCCCGGTCACCCCATTTGAGATCTGTGCTGGCCAAAACGGAGACAGACAGGTTTTTCTCCGGGTAATCCGGTTTTCCCTGTCAAAATTTCATTCCAGCAACACTCTCCACTATCATTTCATTTCATCTGTCATTCATTTAATCATTGCCCCAGAGGAGTGCGTCAGGCCTCGGCAGCCGGCACAGTTCATATCCTCGCCGCTAGATGGGGGCTTCATTCATTCCATTCCTGACCCGGTCGGAGACTGGAAGCAGGCTGTGGATTTTCATTTTCTCTTGAAATGAGTCATATTGATATGATAAATATCGTTTAAAATGATAATCTGGTAGCAAAAATATCTACCCCGCCCAGGATTCGAATCCTAGATCTCTAGATTCACAGTCATACGGAATAACCCCACTGCTCTTTCGACTACGCAAATATTGTGCAAAAGTTGGTGACTTATTTCCACGTTCCAATAATACTGCATTACGGAAATAAGTTTCATTTATATTTTGCTTGTTTCGATAATGTTCCTGAGTGACATTGCGTTTAAAATGCCTTATGCCAATGCAATGCCGACTACTTACAATGTTTGATATTAAGGCATTTTACCATTTAAAAATATAGATACGAAGATGATGATGATGATAATTGTTGTTTTAAGGGGCCTAACATCTAGGTTATCGGCCCCCCGATACGAAGACTTCGAACATGTACCATGTCATTTGTTTAAATCACTTGACACCAGAGTTCGCATGAGCGTTTTCCGTTCAGTATGTCATATACATTCCACATGGCCGAGAGTGCGTCATGGTATCAATTTTCGACACCGCGCGCTGATTGTTTCTCTTACCAGTGCCAGCCGGATCGATCGATCGAGTTGGCAGTGCGACTTATACGTCCGTTCGATCACCACTGCCAGCTAGGCACACTTCCATTCGATCGATCGAGTGGGCAGTGCTTACTTCCGTTGTCCACCACTGCCAGCTAGTACACTTCCGTTTGATCGATCGAGCGGGCAGTGCATACTTCCGTTTGATCCACCACTGCCAGCTCGATCGTTCCGATCCACTTCCGTCCACAATTTTCAAAATCACTCCTGTAATGGCTCTCATCCCCCCCCCCCTTTACCCTTTGAATAACCAAATGATAATAATAATATTAGCATATCAAAATATAATTCATCAACATGATATTACCATACCAAAAATTAATAATTAATAACACACAGAAAATACCTAATTTAATTACTCACTAGGTCAGCTGAGTTCACAGCAAAAAACCTAGGAGTGAATGTTCCAAATTTTCGTGGTATTCAAGAACACCCTGATTTGATTTAGGATAATAGATCAGGCGGGACGAAGCTAAAGTCAAGACCAGCTTGTTGAATGGAAGGCTGGACGTACTCAGAAAGGCCGACAATTTTTAATCTTGCCACACACGTTGAAGGGAACAGAAACAATCTTCCTACTGACTGGTATCATTAAATAAAAACAACATCCAAATGTCAAAGTATAATAAAAATCAAGGAATGATACAATTAAATTACAATTAAATAACAACTAAAACCCTTAACCGCTTAGGCTAATATTTAAAAGGTAGAATCAAGTTCCGGGTAATATTGTGAATAAAATAAGGTCAGTCATTGCCCAGTTGGCAAAATTTCATTTCCCTATCATACGATTAATTGAATTACTGAACAGAGGGTAATATCATCCACAAGGATAAAAGGAAATATAACAACATGAAATTCAGGCCGGGTGCCATTTCACAAACAAATTGCATAAAGCAACAAACGCGTTCCTTAGCGAACGAAAGCGTCCGAGAAGCTTCAGAGTCCAACACTGACTGTCCTTTGAAGCCTATCTGACTAAAATTAAGTCCACGAGGTTCCCATCCAGCTAACGGGAAATAGGGCAATAAGTAACCCACCCTGCAGTTACCTACATAGAACCATATCACCAAATTATACAAGACCTTCCAAAATATTACATACTAATATACTAAATAAAATTCCAAAATATTACATACTGATATACTAAATAAAATGTCAAAACCTGTATCTAGTTCACATTATGGTCCACCGACACATGGCCTTAAAATCACATTACCAAAAATGTTTTGCAGTCAAAGTTTGTATTCATTTCTTTTAGTTGCCCCTTAGAATTAAGTTATGATAGTACCACCTGGTGTCTTCCAGCCCTCCGAGGAAACTGCACTATCAGTTTCCCCGGAGGCAATTGCTTAAGAGTCTTTATGTCGGCAAGGTCCTCCACACACTGTCTCTCTATTCACAGGCCACAACCCTGTATTCCAGTGTACCCCCACCACACTACTCCAGTAATACCAAATGCGACTAGTGGCGCAACTGGCCAAAACAAGGCCAGAGTCCAAGGTTTGAGTTGGTACCATTGAATATCACCCCACACAGCTAGTGCGTAGAAACATTCCAGGAGTTGAGGCGTTACACAATGTTCTTGCCAGATTGTTCTTAGAACAAGAGCTTGGCGAATGTAGCTGACAGGAAATGTTCACTTTTCCAATGTTCACAGATACAAGGCTTGATTTATCTCCCTTCCATCAGCGATAATCCTTTAAGTGACAGGACACACAAAGGGCACAAATCCTGGCAGAAAAAGGGCTTGGCGAACCCATTTCACCAACAGTCAGGCGCCAGAGAGGCGAAATGAATTCTCAGAAGAGGCTTGGTGTATGCTCCCATGATAATCCGGCCAGACCTGGAGTTCTTACTGCGCCTCGAAGATAAAGATGAACATGTACTGATTTGCAAAATCGGTACAACTCCCACAAAACTATCCAGCAACCGAGCGGAAAGATGTTACACATCAAAAATGTTTTGTAAAAATAGTCATTGGGGCTACCTTGCGCACCCTCTCGATTGGCTCTGTCTTTTTAGGCTATTTTCAATTTTGAACAAGATGTTCAGGAAAGAACATATAGTCTACTTTCTCCTAAATGCATGGGTATTGTTATAACTCTTTGTCCTTTTCAAGGAGTATGATTGAATGTTGGTTGTAGTATCTTGTTGAAATACAACGTGCTATAGGGATATTAAACATGAATATGAGGTGCCCTTTGCTAGTGCTACCTCTGTACCAAATTTCGTTCAATTCGGTTTCACCGTGTTTGAATTGATAGGGGGAATCGATTTGCACACATACTTGGCCACCATCTGCAAACTATTGGGCTGATGTTCTTGCAGTTTGGTCAGAATATGTTTCCCACATAAAGATATGGTGTTGCAAAATTTGGTAGAGACTAGATTATTAGGTTGGTCGTAATTAAATTTTAGCTTTTAATATTTGGGTGGCCGCGATTACGTTTCCGTCAAGATGGCGGCGATATAAAACATGACACTGAGGTGCCCTTTGCTAGTGCTACCTCTGTACCAAATTTCGTTCATTCGGTTCCACCGTGTTCGAATTGATAAGGGGAATCGATTTTCACAAAAAGAAGGCCGCCATCCGCATAATATTAGGCGAATGACCTATTAGATTGGTCAAAGGATGCTCTCTCCATAAAGGTATGTAGTTGCAAAATTTGGTAGAGATCGGATGATTAGGTTAATCGTAATTTGATTTAAGCTTTGAACATTCGTGTGGCCGCCATTACGTTTCAGTCAAGATGGCGGCGATATAAAACATGACACTGAGGTGCCCTTTTCTAGTGCTACCTCTGTACCAAATTTCGTTCCATCCGGTTCCACCGTGTTCGAATTAATAGGGGGAATCAATTTTGACATAAAGATGGCCGCCATCCGCAAACTCTCAGTCTAATAACCTATTAGATTGTTTAAAGGATGCTTCCTCCATAAAGGTATGTTGTTGCAAAGTTTGGTAGAGATCGGATGGTTATGTTAGTCGTAATTTAACTTAAGCTTTGAACATTTGTGTGGCCGCCATTACGTTTCTGTCAATATGGCGGTGATATAAAACGTGACACTGAGATGCCCTTTGCTAGTGCTACCTCTGTACCAAATTACGTTCCATTCGGTTTCACCGTGTTTGAATTAATAGGGGGAATTGATTTTCACACAAAGATGGCCGCCATCCGCAAACTATTAGGCAAATGACCTATTCATTTGGTCAAAGGATGCTTCCTCTATAAAGGTATGTTGTTGCAAAATTTGGTAGAGATCGGATGATTAGGTTAATCGTAATTTGATTTAAGCTTTGAACATTTGTGTGGCCGCCATTACGTTTCCGTCAAGATGGCTGCGAAATAAAACATGACCCTGAGGTGCCTTTTGTTAGTACTACCTCTGTACCAAATTTCGTTCCATTCGGTTGCACCGTGTTCGAATTAATAGGGGGAATCTATTTTCACACAAAGATGGCCGCCATCCGCAAACTATTATGCTGATGACCTATTAGTTTGGTCAAAGGATGCTCCCCCCATAAAGGTATGTGGTTGAAAAATGTGGTAGAGATCAGATGATTAGTTTAGTCGTAATTTGATTTAAGCTTTGAACATTTGTGTGGCCGCCATTACGTTTCCGTCAAGATGGCGGCAATATAAAACATGACACTGAGGTGTCCTTTGCTAGTGCTACCTTTGTACCAAATTTCGTTCGATTCGCATTCACCGTGTTCGAATTGATAGGGGGGGACATACATTCAGAGTACACACACACACACACACGCACACACACACACACACACACACAGACTCACACACACACATTTACACACACAGACAGACACATTTTTTTCGCCCTGTGTTGATCTCATAAGTCTACTTTCATTTTTTGCAAAAATCGAAAGTAGGCTAAAAAAATAGGCTTATGAGATCACCTTTTGTCCGTGAGTCTGTGTGTGCGTGTGTGTGTGTGAGAGGCGTGTGTGTGTCCCCCTAATAACTTCTAAACGGCTGGAGCGATTTCAATGAAACTCGGTAGTTTCATAGCACTATTCCGGCCGACCCCGACCGTGCCCTTCAAATTTTGTTTTGTCTCACCAATCCAACATGGCGGCTATGCGAAATATTTCACCAGCATTCAATATCTCCGAACCTATTCCCGATATAACCCTGGAATTTATTGCGGTGATAAAGGGAACTGCTAGAAGTTCACCTATGGGACTTTTGAAAAACTGGTAACTACAAAACCAACATGGCGGCCACGCCAATTTGCGACTTTTAACAGATGTTTCTGGCTATTTAACCAACCAAACGAAATAAAACTTGTTACAATATATGTTTATACACATTGTAATGCACCGACATCTAACTTAGTTCAATTGTTTACATAACCACAAGATGGCGGATGTGCGAAATATTTCACCGGCATTCTATATCTCTGAAACTATTAGCGGTATCACCCTGACTATTTGTACGGAGATAAAGGGCACTACTCGAAGTTCATCTATAAGTCTTTCAAAAACCGGTTAACAACAAAACGAACATGGCGGTCAAGCGAATTTGAAAATTTTAAATATACCTTCCTCGCGATTTAATGTTCCAAACGCAATGAAATCTGGTACACATTGTAATGCACTGGTATCTATTTTAGTTCAATTGTTTACATAACCTCAAGATGGCGGCTGTGCGAATTTTAAAATTAAGTTTTTATTTCTTGTGTCGTAATAATGCGATCGAAGTGAAAGTTTGAATAATTAACCTACGCAATAATTTTCCTTTATTGGTACATGAATCTATGGCCTATACATTTAACAATCCAACATGGCGACCATCCGAGATATTTAGACGGCTCTGAATATCTACGAATTTATTATAGCAATCAAACTGATTTTTTTAATGTTCATAGGGGCTATGAACTTAAGTTCACCTATATGACTTTAAATAACCCGGTGATCACAAATCCAACATGGCGGCGACGCGAAGTATAAATATTCACATGGTCGTTTCTCGCAATTTAACCATCCGAGTGCAGTGAAACTTGGTACAGTAAATCCTTATATGAATGTTAAACCACTGGCATCTAATTTATTTCAATTGTTTCAATAACCACAAGATGGCAGCAGGGCGAAATTTTAAAATCTCCTTGCTACTTTTTGCGTCCTAATCATGCGATTGAAGTTTGAACGCTACACTTACATAATAATCCTCATGTAACAGTACATAACTATAAGACCTACATATATAAAATCCTACATGGCGACCATCCGAAATATTTAGTCGGTTCTCAATATCTACGAATCTATTACAGCAATCAAACTGAAATTGTGTATGTTGATAGTGGCAGTTAACATAAGTAGGATATATGAAAATAGGCTGTATAGTTCTTCACGGAACTACTTGTTGTCTCGGTCATTACTTGTAACAAGTTCTACATTTCACCCCTATATGGGTGAAGTGTGACCTACACCACCCAGAGTAGAAAGCTGAGGAAGGAAGCTTTGGATCCTCAAAGCATGTGTTTATAGCTTAAGAAATGTATGGGTAGCCCTCGAAGAGGAAGGGGCAGGTTTGGTCTGTTTAATGGCGCTCTGAGGACGTCTACTGAGATCCTCAAGTCTCACTATTGCTTGACTTTAAACCAACACTACAGGCTTATTGGTTACGATTTGGCTCGGTTAAATGAATAGTCTGTTTTCAGCGTGTGCACATCTTTGGAGTGGTATTCGATTGTATTGAATTGTATAATGCGTTCGTAATAGTGCTGTGCGACTGAATAATCCTCCCTATATTATTCTGCTAAGGTCCCATTCCTGTTTTGTACCGAAAATAAGTTCATGTTAACACCAACCTACACATATGGAGTAGGCCTACCTACAGGTTCCGCATAACCCCATGTGTGACCGAAACGCACTCAGTTCCTCTTTAAATGCCTCACACATAAATGGATACCTAAAAAATATACATTTATAATGGGAGCACCGTAACATGGCGAGCCTGCCGCTAGAGCGCAGGGCAGTGCGGCGGCGGCCATCTAGCGGGAGCGTGGCATACTATTAGGCAAGCCTGCCGCTAGAGGTAGCTGAGGAGTCTCTCAACAGATGGCTCCGGTGTGTTCTCGCCAAGAATTTCTCTAGGGTTCAATCCTTTGCAAACCTATTGGGGAAAGTGTGGTTTAAGAACATGCGAGATTTCTCGCACGGGTCCGCTAGTTAATATTCTACCGAGTCTTATATCTCAATTTAGCCCAGCTATAATAATGATCTTAAGTTAATAAGTAGCCTATCCTATTACGTCCTAAACATTATACAAATCAGCAGTCACCACTGTGGCTAGGAAACTAATCCAATATGTAATGGTCAATATACGTTATATAAATAGCATCAGTGGCGTACCAGCTTGGGGGGTTAGTGTTTAAGCCCCCCCCCCCCCCTCCCAAAGACATTTGTTCATTTGAATTCCATCCTTCATTTGGTAAATGCCCTACACTTTCCTCGCAGTGAGATTCCTTCTTCAGCATTGGAGCCACCCATGAATCAGTTTTGCTGTACAGTGTGCGATTGGTAACTTTATTCACGTCGCTTCGGGCTACTTTAAATGTGTATATCTGTGTCACTGTGCGTCCGTTTCGTCGTTAAAGATAATTCGGTATATGAAGTCTTTCAGAAATTATTTCCTGTCAGTGATGCAGATAAAGCCATCAAGATTTCATTTTTCTCTCAATATCGATTTCAATATTTTAATTATTGATTTTTATGAATACTAATCAAAATATCACTTTTAGCCTATTCTCATTTATGAACAAGTAGTTCCGTGAAGAACTAAACAGACTATTTTCATATATCCTATTTATGTTAATTGCCTCCATCAACATACAAAAATTCAGTTTGATTGCTGTAATAGATGTGTAGATATTGAGAACCGACTAAATATTGCGGATGGTCGCCATGTTGGATTTTTATATATGTAGGTCTTAGAGTTATGTACTCTTACATGAAGATTATTGTGTACGTGTAGTATTCAAACTTCAATCGCACGATAAGGACACAAGAAGTAAAAACGAGATTTTAATTTCGCACAGCTGCCATCTTGTGGTTATGGAAAGAATTGAAAAAAAATGCCAATGGATTAACATTTGTATAAGGATTTACTGTACCAAGTGTCACTGCACTCGGATGGTTAAATTCGAGAAACGACCATGTGAATATTTATACTTCGCGTGGCTGCCATTTTGGATTTGTGATCACCAGGTTATAGAAAGTACTATAGGTGAACTTATGTTAATTGCCCCTATGAACATACGAAAATTCAGTTTGATTGCTGTAACAGATTCGTAGATATTGAGATCCATCTAAATATTTCGGATGGTCGCCATGTTGGATTGTTATATGTATAGGCCATAGAGTCATCTACCATTAAAGGAAAATTATTGCGTAGATCCATTATTCAAACTTTCACATCGATCGCATGATTACGACACAAGAAATAAAACTTAATTTTAAAATTTGCACAGCCGCCATCTTGAGGTTATGTAAACAATTGAACTAAATTAGATACCAGTGTATTACAATGTGTATAAACATTTGCTGTACCAAGTTTCATTGCGTTTGGATCATTAAATCGCGACAATTGTCTATTTAAACATTTCAAATTCGCTTGGCCACCATATTCGTTTTGTAGTTAAACGGTTTTTGAAAGTCTTATGGATGAACTTCCAGTAGTGCCCTTTATCTCCGTACAAAATTGCAGGGCGATACCGTTAATAGTTTCAGAGATACAGAATGCCGGTGAAATATTTCGCACATCTGCCATCTTGTGGTTATGTAAACAATTGAACGAAGTTAGATGTCGGTGCATTTCAATGTGTATAAACATATATTGCACCAAGTTGGTTAAATCGCGAGAAACGTCTATTTAAAAGTCGCAAATTCGCTTGGCCGTCATGTTGGTATTGTAGTTACTAGGTTTTCAAACGTCACTTAGGTGAACTTCTAGTAGTTCCCTTTACCACCGTAATATTCCAGGGTGATATCGGTAATTGTTTCGGAGATATTGAATGCTGGTGAAATAGTTCACACAGCCGCCATGTTGGACTGGTGGGACGTAACAAAATTTGAACGGCACGGTCGGGGTCGTCCTAAATAGTGCTATGAACTTACCGAGTTTCATTGAAATCGCTCCAGCCGTTTAGAAGTTATTAGGGGGGACACTCACCAGCACACACACACAGACAGACACACGCACAGATGGTGATCTCATAAGCCTATTTTGTCATAAATGAAAATAGGCAAAAAAATAGGCTTATGAGATCACCCTTTGCCCATGTGTGTGTCCCTGAAATTTTGTACGGTGATAGAGGATACTACTAGATATTCACCTATGTGACTTTCAGAACCCTGTTAACTACATAACGAACATGGCGGGCAAGCGAAGTTGAAACATTTAAATAGACTTATCTCGCGATTTAACTGCCCGAACGCAGTGAAACTTGATACAGCAATTGACTATACAAATTGCAATGCACTGACATTTAATTTAGTTCAATTGTTAACATAAACTCAAGATGGTGGCTGTGCGAAATTTTAAAATTAGGTTTTCATTCCTTGTGTTCTAATCATGCGATCAAAATCAACGTTTGAATAACCAAACGTACGCAATAATCTGCTTCTAATTGTACATAACTCTATAGCCTACATATAGCCTATTAAAATGCAACATGGCGACCATCCGAAATATTTAGACGGTTCTCAATATCTATTAATCTATGACAGCAATCAAACTGAAATTTTATATATTGATAGAGGCAATTAACATAGGTAGGATATATAAAAATGGGCTATATAGTCCTTCACGGAACTACTTTT
Organism: Meconema thalassinum; assembly: GCA_946902985.2. NCBI lineage: Eukaryota > Metazoa > Arthropoda > Insecta > Orthoptera > Tettigoniidae > Meconema > Meconema thalassinum. The sequence goes on along the minus strand of OX336390.1, from coordinate 848,750,848 downwards.
TAAATTTGTTCACAACTATGAGTAACCCCCTCCCCCTCCCCCCCCCCCCACCCCCTCCCTCCCATCCTCCCGGCACCCCTGTCCCAACGGTGAACACGCTCCCCTATGGTCCTACTCTAATCGAAAAAGGACGCTGGTTGCTTGTGAAACCACTTTTTCCGCAGCATCATGTACCGCATGATCTTTAAAACAATGCATAGATATTGATTTATATCAACATTAATTTAATTTTATATTTACTCTTCTCGCAGTTGCGCACCCTCAAATCTCAACTGACTGCGCCAGGTTTCGATCCTGCAACCCAGGGCGCAGCAGGCGAGAACGTAACCGCTGCACCACGCTGTCAGTTATTGCTGTTTTAAGCACCAGAACAGCGAGATCATTCGGCACTAATTGTACATGAAGTCTACGGTTTTTGGGAAACAGATAATTATGATACATGATTTTCTGTAAGTATGGTGACGGAGTCGTGAAGATATCTGATATTCATATTGGAAATGTTATTTTCCACCTGACCAGAATTTCCTCTTTCACGTTTGCTTCACACATTTCAAAGCTTTCTGTTTCGTTCTTCTTTTTATTTTAACTCCAAACTCCGTAAGCTCTTGAAATTGATTCCATCAATACCTGTCTTAAACACCAGGCTCTGTCTAAACTTGCCGAGCTTCAAAGAGAGAGGTGAATATCGATATTTAGAGGAGCAAGGCCAGGTGATACCTGACGGAGCACTGCTGTGCAATCTTACAAGAGAGGTGTCTCAGGCCTTTGATCAAAATGCGAAAGGACGATGATATGATATCAATGAAAACGATGATGATAATCACTCGATTTGCTTTAGAGTTGTTTCAAGGTTACTAAGGTATCATGTTAGCCACGAGCAATAAGGCAACAAATAGAAATTGAGATTTATATAGGTGCACACGTCTCGAATCTCCCTCATAAAGGGTTCATTTTTATTACTATTATCAGTATTATTATTATTATTATTTGCATGTAAACGCTGAGAAAGTGTAGCCAGTTATACAGCTCGAAACATGAAATGTGTTTGATCAGAGGATGGCTGCGAATTACGTGTAATTTTAAAGAAGTGTTAGAAGTCATTTTTCTGTGGCGACTTTGCAACCATACAAAATATGTATTTTCCAGTCGTTTAACACGTCGGTTGTTTGGTCAGCTCCATAGTTTAGGAGCTGTGACAACGCGGTCATGTAGCCCCGTGTACTTTGGCTGTGTGTAGAATTTTGTCTGATAATCGGTGTTAATTGTGATGGCTGTATTAGTGAGTGTTATCTGTGATTCAGGTAGAGGGACTGCAGACGATTAGTTTTTTCAAGTTGTTCCTACTTTTGCTACCAAATGTTACCGTCCACGACACCTAGCTGTGGACGTAGCTACTAAATGCGATCGTAGTCAGCACCTGGCGGCGATCATTGGAACTAATATATCGTTATCAAACTAACCTACAGGGGCAGATGACCTCGTAGTTCCGCCCTTTAAAACAACAATAACTAATTAACTAAATTAACCTACACATTTTAGCTTCCACAAGTGTAGTTAGTGAAAGGTACTTTTTCATGGGACCGCCGGTTTTACTTCCCCTCCGAAGGAAAGCATACTGAGTGATTTTTAACACTCTTAAAAATCCGACTACTTCGGCCGGGTTTGAACCCGTGATCGTGGGCATAGAAGCTCAACATGCTACCAACTACGCCACCGAAGCCGCTTTTAACACCTCAATATGTCTAATTAAATTGGGCGTGTAGTAAAAAGTATCTACTCACACCTGCAAATCTGGAAATCATTCATGGATTAATATTATATACTTTTCAAAAGAGAGCTTAGAGCAGTAAAGGAAGTATACTCTTATGTGTACGGCACGGTATAAATGGCCCAGCCATTCTTGGCCGGTCATATGCACGTGAGAACTTTAGTGCGAGTCTACTTAATATCACGTGATATCCCCTTGATCCGCCCAGCACCTCGTCGGTCACTATTCTTGGCACTCACAATTTGCTTCGTTGTCGGTACGCTCCGTATGTTCACAGTGCGATTAAAACAATGAGATCAGACTCAATGTACGTATACACTGCGCACAAAGACATTGCGAGATGGTACGACTCATTTATACTCACATTTTACACAATATGGACTGATTGATTTCCAAGGAGAACGTTGAAAATTAACACGGATTTCAGAATGAACAAATGGCAGGCTCACCAAAAGGATCCTCAACCTCGCTCTCTCAGTGAAAGTCGAAAACAACTAACTTAGTGAAATAGAAAATGACATTCAAGAAATTGGGATCACACAGGAAGTTATACAAGTTTGACTCCAATTCAAAACAGTAATAAAAAAAATCACGAAGGAAATAATTTCAATTTTTTTTCAGTGTTGCCTATACAAATTGTCTTTTGCTGCTTTTCAGTCGGTGAACACAGTTTTTCCCAATGAATTTGGCGGGGTACAAATTATAAATATGTAAACACAATCCTGAAAAAATTACATGTATTGGTTAATTATCCTAAGTATCCTAAAGGGGCAAATGACCTCGTAGTTCCTCACCTTAAAACAACAATAACTAACTAACTAATTGCCCACTGTCCGGCTCCGTGGCTAAATGGTTAGCGCTCTAGGCTTAGGCCCAAAATGCCCCGGGTTTGATTCCCGGCCGAGCCATCAGTGATTTTAATCTCTGGGGTTAATTCCCGAGGCTCGGGGACTGGGTGTATGTGTCGTCTTCATCATCACATCATCCTCATTGCGACGCGCAGGTAGCCCACGGGCGTCCACTAATAAGACCTGCACTCAGCCTCTCCGGAGGCCACACGATCATTTATTATTATGGCCCACTTAAGTGTGATGATTAACTAATATATGTTATTTTTTCCCAAATTGTGTATACATATTTATAATTTGCATCCCGCCCAAATCATTGGGCAAAACTGTGTTGACCGACTGAAAAGCAGAAAAAGACAATAGGAGATGTAATTCAACCATCAGGATTGAATCGTGAGGCCAACAAGGAGAGAATTACAGAATGTCTATAGAATCACCTGGAATATATATAACAAAACATCACTATCGAAGAATGCGACATTCAGACATTATACCTTAGTAATCAAACCTGTAGCACTATACGCCTCGGAAACCTTGATCATTGGAAGCAGAGCTCTTATTAAAGACATAGAGAAACAAGAAAGGAAATTATTATGTAAAATCCTTGGTCCATTCTGCTCGGAAGAGATTTGGACGAAACATAAGTCTTGGGAGCTTTATAGGCATTCTGAAAAGATAACTGACACCTTGAGGTAAAGGAAATTGAAGGCTATTTAGTTCTTCACGGAACTTCTTGTTTTTGATTTACATTAATTTATTGATTTTCATCATGAATACCTTCCTCAAGACAGAGTCCATGCCATTTAAAAAAAAAGATACGAGCCTTACAGTATTCGCATATGATGTGTAACATCTGACATGATATCCTACTCGTATACTACACAGCTTCGACATTCTTAAAATGTTAATTTACACTCCATTTTCATACTGGTACTATGATTAACATTTGTGGCGCAGCGGTCAAGCTGTTAGTCTCTCACCAAGGTAGACCGGGTTTGATTCCAGGTCAATACATGTGAGATTTTCGAATTGAAATGCCATGTTCTGTGGTTCGCATTCCACGTAAAAGGGAGGTACCGTGGATCATGATCGTGAGATTAACGGACACGCAAAATTACAAGTTTCCTTCCTTCCTTTTACATTAATAATTCATAATAACAAAGTGACACACAACGTCGACAGTACTCTCAAATACTGTGAGCACATTCCTCAGTAACTATAACATTCATTATTCTCAAGGCTCTCATACAGTTCGTCGTAAACAATCAAAACATGGCTTCCTACAATCATTAAATGACCTAGTCTCACATATGATGAAAATACAGCTTTTATTCCACTCATATAACAACATTCTGTTATGCATTTAATATTTGACTACTCACCCACAGCTTGACAATAATGCCGCTTACTTAAATGTCATTTATCTTCTTTGTCCTACCGCATGTGATATTCAACCTTGAACGTGAAGCTTCATAAACTGTTCAATTACAAATGAAAGTCGGTGAATCATTTGCCACTGTGCTTGTCAAACCAGTGCCTGCTAAATGCACTGCCTACTGTATTGCCATAACATTCTCGCGCTACAGAGCACACACTGCCTTGTTTCCAATACACACATTTTCAATTGTACATCCAGCTGGCAGTGCGTCTTCACTTCCGTCCGATCCACTTCCGTTCGATCCACTTCCGCCCGATTCACTTCCATCCGCAATTTTCAAAATCACTCCCACAAAACTATCCAGCAAACGAGCGGAAAGATGTTACACATAAAAAACACATTCAAATCGCGACTGATAGTAATGATATTCCTCTGTAGTTATTGAATTATTATAAACATTATTATTATTATTATTATTATTATTAATATCAGAGTCATAATACAGAGAAAATGCGACTCAGAATGGCTTAAAGAGGTACAGAGAGACTTACAAATAATCAGCATTGAACATTTTGAAGACCGAACTGAGTGCCAAACGAAAATCGCGAATGTTATATTTGAACCAAGATCATTACGACAACCTGGGAAAAAGTGGACGGTTAGGAATAGGGAGCATTCCGCGAGAGTGGAGAGATTTTGGGAGGAGCGGAGGAAACACACCTCCAAAATAATGACATCATGCTATCAAGTTTAATTGCTCTCTTGGAGGAGAATTTTCGCCTAAATAAATAATAATTAAGATTAGAGCCCTTGGAGAAAATGAAATATTAAGGAGTTCTCATATCTCCCTTAATTAAATTATGTGTACAGTAGATCTGAATCCCTAGATCCGAGCTATTATTCTGTCATGCGAGCAGGGAAACGAAATATCATGGACCATGCTTTGCTTGCTTTTTCTACCTCCGTGTGAAGTATGAACAAGCAGAATTGAATTACAGCCTCGTGGGTTGATCAACCTCGTATTTCTCTCTCTCTCTCTATATATATATATATATTTCGTGATAATTATTTTTTTGAAAGAGAAATCCTCATGTAAATATGACCAAGTGGTGTGTTTTTTGTTTATCGTACAATTAGTCCCCAGCGCACAGCGGACTTCAATTAACCTTCAAAATGTAATTATTACCCGTGTCCCTGCGCCCGCACGCAACCTATGACGATAATAAATCTCGCGAGACTCCAATCCCTCGATCAATATTAATATATTTGGCAATGTTCAAATCCGTTCATTCAAACCGTGAACTCATAATTGAAGTTTTACAACATATATCCCTACTTGCAGCTTATAACTTGGGTACTTTAGCCTGCTCTATGCAAGCATTTACCTGACACAATTCGTGCCAGAGCTGGAAGATTAACGTATTTATAAGGGACTATCAAATCAAAATGAACAATCTCACTCAGAGCTAAAATCCTACAAAAGCTGGTAAAACTGCCGTATACCATAGATATTAATTACACTACAAATGCGCACAAATTGTGCAAATAAATTATAAAAGTTTGGTGGCGTAGTTGGTAGCATGCTGAGCTTCTATGCCCAAGGTCGTGGGTTCAAACCCGGCCGAAGTCGTCAGATTTTTAAGAGCGTTAAAAATCCCTTAGTATGCCTTCCTTCGGAGGGGAATTAAAGCCGACGGTCCCATGTTATGGATTTATGGCATGTAAAAGAATCTTCCTCTAATTACACCTGTGTGAAGCTAAATTATAGGTTGGATTTGACTAACGCTCTTAGGTTCCACGTTTGTTGCCAGGAGCGACTGCGGTGGCATCTAGTAACCAAGTTCAGAACTAGTTGTCGTTGACGGTGGCGTTTGGTAGCAATAGTAGGAACTACTTGAACATTGAATGTCTGCGGTCCTCACTTGAATTAAAAACAGATAACACACACTAATACAGCCATCACAATTAACACCGGTTATCAGACAGATTCTACACACACCCAAAGTACACGAGGCTACATGAACACGTTGTCACAGCCCATAAACTTAGGAACCAGGCAAACAAATTATAAAAATTACAATAAGTTGTGTATTCATCAGTTTGTGCACAAGTCGACGATGGATTTTCCACGGTTTGAGCAGTTAATCACGTGGTAGCGTTCACAGTTTTGGTCACCGAACTCACAGGTGCACGTTGGGTTGGGTTTATGGAAGCATTTCGTCTTACACATGAAGTGATGGTAGTCATGCACAGCTCGTGAGTTGATAAAACGTCGTAAGTCTTGGTACGCTTCAGTCCAGCACCTATTTGTCATGGCCTCTGTTGAGTAGAATTCGATCCAAATAGCTTCACTTTTTAGGGCTCGATCTTCCATTAACCTTTCCAGGTGTCCGAGGATGGCATCAAGAACTTGTATTTCAAATCCTCTAATAAATGGAAGGGCTCTCTAGCAAGATCATATACCAGCCTTGAGTGGCTGTATTTAGAAACTACAAGCACCGCCTTCAATATATATTGCTGTCACCTTCTCAAGTGTTGAAAAATCTCCAACGCTTAGTTTGTGCCACACTACATTGATCCCTTAAGTAAGTGTTGTTAAGATTTTGGCGTCAAACAGTACCAGTATGTGTGATGCAAGGTTAGCAGCAATGTCACAATTCCCCGTACTCACATATTTTTAGCCTATTTTCATTTTATGAAAAAATAGGCTTATGAGATCACCTTTTGTCCGTGTGTGTGTGAGATATATGTGTGGGTGTCCACCTAATAACTTCTAAACGGCTGGAGCGATTACAATGAAACTCGGTAAGATCATAGCACTATTCTGGCCGACCCCGACCATGCCCTTCAAATTTTATTGTGCCTCACCAATCCTACCTGGCGGCTGTGCGAAATACTTCGCCAGCATTCAGTATCTCCGAAACTATTACCGATATCGACCTGAAATTGTGTACGGTGATAGAGAGCACTACATGAAGTTCACCTATGAGACTTTCAAAAAAGTCCTCTCGGCACGCCGGAAGGCGGAGGTAGATTTCACCGGACAAACTTGGGGATAGGCGAAAATAGGCAGAATATGCAGGTTTTCGTAGAAGGATCAGACCTCATTTATTGCGAGAAGGTATTTTATAATTGGAGCTTAATTAACTTTGTTTTTCGTCATTTTATGCTTATTTTTAACATCTTATTGTCTTATGGGAACGGTAACCTTCATGTCATTTGGGGTCCATTTTTATACTTGTGGTCACACTGTCCTTATGCAAGGTTTCGACACTGATGTGTAACTATGTAACGGTCTGTTACATCTTCACGCAAAATTATATCTCCCGCAGAGATTTTGGTTGGTTCCTCAGTTTAGGGGCTGCGACAACGCGGTCATGTAACCCCGTGTACTTAGGGATGGCTGTATTAGTCTGTAATTCAGGTAAGGACTTCAGACGCTCAATTTCAAGCAGTAGTTCCTAATGTTGCTACCAGGTACTACCGTCAACGACACCTACCTGTGAACTTGCCTACTAGATGCCACCGCAGCCAGCAACTCGCAACGAACGTTGGAACTTCCCATCCAAAGGAAAGCATACTGAGGGATTTTTAGCGCTCTTAGAAAATCCGACGACTTCGGCCGGCTTTGAACTCGCGACCTTGGGCATAGACATTCAGCATGCTTGCTACCAGTTACGTCACCGAAGCCGCTTCACACTTAGTCAGATGGAATTCTGAATATGATCTCATGCAAGTGCGTTATCTTGGCAACGTCTGATGGCTCATCCCTCATCAATTTAGTAGTATTGCCATGGCAACCACTGATAGCTCTTGGCATTTTCTTATAATTCCGAAATCATTTTTCTCATCCCTTGGCATAATGGTGGGTCATATCAAAAATTCTTTCAGACAAAATTTTAGGTAATTATTAGGGGAATATTGTCCATTTTGTACGGTTTTGATATTGTGCCTATTAAGAGAGATATGATTAATGTTTCCCGAAAAGCCCACTTTTTCCCACCCCTTTGGTCAATGGTTGGTGCTATAAAAAACCTCTTCAAACATAAATGTTTGGGCTTTATCCGACACATAGTATGAACGTTGAACGGATTCGATATTTCACATATTAAGAGAGTTATAGCAATATTTCACTTTTTCGAAAAAAGCCCCCCATTTTCACCCCCTACGAACCGATTTAGCCCAGTAACGAACTCGACCGAGATTTTATGGGTATACATATTTGGTAAAATATTCAAAGTGATTGGTGCAAAATTACGGCAGTTATCGTGTCCACAAGAAACTGATATGCATATATATATATACATACACATATACATACATAAATTATATATAAACTTTTGAACTGACGGTGGTTTTGGGGTCTGGGGGATGTGAAACGCGAAGATATGTCGAAATTTTCAGGAAATCGAAACATGGTACCCATTGCAATAGTTAGCTTTCTAATGAAATCTACCTCTGGTTGGTTCCTCAGTTTAGGGGCTGCGACAACGCGGTCATCTAACCCCGTGTACTTTGGGTGAGTGTAGAATCTGTCTGATAAACGGTGTGAATTGTAATGGCTGTAATAGTCTTAATTCAGGTAAGGACTGCAGACGGTCAATTTCAAGCAGTAGTTCCTAATGTTGCTACCAGGTACTACCGTCAACGACACCTAGCTGTGAACTTGGCTACTAGATGCCACCCCAACCAGCAACTCGCAACGAACGTTGGAACTTCCCCTCCAAAGGAAAGCATACTGAGGGATTTTAGCTCTCTTAGAAAATCCGACGACTTCGGCCGGCTTTGAAACCGCGACCTTGGGCATAGACATTCTGCATGCTACCAGTTACGTCACCGAAGCCGCTTCCCACTTAGTCAGATGTCAAAGTCAACCCCTGGCACCATCCAGCCCATGACGGGCTAAGGCCGACCAAGCGACCGCTGCCCAGCCATTTGGCCTGCAGATATTGGGGTGACGCGTGATCAGCGCGTCGGGTCCCCTCGGCCGTTAATATTGGTATTCGTGTTTGGGGTGCTGTCTCACTGTCAGACAGCTACTCAATTGTTCTCAGGAGGCTGAGTGCACCCCGTTCCAACCCTCACGTCAGTTTTAAAATCCCCGACGGAGCCGGGGATCGAACCCGGGGCCTCCGGGTGAGAGGCAGGCGCGCTACCCCAACACCACGGGGCCGGCTTAGTCAGATGGAAATACTGAATCTGATCTCGTGCAAGTGCGTTGTCATGGCAACGGCTCATCCCTCATCAATTTAGTAGTGATGCCATGGCAACCTCTGATAGCTCTTGGCATTTTCTTATAATTCCGAAATCATTTTTCGCATCCCTTGGCGTAATGGTGGGTCATATCAAAAATTCTTTCAGACAAAAGTTTTAGGTAATTATTAGGGGAATATTGTCCATTTTGTACGGTTTTGATATTGTGCCTATTAAGAGAGATATGATTAATGTTTCCCGAAAACCCCACTTTTTTCCACCCCTTTGGTCAATGGTTGGTGCTATCAAACATCTTATTTGACATAAATTGTTGGCACTTATCCTACACATATTATGAACCTTGAATGGATTCGATATTTCACGTATTAAGAGAGTTATAGTGAAATTTCACTTTTTCGAAAAAAGCCCCCCATTTTCACCCCCTTCGACCGATTTTGCCCATTAACGAACTCGACCGAGATTTTATACGGATACATATTATGTAAAAAATTCAAAGTGATTGGTGCAAAATTACGGCAGTTATCGTGTCCACAAGAAACTGATATACATATATACATATATATATATATATATACATACATAAATTATGTATAAACTTTTGAACTGACGGTGGTTTTGGGGTCTGGGGGAAGTGAAACGCGAAGATATGTCGAAATTTTCCGGAAGTCGAAACATGGTACCCATTGCAATAGTTAGCTTTCTAATGAAATCTACCTAAAACCTGGTGACTACAAAACCAACATGGCCGCCAAGCGAACTTGAGACTTTTAAATTGACTTTTTTCGCGATTTAACAATCCAAACGTAATGAAACTTGGTACAGCAAATGTTTATACACATTGTAATGCACTAGAGTCTAATTTAGTTAAATAGTTTACATAACCTCAAAATGGCGACTGTGCGAAATATTTCACTGACATTCTATATCTCATAAACTATTACAGATATCACCCTGAAATATCGTACGGTGATAAAGGGTACTGATTCAAGTTTATCTATGTAACTTTCATAAACCTGTAAAGTACAAAACGAACATGGTGGCCAAGCGAATTTGAAATATCTTAATATACTTTTCTCGTGATTTAACTCTCTGAGCGCAGTGAAATGTGGTACAGTAAATGATATTACATATTGTAATGCCTTGGCATCTAATTTAGTTCAATTGTTTACATAACCTCAAGATGGCGGCTGTGCAAAATTTTAAAATTAAGTTTTTATTTCTTGTGTCGTAATCATGCGATCGAAGTGAAAGTTTGAATAATGAACCTACGCAATAATTTTCCTTTAATGGTACATAACTCCATGGCCTATACATATAACAGTCCAAAATGGCGAGCATCCGAAATATTTAGACGGTTCTCAATATCTATGAATCTTCTACAGCAATCAAAGTGATTTTTTTATGTTCATAGAGGCTATGAACATATGTTCATCTATAGGACTTTAGGTAACCTGGTGAGCACAAATCCAACATGGCGGCGACGCGAAATATAAATGTTTAAATTAACTTTTCTCGCGAATTAACTATCCGAGTGCAGTGAAACGTTGCACGTTAAATGCTTATACAAATGTTAATCCACTGGCATCTAATTTATTTCAATTGTTTGGATAATCACAAGATGGCAGCTGTGCGAAATTTTAAAATCTCGTTTTTAATTCTTGTGTTTTAATCATGCGATTGAAGTTTGAATACCATACGTAGGCCTACGCAATAATCTTAATGTAATAGTACAAAAATAAAAATCCAACCTGGCGACCATCTGAAATACATGTATTTAGACGGTCCTCAATATCTACGAATCTATCACAACCTTCCAACTGAAATTTTGTATGTTGATTGAGGCGATTAACATGAGTAGGACATATGAAAATAGGCTGTATAGTTCTTCACGGAACTACTTCTTTGCTTTCTGATGATCTCGAAAGAAGGTAAAACTGACATCTGCTATAATTTTATTAGTGCAGCCAATGGCCATTTGTTTTCAGAACGGGTCAGGGAAGGGAATTTGGAAGGAAATCGACCGTGGACCTATTGAAAGGATCTGTTCAGAGATTTGCTTGGTGGTGAAAACGGGAAAACACGAAAACCATTCATAGGATGGCCGAAATGGGATTCGAACCCACGCTCTCCCGATGCTAGTGAGGCACGAGTTTACGCGTTAGTGCTCTCGGCGAAGATGGCTGGATGACATTTGTTATACAGGCGAATAATGACGAGTATAGAGGTGTTAGATTGCTCATTGAGTTTATTTTACATAAGATATTGAATTGGTTATTAGCATGGATATACTTGATTAAATTCACTAACCCATTACAATGCTTAAGTACGTTAATTTTGGCAGCAGTGAAATACTTCTCATTTCCTTGTATAGTAACTTCCATACGTTGGCGCCAAACTTTTTTAGCGTTATCAAGTAGAACTTCATTTCTCTCGTGACCCTTTCCCTCCTATCTGATTCTATTTCTAACCCCTGCCATGTCCACACCTCCCAAACGGTCTGATGGATCAATGTACGCATGCGACTATTACAGTATGCGGATGTAAAATATAGCGTAGCCCACTCGAACTTTCGCTACCAAATGCTACCGTCCACGAGACCTAGCTGTAAACATGGCTACTACTAGATGCCATCGCAACCAGCGCGTGGTGATGATCGTTTAAACTTAAGAAGGAATGAAGATTGTAGTTTTACGTGACCGTGAATCTCCCGATTATGAGCCACGGGAGCTCCTTTTTACGTGGAATCCGAGCTACAGGATTTGGCATTTCTCTTCGAAAATCTCACATACATTGACAGGGAATCGAACCCAGTCCACCTTGGTGTGAGGCTGACAGATTGACCGATGCGCGACCACGCCCCAATGGAACTTAAGAGCATTAATAAAACCTAACCTACAAATTTTGCTTCACACAAGTTTAGTTAGTGGAGCGTTCTTTTGCATGCCATTAATCTATGACATGGGCCTGCTGGTTTCACTTCTCCTCTGAAGGAAGGCATACGGAGGGGTTTTTAATGCTCTTAAAAAATCCGACGACTTTGGCCGGGTGTGAACCCGCGATTTCGGGGATAGAAGCTCTGCATGCTAACAACTACAATACCGAAGCCGACACACAGTTTGAGTCGATAAATTAAGGTCTTCAGTGTGCGGAGTTGCCATAAGAAATGACGTCAAACATTAATTAAGAAATGTTTACCCCAGCACTGGGATACAAGAGATTGAATCCACGCTAAATCTACAATACATTGGACTCGTTTCCTTGTACTGACAGCAAAACCCCGCATTTAATTCCGATGATGAAAATGTGTGTATCGTCGCTATTCTCTGGAGATACTACTGTACACTATTTTACTCAAGGCTTCAGTTATTTTCTCCATTACAGTATCGCATTGACTGCCTCTGAGCGCTGTGTTGAGACGAACAAGACATCAATCTGCCGTCAGCACGTCCCAGCCGATCAATAGACTTGCCTCCAGCAGTAATTTGAAAGAAATACACAAGTTTGGGACATGTTATTGGAACAGTAAAGATGGCACTTTAAGTTTCTCTCCTTGGAAGATACAGTATAACAAAGAAAACTGATTGCATCAAATTGAACAGTTTTCCTTGAAATTAAATATTATGAATAATTCCTTCGTGGCACTAAAGAATATCACAGCTTGGAGAAGATAGATTATGAGATGTAGAACAAAAGAATTAACCCAGCAATTTTTCTAGGTTTATGCCGTGTCTTGTGTGGGGTTTCGCCTAGGAACACCCAAACAAGACACGGTGTAAACCTAAAAAAATTGCTGAGTTTTAATTTACTGGCCACGAAAGACAATATACCATCCTTTTGTAAGCCTTTATAGAAAATAATTGTTGTTGATTCAATTAGAGGCTTTGCGAAATCCTGGTCATGAGCTCCGTATACTCGTACTTGTGTGTGTAATTGTTATTGGAACTAGGATTACGGTAGGGGGGCGGACTTTGCCTCAGGTGCAATTTTGACGTTCGCCAGGAACAGGAGTGTGAAACCACGGAAAGCCACTTTTAGACTGGCTGAGGTAGGCGTCGAACCCCGACCTCCGTGAAGACAGGCAACACTTCTTGGCGGTGGACTCAAAGGAAAATAACAGTGTATATTAGGGCTGTACAAATTCGAACATTGAAATATTCGAAATGTTCGAATAATATCGAATGAGAATATTTAATTTGAACATACGAATAGTTTGACTGTTCAAATTATTCGCACATTCGAATTTCGAAATATTAGCATTTGTGAAATAACCCGACTATTCAGTGAATAAGCGAATGATTCGAATGTAAGTCGATTCATTCAAATGATTGAATAATTATTATAAGCATAAAAACAAGAAAACAAAGCAGAAGGAAAAAAGAAAGAAAGAACGAGAGAAAGAAAGAAAGAAAGAAATAAAGAAAGAATGAATGAATGAATTAATTAATGAATAAATGAAAGTAGACAGAAAGAAGGAAAGAAAGAAACAGAGAAAGAAAGAAGGATAGAAAGTAGAAAGAAGGAAAGATGGAATGAAAGTAGAAAGAAAGAAGGAAAAAGTAGAAAGAAGGAAAGAAAGAAAGTAAGAAAGAAGGAAATAGAGTAGAAAGAAGGAGAGAAAGAAAGAAGAAAAGAATGAAAGACAGAAAGAATGAAAGAAAGAAGGAAAGAAAGGACGAAAGAAATAAGGAAGAAAGAAAGAGAGAGAGGATGAATGAAAGAATGAATGAAAGACTGAAAGAATGAAAGAATGAAAGAAAGAAAGAAAGAAAGAAAGAAAGAGAGAATGAATGAATTAATTAATGAATGAATGAAGGAAAGTAGAAAGAAACGAAGAAAGAAAGAAAGAAAGAAAGAAAGAAAGAAACAGAGAAAGAAAGAGGGGTAGAAAGTAGAACGAATGAAAGTAGAGAGAAAGAAGGAAAAAGAAGAAAGAAGGAAAGAAAGAAAGAAAGAAAGAAAGAAGGAAAGAAAGAAAGAAAGAAAGAAAGAATGAAAGAAGAAATGAATGAAAGAAAAAATGAAAGAAATAAGGAAAGATTGAAGGAATGAAAGATAGAAAGAAAGGAAGAAAGAAGGAAAGAAAGAATGAAAGAAAGAAAGGGAGAATGAAATAAAGAAAGAGAGAAAGAAAGAAAGAATGAAAGAAAAAAAGAAAGAAAGAAAGAAAGAATGACATAACAAGTGATGCATTTTTGATTGATATTTATTTATAAGAATCTATCTGTCTGAATGGGGAAGTGGTTGACCCCCATCCAACCCCTTGGCTTCGCCCCTGCTTCCAACAACTCGTCCACTGGACATATTGCTTAACACATATCGCTGTAATTTTTGGGAACTTATCATCTTCGAAATCTTCAAATTTTTGAACTTTTCTTTTTTGTTTAATAATCGAACATTCGAAATACTCCAGTATTTCGAATTTTCGAATGATTCAAACAACCGATATATTTGAACATTCGCATTGCTCGAACATTGACATCCTTCGAACATTCGAATCATTTATTCGAACTTCAAATTGGCGAATATTCGAAGTACCGTGTTTCAATTACAGTATTATTCGAATGATGTGTACATGCCTAGTATTATTCCCCGCTGTTTCTACAAGATCGGGGATGAGTTGTAATGGATTTCTACATGACGGGTGGTATTACAGCCGCATGCCCTTCCTGGCGCCATCCTTATTCGGGTAATTAAAGTCACAATTGAGTAGCTGTCTGAAAGCCAAGCAGTGTCCCGGTCATGAAAACTACACTGTTAGACCGAGGGGCTCCACGCGCTGACCACACGTCATCCCGCAATCTCTAGACCAATTTACTGGCTAGGCCAAGGATCTTCTTTGGGTATGCTTGTTTTTGGGCGTTATTAATGTCGGAATTGGAACCTTAGATCCCTCAAATTGGGAGTTCCCCATTGCAATTGTGGAAAGTGACCTGATGTCCTCGACCACGATGGATCTCTAAAGTAAAATTTACGGACTCTTGAATAACTCATATTACAGTAAGATATTGTTGGTGTTTCATTTGAGGAGCTTGGACATCCTGGTCAATCAGCCCCGTGTAATTTGGATGTGTGATAACCGGTGTTAATTGTGACGGCTGTATTAGTGTGTTTTATCTGTAATTCAGGTATGGTCTGCAGACGATCAATTTCCAGTAGTTCTTACTTTTGTTACCAAATGCTACCGTCAACGACATCTAGCTGTGATCTTGGATAGTAGATATCATTGCAACTCGCACCTGGCGGAGAACGTTGGAACTTAAAGAACGTCAATCAAATTTAATCTACAAATTTTTCTTCACACAATTGTAGTTAGCGGAAGATTCTTTTGCATCTCATAAATTTATGACATGGCCCCGCTGGCTTTACTCTCCGAAGGAAGGCATACTGTGCCCAAATCCAGTTGTCCAGATTTAAGAGCACAGGCCCAGATGCTAAGTCCAGAGCTGAGGTTTTGAATAGCGCGCTCCCATTGTTATTAGAAGCATTTCGAAGCTTTATGCAGCCAACAGATCGCTAATTGACGTAGCAAGAGTGTCTTAGTCGAGGCTATATTTGTATAAAAATTTTCCGATTGAGTAGAAACATGGGACTAACACCAAATTACTGGCACAGACAAGGGAAGAAGAATGTGCTATATTTCAAGAAAATTGATCGAGCGGAAGCTGAGATATGAGATGTTTTAGTTTGAGTAGATCTCAAGCAGTGACGTCAAGGAGTCCGTCAGCAGAGTATAAAAAGTCCTCTCGGCACGCCGGAAGGCGGAGGTAGATTTCACCGGACAAACTTGGAGATAGGCGAAAATAGGCAGAATATGCAGGTTTTCGTAGAAGGATCAGACCTCATTTATCGCGTGAAAGTATTTTATAATTGGAGATTAATTAACTTTGTTTTTCTTCATTTTAAACATATTTTAAACATTTTATGGTCTTACGGGGACGGTAATCTTCTTGTCATTTGGAGTCCATTTTTAGCCTATTTTCAATTTTGAAAAAATAGGCTTATGAGATCACCTTTTGTCCGTGTGTGTGTGTGTGTGTGTGTGAGAGAGGTGTGAGTGTGTGTGTCCCTAATAAAATCTAAACGGCTGGAGCGATTTCAGTGAAACTCGGTAAGTTCATAGCACTATTCCCGGCGACGTCGACCGTGCCCATCGAATTTTGTTACGTCTTACCAATCCAACATGGCGGCTGTGCGAAATATTTCACTAGCATTCAGTATCTCCGAAACTATAACGGATATCGCCCTGAAATTGTGTACGGTGATAAAGGGTACTACTAGAAGTTCACCTATGAAACTTTCAAAAACCTGGTTACTACACAACCAACATGGCGGCCAAGCGAAGTGGAGACTTTTAAATAGACTTTTCTCGCGATTTAACTATCCAAACGTAATGAAACTTGGTACAGCAAATATTTATACACATTGCAATGCACTGGAGTCTAATTTAGTTCAATTGTTTACATAACCTCAAAATGGCGGCTGTGCGAAATATTTCACTGACATTCTATATCCCCGAAACTATTACAGATATCACCCTGCAATTTTGTACGGTGATAAAGGGTACTGATACAAGTTTACCTATGTATAATTCATAAACCTGTAAAGTACAAAACGAACATGGCTACCAAGCGAATTTGAAATATTTTAATAGACTTTTCTCGTGAGTTAACTCTCAGAGCGCAGTGAAATGTTTTACAGTAAATGATTTTGCAGATTGTAATGTACTGCCATCTAATTTAATTCAATTGTTTACATAACCTCAAGATGGCGGCTGTGCGAAATTTTAAAATTAAGTTTTAATTTCTTGTGTCGTAATCATGCGATCGAAGTGAAAGTTTGAATAATGAACCTAGAAAATAAGTGACCTTGAACGGTACATAACTCTATGGCCTATACATATAACAATCCTAAATGGCAGGCTTCCGTAATATTTAGACGGTTCTCAATATATATGAATCTTTTACAGCAACCAAACTGAAATTTTTATGTTCATAGAGACTATGAACATATGTTCACCTATAGGACTTTCAGTAACCTGGTGAGCACGAATCCAACATGGCGGCGACGCGAAGTATAAATATTTAAATGGACGTTTCTCGCGAATTAACTATCCGAGTGCCGTGAAACGTTGCACGTTTTAAATGCTTACACAAATGTTGATCCACTGGCATCTAATTTATTTCAATTGTTTGCATAATCACAAGATGGCTGCTGTGCGTAATTTTAAAATCTCGTTTTTACTTCTTGTGTTCTAATCATGCGATTGAAGTTTGAATACCACACTTACACAATAATCTTAATATAATAGTACAAAAATAAAAATCCAACCTGGCGACCATCTGAAATATTTAGACGGTTCTCAATATCTACGAATCTGATACAGCAATTAAACTGAAATTTTGTATGATGATAGAGGCAATTAACATGAGCAGGATATATGAAAATAGGCTGTACAGTTCTTCACGGAACTACTTGTTATACTTGTGGTCACACTGTCCTTATGCAAGGTTTCGACACTGATGTGTAACTATGTAACGGTCTGTTACTTCTTCACGCAAAATTATATCTCCCGCAGAGATGTTGGTTGGTTCCTCAGTTTAGGGGCTGCGACAACGCGGTCATATAACCCCGTGTACTTTGTGTGAGTGTAGAATCTGTCTGATAAACGGTGTGAATTGTGATGGTTGTATTAGTCTGTAATTCAGGTAAGGAATGCAGACGCTAAATTTCAAGCAGTAGTTCCTAATATTGCTACCAGATACTAACGTCAACGCCACCCAGCTGTAAACTTGGCTACTAGATGCCACCTCAATCAGCAACTCGCAACGAACGTTGGAACTTCCCCTCCAAAGGAAAGCTTACTGAGGGATTTTTAGCGCTCTTAGAAAATCAGACGAGTTTGGCCGGCTTTGAACCCGCGACCTTGGGCATAGAAGTTCAGCATGCTACCAGTTACGTCACCGAAGCCGCTTCACACTTAGTCAGATGGAAATCTGAATCTGATCTCGCGCAAGTGCGTTGTCATGGCAACGTCTGATGGCTCATCCCTCATCAATTTAGTAGTGTTGCCATGTCAACCACTGATAGCTCTTGGCATTCTCTTATAATTCCGAAATAATTTTTCTCATCCCTCGGCGCAATGGTGGCTCATTTCAAAAATTCTTTCAGACAAACGTTTTAGGTAATTATTAGGGGAATATTGTCCATTTTGTACGGTTTTGATATTGTGCCTATTAACAGAGATATGATTAATGTTTCCCGAAAAAACCACTTTTTCCCACCCCTTTGGTCAATGGTTGGTGCTATCAAAAAAACGTTTCAAACATAAATTTCTGAGCTTTATCCGACACATAGTATGAACTTTGAACGGAATCGATATTTCACATATTAAGAGAGTTATAGCAATATTTCATTTTTTCGAAAAAAAAAGTCCCCCATTTTCATCCCCTTCGACCGATTTAGCCCAGTAACGAACTCGTCTGAGATTTTATGGGTATACATATTCGGTAAAAAATTCAAAGTGATTGGTGCAAAATTACGGCAGTTATCGTGTCCACAAGAAACTGATATACATATATATACATATATTACATAAATTATATATAAACTTTTGAACTGACGGTGGTTTTGGGGTCTGGGGGATGTGAAACGCGAAGATATGTCGAAATTTTTCGGAAATCGAAACATGGTACCCATTGCAATAGTTAGCTTTCTAATGAAATCTACCTAAAATACTGCCGTCAACGACACCTAGCTGTGAACTTGGCTACTAGATGCCACCTCAATCAGCAACTCGCAACGAACGTTGGAACTTCCCCTCCGAAGGAAAGAAAACTCAGGTTTTTTAGCGCTCTTAGTAAATCCGACGACTTCAGCCGGGTTTGAACCCGCGACCTTGGGCATAGAAGTTCAGCATGCTACCAGTTCCGATACCGAAGTCGCTTCCCACTGACATATCTATATTATTAAAAATATTGATGAAAACTTATCCGAGTCCGTCCGGCCATACTATCCGGCCGATTTTCTTCATCCTTATTTTAAATGAAAGGTATTCATGCACAGATTTGTCATCAAGTATTACAAGTCACTTAAATTACGCCTTTCTCAAATTATTTGATTTTTTTCACCTTTTTCCAACTTTTTCCAACCCTGAAGTAAGCATATCTTCGCTTCTAATTGAGTTACGAAGGTTGTTTTAGTCTAAGAACACTCAGCGAATCAAGCGCTATCATTTGAGCTCTTAACCATTCAAATCGGCTGATTCTGAGGAAAGTTATGCTTGGACATACGATATTATATCTCATTTTTTCAAAAGTTTTTCTCATTGAAGCAATCATATCTTTGGTTATAATTGAGTTACACTGTTCGTTTGGGTCTACGAACACTCAGTGAATCAAGCGCTATCATTTGAGCTCTTCACCATTCAAATCGGCTGATTCCGAGGAAAGTTATGCTTGGACATGCGATATTACATCTCATTTTTTTCAAAAGTTTTTCTCATTTTAGCAATCATATCTTTGGTTATAATTGAGTTACACTGTTCGTTTGGGTCTAAGAGCACTCAGTGGTTCAAGATATATCTATTGAGGTATTAAATATTTACATTGGTTTATTCTGAGTAATGTTATGAGTGCCGAAGCGAATATAAGAAATAATTATGAAAACTTAACCGAGTCCGTCCGGCCATTCTATCCGGTCGATTTCCTTCATACCACTATTAAATGAAAGTTATTCATGTACGGATTTAATATCAAGTATTACAAATCACTTAACTTCTGCCTTCCTCAAATTATTTGATTTCTTGCACCTTTTTTACTTTTTTTTCACATTGAAGCTATCTATATTATTAACAATTAGTTCCGTGAAGAACTATACAGCCTATTTTCATATATCCTACTTATGTTAACTGCCACAATCAACATACAAAATTTCAGTTTAATTGCTGTAACAGATTCGTAGATATTGAGAACCGTCTAAATATTTCAGATGGTCGCCAGGTTGGATTTTTATTTTTGTACTATTACATTAAGATTATTGTGTACGTGTGGTATTCAAACTTCAATCGCATGATTAGACAACAAGAAGTAAAAACGAGATTTTAAAATTACGCACAGCAGCCATCTTGTGATAATGCAAACCATTGAAATAAATTAGATGCCAGTGGATCAACATTTGTATAAGCATTTAACGTGCAACGTTTCACGGCACTCGGATAGTTAATTCGCGAGAAACGTCCATTTAAATATTTATACTTCGCGTCGCCGCCATGTTGTATTTGTGCTCACCTGGTTCCTGAAAGTCCTATAGGTGAACATATGTTCATAGTCTCTATGAACATTAAAAAATTCAGTTTGGTTGCTGTAAAAGATTCATAGATATTGAGAACCGTCTAAATATTTCGGGAGCTCACCATTTAGGAGTGTTATGTGTATAGGCCATAGAGTTATGTACCATTCAAGGACAATTATTGCCTAGGTTCATTATTCAAACTTTCACTTTGATCGCATGATTACGACACAAGAAATTAAAACTTAATTTTAAAATTTCGCACAGCCGCCATCTTGAGGTTATGTAAGCAATTGAATTAAATTAGATGGCAGTGCATTACAATCTGCAAAATCAATTACTGTACCACATTTCACTCCGCTCAGAGAGTTAAATCACGAGAAAAGTCTATTAAAATATTTTAAATTCGCTTGATCGCCATGTTCGTTTCGTACTTTACAGGTTTATGAAATATACATAGGTATACCTGTATCAGTACCCTTTATCACCGTACAAAATTGCAGGGTGATATCAGTAATAGTTTCGGAGATATAGAATGTCAGTGAAATATTTCGCACAGCCGCCATTTTGAGGTTATGTAAACAATTGAACTAAATTAGACTCCAGTGCATTACAATGTGTATAAACATTTGCTGTACCAAGTTTCATTACATTTAGATAGTTAAATCGCGAGAAAAGTCTATTTAAATATCTCAACTTCGCTTGGCCGCCATGTTGGTTTTGTAGTCACCAGGTTTTCAAAAGTCTCATAGGTGAACTTCTAGTAGTGCCCTTTATCACCGTACACAATTTCAGGGCGATATCGGTAATAGTTTCAGAGATATCGAATGCTAGTGAAATATTTCGCACAGCCGCCATGTTGGATTGGAGAGACGTAACAAAATTTGAAGGGCACGGTCGAGGTCGCCGGAAATAGTGCTATGAACTTCCCGAGTTTCATTGAAAACGCTCCAGCCGTTTCGATTTTATTAGGGGGGGACACACACACGAATCACACACACACACACACACACACACACACGGACAAAAGGTGATCTCATAAGCCTATTTTTTCAAAATTGAAAATAGGCTAAAAATATTGATGAAAATTTATCCGAGTCCGTCCGGCCATACTATCCGGCCGATTTTCTTCATCCTTTTTTTAAATGAAAGGTATTCATGCACAGATTTGTCATCAAGTATTACAAATCACTTAAATTACGCCTTTCTCAAATTATTTGATTTTTTCAACTTTTTCCAACTTTTTCCAACTTTGAAGTAAGCATATCTACGGTTCTAATTGAGTTACGAAGGTTGTGTTAGTCTAAGAACACTCAGCGAATCAAGCGCTATCATTTGCGCTCTTAACCATTCATATCGGCTGATTCTGAGGAATGTTACGGTTAGACATACGATATTACATCTCATTTTTTTTTTTTAGTTTTTCTCATTGTAGCACTCATATCTTTGGTTATAATTGAGTTACACTGTTCGTTTGGGTCTAAGAGCACTCAGTGGATCAAGCTCTATCTATTGAGGTATTAAATATTTACATTGGTTGATTCTGAGTAATGTTATGAGTGCCGAAGCGAATATTAGAAATAATTATGAAAACTTAACCGAGTCCGTCCGGCCATTATCCGGTCGATTTCCTTCATACCACTATTAATTGAAAGGTATTCATGCAAAGATTTGTTATCAAGTATTACAAATCACTTCACTTCCGCCTTCCTCAAATTATTTGGTATTTTCAACGTTTTCCATCTTTTTGCAACTTTGAAGCTATCATATCTTTGGTTCTGTTTGAGGTACTCAAGTCGTTATATTGTAAGAACACTCAGTGACCGAAGCCCTTTCATTTGAGCTGTTAACTATTAAAATCGGCTGATTCTTCGGAATGTTATGAGTGAACATTCGATATTATATCTCATTTTTTCAAAATTTTTCTCATTGTAGCAATCATATCTTTGGTTCTAATGACGGAAATTTCGTATTACACTAGCGTTTTGTGTTACAATCAACAAAGTGCAGGGTCAAACGCTTCATCGAGTTGGAATCTACTTGCCTGATCCTGTTTTAGGCCATGGAATGTTCTATGTTGCCATATCCCGAGAAAAATAATTTAAAACTAAGAGTCGACGCACAGCGAACATTGTCTCGAAGGAAGTATTGTAAAATAATGGTTATAAACTATTACTTAATGTCGTAATTTTTTAATTCCAATACTGAAAAATTATGCTGCGGAGCAGTACGGGCGCCCTAGTGAAAACTGAATGTGATCTCGTGCAGTGGCGTTGTCATAGCAACTGCTGATGGTCATCCCTTATCAATTAAAAGTAAAGTTGTCATGGCAACCTCTCTTGGCACTTGGCATTTTCTTATAATTTAAATCATTTTGTTCACCCCGTGGCGTAATGGTGGGTCATATCAAAAATTCTTTCAGACAAAAGTTTTTGGTAATTATTGGAGGAATATTGTCCATTTTGTGCGGTTTTGATATTGTGCCTATTAACAGAGATATGATTAATGTTTCCCGAAAAAAACACTTTTTCCCACCCCTTTGGTCAATGGATGGTGCTATCAAAAAACTTATTTGACATAAATTTTTGGCACTTATCCGACACATATTATGAACTTTGAAGGGATTCGATATTTCATATATTAAGAGAGTTATAGCGATATTTCACTTTTTCGAAAAAAGCCCCCCATTTTTACCCCCTTTGACCGATTTTGCCCATTAACGAACTCGACCGAGATTTTATAGGGATACATATTATGTAAAAAATTCAAAGTGATTGGTGCAAAATTACGGCAGTTATCGTGTCCACAAGAAACTGATATATATATATAGAGATAGATACATATATACATAAATTATATATAAACTTTTGAACTGACGGTGGTTTTGGGGTCTGGGGGATGTGAAACGCGAAGATATGTCGAAATTTTCCGGAAGTCGAAACATGGGACCCATTGCAATAGTTAGCTTTCTAAAGAAATCTACCTAAAATGGCTGGGAGCCATAGCTCAATACGTTACTTCGCCACAGCACTCAGTTGCTGATACATCACGTTATTACTTCGTAAGCTCTATGCCGCTAAGGACATCGTTATACTTTGAAAATATCTTGGTGCACATGGTTGCAATACTCTACGTTTTACTAGCACACGGTTGCTGGGACTTAGTGAATTTCTACGACAGTACATGGTTACTGGACTTCGAAAAGTGTTTGAAATTTTAGTGAACTTAGATTTCTTCATAGGTTATCACTGAGGTGATAGACCTTGTGGCAGAACATT
This sequence comes from Meconema thalassinum, assembly GCA_946902985.2. Lineage (NCBI taxonomy): Eukaryota > Metazoa > Arthropoda > Insecta > Orthoptera > Tettigoniidae > Meconema > Meconema thalassinum. The sequence continues at coordinate 848,727,076 of OX336390.1, read as the reverse complement.
GGTAATTATTGCTGCTACACGGACATATGATAGACTTTGTCTATATTTCTTTCCACTGTCCACTAATATTTAAACTGGATTATTTTTATCCCATGGCCAGAACCAGCTTTTGTCTTGGTAACTATTTGACCAACCAAGATAAGTCAGTACTGTTCACATACCATTCTTGCGCGGTTCAGTTCATTTAGCCGACATAGGGAAAACAACATGCCTAGCATTGTCTGGAGAGTGAGAAACTCTGCCCAGGGACTTGAACATCAGTACTTGTACCAGTGCTGAATAAGATAGTAAGAGTATTGGTAGTACTGAATGCGTCACAGTTGGGTCACGTTACTTCTGATATTTTGCATCATTGATCTTTTCGATCTGACCCCTGTCAAGAATATTACTTCAGCGGTTGAAGCAGCTCATATTACAAACAGTTTTCATCAAGATTATCAGGCAACGAGTATGAATACCGCTATGTCTGGTTTGACATCTTGCGGGTATATAATGGAGGCCGATACGAGAATTTAAGTACGTGTCCAAATGGGGACAGAAGACTGGAATAGTCTGGTTAAAACCAGATTATCTACATCAAGATCTACAAGAATGTAAGCTACATTTTGCATTATTTTTATGCCTAGTTAGCTGGAATTCTCAATTTTTCAACAATCTTGCCAACACATATTTTTTCTTCGATATTTTGCTGTTGCAATTTTTTTTTTTTTGCAAGGCATGGGAAGCCTTAATCTGAACAGTTTTTACACTCAGACATGAGAAGTCAATGATTTGAATTAATGGATGAGCAAAACGAGCATTTATTTGTTTTTTGATATTATTTTTCTAATCGCGGTCATCAGCCGTCGTAACTGTAAATTTAATAATAAATTTAAGTTGTGGAATGGATGTTTATCCATATTTAAGAAGTCGAGGATGATATTTCCCGAACAGTTTAGCAACGTTAATTCCATTTGTGGAAATAATAATAATAATAATAATGCTGATTTAATAATCTATATATTTAAAACACTAAGCTGTTTTTTGTACACACGAGATTGTGAAAACCACTTAACCGATTGGCTTCGTAAGACATTCTAACGAAAGCTCTTGGCATGCAGATTTGCAGAGTTTCTTTAAAAGGAAAATATATGTTACGGTATATTTTTAAATGATTAAAGAAATATGTAATATTTGTCACTCCCGCGCATGCGCACAATGGCCTTTCTCAACAAGGAAAATGGCGATTCCGGTCGCGTCTAACTGAGATCTTTGTTCATGAGAATTAAAAAGGATCTCCAATAATGTTAGTTATGTTTTTACAATGTGCATTGAAATAGAATTATATTAAATAAACCACGAATTGAAAGACATAAACTGCAGGTTGAGTGTGTATACTGGTTAGATAGCTTAATACTGCAGTGTCACATAGTTGTCTGGTTGGCCAAGGGGATAAGGTTACTGGCCTGAAATTTGTATTATGCATGATCGAGAGGGTTCGATTCCCACCTCGGATATGTTTTTTTATTTTCATTTTCTTCCTTCCTACGATTGGTATTGCATTGTAGAAAGCTCTTGGCATGCAGATTTGCAGAGTTTCTTTAAAAGAAAAATATATGTTACGGTATATTTTTAAATGATTAAAGAAATATGTAATATTTGACACTCCCGCGCATGCGCACAATGGCCTTTCTCAACAAGGAAAATGGCGATTCCGGTCGCGTCTAACTGAGATCTTTGTTTATGAGAATCAAAAAGGGTCTGCAATAATGTTAGTTATGTTTTTACAATATGCATTGAAATAGAATTATATTAAATAAACCACGAATTGAAGGACATAAAGTGCAGGTTGAGTGTGTATACTGGTTAGATAGCTTAATACTGCACTGTCACATAGTTGTCTGATTGGCCAAGGGGATAAGGTTACTGGCCAGAAATTTGTATTATGCATGATCGAGAGGGTTCGATCCCACTTCGGATATGTTTTTTTATTTTCGTTTTCTTCCTTCCTACGATTGGTATTGCATTGTAGAAACATATTTCACTTTTATCATTCCCGTCAAGTAACGAATTCTCTGTTCCCATCGAGAGGGTTCGATTCCCACCTCGGTTATGTTTTTTTTATTTTCGTTTTCTTACTTCCTACGATTGGTATTACATTGTAGAAACATATTTCACTTTTATCATTCCCGTAAAGTAACGAATTCTCTGTTGCCATCCTTTGCATGGTCGAGAGGGTTCGATTCCCACCTCGGATATGTTTTTTTTTGTTTTCTTCCTTCCTACGATTGGTATTACAGTGTAGAAACATATTTCACTTTTATCATTCCTGTAAAGTAACGAATTCTCTGTTGCCATATCTATATATTTAAAACAGTAAGGTGATTTTTGTTACCACGAGATTGAGAGAACGACAGAACCGATTTACTTCGTAGAGCACTCTAACGAAAGCTCTTGGCCTCTAGATTTGCAGAGTGTCTCTAAAATAAACAAATATATTACGGTATATTTTTGAATTAATATAGAAAATAGCAGAATTCTGGCCCCTCACGCATGCGCACAATCCGCCTGGGGTCATGACAAAATGGCGGTGAGAAGTCAATTAAAATGTAAGTTATTTAATAAGCTTCCATGTAATTGAAAACACACATTAACCAAGTTCTGACAATAAAATATAATAACAGTATGAACGTATACGAATGTGCAACATTGATTTATTTGGATAATGAAATGGGTAATTTCCTTCAGACAGCGGCTTTTGAAGATAATGAACGGCTGCGTCTGCCGCTGTGCTAGAGTGTGCGAGTAGCTATGTGGTTAAGGCGACCGACTGTGGTTCCAAGGTTAACCGGTTCGATCCCATCCCACGGCAATATTTTTTTTTTTTTTACCACTGAAATATTGTTCAATCAAGGAGTATTAGTAAGGTTTTATGTCTGTTAAAGATACATATTTCTACATTCCCTCTCAATACGTTTTATTTCCGTTTTACCATTGCATTACAGCATGTGATCGAAAGAGCAAACTGTTGTCCTGAGTACGCCGTTTAAATATCTGCAATCAGTTCCTATAACTGACAACAGATGGCAGTACATTGCCCATATAGTTCCAGTAACTGACAGCAGATGGCAGCACCATTGCATCGATATGGAGAATTATAAAGGAGGGGAATATTTAAGAAGGGAAATTTTGAGGAACATTAACCGACAGTTGAATGTGTAGGCTATGTTGTTTATGTACCTTAATATTGCTATTTCTTCCCAATGCTTCGGTGGTCAAGTTATTAGCGTCCTAGACTAAAAGTTATAATTATGCATCGTCGATATACTCTTAAATTATTAAAGAAAAAAGTAGTTTTCCAGGCACTCACGCGTGTCCACAATTGCTTTCTCCATGAGAGACACTTGGCAAACATAATTCGTTTGAAGGGCTCCGACATCGTGGTCACTCAGCCCCGTGTACTTGGGTGTGTATGTGTGAAATTTTCTCTCATAACCTGTGTTATTGTGATGGCTGCATTACTGTGTGTATTTGTAATTAAGGTGGTAAATGGCAAGGAGACGGCCAAGGCCTTAAGTTAGGAACCACCCCGGTATTTGCCTTAAGTGGAAGTGGAAACCACGGAAAACCACATCCAAGATTATCGAGGTGGGAATTAAACCTTTCTCTTCTTAGTTATACCTCAAGAGACTGAATGTGCCCCGTTTTTGCCCTCAGACCAGAATTAAATTTCTTGGCAGAGCAGGAAATGTACCCGGGTCTCCGGGGCGATAGACAAGAATAGGTGGGCCTCCATGTGTTAATACGATTTTTGACATGCACGGGACATAGAATTCAAAAACTGCCTCCAATAGGGTGACTGCCGAAGTGAGTATTGAGTATAGGCCTATGGTCGTTCCAGTAATTGGCGAAGTGATTCTATGTTCCCCTGCAAAATGTACTGCCATAACCTATAACAAGTGATGGAAATTGCTCATTTAGAGCAGTTTCGTACTGTTTATAACAAAATGAAGAACGTCATTCTGAGCTGCGTTTTCAAGCTATTGCAAAAAAATTCGCTGGCAGGAACAATTATAAGGGATTTATTTTAAACGATTAGTCTCATCGCATTCTCCTCACCAACCAACTTGAGTATGAAAGTCTCTGGACGGTCATGTTGAACTTCATTGTATAAGACAATTGTTTAATGATTATTTGTTTAGAGTACTGAGTCTAACTACGCAGTTGATTTCGGCAATGGAAGTATTATTTGCCATTTAATATTTAGCGGCTCCGTTATTGCAGGACACTATAGTGTTATCGAATAATACGAAGCCACATTTAAATTCCAATATAAATAGGCCATTTCAGAAACAATTCCAGATATTATGCAGTACAGTGTACTGTAAGGTCTTTGACGATCAAATGTAAACATTGTTCTACATTGTATTTCTCTTGCGTAAAATCTATGCGTGGTTACTTTGGTCTTTACTGTTGTGAGGGTAAAATTGATCTGCTGGAATATAAAATATTTGCCAAGCTGCAACAATGTTATGATATTAATTTAAAAGTCATTGAACTTCTATCCAGTAGTTCAAACACATACATCAGCGTTAACAGATTGGATACTGAAGATGAAAGCCAGCTACTTCATTTCCCTATTATTGAATTTTTCAATTCCTTGGAATTAAGTGATTCGCCTCCACATACTCCGAACGTTTGAGCCATAGTTATGCTCCTTAGAAATCTGAACGTTTCCTAAGGACTCATATAAGGTAATATATTAATTGTAAGAAATATGTAAGAAATTGCTTGGATTCGGATATAATAGGTGCAGTAATATTAGGCAGAGAGCTCAAATCCTACGACTTGATTTAACACCTTCCGATAAAACACTTGCAGTTACAGTACATTTTCTTTTAATATGCAACAATGTCCTATTCGCTCGGCCTACTTCATCACAATCAATCAAGCTCAAGGAGAAACTCTTTAACGTATTGTGCTATTTACCTCATCACGTTTTAAGTCATGACCAGCAGGATAGTGAAGGTACAAAAAAGGTCCTGTATGGGATGGTAAAGAATAAGAGGCGGAAGGATCCTACGGATTATATTAGAATGGTGAACAAAAGGGGACAAGAGATATAAAATAGGGACGAACTGAAGAAAATGTGGAAAGAATATTTTGAAGAACTCCTGAACCCAAATGGAAACCACGGCGAGGAGGAAGAAATCGGGGAAGAGGTACAGTAGATGAACTGCAAACAGAAAAGGACTTAACATGGAAAGAAGTGGATGATGCAGTGAGGAAGATGAAAGGAGGAAAGGCACCGGGTGTGGATGAGTTGAGTGTGGAGATGGTGAGAGCAGCAGGAGAGCTGGGGATACAATGGTTGTACCGAGTGATGAAGACAGCATGGAAGGAAAGGAAGACACCAGAGGACTGGAGAAAGGGAATAATTGTCCCGATCTTCAAGAAAGGTAGTAGAACAGAATGCAGAAACTATCGGGGAATAACACTGATGACTCATTGTGCAAAGATGTTTGAGAAAGTTTTGGAAAGGAGAATTAGGACAAGGATAGAAGGAGGGATGAGGGAAGAACAACATGGCTTCAGAGCAGGAAGGTCCACAGTGGATTTGATTTTTGCTGTAAGGCAGTTACAAGAAGAGCACTATGAGTATGGAACAGATCTACTGATGGCCTTCCTGGACATTGAGAAAGCATATGACAGTGTATGCAGAAACAAAATATGGAAGTCCCTGGAGGATAGTGGAATAGAAAAATGGACTATAAGGAGGATAAAGGAGATGTACAAGGGAAGCGTGAGCTGTGTGGAAGTGGGAGGAGATAGATCGGACTGGTTGGAACAGAGAAACGGCCTGAAACAAGGAAGTGCACTGTCACCGTTACTTTTCATTGTGGTGATGGATGACATAATGACCCGAGTGGCACAAGTAATTGGGGAAGGAAAGATGAAAGCAATGGTGCTTGCAGATGATTGATGATTTGGGAAAACAAGGAGGAGGAGGAGGTACAGGAACAGTTGGACATGTGGGAAGGAATAATACAAAGTTATGGGATGAAATTTAGCATAAATAAGAGTGAGATGGTGATCACAACAAGGAAGAAGGAAAGAACCACAACAGGAATAACAATTGGTGGGGAATAGCTGAAGAAAGTGGAGAGTTTCAAGTATCTGGGAAGCCTGATACAAGAGAATGGAAGAAACGATAGAGAAATAAATGAGCGGGGGAGACAGGCAGAAGCATTCCGGGGGCGTGTGAGAAGCATGTTATGGAGCAAGGATGTCCCTCAGAACAGCAAAAAGATCATATATCGGACGTACTATGTCCCTATCCTGACGTAAGCCTCGGAGACCTGGGTTATGAAAGGAAGGGAGAAGAGCAAAATACAGGCCAGTGAGATGAGGTTCTTGAGAAGCAGTATTGGAGCTACAAAGATGGACAGATTAAGAAATGAGAGGACCAGAGAATTAATGAACGAGGAACCATTACAGGATGGTATGGATAAATCTAGACTTAGATGGTATGGACATGTAAAACGAATGGAGGAGAAGAGGATACCCAGGAGGATACACGAGACGAAGTGGGAAGGAAAGAGACCAAGAGGGAGACCGAGAGACAGGTGGCTGAAGGGGGTGGAAGAAAGCGTGAAGAAGAGAGGAGAAGACTGGACAAGGGTGGAGGCTGAGAGATGGTGGGAAGACAGAAGACGTTGGAGAGGCTTGTGTTCCAAACAGACCCGGCCAGTGGCTGGAAACTGTGCAAGATGATGATGACCTCATCACGTTTTCAGTCATGACCAGCAATATGTTGCAATTCTGAGAGTGTTATCTTTTGACGCCCTTAAAGTTGCAAAAGTGCTAAAAAGTAATCGTACAAAGAATGTAACTTATATAAGAAGCTTCTTCAGTAAATTTGTTTTCCATTGTCCGTCATGTTTTGACGGGTTTCATCTAGTATATATTTAAAACACTAAGGTATTTTTTGTACACACGAGATTTTGAAAACGACTTAACCGATTGGCTTCGTATGGCATTCTAACGAAAGCTCTTGGCATGCAGATTTGCAGTGTGTCTTTAAAAGGAAAATATATGTTACGGTATATTTTTATATGTTTAAAGAAAAAGGTAATATATGTGGCAATTGCGCGTTGCCACAATTGCGTTTCTTCATGAGAGAAATGGCGGATAAAAGATCCACCGTATCGTAGTGTGATCTTTGTTTATGAGAATTGAAAAGGGAAATATCGCTTATGTTGTATCCCGATATATACTGGAATAGAATCATGAAATAAGGGAAATATTAATGAACTGTAACTGGCAGTTGAGTGCGTTTGTTGTTTACGTCACTTAATATTGCACTCTAATTTCGTTGTCTGGGTGGCTCAGCGGCTAACATTGTGGACAACGAAATTGATTATGCATCGTCGAAGGAGTTTGATTCCCACCTCAGACATGTAATTTTATTTCCCAATTATTCTATCTTGCAATTGGTATTACATTGTCTAAACATATGTTACGTTTATTATTCCCGTAAGGTAAGAAATTCTCCATGATTTACGTTGCCAGATACTTTTAAATTGAAAATGAAAATCGGCACAATCGCTTAGCCTTGAGAGAAAATTGTCGAACATAATTCATTTGATGGACTCAGACATCGTGGTCACTCAGCCCTGTCTACTTTGGTGTGTGAGTGTAAACCTTTCTCTGATAACCTGTGTTAATGTGATGGCTGTATTGATGTGTGCATTTGTAATTAGTAAGGGGAATAGGGAGTTGAGAATCATGAAATAAGGGAAATATTGATGAACTGTAACTGGCAGTTAAGTGCGTTTGTTGTTTACGTCTCTTAATATTGCACTCTAATTTCGTTGTCTGGGTGGCTCAGCGGCTAACATTGTGGACAACGAAATTGATTATGCATCGTCGAAGGAGTTTGATTCCCACCTCAGACATGTAATTCTATTTCCCAATTATTCTATCTTGCAATTGGTATTACATTGTCTAAACATATGTTAGGCTACGTTTATTATTCCCGTAAGGTAAGGAATTCTCCATGATTTACGTTCCCAGATACTTTTAAATTATTATATAAATATCGGCACAATCGCTTCGCCTTGAGAGAAAATTGTCGAACATAATTCATTTGATGGACTCAGACATCGTGGTCACTCAGCCCCGTCTACTTTGGTGTGTGAGTGTAAACCTTTCTCTGATAACCTGTGTTAATGTGATGGCTGTATTGATGTGTGCATTTGTAATTAGTATGGGGAATGGAGAGTTGACGACTGAGGCTTTAAGTTAGGAACTATCCCGGTATTTGCCTGGAGTGGAAGTGGGAAACCACGGAAAACCACATCCAAGGTTGTTGAGATGGGAATAAAATTTTGCTCTTCTTAGGTTTGCCTCAAGAGTGCGCCCCGTTCCAGCCCTCAGACCAGAATTAAATTTCTTGGCAGAGCAGGGATCGAACCTGGAATCTGGGGCGATAGCTCAGAATGTAGCCTTAAGACTGGGCTTCCCTGTGTTAATACGATCTTTGAAAAACACTGAACATATAATTCTAAAACTCCCTCCATTACGGTGGCTGGCGAAGTGAGTCCATGCTCATTCCAGTAGTGGCGAAGTGATTCTATGCTCCCTTGCATAATTTACTGTCATGGAAATGCAAAGTATTGTACCTTCAACAGGTGATGGAAATTGATTATTTAGAGCAGTTTCATTCTGTTTATTTCAAAATGAAGTTCGTCATCCTGAGTTGCGTTTGCAAGCAAATTGCAAAAATTGCAAGGATTTTATTATTGGCGATCAGTCTCATCGCATTCTCATCAGCAACCAACTTGAGAATGGAAGTCTCTGAACTTAGTTGTATAAGTGAATATTGTTGTTTATTGATTATTTTTTTAGAGTACATAACAATGAGTCTAACCACGCAGTTGATTTTGGCAATGGAAGTAAGTTATTATTTGCTATTTAATATTTGGCAGCTGCGTTGATGCAGGCCACTATAGTGTTATTTAATAAGCTATGACGTTAATTTGGGGAGAAATGCTGCTATAAATAAACCCATTTTACGAAATAGAACATTAGCCGCAAACAAGTGGGAAATCGGAGAAAAATACGAAGCCACTTTTAAACTCCAATATGAATACGGCATTTCAGGTACAATTCCAGATACTATACCGTTACACTGTAGGGTCCTTGACGAACAAATTTAAACATTGTTCTGCCCTGTATTTCTCTTGAGAGAAATCTTCACTTGGTTACTTTGACCTTTGCTGTTGTAATGTAAAATTAATCTAACTAAATATAAAACATTTGACATGCTGCAACAATTATTTTTCACTGGAGATGATATCTCAAGGAATTTCAGAGAGACTAATCGGCAGTACAATGCTATGTCCTTCGTTTCATTTGGTGCCAATGTTACTGTGCCACACCCATACGGTCCACATTGTTCTAAGATGTATGGAGGTGCACATCATCGCATTTCTTCGTTATATTCCAAAATTATATGTGACGGTTTGCGGCCAGTTTTATTAGACTCCTCAGAGTTCTTGAATTCCTTGGAAATAAATGACTTGCCTCCACATATTCCAAACGCTTGAACCGTTATGCTGCTTAGAAATCTGAACGTTTCCCAAGGGCTCCTAAATGCAACCATATTGCTTGGATTTGGAAATAATAAGTGCAGTTAAAATTAGGCAGAGAGGTCTAATCCTTCTACTTGATTTAACAGCATCCGATAAAACACTATCATTTTGTTTTAAGAGGCAATATTTTCCAATTTATTTGGCATACTCTGTCACAATCAATGAAGCTCAAGGGAAAACTCTGGAACGTATAGGTCTCAATTTGCCTCATCAATTTTTCAGTCATGGCCAGCAGTATTTTGCAATGTTGAGAGCGCAATCTTTTGACGCCCTTATAGTTTCAATAGAGCCAAAAAATCATCGTACAAAGAATATACAGTAGGCCTACATAAGAAAATTCTTCAGTAAATATTTTTCTATTGACCGTCATTTTTGACGGGTTTCAACTAGTAATTATTATTTTCAATATTTTCTGAGATAATAATAATTATGATTTATATTTTCTAATAATCATATCATGTAGTGTAATTTATAAAAAGGATATGTAAAACAGTTTGCTAGATCGGATACTTATATTTCCGAAGGCTAGTGGTTAACGCATGCCCACATTCAACTAACAGAATAATTCTATGGGAACAGTTTACACTTGCATTATGCAGTTAAATCTTTAGAAGACACGAAAAGTAATGATACGGGAAGCAAATAGAATGTATAAAATAGGGTTTTACTAGAGTTTGTATAAATATAAAATCCTTATGAGCAACGTCTTGTGATAGAACGTTTGGCCAGAAATAGACACGGTGTGGAATTATTAATGTTTAAACTGATGGTAGAATTACTGTAAACTCATTTGAGGAGCTTACTAGCTTATAAATCTCCCAGTTTGAGTAACAAGCAAAGGCTTGATTATTATGTATAATTTGGGAAGAAATTATTGTGTGTATGGAAATAGTTAAATATGCCATTCTGATTGTGCAATTTAATTCGCAGGAATGAGGTTTTTATAATGGAGCATCAACCATATTGTAGGTTGGATGACTTTGAAATATGTTGGGAGTTGAAATATTGTTGCAAGCCACACTTTCGTCGAATTCATAACCAAGGGTTATTTTATGGAACCATCATAGTCAATTTACAGTTTACCAACGTGTTCTATAAATATTTCCCAGTAATTGTTGACCCGGAATTTTGTTATTAACTTTTACCTTTCATTATGAGAAGACGTTACCGTTGTCTAGATGCTAATTATGATCATGCGATTTTTGACACATTTAAATCGAATGGGCCGATGCTGAAAATAAATTAAACCTGTTATTTCTTAACAACCACTACAATTTAGAGGATATTTGTGATCCTGTTAAAAACACAAACATTATGTAAATTAATGAGATGATTAACATTTTTGACATTCAGTGAAAGAGTTATAATTTTGATATTAACAAATAATATTATTGTTGTGATAATTTTCTAAATAATCCAAGTGATATTTAAATAAATGAATGGTTAAATCCATAGTTAAGAGAATTGATATTTTGTTAATAATAAAATGTTGACCATGATATTGCTAATTGAGTCAAGAACTCAGAATAATTTTGGATCGAGAACAGATGGTACAATAAATATTTTTCTGTTTATCGAAGTTCTTAGAATCCATGCTCGAATGTCCATGTATTTAATATTGTGTTATATTCATTGTTATGACTTTATATTTGAACCAATTTTGAGATACTGATTCCTGGAAAATGTGTTAGTTAATTTTCTGCTTCTATTTTGAAAAACAAAAACAGTGCTATTTTTCATCGAGTGATAATATTTCATTTCAACATGTGAATACTTAAAAGTTAGGAATCAGGATGGACAATTCAATTTTCACTGACAAACCTACAGTTGTAAATAATTCATTTGAACTAAGTCAACAGGACTAACAATATGACTTTCGTTTCAAATTCATAATGTCGATTATTCAGGTCCGTATTGACGTAACTATAACTTTGTCCCTGTAAGTAATTAGCAATAAACAGTATTGAAAGGCGGAAATTTTATTATTCTTTCAAAGTTCGTTTCAAATGCCTAGTGTTCATGTGTTGGTGAATCTGTAAATTTGTGTATATAAATGTATGATCCGTCATGCATCCATAGTACTATTTTTTAGCATTACTTCAGTCAACTATTAAACACTTTAATAAAATGAGATAATTTTACGGATTGTGTTATTTTCAGAAAATCTCCTTTTATACTTATTGTTGCATCGAGCCGAAAATCAGTAAAGCAATTTTTTTGTGTGTTATTGTAGTCATTTTCACCCTTATGGTGCCCTGGGATGTTAAGATTCTCGTGCTGACTGATTTTTGGTGAAAATGCATATGTGGTCGTCTGGACTTCGCTATAAACGGGCACAATACTGAGCGATTTTTTTACGCTCTTAAAAAATCCGACGACTTTAGCCGGGTTTGAACCCGTGATCTTGTGCATAGAAGCCTAGCAAGCTACCAACTACGCCACCAAAGCCGCCTCTGTTAGTGCATGCAATGGAAAATAAATTGTCTCTGACATGACCAGAGTTCGAGTAAAGTTTAGGGGTAGAATGATAGGTATGAATCTTGAATGGAGATGTATTTAGAGCGATATTTTCTAATCTCATCCCGAACTGATACTAAAATCCGTTCGGTTCACTAAGAACAAAGAGAATGAGGCATCAGACTGTCAATCTGGAGGATTTAGGATGTTGGTCATTTAAATTTATAAGCGACTTCATAATTCTTCACTGGTTGGTTAATAGAATGCTGAGGGAACATTTGGCACTCTGCCGTTTGTTCCCTTGCTTGAAGTAGCACCGTCAAAAGTTGCTTCCTAAGCAGAACTTGATGGCCATGCTAAAGCGTTCTCTGCTGGTGACGAGCCAACATTCTTGATATATTAAATCAGGCCAGAGAAATAAAAGTGCAGTGAAACCGTCCAAAGCGCTTCGTTAATTGAATACACGCAAGTAAGATTGAAAGAACTGTTAATGCTGTCGTTTCCTTTGCAGCAACTGTACCGTGTCCAGGGAGGATGGGGAATGACCAGAAAACCGCTAACATGATCCCGAGGTCTGAAAGGGCAAAGACGTGAAATACAACTAGACTAGTAAAAGTGTACCGTTTTGCGAAGAAAATAAAAAGGTTTAGTTACATTACTTTGTTGTTGTTGTTGTTGTTGTTGTTTCGTTTGAGGGGCTTGGACATCGTGGTCATTTGTTGGGTGTGGCGGCTTCGGTGGCGTCGTTGGTAGCATGCTGAGCATCTATGCCCAAGATAGCGGGTTCAAACTCAGTCGAAGTCGTCGAATTTTTTAAGAGCGTTATAAATCTCCTTCGGAGGGGAGGTAAAGCCGGCGGGGCCATGTCATAGATTTACGGCATGTAAGAGAACGTTACACTACATACAACATTGTGTGAGGCTAAATGTGTAGGTTATATTTGATTAACGCTCTATTAGTCCCAACGTTCGTCGCCAGTTGGCGGTTGTGGTGGCGTCTAGTAGCCAAGTTCACATCTAGGTGTCATTGACGGTAGGATTGGGCGCTAAAGTAGGAACTACCTGAAATTGATCGTCTGCAGTCCTATCTGAATTAGAGATAACACACGCTAATACAGTCATCACTAGGGCCCGGATGTTGATGACGTAAAAAAGTTTAAAAAATGCATTTAAATTTATCAAAAATGACTGTAATAAATGACTTAAAAATTCGAAAAATGCACTATAAAATGGAGAAAATGATCTTATATTAACTCACCAATATTTCAAAAATGGCATCTTAACAAAAGGTTTATGCCCACTTTAGTCTGAGTTGCACTGCACTACGAATATCATTCTGATGTTGTCAAATGTAAATGATCTGCGGTTATCAGCCAACAAGTTTTTATAACTCGAGAAGCTGTGTTCAACAACAACTGATGTGATCGGAGCGTACTTGAAGTGAGGAAGGTCGTTTGCTGCTAAATCCTCCTCTATCCCATCCATGCAGTCGTTTTCACCAGAAAGAATGTCTGAGATTTTGCATAATGTTTTATACCCGGTGATTTTGTCCATAACTTTTTTCAGTTTTGATGCAATACCCGCAGCAATTTCGCCACGATTGTTGCTAAGACGAGTTCCCACCCGGTTGATTAAGGAAATGGAATCAGTAATTCAATATTTTAAATTATCTTGTATCAGCTACTAGCTTCTTCTTAACTCTGAGAGAAGTAACTCCCTCACATAAAGCTGTGACATGGCTAAATTGAAAAAAAAAAAGACCTCAAAATGCCGATTTCTCTAAAATAAGACCAAAAGAATCTTCTAAACTAAAAACAAAATGCTCTAAAAATGGAAAAATAGCACAAAAAATGCAAAAAGATGCAAAATTAAAATGACATATTTGAAGACGGGGTGGCCCGTCCGAAGTTTCTATGCACTTCAGCATTGTTTCAGACAGCTCAGTAAAAAGATGACATGTCATCAACATCTGGGCCCTAGTCATCACAATTAAGACCGGTTATCAGACAGATTCTACACACACCCAAAGTACACGGGGCTACATGTCTGCGTTGTCGCAGCCCCTAAACTGAGGACCAACCACCGTAGTTGGGTGTGTGTAGAATCCGATAAAATGTTTTATTGTGATGTCTGTTGCAGTGTGAGTATTTGTACTTGAGGCGAGGATTGGGATAAAGGCGGTCGTTGGTTTTGGTTGGGAACCATCCCGGCATTTGCCTAAAGTAGAAGTGGAAAACCACGGAAAACCACTTTCAGGATAGGTAGGATGGGAGTCGAACCCACCACTTCTCAGTTTTTCCTCACGGGGCTTATTATACCCCGTTCCAAACCATAGACCAGAATCTAATATCTTGGTAGAGCCGGGGACTGAACCCGGATCCCCAGGGCGACAGCCAATAACGCTAGCCGCCACACTAGTAGGTGGACAGGTGCATTATTTAAAACCTCCACCAACTTGATGCGAATTTACAAGGAACTCGTCCGCTCATTGTCGAGTTGTTGACGTGGCTATCCGGAATTTTAAACTAGTCGCCTTAGCATCTGTGTATTTTAGTAAGTGTTTCTTATATTGACCAATAGTTATCGGTAGCATCTAGTCTGGGTCTTTGGTTAGCCTTAACACGGGGATTTGGAAGAAAATAGCTGAAGGTTATGGTGCGGAGTGCCGACTTCCCACGATTGCCACTGACCTCCTTGTTTAAGTTGCGAGTGTTCAGGTATTTAAACTTTGTAGTAAATAGCCTATGCCTCAAAAATATTTTCGAAATGAGTTCGAAATTGAATCAGAATTACTAAACAGAGATCAGTAAGTATTTCCTATAATGTAGTCTGGGTCTTTGGTTAGCCTTAAGAAAGGGATCTGGAGGATAGAAGCTGAAGATTCCCACGATTGCTACTTTTGACCTAATTGTTTAAGCGGTGAATGTTCAAGTTTTTAGCCTACTCTTCACATTCTGCAAAAATGAGGAAAAAGTAGACTTATGAGATCGATTAGGGAAAATGTGTGTCTGTCTGTCCTTCTGTCTGTCTGGCTGTGTGTGTGTCCACCGGGCTCTAAACGGCTGCAGAAATCGAAACCAAATTTAGTATGAGTAAAGATGTATACCGGAATATCTCACGTCCATATTTGAAAATGATGTCAGTGCTACCAACTGCTGAGAAAACGCACTAGAAATATGAGCTCCATGTTGGATATCATGGAAGGTATGCATGGGAGCTATTCCTAAATTGGCACACATGTAGATAACACTATTTCAGTTTAATTTCCAGGAGGCCATACATGACAGTGATGCCAACATAATTTTAGGCCTTCTCATAGGTCCAATTTTTAAATGCCTATAATTTCTAAACGGTCAATTGGATTTCAACAAAATTTTGTATGTAATATGTGTACATAAACAGATATGATTGAGCGTATTCTGAAGAGCCATCAGGGCTGCCAACTGTTAATAATTGCTCTCTTTATTATTTTATCCAAATAGCAATATATCAGAAAGTATGCAAGCCGTCAGCCTTAAACTATGCACACGTATAGTACCAGATATTTTAGATTAATTTTGGAGTAACTTATATACTTCAGTTCTACAAACAGGATTCTAAGCCTACTGATAGGACCAATTTTTAAATACATGTAACTTCTATCCTATCAGTTGGATTTCAACCAAATTTCGTATGTGCTATGTGTAACATAACATATATGACTATAAGTATTCTTAAGAGCAATCAGGGCCGCCAACTGTTAATAAACGCTGTCAATATTTTTTTAACCT
Organism: Meconema thalassinum; assembly: GCA_946902985.2. NCBI lineage: Eukaryota > Metazoa > Arthropoda > Insecta > Orthoptera > Tettigoniidae > Meconema > Meconema thalassinum. Next base: position 848,711,215 of record OX336390.1, on the reverse strand, counting down.
AATATCAATATATCAAGAAGTATGCAAGCCAACAGCCCTATACTTTGCACACGTAAAGCACCTGCCATTCTAGATTAATTTGGAATAATTAATATAAGTCAGGGCTGCCAACATGATTCTATGCCTGCTGATGTATCCAATTTTAAAATACATGTAACTTCTATACTAACAAATGGATTTCGTCCAAAATTGGCACAACAAGATATCATAATATTTCAGATTAGGCTATTTCTGACCAGTACACGCATGACATTGTTGCCAACATGCTTTTATGCGTGCTGATAGATCCAATGTCTAACTGCATGTAACGTCCATTGGACTTCAACCAATTTTTTTATTATGTACCTTAACAGATGGAACTAAGAATATATTCAGTCACCAGGGCTGCCAACTGTAATGCTCTATTAGGCTACATTATACCAGGTAAGTTATATTTCGAACTAATTAGACATTTCGATATTACCAACTTAATTTCGTCATTATTCTAGATAAGTTCATATACTGTAGATTAATCATTGGCATGGAACTTATTTTTAAGAAATTAGGCCCTTTAGTTCGTCACGGAACTTCTTGCTAGCCTTTGTAATGAATTTGTCTCAAAAATATTTCCTAAAAGAGTCCGTATCAGATAGAGAAGTTAAAGGTAAGTCAATGAATGCTCTGAAATAAGCGAAATGTGTGGGAAAATTAAGAAATTAAAAATTACGCTAGTGATAGTGAGAACGGCATAAGCGGCGCGGCTACGAGCTAATGGATAATGTTGATGGAGCTAAACATGTGAATTTTACTAACGAATAATTGACACGTTACTAATACTCATGATGTGTAACAAACTATATTTATTGGGAAAATTTCTCAATATCTGGACTGGAAGTGTATTCGGAATGTAACTCCACGTTATCTGTTGGTGAAGTCTTGGACTAATGTAAAACATGTGGTACGCTACTCTACCTGGTAGAGAAAGTTGGTACTAGGAGTTATATATACGGCCGCGAGATAGCGTGAGATGTCTTGTTCGTAATATTCTGCGATTGATACTCATATCGACCTGTGTTCTATTTATCGAAATGTAACCTGTAAGAACGTTTTTTGTATTCAAGTATCAGCTTGGATCTACGAACCAGGAAGGATGTGAAATCTGAAGATATGGTGAAAACGGGGATTTAGCTAGCCTTGGGCTAGTCTAAAAGGCCTCCCCGGGATCGTATAGGCTGCATATTCTACATGTATTATTACTTTATTTCATCCTCTGAGGGAATGATACTCTTCTTAATTATCTTTAATTTGGTAAAATTGGTAACTTGTAGTCGCCTCCGTAGCGTAGCGGTCAGCATGGTTAGCTGCAGCCCCGGAGGTCCTGGGTTCGATTCCCGGCTCTGCCATGAAATTTGAAAAGTGGTATGAGGACTAGAACGGGGTCTACTCAGCCTCGGGAGGTCCAAATGAGTAGAGGGGGTTCGATTCCCACCTCAGCCATCCTCGAAGTGGTTTTTCGTGGTTTCCCACTTCGTCTTCGGGCAAATGCCGGGATGGTACTGCCCCCGTAAATTGAATTATTTAGGGACAAAATAAGAGTATTTTCCGTCCCCATGATAAAATTTAACTAGCAAATATAATTTCTGGAAGTGTGACACGCGAGTGTAGTGTTACAAGCTCGAGAATGTGGGAGAGCCCGATCACGTGATATGTTGCACAATGGACGCTTCTAGAAGGCTATATTTAGCATAGCAACAGCGAGTTTGGAAATTAATATTATTAATATTGTTATAAATTATGCTATTGGATCCCAGCCCAGAGCCAATGAGAACAGGTCTTATTGAAGACGGGATCAACTTTAATTACACAATATGGTGAAATTATGCATTTAGGCCCTTAGAAGAAGATTTTCTTATTTGGTAATGAAGAGAATATTAAGAGAAATTATGTCTGATACTTTAAAAACCACAGATCGGTTAATCTACGCAGTAATAAGCATTGGTAATCTACGCGCTAAAATTATGGTGGGAGTTTGATATGGCCGCCAAAAATTCGACTTGGAGGGGGAGATCCAAGGATCGAGGTTCTTATTCCAGCAGACTTTGAGGAGTGAGGAAGTGTTTTTACTGGGTTAACGGAGATCTCAAAGCTTAGTCCGAGTGCGACGACTGTCGAATTGAGGAGACGCGAGGATAGCTAGGTGGAACGTAGGAGGTCACCGCACTTCCATTCTACGTGAAGTTGCGAGGAACATTGCATTGATTATATCTCTTATATAATTGAGATCTGAAGTTAAATAAGCGAATATATATTAAGAACAGGTCGCATACTATATATTCTGAAAAGTCGAAACTTACCGTTTCGACAATATAAGCCTGTCAAGTTAGATTTCCTAATGTGTTGGAAATAAAGCTGAATATCATTATAAATTGCAACGTGAAGTTGGCGAACGCAGTTCAAGTGAACAGTAGCGGAGAACTTTTAATATTGGCGCAACACATAAACATTAATAGAATGACTATAATTATTCGTCAAACGTTATCATTCAGCATAATTAACATTGTTGATATGATGAACTAAATAGTCATGCGCCAGAGACATATTCGATAACAGGAGTTAAGATACAACGAAGGAGTTTCGTTAGACAACGTATTCATGAATACAGACGTAGTGACGGTCCATCTTGTGCATTTTCGTCAGCCTACGAACACTAATATAACATCAATTAGCAATGGAAATATTTTATTCACCATTTATATGAATATTTCCATAATTATATTCCAATGATGAAGCTGATATATATTTACAATGGAGAATGAAGACTTTACAGAAGAGATTTGTCAAGATGCTAGGGAAAGGTAGCCCAGCAACACAGAAGAATTTGTCAGAAGGATGTCGTTCGAGCCCAGGCGAAGTTGGTGAATTCCAGAGAGGGACGTTTCTTATCTCTGAGGTCGCAGATCCGAGGTTCGAATGCAGATCCATCTCAGTGGCTTGTACTGAGGAAACATCTAAAGTATTGTGGGAATACTTACATAGATCTTCAAGTTTTCGTCCAAATAAGGTATTAGTGTATCTCAATTGTTATATAGAGCTTGATTAGTAACATTCTGAGCCAGCGATCTTATTCAATATTTTCAGCGATCTTGTTCCATATTTCTGTATTTTCACATTTCATGTATTTCAGTGCTTTTATGTATTTTACACTTCAGATGTGTGTTGAGATTTTTATACTTCAAGATTATTTAGAAGATGATTGCATTTCATCTATTTTTCAATTTTATTCTACGGATCAGTTGTGGAACTGACATTAAAAATTTTTTTTGAGGAATTATATTGCCTCATAGGAGACTAGTCGTTTCGACTCTCGAATTTTAATAATTTCATTTAAACCAAGTATTCTGACTTTGTGTCATAGCTTCAAATTAAATTCTTATTAAATTTAATTTGAGCACTTTAATATAACAACATATAACTTCAAGAAAAGAAGAAACATCGAATGATATTGTTATATGATTATTGTACATAAACTATCGACGATCTATGAAATACTAGTCGTTTGATAAGACCGAAGTCTAAATCCCTATGAACATTCTTTGTGTAGAGTGGAAAAACATTACGACATTGACAAACCTTTCTTATTATTTGTAAAGCTAAGAGCTTTGTTCATTTAATATGTTAGAGGAAATACCTTTTGATAGAAGATTATTCAAATCTTTGGCTAGGAATTCAAAGCTAGTTTATCCCGGTCAGGATTGAATTCTATCTGACACTATAAATAACATGTGTGTTATTTTATGCTATTTGTGTAACATCACGTCATTTTGTCGACATGATATTACAACGATTAACAATTTAAAGCTTGACAAGTGAGATGAGACAGGAGTATTATTTTTATTACATGTATTTGCGACAGGCGAGTTAACAGATAATTATCTAGTTGTGGAGTAAACTTTAGGAGGTTAATCACGACTGTCTAATATCGTTCATTACAATTGGAAGTTTCGTTTGAAGAACTTACGCATGTATAATTGTAGTGTGCAATGATACTGAGGGTCATGCCAGTATTTGAGAGAAGTTCCTACATAAGATATGTTAATAACAATTAATCCTTTTTGGTTATTGTTTAACATAGTAGATGATAATTGTTTATGCCATATATACTGTTATATGAGGATTTGTAGAGCTATGAAGAGTGCTCATGCGAGGGAATGCCGCATTTTAAGGAAGTCAAAGTATTGTTGTTCTTTTATAAAAAGGCATGTATAATTATAAGAGCCGTTATATACAAGTAGTCCAGTTTTTGTGAATTAACGATTTAGCTGTGTTAACAGGAGGGTTTCAGCGGAAATGCAACTTGAGAAAGAATGTCTACTCATGGCTATAATACAATTATTAAATTTTATTAAACCCGAAGTTATGTAATTACGTACAGTTTACCTTAATTAGTTGACTGTATTATACCGACAGTGTAATGAAACCTATATAAGACGATGTGTAAGCAGTATATAAAACTACGGAACGTTAGAGAAGGAAGGTTATGTGAAAAAACAGTGTATATATTTAGTTAAGAATTATATTGTAACCGAGAAGTTAGAATCTCGAAAGTGTTGCGTTAGCAACACTAGATAATGGATATTATTATAAACATATAACATGTAAATAATTTTTGTGGGAATGATTTAATTAGTTAAATAATGTAGTAGGATTTATTGATCAATTGTTTTGGAATAGTGTGTTTTATGAGCGGATGTTTTTTTAATATGAATGATTGTTCATTGTTAAGAGCAAATGTGGAACTGGATTGGTCTAGAACAATTGCGGGGTGCGAATGAAAGAGTGTATAAACATTTTTAGAATGATTGTTTAAGAAACAGAGTAGTTATGTGAACTTTTGTAAGATCTAAATGTTAATTTTTACGTGTTTTTATAAATGCACACACAAGCAGTCTCTGTGGACTAGCGAGAATTATTCACCGTTATGTTGGAGAGCGATGACATAATATAAACAGGTGTACTCTCACCGCCTTGTATTAATTGTATAAACCAGTTTCGAGTACGGCGTGGTGCCGGTATTTCATTGATGAAACAAAATTACTGCACGTGCGTTCTACAACGCAGGCTTGTGAATGAAACCAGGTGTCTGGAATGCCATTTAGAGACTTCATTAAACGTTTTTATTTTTACGCAGTGTAGGCCTAGAACAAACCAAGATTTTATGCTAATAATTTTTAATGCGGAATTGTAGTAAGATGTAGAGTTGAAAGGAGGTGTGAATGACTGCGTGTTTCTTAATTTTAATTTCTATTGTTAAATTCGTTTATTGTTATTTTGTTTATACTAGATTAGTTTACCCTATTGTTAATAAATTTTATTCAGATTGTTTTCCATTGTTGTTGGAGTGTGATTCATTTTTAATATAAGGAGCAGAGTATTGTGGATGTATTGTAGGCGAAGTTGAATTCCCAGTCCCCGAGAGGTAAGTAAAGGTGAGTGCCCCGAATACTTGGTTGTTGATCCACAATATTCTGGTAACTGCTGTCTGTAAATCCCTAAAGGCCATGTTGTAAGCGATTTCTAATGTGGTATATGCCGGTGCAGTTAGAAATAGGCAATCCAGCGGGGGCAATGGATATTCCAACAGGATCCTTTCCGGATTATCGGGTACAGTACCTCCTGTAAGGCCACGCCGCCCCCTCCCTCTTCCTAGCCAATCCATCCCCATCTTCCATCCCTTCCCATCCCTCATAAGGCCCCTGTTCGCTTTGCATGTGAGGCTGCCTGGGCGAAGTGCTGATCACACCTCCCCAGTTGTATCCATCCTGACCAGATGTTCCAAGCTCCAGGACACTGCCCATAGAGGCGGTAGTGGTGAGTTCCCTCGCTGAGTCCGTGGGAACCACCAACCTAGAGGGTAAATTGACTAAATCATACTAATATATAAACAAGATGTTCAGTAAGGAACATATAGCCTACTTTCTCCTAAATGCATGGGTATTGTTATAACTCTTTGTCCTTTTCAAGGAGAATAATTGAATGTTGGTTGTAGTAGCTTGTTGAAATACAACGTGCTATAGGGATATTAAACATGAATATGAGGTGCCCTTTGCTAGTGCTACCTCTGTAAAAAAAATCATTCATTTCGGTTTCACCGTGTTTGAATTGATCTGGGGAATGGATTTGCACACATACATGGCCGCTATTTCCAAACTATTGGGCTGATGACCTTGTAGTCAGTCATAAGATGCTTTCCACAAAAAGGCATGTTGTTGCAAAATCCGGTAGAGATCAAATTATTAGGATGGTCGAAATTTGATTTAAGCTTTTAACATTTGGGTGGCCATAATTCCGTTTCCGTCAAGATGGCGGCATATAAAACATGACACTGAGGTGCCTTTTGCTAGTGCTACCTCTGTACCAAATTTCGTTCAATTCGGTTTCACCGTGTTTGAATTGATAGGGGGAATCGATTTACACACATACTTGGCCACCATCTGGAAACTATTGGGCTGATGATCTAGCAGTTTGGTCAGAATATGCTTCCCACATAAATATTTGTTGTTGCAAAATTTGGTAGAGACTAGATTATTAGGTTGGTCGTAATTACATTTTAGCCTTTAACATTTGGGTGGCCGCGATTACGTTTCCGTCAAGATGGCGGTGATATAAAACATGACACTGGGGTGCTCATTGCTAGTGCTACCTCTGTACCAAATTTCATTGCATTCGGTTTCACCGTGTTCGAATTAATAGGGGTAATCCATTTTGACACAAAGATGGCCGCCATCCGCAAACTATTAGGCTAATGACCTATTAGATTTGTCAAAGGATGCTGCATCCATAAAGGTATGTTGTTGCAAAATGTGGTAGTGATCGGATGATTAGGTTAGTCGTAATTTGATTTAAGCTTTGAACATTTGTGTGGCCGCCATTACGTTTCCGTCAAGATGGTGGTGATATAAAATATGACACTGAGGTGCCCTTTGCTAGTGCTACCTCTGTACCAAATTTCATTCCATTCGGTTTCACCGTGATCGAATTAATAGGGGGAATCGATTTTCACACAAAGATGGCCGCCATCCGCAAACTATTAGGCTAATGACCTATTAGATTTGTCAAGGGATGCTCCCTTTATAAAGGTAAGTTGTTGCAAAATTTGGTAGAGAACGGATGATTAGGTTAGTCGTAATTTGATATAAGCTTTGAACATTTGGGTGGCCGCCATTACGTTTCCGTCAAGATGGCGGCGATATAAAACATGACACTGGGGTGCTCATTGCTAGTGCTACCTCTGTACCAAATTTCATTCCATTCGGTTTCACCGTGTTCGAATTAATAGGGGTAATCCATTTTGACACAAAGATGGCCGCCATCCGCAAACTATTAGGCTAATGACCTATTAGATTTGTCAAAGGATGCTGCATCCATAAAGGTATGTTGTTGCAAAATTTGGTAGTGATCGGATGATTAGGTTAGTCGTAATTTGATTTAAGCTTTGAACATTTGTGTGGCCGCCATTACGTTTCCGTCAAGATAGCGGCGATATAAAACATTACACTGGGGTGCCCTTTGCTAGTACTACCTCTGTACCAAATTTCGTTCCATTCGGTTTCACCGTGTTCGGATTAATAGGGGCAATCGATTTTCACACAAAGATGGCCGCCATCCGCAAACTATTAGGCTGATGACCTATTAGTTTGGTCAAAGAATGCTCCCCCGTAAAGGTATGTTGTTGCAAAATTTGGTAGAGATCGGATGATTAGGTTAGTCGTAATTTGATTTAAGCTTTGAACATTTGTGTGGCCGCCATTACGTTTCCGTCAAGATGGCGGCGGTATAAAACATGACACTGAGGTGTCCTTTGCTAGTGCTACCTTTGTACCAAATTTCGTTCAATTTGCGCTCAACGTGTTCGAATTGATAGTGGGGGGGGGACAGACATTCAGAGTACACACACTCTCACACACACACACACACACACACACACACACACAGACTCACACACACACATACACACACACAGACAGACACACTTTTTTTTCGCCCTGTAGTGATCTCATAAGTCTACTTTCATTTTTTGCAAAAATCGAAAGTAGGCTAAAATGAGATGGTGTGTGTCTGTCTTTCTGTCTGTCTGTCTGTCTGTCTGTGTGTTACTCAATAACGCAAGAACCACTGGTCCGATTTAAATGAAATTTAGCATGGATGTAGCTGAATTACCAGGTTTACATATAGGGTACTTTTGATTCCGAAATTTTGTACTGTTAAAAAATGGTGACCATTTTAGTGACGTCACTACACCCTTTGGTTTCAAAATTTCATATTTCCATGTCAAATAAAAAGAGAATGGTAGGAAATAGCAAACTTTTGATGGCACATCTGATCTTTGAAATGTAATTTGCTATCCGAATGGTCCTTATCACTTTTCGTGTATCTCCAACGGTTAGCGAGTAAAACCGACATTTGTGACGTCACTACACCCTTTGGTTTCAAAATTTCATATTTCTAATTCAAATAAAAAGAGAACGCTAAGAAATAGCAAACTTTTGATGCCATACACGAGCTTTAACATTTAATTTTCTATCCGAAAGGTCCTTATCACTTTTCGTATATCTCCAACGGTTAGCGAGTAAAACCTATATTTGTGCAATAAAACACGGTCAACACCGAGCGGTGCAGTATATCTTTCTATATATAAAAATGAAATTTTTCTGTTTATCTCTGAATTTCTACGGAAATTTGAGTTGTTTACGCGTTTCAGACTGTTTTATGAAGGATGCGCGCGAAAGTAATATTTTTGTCTGTCTGTCTGTTTGTTTGTTTGTTTGTTTGTTTGTTTTTCTGTGGACAACTTTGTTCCCTTATAACTCGAGAACGGCTGGGTGTACCAACGTAACATTTGGTACAGATATCCATCAGAGGCACGACACTTATCATTGATGTAACTCTTCTCCGTACCTCTCATAAAAGTGGGCCTACCCCCTTAAAATACATGCTGAAATAGGCGTAGAAGGACGAGACAAAGCTCATTTTCAGACCCTCAATATGAGAGACAAAACTCGGGTCCCAGAAAACAACATTTTAAGGCCCTAAGACCAACCGTTTTTGAGATATTCCCAGAAAACTAATTTGATTTAATAAACAAATGACCGAATACAACCCAGTAACCATGGCAACAGATTCTCAGAGATCCATCTATTGCTGGAAGACGCAATGCAATTCCATTAATTACATTAGTGTGAAAGTTTGCAAACGAGAAGGTTATCACGGAACCAAACTTAGCCGTAAAATTCATCAATACGTATAATGCGCTTAAGGGGATCAAAGGGTACTCTACAATTTTTTCACGCGTTTTACACCTGCGGGTGTGGTATGGGAGGTCTATTATATTCCTATCTCCATATTATTCATTCATTCATTTCGTATAGGCCAACTATGGACCGCGTCATTCCAACTGTCTCCTACTGGCTTTGACGTTTGCCCGGTACGCCAGCATCCGTTCTTGGTGGACTTCCTTCCGTTCCTGGGTCCAAATCTTTCCCGTTTTCAGCTTCGGTTTTTCTTGGAAACCTTTGCAAGCTTGAAGTTTCCTTTTGAGTGGGGCGCGCTCCTGAATGTCTGTTGGTGTAAACCCCACTTCTTTCCGATCTGTATCCAGTTCAATGAACCAGGCCCATTTTGTTTTCCTCTCCTGAAAGTAAGTTATGTTGCGGTTGGTCAGTCACGCTGGGCTCATTCGTTTCACATGCCCAAAAAATGGTATCCTTCTCATCCGGATAACGTTACTTATCTTCCCCACAGGAGTATATAGTTCATGATTATGCCGTCTTCTGTATTCCCCATTGTCTTTGATGGAACACAATATCTTTCTCAAAATTTTCCTTTCTTTGGCCTCCAGTTTCTCGACCAAGCCTTTTTTGTTCACAGTGAGGCATTCAGAAGCATGCAAGACCTCCGGACGGATGACACTGCAGTAATGTTTTAGTTTTGCGTTGAAGGATATTGACATTTTCTTATAGATGTCCTTAGTTAAATGGTAGGCCATTTCCATTTTGCTCATGTGTGATGTGAATGCTTCTTTCTCTGATAATATCCCTTCCCTGACCCGTCCTGAAAAGAAATGTACATGGCCATTGACTGCATTAATAATAAAACAAGTAGTTCTGTGAAGAACTATACAGCCTATTTTCATATATCCTATTTATACAAATTGCCACTATCAACATACAAAATTTCAGTTTGATTCCTGTAATAGATTCGTAGATATTGAGAATCGACTAAATATTTCGGATGGCCGCCATGTTGGATTTTATATATGTAGGTCCTAGAGTTATAAACTGTTACATGAAGATTATTGTGTACGTGTAGCATTCAAATTTAAATGGCATGATTAGGACACAAGAAATAACAAGTAGGAGTCCACGCAGCACGACCTGCTTTGATGAGACGGTGGCGCAGCAGCAAGGGGCCAGCAAGAGGGGTTATAATCTCAAACAACAACTTCGTTGGCGGCAAGGCCTGCGGAATTGCATTTCGGACCTTCGACCCGATTGCAAGGAAATGTAGGAAAATTATAAAATGTTATTCTAGGCAATGCTGACACCATCACATGGTTATGAAAGCCGGACGTCCTCGGAAGTGGAAAATATCTTACTGCTGTAAATGCATGATTCAACTTATTGAAAATGTTAAAACGAGTAATTCTAGATAATTTTCCGTAGAATTCAATTAGACCATAAGTTGAATTTTTACCAGTTGTTATATACATTTGGGCCCCATTTTTTCTCAAAAACCAAAACATTTAATAACATCAAAAGGGTGAGAGATATCAAAATATGATAAGGGGTAGAAAAGTTGCAAATCACTGAGATCTTACACCTGTAGATTTAACTTTCATCGATTGGATCGACGCTTTCCGAGATATAACGATTCGAAGAAAAGAATGAAATTCACGGCCCCAAAAAAGGAAAATGGTGAGAGATATCAAAAAATCATATGAGTTAAAAAAGTTGCTAATCGCTGAGGTCCTATATCTGTAGATTTTACTTTGTTCGATACGTTCAACCGTTTCTTAAATATAACGGTTCGAAAAAGAGGAAGAAATTCAGGGCCGCAGAAAATCAAATCGGTGAGAGATATCAAAAAATCTTAAGGGTTGAAAAAGTTGCTAACCACTGAGATCTTACACCTGTAGATTTAACTTTGTTAGATACGGCCAACCGTTTCCCAGACATAACGGTTCGAAGAAAAGGAAGACATTCAGGGCCCCAGAAAAGGAAAACGGTGAGAGATATCAAAACATCATCAGGGGTAAAAAAAAAGGATGAAATTCAGGGCCCCAAAGAATGGTCCGGCCATGCACCAATTTTAACGCCCGACAAGAGAGTTCCTGACAAGACCAATTTCTTTCCCCGTGACACATTTCATCTCGATATCTTGAAAATTCCGACCTCTAGTTTGCTAAACGTAAAAACGTCACGCACACACGTACATATTCAGGGCCCCCCAAAAAAAGAAGACAACGCTGAGAGATATCAAAAAATCGTTATGGGTAAGATCGTTGCTTACCGTGGAGATTTAACACTTGTGTATTTAACTTTTTTCGATATGACCAACCGTCTCCGAAATATATCGATTCCAAAAGAGTTTCAAATTCAGGGCCCCTCAAAAAGATCCAGCCCTGCACCGATTTTAACGCCGAAAAATAGGGTTCCTCATAGGCTCTAGCTCATTTACCGCTCCAAATTTCAGCTTGATATCTGGAAAATTGCGACCTGTATTTTGCTAAACCCAAAAACGTCACGCACATACGCACAACTTCAGGGTCCCAAAAAAGAAAACGATGAGAGATATCAAAAAATCGTTTTGAGTAAAAAAGTTGCATACCGCGGAGATCTTACACCTGCACATTTAACGTTTTTCGATGCGACCAACCGTTTCCGAGATATATCGATTCAAAAAAAAAAAAAAGGTTGAAATTCAGGGCCCCCCAAAAAAATCGGGCCGTGCACCGATTTTAACGCCCGACAACAGGTTTCCTCACAGGGTCTAACCAGTTCACCGCTCCAAATTTCAGCTCGATATCATGAAAATTAAGACCTATACTTCACTCAACCCAAAAATGTCATGCACAATTGACTTTTTCAGGGCCCTAAAAAAACAAAACGGTGAGAGATATCAAAAAATCGTTTTGAGTAAAAAAGGTGCATACCGCGGAGATCTTACACCTATACATTTAACATTTTTCGATACGACCAACCGTTTCCGAGATATATCGATTCCAAGAAACAGTTAGAAAATCAGGACCCCCAAAAAAGATCCGGCCCTGCACCGATTGTAACGCCCAACAATAGGATTCGTCACAGTCACTAACTCTTTCACCGTACCAAATTTCAGCTTAATATCTTGAAAATTGCGACCAGTACTTAGCTAAACGCAAAAATGTCACACACAATGGCCATTTTCAGGGCCCCAAAAAAAGAAAACGGTGAGAGATATCAAAAAATCGTTTTGATTAAAAAAGTTGCATACCGCGGAGATCTTACACCTGTTCATTTAACATTTTTCGATACGATCAACCGTTTACGAGATATATCGATTCCAAAAAACAGTTTGAAATTCAGGGCCCCAAAAAAGATCCAGCCCTGCACCGATTTTAACGCCCAAAAATTGGATTCCTCACAGTCACTAACTCTTTCATCGTACCAAATTTCAGCTTAGTATCTTGAAAATTGCCACCAAGACTTAGCTAAACGCAAAAATGTCACGCACAATGGACATTTTTAGGGCCCCCAAAAAAGAAAACGGTGAGAGATATCAAAAAATCGTTTTGAGTAAAAAAGTTGCATACCGCGGAGGTCTTACACCTGCCCCTTTAACATTTTTCGATACGACCAACCGTTTCCGAGATATATCGATTCCAAAAAACAGTTAGAAATTCAGGGCCCCCAAAAAAGATCCGGCCCTGCACCGATTTTAACGCCCAAAAAAAGAGTTCGTCACAGGCACTAACTCTTTCACCGTACCAAATTTCAGCTCGATATCTTGAAAATTGCGACCTGTATTTCGCTAACACCAAATATGTCACGCACAATGGACAACTTCAGGGCCCCAAAAAAAGAAAACGGTGAGAGATATCAAAAAATCATTATGAGTAAAAAAGTTGCATACCGCGGAGATCTTACACCCGTAGATTTAACGTTTTTCAATACGACCAGCCGTTTCCGAGATATATCGATTCAAAAAAATAGGATGAAATTCAGGGCCCCAAAAAAAGGTCCGGCCCTGGACCGATTTTAATGCCCAACAATAGGGTTCGTCACAGGCCCAATCTCTTTCACCGTACCAAATTTCAGCTCGGTATCTTGAAAATTGCGACCTGTACTTTGCTAAATGTAAAAACGTCACGCACATACGTACATACATACATACATACATACATACATACATACATACAGACAGACTTTTTTTGAAATTTTTTTTTCGACTCTGATTCGATTGGTATAGGTTTGAACCGTGGGCGACGCTTAGTTTCCGAGATCTCGAAAAATCCTACCACGGCTATATGAAAGCCTATAGGATCTTTAGATCCGGCTTTCATAACAAGGAGATTTTAAAATTTCGCACAGCTGCCATTTTGTGGTTAAGACAACTATTGAAATAAATTAGATGCCAGTGGATTAACATTCGTATAAGGATTTACTGTACCAAGTTTCACTGCACTCGGATGGTTAAATTGCGAGAAACGTCCATGTGAATATATATACTTCGCGTCGCCGCCATGTTGGATTTGTGATCACCAGGTTATTTAAAGTCCTATAGGTGAACTTAGGTTCATAGCCCCTAAGAAAATTAAAACATTCAGTTCGATTGCTATAATAGATTCGTAGATATTCAGAGCCGTCTAAATAATTCGGATGGTTGCCACCTTGGATTGTTAAATGTATAGGCCATAGAGTCATGTACCATTAAAGGAAAATTATTGCGTAGGTTCCTTATTCAAACTTTCACTTCGATCGCATGATTACGACACAAGAAATAAAAACTTAATTTTAAAATTCGCACAGCCGCCATCTTGAGGTTATGTAAACAATTGAACTAAATTAGATACCAGTGCATTACAATGCCTATAGATACTTCCTGTACCACATTTCATTGCGCTCAGTGAGTTAAATCACGAGAAAAGTATATTAAAATATTTCAAATTCGCTTGGCCGCCATGTTCGATTTGTACTTTACAGGTTTATGAATGTAACACAGATAAACTTGTATCAGTACCCTTCATCACCATACAAAATTTCAGGGTGATATCTGTAACAGTTTCGGAGATATAGAATGTCAGTGAAATATTTCGCACAGCCGCCATTTTGAGGTTTTGTAAACAATTGAACTAACTTGGCCTTCAGTGCATTACAATGTGTATACACATTTGCTGTAACAAGTTTCATTACGTTTGGATGGTTAAATCGCGAGAAAAGTCTATTTAAAAGTCTCAAATTCGCTTGGCCGCCATGTTGGTTTTGTAGTAACCAGGTTTTTGATATTCTCATAGGTGAACTTCTAGTAGTGCCCTTTATAATCGCACACAATTTCAGGACGATATCGGTAATAGTTTCGGAGATATTGAATGCTGGTGAAATATTTCGCACAGCCGCCATGTTGGATTGGTGAGACGTAACAAAATTTGAAAGGCACGGTCGAGGTCGCCCGGAATAGTGCTATGAACGTACCGAGTTTCATTGAAAAAGCTCCAGCCGTTTAAACGTTATTAGGGGGACACACGCACACCTCACACACACACACACACACGCACACACACACGGGCAAAAGGTGATCTCATAAGCCTATTTTTTCAAAATTGAAAATAGGCTAAAAGTAGGTGTTATAATTTCTCCCTATATTAACTTATATTATAATTAGTATTATAATATGGCGTACAACGGCGAGACAAATCCCCTCGGTGCTAGAAACAAAACTCGGGGGCCCTAAAGGGTCCTCGAAAACTACATTATAAGGCTCTAAATGCAACAGTTCCTGAAATATTCCCAGAAAACTAATTTAATTTAATTTAACAAACTAATGAAGGAATGCAAATCGGTAACCATGAGAACATAATCTCAAGGGGTGGCATACAACTTTCCTTCTATTTCTGTAAGTAGCAATGTCACTCCATTTATTACATTTCTGTGAAAGTTTGCAAATGGCTATGAGGTTATCACGGAACAAACGTAGACTGTACAATTCATCAATGCAATTAAGGGGGTCAAGGGGTAACCTAGAACTTTTTCATGCAATTTTCACGTTCGACATATAGTACAGAAGGTCTATTATATATCCAAACAGTAACATTATTTTCAAAAATTCCTGAATTGAACCAGCATGTTTTGCGGCTTTTAGGAATTTGGGCAATTTGAGGCCAAAGAACCTGAATTTTCATGCACCACAAGCCTTTATAATTTATGAAAGGGGTCTTCCTGTGTATGGGCACCTAGCACAACGTAGAGGGTCAGTTTTTATGTGACGTGTATTGCGTTTCGTCTACAAGGCTTTCAAATCTATTTCACGTCAGGAAGTACACGTTAGGTGAATTTAGTCAGACAGCACATTTTTGTTGTTGTCGACATACAGGTTCATCGTAAGGATGATTTTGTTTGATACTGTGTGGTAGATATACCCATATTTGGATATCTGGGTGATATGTTGTAGACAATAGAATTGTCTGTCTGTCTTTCTGGGGAACTTTATGTACACCTATTCTTCGTGTTCGGATGCTTCGTGCATCGTAAAATTAGGTATGGTTTATATATTTATTTATTTATTTATTTATTTCGTATGGCAAAACAAGGAGAGTCAATACACCAATCATTTATAAAACTCTTCACTGTACTTTTCGTACAATAGAAGGGTGGATATAGAGAAAAACTTCTCAATACATGCTAAAATAGGCGAAATATAAAAATTATCCTAGAAGGACGACCAAAGCATATGTTGCGCTTCTCAATGTGAGATACAAAATTCGGGAATCTATAAAGGGTCTCCGAAAACTACATTTTAAGGGCCTTAAATTAACAGTGTTTGTGATATTTCTAGAAAACTAACTTCGTTCTGATAAAATTGCAGGAATGACAAACCGCTAACCATTGCAACAGTAGCTCCATTGATAATGTCTGGTGTTAACAACGAACACCGTTCGAAGAACGGGTACTTCTGCTAGTAAAAAATAAAAAAAAACTTGTAAAGAAACATGGCCTGCAGAATACTACGTACCAAGGTTTGTAAAACTATGTTTAATTTTACTGGAACCATTTTTTGCTGTTTGTGTTGTTGAAATGTGTGTGTACGTTGAAAAATTATATAGTTTTCTTTTGTCATTACTTGATATTGTCATATATCTTGCAGTTTCTTTCTGTGGAGTGACTAACCTACAATGTATTGGGTGTTGACTTGTGAAGGTGATGTATGAAGTGATAATCAACATAGTTCCAGTAACCTACACTATTATTTCCTCATATAAAACCATTGAAGGGGATTTTTAGCCTATTTTCAATTTTGAAAAAAATAGGCTTATGAGATCGCCTTTTGTCCGTTTGTGTGTGTGAGCGCGTGTGTGTGTGTGTGTGTGTGTGTGTGTGCGGTGTGTGTGTGTCCCTAATAACCTCTAAACGGCTGAATCGATTCCAATGAAACTCGGTAAGTTCATAGCACTATTACGGGCGACCCCGACCGTGCCCTTCAAATTTTGTTACGGCTCACCAATCCAACATGGCGGCTGTGTGAAATATTTCACCAGCATTCAATATCTCCGAAACTATTCCCGATATCAGCATGGATTTTTTACGGCGATAAAGGGAACTACTAGAAGTTCACCTATGTGACTTTTGAAAAACTGGTAACTACAAAACCATCATGGCGGCCAGGCGAAGTTGCGACTTTTAAATAGACGTTTCTCGCGATTTAACCAACCAAACGCAATAAAACTTGGTACATTATATGTTTATACACATTGTAATGGACCGACATCTAACTTCGTTCAATTGTTTACATAACCACAAGATGGCGGATGTGCGAAATATTTAACTGGCATTCTATATCTCTGTAACTATTAGCGGTATCACCCTGAAATTTTGTACGGAGATAAAGAGCACTACTGGAAGTTCATCTCTAAGATTTTCAAAAACCGGTTAACTACAAAACGAACTTGGCGGCCAAGCGAATTTGAAAATTTTAAATAGACCTTCTCGCGATTTAATGTTCCAAACGCAATGACATCTGGTACAGAAAATGTTTATACACATTGTAATGCACTGGTATCTAATTTAGTTCAATTGTTTACATAACCTCAAAATAGCGGCTGTGCGAATTTTAAAATTAATTTTTTATTTCTTGTGTCGTAATCATGCGATCGAAGTGAAAGTTTGAATAATGAACCTACGCAATAATTTTCCTTTAATGGTACATGACTCTATGGCCTATACATTTAACAATCCAACATGGCGAGCATCCGAAATATTTAGATGGATCTAAATATCTACGAATCTATTATAGCAATCAAACTGAATTATTTTATGATCCTAGGGGCTATGAACTTAAGTCCACATATAGGACTTTGATTAACCTGGTGATCACAAATCCAACATGGCGGCGACGTGAATTATAAATATTCACATGGACGTTTCTCGCATTTTACCCTTCCGAGTGCAGTGAAACTTGGTACAGTAAATCCTTGTACGAATGTTAATCCACTGGCATCGAATTTATTTCAATTGTTTCTATAAAAACAAGGTGGCAGCTGTGCGAAATTTTAAAATCTCCTTGTTACTTCTTGTGTTCTAATCATGCGATTGAAGTTTGAATGCTACACGTACACAATAATTTTCATGTAACAGTACATAACTCTAGGACCTACATATATAAAATCCAACATGGCGACCATCCGAAATATTTAGTCGGTTCTCAATATCTACGAATCTATTACAGCAATCAAACTGAAATGTTGTATGTTGATAGTGGCAGTTTACATTAGTAGGATATATGAAAATAGGCTGTATATTTCTTCACGAAACTACTTGTCTATTTCACGTCTCAATCTGACCTACCACCCTGAGTACGGTTAAGATCTTTATCTATCTTCCAGCAAGGATTTGGATCAACGAAATCATTTTAATTAAGTACATTCTTCTGCTTTTCCTTGTGTCGTATTGGTATAGTCCCTTATGAACTTCGTTTTATGCATCACCTATTATGATACCTATTTTATTGTATGTTATGCCTTCGTTACTGTGGGTTACAATCCCAGTATTGATATTGGTGTATCATTTTTCAGTGAACACAATAAATTTACGTTTTTTTTTCTGGTCTGATAAAAGATGACATGTTGGATTAGTAATAAACAGACGTGTTTTGAGTTGGTCTCCGAAATATTTAATGGAATTTAACATTGCTAATTAAGTTCAGTTCTTGAATTGAACTTGTTATTGTTCTCGTTGATTAGGTCATAAGGACAGATAAGGTAATTACGCGCGTGTTTATTTATTGTCAATTTTACTTCGGCTTTATCTCTTGAGTTTAGACTTCGAATTCGTTTCGTCATCTTGGTCAGAATCAATTGATTTCCTTGGGGTTACGATTCCTTGCTTGTTTCATTTTACTTTAATTGTATTTTAGAATAATTATTTGTTTTTAATTAGTGAAATTTATGCAAGTATGATAATGAAAATCCACAGCCTAATGTTTTAATTGAATTTTCGCCCGGGAGAGTTATGAATGCATTACGTGATAAGCGTCTTTTCTTCGATGTCAATGAACTACGACCTATATCCGTTTTACGTCTCGGCGTGATGGGTGAAAATCACTGACTGGACTATTAATTATATTATCATGGAGATGCATGGTATTTTGCGGAACGAGATGTTCACAGGCGAAATGAAGGACAGCCGAGTTTGCACTTCCAGGGAAACTCCAATCACAAACACTCTTCTCTGAAGTCTTAACTGAACACGACTCGACAGATTGCTGCTGGCTGTAACTGGGGTAATAGGCTCGCCCGCTAGCTAGGCTGTAACAGCGGTGATAGGCTCGACCCTAGCCAGCTCGTAAACTGTCGCCTCAGTGATTGACTGGAGATGATTGGAAGAAATGGAAACGTAAAAACAACTATAGTGGGCGATGAAATGAAGATAGAGATATGCCCTTGTGGACCTTTTGTAGAATTTTTCATGCTGAATAACTTTTACACTCATAGTATACTGATATTTGTAACGGTTTGCCCAGGGTAAGCGTAAAAAGCGCACGGATGCCAGGTTCTTCTATCGACTCTTTCACTGTAATCGTTACTGCTTGGCTTCCTTTGATCATAAATACATTATTTTCTACGGAAACCATCCTCGAGATATCCTTTACAGAATGGTTAAAACCACATCAAAATCCATCTAGTGGTTATCGATATTACCCGTGACATCCAAGAATCGGGGTCTTTGTGTTATACTAAGTAGAGAAAAAAGCTACAATATGCCATATCATTTTTCTCTAGGCCTAATTAACTAGTGACTGCTTAATTGTAGATAATAATAATATTAATGGTAGTTTATTATACTGTAGAGTAAGGAGACGCTAGTGCTGGCTCCATGGTGTTGGGGGTAGCACGCCAGCCTCTCATCCGGAGGCCCCGGGTTTGATTCCTAGCTCCGTCAGTGATTTTATAAACTGATGTGAGGGCTGGAATGGGGTGCACTCAACCTCGTGATGAAAATTAAACAGTTGTCTGACAGTGGGGCAGCGCCCCGGTCACGAAAACCAGGATTAACGGCCGAGAGGACCCGATGCACTGCCCCCATAATCTGCAGGCCGAACGTCTGGGCAGCGGTCGCTTGGTAGGCCTTGGCCCGTCATGGGCTGTAGTGCCCTGGTGTTAAAAAATAAAATGCCAGTAGTGGTATGCTTTGGGAAGTGTCCCTAAAGGGGGTTCATCAATCACATTTTGCATGATTACACCAATGTGAGCACACTCTGGTAGTGAAATCAGGTATGAATTATGTATGATGAAGAATTGTTTTTGTCCATGGACATGTGTTTTCACAGTAAGAATATTTTTAACCTATTTTCAATTTTGAAACAAGATGTTCATAGCCTACTTTCTCCTAAATGCATGGGTATTGTTATAACTCTTTGTCCTTTCCAAGGAGTATAATTGAATGTTGGTTGTAGTAGCTTGTTGAAATAAGTGTCATACGGATATTAAACATGAATATGAGGTGCCCTTTGCTAGTGCTACCTCTGTACCAAATTTCGTTCAATTCGGTTTCACCGTGTTTGAATAGATAGGGGGAATCGATTGGCACACATACATGGCCGCTAGCCGCAAATTATTGGGCAGATGACCTAGTAGTTTGGTCAAAAGATTCTTCATACTGAACCCTTCAGAATAGCAGTGTTTTATGCAAGAATCTTGATCAAGGGGTCGCGCTCAGTTCATAGTGTGATGTTTACGCCCGCCAAACAACATGCTTTACTGAGGCAAGGGTCATAGGATAAAAACTGTAATTAAGAAAGTAAGGAGACAAGACGTAAGATAATAACAAGATTTAATAACTAATTGTGCATAAAAGAAAATAAACAAACAATAATAAAAAAAATATATCCTCCCTGAATTTTTCCCTGACAGGAATATCTAACACTTTGAGGAGTCAGATGGATCTCCCCCTTTATAATAAAATTGTGGATCCTAGTTCCACTACCTTGCATTTGAGTTTTATGTGCGCGTGATGACTAACTACGAGAAAATGAGTACTTGGATGACCGTTCGTTTACAACGGGTTAACAGCCACGGTGCTCACGAACAATCATCACGTAAATCAACGTTTATGGATATGGGCATGACATTAATAAAAACCCTTAAAAACTCTAATGCTGACACACACCCTAAAAATCTATTATTTACAGGAATCTCTCTGAGATCCTCATTAGCGCGATGACGCACTTAACAACATGAGCTACCAACTGGCCAATTGCTCAATACACACAAGGAAAGACAGCATTGCACATGACTCACGGGTCACTGAAATGAAAATAAACCTGGAATAAACCAACAACAACAAAAGCCTGACCGGCTAAGATTACTTTATATGAACGAAACTGCATGTTAAGGTAACGCTTCGAAGATTATCGTGATTCGTAGGCAACTCCCATTTATTTCAACAATTCTTTTACCATTGATCAGTTCTTATCTGTAATTTAAGTAATTAGGGAGCCAACGACAACTCCTCACTAATGACCATGCTTTGCACGTTCAGACAGCCTTGTGAAACATCTCCCCCTTCCTCAAATACTTGTCGTGTTCCACTCCAGTGTATATAAATAGCTGACCAGCTGTTCCGTTACCTCACGGAATCAACAGCAACAAAATCTCATCCAACTCAACATGTGGTCAGACATAATCACATATCCACAATTGCCCTCGCAAGGATACAATATGGACCGGGTACCAAGCTGACAGAAATCAGTCTGAGCTGAAATTCCCGCTTGTAATACCACAAAAATACACACATACACACATCTGGGACTGACATGACGCCTTTCACACAGGTCTGCTGAATAGGTGCTCACAAACATTTAACACAATATTTAAAACCTACGATAGAGCTGATTACTCTTCGTCACAAATTACATTGCTCCAATCGGCAATAGTCACACTGAATCTGATCAATAATAAATCTTAAACAATTTTAATTACCCTCCAATCTACTGTATAATTACATTAATTCAGTCCTACTTCTGAAACACAACAGATCTCCGAGAGACGTTTTTAACCGCATTGCGTAACATATGCAAACACGGCCGTTCACATAGCTACGTTAGTTAACACAATACAAAAACAAGAACCTTCCACTAACTACATTCGTGCGAGCTGCTTCCATACAAAAGTGTGTCAGACCAAAACTAAATATACTACGTTAATCACACAAGCAATGTATTTACAAAAATATGTCCCATAAACCATAAGTTAATTTATCAAATAATAAAGAATATTATTTTGTACTCATCTCTCTTGTAGTCACCCGTCAAAGAACGTCTGCTGCCATTTCCCAACTGAATGGTTCTATCTCATCTCAGCCATCTGGACGGAGTGTTGAGAATTCCAAACTTCCTCTGTAGTCGTCGGTGTCATCTCTGGCGCTGCTTCAAAAAATTAGATTATTATACACTTGATATCTGACTACTAAATTCGCTGTTCAGGTACTACTTTCCCTGTCACAGTTCGTTGGCGAATTATCGACGATACTGCCCCTACAATATAGTACTGTGACTATCTATCACTGAATTTAACACTTTACAATAACTTCTGTGTCCAAGCACACAAAATAGAAGTCGTTCTGTCCGCAGACGAACACAGTAATAAGACGACTACGCCCGTAGACGCACAGAATAAAAGTCTACGTCCTCAGACGAACAGAATAAAAGTCAATGTCTTGGCTCTTCATGCCACTTATAAAAGAACTGGCCCTAGGTCTCGATGGGGGGGGGGGAATTTATGTAAAAATTTCTCGAAGTAATTGTGGTACAGGCATGAAATAGATATCACTGAACTCGTAACATTGCACAGGTCAAGAATATGCTCATTAATCCTAGAATAGATCGTAGAGATTTTGTCTAGGCGATTTCCCGCGTGAATGCTAGCCGAGCGTGCCCACGCTAGACCTGCCGCGTTAACTAGGCATTCTTCTCTCATTGGTTCTCACATTTTCTGTAATTTGGCGGTTCATAGCAGATCTTGGCGTCGTAGGAGTGTCCAGCCTGCTCATCAGCCACTCACATTACTGCATCATATTTCTTCTAGGCGCGAATATCACAATGAACATACCAGCAGCATGTCTCACGGCGCGTCGCTTCTATTTGAGGCGGCCCACCTGTCCTTCTGACACATCGCTATGCTATTTCCTTTCACAGCTAAAATATTTAGCCTATTGTCAACCTGCTTCAGGTATGTCCCCGCTGTCTCCAACCAATGCTTGAAATTTCCTCATCTCCGTCTGGCTACTTTCATGATGCTGGTTGAAATATTTATTAATTGGAGAAATAAAACATAGAATCATTTATCCAACAGGGGATAAAAGGGTTCACAACTCTCCCACTCACAAAATTTCGAACTTAGGAATAAAGTCGACAATTTTAAAAGACTTCCGTAGGCCAAATTGTTTTATTTCAGAATCACCCCTTTTCTATTATTGGTCTAGTCGCTCCTGTCTTGAATGGCATTTACTCGTTTTCATTTCCTGCTCGTATCTCCCCTCTCAGTTTGCTGCATGACGCTCTGGTGCCTGAGGCAACACTCTGCTCGTCTCGTTAATGTTTGTCAACAACCACTCTACTTCCTCGTTTACGTGCCGTACTCAACTACTCCTCGTGCACTTTGTTGATATTAGGACGTCCATATATTCAAACTGCATCATTAATTTTTGCGCTCCCATGGCTCACTTCGACGATACTTTTTTAGGTTGGCAGCGTTGTAGACTGACATTGTTCCTGTACTCAATTCTTTCACTCTGTAAGCATTGTTTCCAAGGTTTCTTACGATAGAATAGGGTCCTATGAACTTTTCGCAGAATTTACTGAAGATTTTCTTTTCTGGGTCCGATGTAGCAGGTCGTTTCACCAAAACGAGCTGGTTGATTTCAAGATCCCTGTGAAACCTCTTATTTCTCACTCGCCGTAATCTGCGGTCTGCTTGTTTTCTCATGTAGGCTCTCGTCCTCTCAATTAGCAAGTCAGGTGCTATCATTGGATCTTGTGGACAGTTAATGATGCTTTTCCACGTTCTTACTGGATACTCGTTCTTGTGTAAATCTATTACTGCTTGATAGTCACAAATGAAATTCGCACCAAGAATTATATTGAAATTCATCTTTGCCATGATAATGAATGTTTGCCCAAAAGTGTGTTCCAATATGTTCAGCTCTAAGTATGCCTGACGTTTACAAGTGACGGTGCGTTCAGGAATAACACCCCTCACCTTGAGCTGTGGTACCGGAATTACAGGAATATTCTGACTCCGTCCCAACTCTCGAACCAAGGCCTCCGATACCAGACTGATCTGTGACCCCGTATCCAATAAACATCTTATACTAATTCCACCAAATCCTCGGGTAAATAATGGGTAACTGCCTAATTTCATCGTTCCGTGGTTTCACCGTCTCCTCCAGGCAGTCTTCTGGCAAAGCAATCCATTCTTGTATGTTCGCTACTATCCATCCATCTTCAACTTCCGACTGTTGTGTTTGTAGCCTGTCTCCTTTATCCAAATTTAACATTTTTTTAAGCTCCATTGCGACTCCCATCATCCTTCTGTCGCTCATGTCCTTGATATCCCTGTTGTCTCAGTAGACTTCCAGCTTCCTCAGTATGTGTATCAGGATTCTTCATGTTCCCAATGGCCTTTTCCCATCTTCCTATCTCTCCACCTTGACTAGCGTGTAACTCCTCTAAGTAATTTTGCGATTGAGCGTGCCTATCATCCCAGTCATCTCGATAGTTACGTGGCTCTCCATGATTTTGATCTCTTCTTCCTTTCCATCGTTGATTGGCATTGTAATCACCGTATCTTCCATGAGGCCTGTCATTCCTTCGATTTTCACGCCATTGCTGATATCCTCTCTGTTGGTATCTATTGTTACCTTGGTATGACCTATTGTTGTAATGATTTTCGTTACGCTGATATGGTCTGTTTTCTCCTTCTTCCTGGTTTCGCCTAGGTGTGGAAGTGCTTGTGTTAGTGCCCTGCGTTTTGGTGTTTGCCTGTTTTGGTTTTACGACCTCTGTAGTATTGACTAACTCCAGCTGCCTTCCTCCTCTATAATGACTATGAGATGTAGTCTCATCTATTTGCCGTAGTATCTGCTCTGCATGTAGGGCCGTACTAACGTTCGCTGCGACTAGTACTTGTTGTACGTTTACTGTCATTTGTCTCGCTATAGTCATCACCAGATCTGCTTCATTTAATGGGTAATCAAGGTCACGAAATTTTAACATTTGCATGTTAAAGAAATCTGAGTATTTTGTTTGCTGGGTGGTTTGGTACTTCCTAGAGTAAAGCTCCATCCTTAGACTCTGTTGTGTTGCGGGCGACCAGTATTTGCGCAGAAACGCTAAGTTGAAATCTGTCATGTTTCCAAATGTATATTTGAAGCTTAAAAACCATGTGAGGACATTTCCCGATAAAAATCTCTCCATCATCCTTAATCTTCGTGCTTCAGGTACCCCAGTGTCATTGAAATGGTCTTCCATCTCTTTGATAAAGGCTTTAGGTGTCACCCCTGAATTTTCCGTGTATTTCTGCGGTTTGTAGTCAATTGAGCGAATTACTTGAATAAGTTGTGTGGGCTGATGACCGTCTTGTGGTGTCGAGCTCCTATCAACATTCTTACGAAATCCTTCCGTGTTTGTTGTTAATGGGCTGTCTGCCTGAGTCTGACTTCCTGCTGTGCTGGACTCTGGACTATTTGAGTTATCCGGCTTGTCTTTCACTGTTCCCGTTCTAAATATAGATGATTGTTCTAATGAGCGGAGTTCGGCTTTAATGATCCTGTCCGTCTGCTCTTTAAGTTTATTTTTCACCTCTTGCTCCAAAGCTTGAATACGCGTGTGATTTTCGCCTACTGTTTTAAGAATGGTGGATCTTTCCTCTTTAGAATCAATATTCATTTTCTTCCAATCTTTCCTTATTTGTTCTTTAATCGTGCTTACTTGCCCTTCGATCTGGCTTTTGGTGTCATCCTGATTACTTTCTATCTGGCTCAGCCTTTCGTCTAATGTACTCTTAAATTGCTCTTGCTCCGTTTTTAGGCTTTCCCATTGTTCCGCTGATTTTATCTCGAGACGGTCCATATCTTTAATAATGCCGGATATGTTTTCATCTACTGCTGATAATTGTTGTTGAATGACCCTGCCGCTTTTCTCCATCTCCTTAAATCGTCCTTCCAATTTATCCTGAGCTATTTTGACCTCGCTTGTATTCATTGTGCATGCTATTTCAATTTGTTCTAATTTAGCCAACACCGTTTCATCCAGAATGCTAAGTTTTTGATCAAAAATATCTTCCATTTTTTTAATCTGCTCTAATTGTTTCTCATTATTCTTGCTAACATCTAGGGCCAGTAATACCATCTGTTGATTTGTGTGATCTTTCATTTCTGCGGTTAACGAAGCTAATTGGTTCGTGTTTTTAATATTTTGCGCCTCTAACTGCGAATTGATAGTGTCATTAATTTCGTTCTTTAATACCCTAGCTTGTTCCGCCTGATATTCATTTTGTTCAATTCTACTGTTATTTAATTGTGTCCGCAATTGTTCACTTTGTTCTAACAGTTTAGTATTTAGCGATTCACTTTGTTCTGACAGTTTAGTTTTTAGCGATTCGCTCTGCTCAGATAATTTGTTTATAGACTCACTTTGTTCTAGCCTACTATTGTTTAATTGTGCCCGCAATGATTCACTTTGTTCTAACAGTTTAGTATTTAGCGATTCACTTTGTTCTGACAGTTTAGTTTTTAGCGATTCGCTCTGCTCAGATAATTTGTTTATAGACTCGCTTTGTTCTAATATACTAGTGTTTATAGATTGACTCTGTTCTGATAGTTTAGTGTTTATTTGTTCAGATAACTTCGTGTTTAGCGATACGCTTTGTTCCGCCAATTTAGTATCCAACAATTCCTGAGTTCTCCTCGCCGCACTCTCAATGATCTCCTGGATCTGCTCCACCGTTGCCATAATACACACTTTATATGAGACATAAGGGAAATGGCATAAAGCAATGCCCTTTGACACACACATAAAATCCAATGCACATTTACTTTCTTTATCCAACTCAGTTCATTTATTTTTTACATTTACTCCCACTAGTCAATTGCATCTCTGAGTGGTTCTAGTTTTACTCAATTTAATTTTAAACCCAAGCACATATTTAGTCATTAAATTGTCATCCTGATCTGATATTAACACTGACTAATTAACAAAGTATTAATTGTCATTTTAGGCTACAGCCTCCTAATATTTCCATGAGTTTGACTTTCTAACAAATCTAGTTTTAATTTTATCATTGGGCGCCCGGTATCACATATTAATTTTACTTTAATTTAAAGGACAAAAACGTGAACCGTATTTTACTTTGCAAACTCCTGATTTTAATTTATTTATCACACATTTGGCGGTATCCACTTCGCCTCAATTACTTTTAATAAAATATCACTTCCCGGTGATTAAATACTGTCATATCTGCCTGCACTTGCGGCATGTCAGTTTTACTCAAATACGCCACTATTGACATGTGTAATCTCTCCGTTACACCACAGTAAATGGCCCCACGCTTGGCCACGCCAGTTTTATCCCTATGAACCCTTCAGAATAGCAGTGTTTTAGGCAAGAATCTTGATCAAGGGGTCGCGCTCAGTTCATAGTGTGATGTTTACGCCCGCCAAACAACATGCTTTACTGAGGCAAGGGTCATAGGATAAAAACTGTAATTAAGAAAGTAAGGAGACAAGACGAAAGATAATAACAAGATTTAATAACTAATTGTGCATAAAAGAAAATAAACAAACAATAATAAAAAAAAAAATATCCTCCCTGAATTTTTCCCTGACAGGAATATCTAACACTTTGAGGAGTCAGATGGATCTCCCCCTTTATAATAAAATTGTGGATCCTAGTTCCACTACCTTGCATTTGAGTTTTATGTGCGCGTGATGACTAACTACGAGAAAATGAGTACTTGGATGACCGTTCGTTTACAACGGGTTAACAGCCACGGTGCTCACGAACAATCATCACGTAAATCAACGTTTATGGACATAGGCATGACATTAATAAAAACCCTTTAAAACTCTAATGCTGACACACACCCTACAAATCTATTATTTACAGGAATCTCTCTGAGATCCTCATTAGCGCGAAGACGCACTTAACAACATGAGCTACCAACTGGCCAATTGCTCAATACACACAAGGAAAGACAGCATTGCACATGACTCACGGGTCACTGAAATGAAAATAAACCTGGAATAAACCAACAACAACAAAAGCCTGACCGGCTAAGATTACTTTATATGAACGAAACTGCATGTTAAGGTAACGCTTCGAAGATTATCGTGATTCGTAGGCAACTCCCATTTATTTCAACAATTCTTTTACCATTGATCAGTTCTTATCTGTAATTTAAGTAATTAGGGAGCCAACGAGCACTCCTCACTAATGACCATGCTTTGCACGTTCAGAGAGCCTTGTGAAACATCTCCCCCCTTTCCTCAAATACTTGTCGTGTCCCACTCCAGTGTATATAAATAGCTGACCAGCTGTTCCGTTACCTCACGGAATCAACAGCAACAAAATCCCATCCAACTCAACATGTGGTCAGACATAATCACATATCCACAATTGCCCTCGCAA
Organism: Meconema thalassinum; assembly: GCA_946902985.2. Classification (NCBI taxonomy): domain Eukaryota; kingdom Metazoa; phylum Arthropoda; class Insecta; order Orthoptera; family Tettigoniidae; genus Meconema; species Meconema thalassinum. Next base: position 848,682,808 of record OX336390.1, on the reverse strand, counting down.
GGATACAATATGGACCGGGTACCAAGCTGACAGAAATCAGTCTGAGCTGAAATTCCCGCTTGTAATACCACAAAAATACACACATACACACATCTGGGACTGACATGACGCCTTTCACACAGGTCTGCTGAATAGGTGCTCACAAACATTTAACACAATATTTAAAACCTACGATAGAGCTGATTACTCTTCGTCACAAATTACATTGCTCCAATCGGCAATAGTCACACTGAATCTGATCAATAATAAATCTTAAACAATTTTAATTACCCTCCAATCTACTGTATAATTACATTAATTCAGTCCTACTTCTGAAACACAACAGATCTCCGAGAGACGTTTTTAACCGCATTGCGTAACATATGCAAACACGGCCGTTCACATAGCTACGTTAGTTAACACAATACAAAAACAAGAACCTTCCACTAACTACATTCGTGCGAGCTGCTTCCATACAAAAGTGTGTCAGACCAAAATTAAATATACTACGTTAATCACACAAGCAATGTATTTACAAAAATATGTCCCATAAACCATAAGTTAATTTATCAAATAATAAAGAATATTATTTTGTACTCATCTCTCTTGTAGTCACCCGTCAAAGAACGTCTGCTGCCATTTCCCAACTGAATGGTTCTATCTCATCTCAGCCATCTGGACGGAGTGTTGAGAATTCCAAACTTCCTCTGTGGTCGTCGGTGTCATCTCTGGCGCTGCTTCAAAAAATTAGATTATTATACACTTGATATCTGACTACTAAATTCGCTGTTCAGGTACTACTTTCCCTGTCACAGTTCGTTGGCAAATTATCGACGATACTGCCCCTACAACATAGTACTGTGACTATCTATCACTGAATTTAACACTTTACAATAACTTCTGTGTCCAAGCACACAAAATAGAAGTCGTTCTGTCCGCAGACGAACACAGTAATAAGACGACTACGCCCGTAGACGCACAGAATAAAAGTCTACGTCCTCAGACGAACAGAATAAAAGTCAATGTCTTGGCTCTTCATGCCACTTATAAAAGAACTGGCCCTAGGTCTCGATGGGGGGGGGGGGGAATTTATGAAAAGATTTCTCGAAGTAATTGTGGTACAGGCATGAAATAGATATCACTGAACTCGTAACATTGCACAGGTCAAGAATATGCTCATTAATCCTAGAATCGATCGTAGAGATTTTGTCTAGGCGATTTCCCGCGTGAATGCTAGCCGAGCGTGCCCACGCTAGACCTGCCGCGTTAACTAGGCATTCTTCTCTCATTGGTTCTCACATTTTCTGTAATTTGGCGGTTCATAGCAGATCTTGGCGTCGTAGGAGTGTCCAGCCTGCTCATCAGCCACTCACATTACTGCATCATATTTCTTCTAGGCGCGAATATCACAATGAACATACCAGCAGCATGTCTCACGGCGCGTCGCTTCTATTTGAGGCGGCCCACCTGTCCTTCTGACACATCGCTATGCTATTTCCTTTCACAGCTAAAATATTTAGCCTATTGTCAACCTGTTTCAGGTATGTCCCCGCTGTCTCCAACCAATGCTTGAAATTTCCTCATCTCCGTCTGGCTACTTTCATGATGCTGGTTGAAATATTTATTAATTGGAGAAATAAAACATAGAATCATTTATCCAACAGAGGATAAAAGGGTTTAATACATAAAGGTATAATGTTACAAAATTTGGTAGAGATCAGATAAAAAGGTTGGTCGTGATTTGATTTAAGCTTTGAACATTTGGGTGGCCGCCATTACGTTTCCGTCAAGATTGCGGCGATATAAAATTTGACACTGAGGTGCTCTTTGCTTGTGCTACCTCTGTACCAAATTTTGTTCAATTCGGTTTCACCATGTTTGAATAGATAAGGGGAATCATTTGGCACACACATGGCCGCCATCCGCAAATTATTGGGCTGATGGCCTCCTAGTTAGGTCAAAAGATTCTTCATACATAAAGGTATAACGTTGCAAAATTTGGTAGAGATCAGATGATTAGGTTGGTCGTAATATTATTTAAGCTTTTAACATTTGGGTGACCGCCATTACGTTTTCGTCAAGATGGCGGCGATATAAAACATGACACTGAAATGCCCTTTGCTACTGTTACCTCTGTACCATATTTCGTTCAATCGGATTCATCGTGTTTGAAAAGATAGGGGGAATCAATTTGCACACAAACATGTCCGCCATCCGCAAATAATTGGGCAGATGACCTATCAGTTTGGTCAAAGGATTGCTCATACATAAAGGTATAATGTTACAAAATTTGGTAGAGATCAGATAAATAGGTTGGTCGTAAATTGATTTAAGCTTTGAATATTTGGGTGGCCGCCATTACGTTTACGTCAAGATGGCGGCGATATAAGACATGACACTGAGGTGCTCTTTGCCAGTGCTAACTCTGAACCAAATGTTGTTCAATTCGGATTCATCGTGTTTGAATTGATAGGGGGGGACAGACTTTCAGAGTAAACACACTCACACACACACACACACACACACACTCACAGACACACAATTTTTGGCCCTGTAGTGATCTCATCAGTCTACTTTCATTTTTTGCAAAAATCGAAAGTAGGCTAAAAATAGGCTTATGAGATCACCTTTTGTCCGTGTGTGTGAGGAGTGTGTGTGTGTGTCCCCCTAATAACTTTTAAACGGCTGGGGCGATTTCAATGAAAACCGGTAAGTTCATAGCACTATTCCGGGCGATCCCGACCGTGCCCTTCAAATTTTGTTACGTCTCACCAATCTTACATGGCGGCTGTGCTAAATATTACACCTGCATTCAATATCTCCGAAACTATTCCCGATATCACCCCGGGATTTATTACGGTGATAAAGGGAACTACTAGAAGTTCACCTATGTGACTTCTGAAATACTGGTAACTACGAAACCAACATGGCGGCCACGCAAATTTGCGACTTTTAAATAGACGTTTCTCGCGATTTAACCAACCAAACGCAATAAAACTTGGTACAGTATATGTTTATACACATTGTAATGCACCGACATCTAACTTCGTTCAATTGGTTACATGACCACAAGATGGCGGATGTGCGAAACAGTTCACTGGCATTCTATATCTCTGAATCTATTAGTGGTATCATCCTGAAATTTTGTACGGAGATAAAGGGCACTCCTGGAAGTTCATCTATAATACTTTCAAAAACCGATTAGCTACAAAACGAACATGGCGGCCAAGCGAATTTGAATAATTTAATGTGATTTAATGTTAAAACGCAATGAAATCTGGTACGGGAAATGTTTATATACATTATAATGCACTAGTATCTAATTTAGTTCATTTGATTACAAAACCTCAAGATGGCGGCTGTGCGAATTTAAAAATTAAGTTTTTATTTCTTGTGTCGTAATCATGCGATCGAAGTGAAAGTTTGAATAATGAACCTACGCAATAATTTTCCTTTAATGGTACATGACTCTATGGCCTATGCATTTAACAATCCAACATGGCGACCATCCGAAATATTTAGAAGACTCTGAATATCTACGAATCTATTATAGCAATCAACCTGAATTTTTTAATGTTCATAGGAGCTATTAACTTAAGTTCACCTATAGGACTTAAAATAACCTGGTGATCACAAATCCAACATGGCGGTGACGCGAAGTATACATATTCACATGGACGATTATCGCAATTTATCCATCCAAGTGCAGTGAAACTTGGTACAGTAAATCCTTATACGAATGTTAATCCACTGGCATCTAATTTATTTCAATTTTTTCTATAACCACAAGGTGGCAGCTGTGCGAAATGTTAAAATCTCCTTGTTACTTCTTGTGTCCTAATCATGCGATGGACGTTTGAATGTTACACGTATACAATAATCTTCATGTAACAGTACATAACTCTAGGACCTACATATATAAAATCCAACATGGCGACCATCCGAAATATTTAGTCGGTTCTCAATATCTACGAATCTATTACAGCAATCAAACTGAAATTGTGTATGTTGACAGTGGCAGTTAACATAAGTAGGATATTTGAAAATAGGCTGTATAGTTCTTCACGGAACTACTTGTTTAAGGAATTGATTCCACTCACAAGCAAAAATGTAATCCAATTGACAAGGGTTTAACAGGTTTAGTAGACTAATCGAACGCCCTAATTCTGATTGCACTATGCTGTGCAGCAGAACAAAATAATTAGTTCAGTGTGTACGGCCACTCATTTTCCTAAAACTCCATGTTAGTGCAATCACTTCGTGAGAGGCTGCTCTCTGCAAGACATTGTTTGTTGTTGTCATTTTGCCACATGTACCGGGGTATGTCTTCAGAATTTGTCTGATAATTACGGTGTTTGAAACCATTTTTCAGTGTTGCCTAAGTAAACAAATTTTTTATCCTTTTTCAGTCGGTCAACACGAGTGTAACCAAATGAGATGCTCTTAACAGGACCGCGCAAGGCTCAACCAGATAAGTAGCTTGTACAATAGAATCTGAATTGACTATTTACAACAACCACATATTCATTCCAAACAAGCAAATTCCGGAGGTCAATCACCACTTCCAGTATCTCAACGAAACATCACATAGACCACAACTAACAAATACTGGCGAGTTGCATTATCTCAACTAATACTGCAATAATATAAGTGTATATATTGTAAAAATGTTCACCCATATTTTCAGACATAGATTTTATAGCCTAAGTGTAATGGATCTGATGATGATCGCTTGACGATCGAAACTGGTCATCCTAATGTATTTATTAATCTCTTGTAATGTTTTTCAAGATTAGGGAATAATCCATCTCATTTGGGTACATTCGTGTTGACCGACTGAAAAGCACCAAACTTTTGTTTGTCTGATAACCTGTGTGATTTTGGTGTATGTAATAATGTGTGCGAGGGCTGGTCATAAACATTTAATTATCACCTCGAAAGAGCCTAAATAATTACACTGCAGGGGACAGAGGGACAAATGAAAATCAGGCATGGATCAATTTTCAACACGCACGCCATTTTACACCTGACAACGGTCATGGGTTCCGCGATTGTTCACACTCTTTCAAAATGCCATCCAAGCACATGTGGAAATAATGCAACTGTGTCAGCCGAACATAGATGGCTTTTTAAGCGCCTAATCACCACGGACTATAACTATGGCCTCGGATGAAGCAAACCATTGCGTGGCAGCATTTCCATAACGACTATGAGGTGATTTTCAAGGCGGAACGTTTCATGAACAGCTTAAATGCAGACTTCTATAACCAAGGTGTCTGGCAAGTCATCCATCGTTGGGAAAATTGTGTAGCATTTAGGGGTGAAGAAGGACTAACACCATCACGCAATTCTTATGGGCTCGCTACTTGATGTTTTCGAGATAATATTTATTTCTTTATGACTAACCATCGTATTTGTAATTCGCGTGAGGATTGGGAAGCAAAATCTTGTTATTGTTTCATTGATAAACTGTGTTATAGGGTGTCTGTAGAAGTGTGTGTATTTGTAGTTCAGGTAAGGATTGGGAAGGAGGTGGCTGTGGTCTTAAGTTAGGAACCATCCCGGCATTTGCCTGGTGTAGAAGTGGGAAACCAAGGAAAATCACTTCCAGGATGGCTGAAGTGGAAATGGAACCCATCTATCCTCAAGTTTGCCTCAAAACGTTTAGTGTATCCCGTTCCAGCCCTTGGAGCAGAAAGTAAATTTCTTGACTGAGCCGGCATTCGAACTTGGACCTCCGGGTCAAGATCCAAAAAATGCTGGCCGCTACTCAACGAGGTGGTTCTTAAAGTCCTAGAATTGATGTAACAAAACAGCAAATCCACATTTTAAATTAAATTTGTTTTTCACTGATCCATAATCCAGTATGTACGGGCCACGATGGTTGAAAGCACTAATCCGCTACCTCGAGCCTCGCTGGCATCGGGAGAGCGTGGGTTTGAATCCCACCTCAGCCGTCCTGAAAATTGACTTCATGGTTTCTGATTTTCCCCACCAGGCAAATGCCAGGACGGTTCCTTTCAATAGGTACAAGGCCAATTTCCTTCCAAAATCCCTTTCCTGGGCGGCTTCTATGCCATAGTTGGTAGCATGTTGAGCTTCTAAGCCCAAGGTCGCGGGTTCAAACCCGGCCGAAGTCGTCGATTTTTTAAGAGCGTTAAAAATCCCTCAGTATGTCTTCCTTCGAAGGGGAAGGAAAGCCGATGGTCCCATGTCATGGATGAATGACATGAAAAAGAACCTACCACTAACTACACTTGTGTGAAGCTAACATTTGTCGGTTAGGTTTCATTAATGCTCTTAAGTTCCAACGTTCGTCACCGGGCGCTGGTTGCGATGGCATCTAGCAGTAGTGAAGGTCACATGTAGGTGTCGTGAACAACAGGCTAGCATTTGTTAGCGAAAATAGGAACTACTTGAAATTATCGTATGGAGTCCGTACTTGAATTAAAAACAGATAACACACACTAATACAGCCATCACAATTAACACCGGTTATCAGACAGATTCTGCACACACCTAAAGTACACGGAGCTACATGACGGAGTTGTCGCAGCCCCTAAACTACTACTCTCATGCTGTGATAGCATATCACCTTGGAAAAAGGTGACTGCGGGAAACAAAATAAGTTGGTGACTGGTGCCTGTAAACCGGGCTCCTTTTACTCCGTTTTGAGGCGAAAACTTGATAATAATTAGTGATTGAATAAAATATTACAACTGGCAATGATATGTCACTAACCATTGCCAGCGTATCTGTTGTGCAATTATTTATTTTGTGCAAGGAATAATACTAATAATTGTTTAATTTATTGGTTATTAAGGAACCAACCAATCCCTTCCCTGACCCGTCCTGGAAAAAAAATGGCTGCAATAATAAAATTCTTCTTCTGTAACCCAGCATGTGTTACTGTATTGTAGTCAGTGTGATGGGAACTAGAGAAAGACCAGACTCAGTATGGCCATTGTCAAAGTCGAGATTCGAACCTCGTTGTGAAGCATTTCTAAGCGCGCTCGGCTATGCCTCAGAGTTATGCTGCAAATAGACAGATAACAGCTAACATATTGTTGACTGTGACATTTCGATTATACTTTAATGAACTGCTAGCCCACGATGGACTATACGGCCATATAATACATAAACTAGCCGACGTGGTCATTAATTGCTAACCAAGCATTGATTTGGTGTGCACATGACGTCAGTCGTGTGCACCGTGCTGTAGACTGTTTGCACTCGAGCACACTATTTGCTTAAGGACCAAGCTTACCACGCCACAGACGAGAGCTGAATACGTTACGTAGACGCGCTGGGTTTCGAACATGCTGCGGTGAGAAAGGCAAGTACATTTACGCACAAAGGAACCAAGAATAAAAGAGTTTATTTTAAAAAACAACAAAGGGGAGAGGATGTGCCAGTTCATCCCAGGAGACGCAAGTCTTTATACAGCCGCCAGGCGTCTTCCTGGCGATGATTGGGTTCTCGTAACTCAGAGGCTAACATTCTTGACTGTCGATGTTACGATACGTAACTGTAATAAAATGATTAAATCAACGATATCAAGATGTATATTCTTGGGAACAATGCAAACAATCTTCAAAGACGACATATAGTTAATCCATGAAAGTCATAAAAAACAGTATAGCCAACTGCGATTAAGTACATATCCTACCTTTTTCTGCATCTCTTCCCACCTAAGTCAACTGAAAGTAAACTTGAAGTGACTTAAATAATCACCCATAAAATGAAGTCATGATTTACAACACACAAAATAAATCACTGTCAGTTAAGCTTAACACTACAAATCCCACCACTTCTTTGGTGGAATAACTTTTTTACCAGTTCGGGAGATAAGTTTGTAGATCTCCATCCGGTTGTCTAGGTGAAGAATGATCAACTTATCACATTTATATTTGTTGATAAGATACCGGGTCATCATTTTATTTCCCGCATGTACGCGCCGCTAGGCCGGTGAAGGTGGCCTTGGCAGATGCGGCCGCTAGGCCGGTCAAGGTGGCCTTGGCGTTCTCCCCGCAATGAACACGTGCGCTGCGATCGGCAATGTTGCAATAAGCTGTCAGTATCTCCGGCGTATTCAAGCTTGTGAAGTGCTAGTTGATTTGACCTGACATACAGTGCAGTCTCGGGGCAATTTTACAGTTTATGTGTTGCCTTAAAGTGATGTTTTCTCTACAACAACGTGTATTCATTGTGCTTTGTTATGCGAAGTGATGTTTTCTATAGAACAACGTGTATTCATTGTGCTTTCTTATGCGAAGTATTCTTCTGTTAGAGAGTGCCGATTTTGATTCATTCGGAAATATCCTGGTATCCGTCCTCCACATAGGCGCACGATACGCGATATTTTAAAAAAAGTTCCGTTTCACCGAGTCCGTTCACAACAAGAAGAGACGTAGGAGACGGACTGTTTTAACAGAGGAAAAGCTTGATGAAATAGGAGTTATCTTGGAAAGAAGCCCGTCGAAATCTTTATCACGTCTCGCTGCGCAGACTAATATGTCGTTTTGTTCTGCTCGTAATGCGACGAAGTTGTTGAAAGCCAAACCATACAAACTCACAGCTGCCCACAAATTAAGGAAGCCTGATGGTGGTGCGAGGATTCGGTATTGCAACTGGCTGCTGCAGTCAGTTCACGACGGATATGTAGACCCTGAAATGTTATTTTTAGTGACGAGGCTTGGTTTCACTTAAGTGGTTATGTGAACAGCCAAACCAATCGCTACTGGAGCGCTGAAAATCCACATCGGTTGCATGTCCGGCCGCTTCATTATGTGAAAGTTGGAGAGTGGTGTGCGATAACTTCTCGCAGAATTATAGGACCTATATTTTTCCACGAAACAATTAATTCTAACCGTTACATTGACCTAATCATAAGGCCGTTCTTTCATGAACTCACGGACGAAGAAAAGAACAATGGTTACTTCATGCAAGATAATGCAACGGCGCACACAGCTAATCACTCCTTGGCAGTAATACGGGAAGTTTTCAATGACCGTATAGTTAATTATCCCGCCAGATCACCCGATCTAAATCCATGTGAATATTACCTCTGGGGAATGCTGAAAGGAAAGGTATATGCAAACAATCCTCACACAAGTGAGGAGTTAAAAGAAAATATTCGCCAAGTTATAACGAATGTCACCCAGGAAGAAATTCGCCGTGTGCCTAGAAACTTGTTTACGAGGTGCCAGGCATGCTTGCGAGCTGACGGACAACACTTTGAACATTTCTTTTAAAACCAGGTAAGTTTGTAGATAATTATTTTCACTAGAAATTGCTATTAAATGACTGTATGTTGACGCGAAGTAGTGGGGAGGAGTCGCGCACTTTTTACCGGCCAGCGAGCGGGTGTCAGCGCGAGAGCTTGTCGCGCCGTGATCGGTATCGGATGCGAGACTTAAATTGATGACCCTGTACTTGAGTTAGAATCTACTTGTTTCAATTCCACACAGGTTCTCCTCGCGTCTGAGTTATTATATATTCCAAGGAATGAAGACGTTTATTTACTCGTGTCAGGAACAAAAATATTACATAACAAACTATGTACAAAATGGGCAAAACAATGGCAACACTTGAACATTAAGGTTCTAAATAATGCATGACCAATATTTTGCCATGTAACGTCCATTTGGTGTAGCCTTCACCAGATCCTCCATGGTGCACAGCATAGGACACAGACTGCACTGAAGCAGATGACCCATAGTCTGTTCTTCACCGCATTCACAAAGGACCGGATCGCAGCAAAAAACCCATTTATGAAGGTTGGACTTGAATCTGCCAACACCAGATCGCGATCTGTTGAGAGATTTCCAAGTTGTCCAAGCATCTGTATGTCCTGCTGGGAGCCTTTCAGATGGAACCATCCACTGGATAATGTGGGGGCTTCTGGTCAACCAAGATGTAATCCTCCAAACCTGAGGTTTGTCAGTTAGACACTCAGTTGTGTGAAGAAAGCTTCTTCTGGACTTCAGTCGAGAGTGGGCTGGTTGAAGGCTAAACAATGGATGTGCTTGAGACACATCAACCCTAGATCTCTCACATTTAGCTGCAATTTCTCTTCTGATATCTGGAGGTGCAATGCCTGCTAAACAATACAGTTTATCACATGGCGTGGGTCTCAGGCAGCCAGTGATAAGTCTACACGTTTCATTTAATGCAGTATCAACCTGCTTGGTATGACACGACCTATACCACACAGGACATGCATATTCTGCTGCAGAGTAACAGAGAGCTAAAGCAGTGGTTCTTATTGTTTGAGCTTGAGTCCCCCAGCTGGTACCAGATAATTTGCGAAGGAGGCAGTTTCTTGCGGATACCTTATTTTTGGTGTTTAGACAATGTCTTTCATACGTGAGTGCACGATCCAATGTAATCCCTAAGTATTTGGGATTCGCACAGTGATCCAACAGCATGCCTTCCCACGTTACATGCAGTTTCCTCTTTGCCTGTCTGTTCTTGAGATGGAAAGCGCAGACTTGTGTTTTCAAAGGGTTTGGTTTCAATTGGTTTCCTCAATAGTAATCACTTAGTTCCCCCACAGCTTCAGATAGACGTCTTTCCACAACTTCAAACTGATCCGCCTGGACGGTAATGGCACGATCATCCGCATAAATAAAGCTTCGAGTACCTACTGGTATTGGCTGGACATTTGTATATATGTTAAAGAGGATAGGGGCAAGAACACTACCTTGAGGCAGTCCATTTCGTTGATTCCTCCAATGGCTGTGCTGCCCTTGAAAGTCTACAAAGAGTCTACGATTTTGAAGAAGACACTTACTATTTCAGTTAATTTATAGTCCTTTGTCATCAAGTAGAGTTTATTCAGCAGCAAGTGATGATTGACTGTGTCATAAGCAGCTGTTAAGTCAATGAATACTGCCCCTGTGATCTTCCGGTTCTGGAATCCATCTTCAATATGCTGAGTAAGATGTAGGATTTGTGAAGTGCAGCTTTTACCTGTTCTGAAGCCAGCCTGTTCAGGTATTAGGAAAGGTTCAATTACCTTTGTGAGCCTACTTAGAATCAATCGCTCCAGTATCTTGAAAAGGTGGGAGAGCAATGAAATAGGCCTATAATTCTTAGGATCATGTGCATCTTTCCCGGGTTTGAGAATCGCTATTACTCTGCTCTTCCTCCACATTTTGAGTATTTTACAGGTAGTAATGCAGTTATTAAACAATTCTAGCAGCCATTCTTTAGCCCCAGGTCCAAAATGTTTGATTTGATCCACACAAATTCCGTCCAGACCAGCCGCCTTTCCATTCTTACAGTAATTAATAGCTATATTCAGTTCTGAAAGTAAAAAGGGTTTAAGGAACATGTTGTCTTCCTGTTCATGTTCCCTTACCAACTTCAATTTAGGTTTATGGATTGTCTTTCCAGAATTACCATTTCGAATAAGTTGATTAACAATTTGGTTAGCAGAGACATTAGAATGTGAAGACGTTGAAAAGTAGTTATTTAATGGTTAACCAAAACCAAGTACTTTACAATATATACAATGATATGAAGCCTAGCTTGCTTGCCTCTGGCAGAGCGTACACAGTTTTCTACATAGCTAGCAGTATGTTTGTGAAGAGGCCGAAAATGACCATTACATTAGCTTAAATATTAAGTTAGTTTGGTGGGGAGATGAGCCGAGATCAGTCGAAGTAGACTCGGCCATCCGAGTTAGATTCACCAATAGGGGATACATCTAGTTAGTTAATAACCAGTAGGAAGTAAGGCTGTGGAGGGAGAAAATCAACAGCCAATGACAATATGCCAATTGGGGCGCTGGCAGTGGGCGAAATTAACTAGCGCCACATTGGTTTTTCTAGGAAATCCTGAGACAAGGAGCAGGACTAACCTTTCTTAAGAAAGTTAGTCATTGCTGGCGACTTTCTGATTTTCTGAGAATTGCTATCAGAGCTGTGTTATGGAAGTAGCAATATATGTTCATTTGAAGTGAGCTACAAGATTTTACTCTCAAGGAGCTATGGCAAACTCTGGGCTCGGCCAACTACCGGCTTGGGACGGGTGAGGCCAGCTATTACTCAAGGAATTGTATTCTGTATATTTGAAGTTTTAGCAGAATTCAATCCTGGCGTTTCCAATGAATAATAATAATAACACTAAAATGACATTTAAACCCCAAAATTAGTAGGAGATGCGGGCGGGTCATGAATATTAAGGGGGTCGCTAGACGGTGTCCATGACTCGGGTAACCACTTGTTCCTGAGTCACAGTGTTTCTACACCTGGTCTGTCTGTACGTATTCACTATTGAGTCCTCAGATTTTTCCTCAACTCCTCGAAGTTTACTCCCGATAGAATTCTCACCATAGGGCCTCAAATCTAACTCCAAGGGGTAGATTATTTAGATAACACACACTAATATAGCCATCACAATTAACACCTGTTATCAGACATTTCTACACACACCCAAAGTACACGGGGATACAATCAACCAACCTTCAGGCTGGGTTCCATTCCCGGCTCAGCAAAGGAATTTAATTTTGGTCCGAGGGCTGGAACGGGGTACACTCAACCTCGTGAGGCAAATCTGAGAAGAGGTGGGTTCGATTCACACCTCAGCCATCCCGAAAATGTGGTTTTCCGTGGTTTCCCACTTCTACTCCAGGAGAATGCCGGGAATGGTTCCTAACTTACGACCACTGCCAACGCCTTCCAAATCCTCACCTGACCAACAAATACACACACACACACACACTAATACAGACACCGCAATAACACAGTTTATCAGACAATTTTATATAAAATATACACTCACACCCAAGTACACGGGACTAAATGACTGCGATGTCCAAGCTCCTCAAATAAAACAACAATAACAGGAAATTTCTGAACAATACATTACCCATAAGTGCCCTAAAGCAATGCATGTATGACCAATGGAACTTAAAAATTCCTCTCGGCACGCCGGAAGGCGGAGGTAGATTTCACCGGGAAAACTAGGGGATAGGCTATAATAGGCAAAATATGCAGGTTTTCGTAGGAGGATGAGACCTCATTTATTGCGAGAAAGTATTTTACAATTGGAGGTTAGTTAACATTTTGTCGTCTTTCTATGCATATTTTTAACATTTTACTGTCTTATGGGGATGGTAACCTTCTTGTCAATTGGGGTTCATTTTTTATACTTGTGATCACACTGTCCTTATGCAAGGTTTGGAACTAATGTGTAACTATCTAACAGTCAGTTACTTCTTCACGCAAAATTTTATCTCCCGCAGAGATGTTGGTTAGTTCCTCAGTTTAGGGACTGCGACAAGGTGGTCATGTAACCCCGTGTACATCGGGTGTGTGTAGAATCTGTCTGATAAACGGTGTTATTTGTGATGACTGTATTAGTCTGTAATTCAGGTAAGGTCTGCAGACGGTCAATTTTAAGTAGTAGTACCTAATTTTGTACCAAATACTAACGTCAACGACACCTAGCTGTGAACTTGGCTGCTAGATGCCACCAAACCAGCAACTTGCAACGAACGTTGTAACTTCCCCTCCGAAGGAAAGCATGCTGACGGATTTTTAGCGCTCTTAGAAAATCCGGCGACTTTGGCCGGCTTTGAACCAGCGACCTTAGGCATAGAAGTTCAGCATGCTACCAGTTAGCCGCTTCCCTAATAGTCAGATGGAACAAGAAGTTCCGTGACGAACTAAAGAGCCTACTTTTCTTAAAATTAAGATTCATGCCATAGATTAATCTACAGTATATGAAACTATCTAGAATAATGACGAAATTAAGTGGGTAATATCGAAATGTCTTAATTAGTTCGAAATAAGGTATACTAGGCATAATGTAGCCTAATAGAGCAATACAGTTGGCAGCTCTGGTGACTGAATATATTCTCACTTCCATCTCCTAAGGTACAGAATACAAAATGTGGTTGAAGTCCAAAGGACGTTACATGGATTTAGACATTGGATCTATTAGTACACGTAAAAGCATGTTGGAAACAATGTCATGCGAGTGCTGGTCAGAAATAATCTGAAATATTATATCTTTTTGTACCAATTTTGGATGAAATCCATTTGTTGGTATAGAAGTTACATGTATTTAAAAATGGGTCCTATCAGCAGGCTTAGAATCATATTGGTAGAACTGACGTATATAAGTTACTCCAAATTAATGTAAAATGTCAGGTAATTTACGTGTGCATAGTTTAAACCTGTCGGCTTGCATACTTTCAGATATATTGGTATTTAGAAAAAATAATAGAGATAACATTTATTGACAGTTGGCAACCCTGGTGGCTCTTAAGAATACACTCAGTCATACCTGTTTATGTACACATATTACATACAAAGTTTGGTTGAAATCCAATTGATAGTGTAGAAGTTATATGCATTTAAATATTGGACTTATCAGAAGGCTTAAAAATATTTCGGCAACGCTGTCATGTATGGCCACCTGGAAATTAACTGAAATAGTATTATCTACATGTGTGCCAATTTTATAATAGCTCCCATGTATACCTTCCAAGATATCCAACATGGAGCTCTAATTTCTAGTGCGTTTTTTTAGCAGTTGGTAGCACTGGCATCTTTTTCAAATATGGGCCTGAGATATTCCGGTATACAACTTTACTCATACTAAATTTGGTTTCGATTGCTGCAGCCGTTTAGGAGTTGATAGGGGGGGGGGACACACACACACAGCCAGACAGACAGAAGGACTGACAGACAGACAGAAGGACAGACACATTTTCCCGGATCGATCTCATAAGTCTACTTTTTCCTCATTTTTGAAAAGTGCCCTTGGCGTAATGGTGGGTCATATCAAAAATTCTTTCAGACAAAAGTTTTAGGAAATTATTGGGGGAATATTTTCCATTTTGTACGGTTTTGATATTGTGCCTATATAGAGAGATATGATTAATGTTTCCCGAAAAAAACACTTTTTTCCACCCCTTTTGTCAATGGTTGGTTCTATCAAAAACTTATGTGACATAAATTTGTGGCACTTATCCGACACATATTATGAACTTTGAATGGATTCGATATTTCACGTATTAAGAGAGTTATAACGAAATTTCACTTTTTCGAAAAAAGCCCCCAATTTTCACCCCCTTCGACCTATTAACGAACTCGACCGAGATTTTATAGGGATACATATTATGTAAAAAATTCAAAGTGATTGGTACAAAATTACGGCAGTTATCGTGTCCACAAGAAACTGATATATATATATATATATATATATATATATAGATAGATAGATAGGTACATATATACATAAATTATATATAAACTTTTGAACTGACGGTGGTTTTGGGGTCTGGGGGATGTGAAACGCGAAGATATGTCGAAATTTTCCGGAAGTCGAAACATGGTACCCATTGCGATAGTTAGCTTTCTAATGAAATCTACCTAAAACCCTTATAATGACCTAAAGTAAGTTTCAGTTGGATTAAAATTTTAGACATAAATAATTTGAGCCCACTAACTCTTGACCAAGATTACGGTTTGTTTGGAATAGAAATCACCTAAATTTGTCTTGAAAATAAATGCACATATTGGCTACTAGCAGTAGTGCCCGGATTCGCCCGGTGGATTTATTTGTTTTATGGATGATATTGTATACTATTACAGAATACTTAAACTACCAGAAAATACATATTTTTCAATATAACTTTTTGTGGTGGTGGTGGTGGTAGAGGGGGTGATAAGCAGTACCGTACAGTATAATGGACGTACCATTTAGGTCATTTTCCCGTAATGATAACAATGAATAGGGAAAAGGCTATTTACTAACTACAGCACTGACACATGTAATTTTCAAACCAATTTCTAAAAATGAATAGAAAGACGAGTAAATGAAATAAAAGACACTGATTAGGGCCTATATCTCAATGTCTGTTATTGACCAATAGTGTCGTCTTTTGTCACATAGCGCCGTAGGAAAATAATCAGAACTCTTTAGCAAACCTCGGCTTTCCCGAGCTACTGAGGTAGCAATAGTATTATTTATTGCCACATAGCGCTAAGTTTCGGAATAAATGAAGGTAAATTTGAAAGCACCAACGCTTATTGCACCTGATAACCTCAATGTACTGCATCAACATCATTGCACTTATACAGAGGCATAATATATTCATTATGATAAGTGTTTTAAGGGGCCTAAGAAATCTTTTTGCTCTAATTACTCCCCGTGACTGCAATCTTTAAGCAGCCCAAGATTTAACTATTTTCGCAATTCTGCTCCAGAACACTGGTAGGGGTAACGTGATGCAGCCCGAATTGCCAGTCTACAATAGCCTTATTAAAATACTCTTACAGTTACACTATTATGGACATGAATGGTTCTAGGGCCTTAATAAGTGGTTTTCATGTTCAGTTTGTTAGGTATTCTAAATGCAAGAAATGGAGCGTTGTTCAAAATATCAAGTGGACAGTGTTACGAGCAGGGTTTCAAAGTGTATGTAAAATTTGGTGCAATTAGGAGGAACGGTGCAGATTTGTGATAAAGGGCCTAAATGTGGGGAATGGAGTGGTCTGTCCGAAATTTCAAGCAGACAGTGTTACTCGTCGGGTTCCAAAGGGTAAGTATGTGAAATTTGGTTCAGATCCGTGAAACTGTGTAGATTTGTGCGAAAGGGCATAAATGCAGGGAATGGAGTGGTCTGTCCGGAATTTCATGTAAACAGTGCTACTCGCAGGGTTCCAAAGGCTAAGTATACAAATTTTGTTTCAGAACGGTGAAAAGGTGAAGATTTGTGACAAAGGGCCTAAATGCAGGGAATGGACTGGTCTGTCATAAATTTCATGTAGACAGTGTTACTCGCAGGGTTCCAAAGGGTAAGTATACACATTTTGGTTCAGATTGGTGAAACGGTGTAGATTTGTGCCAAAGGGCATAAATGCAGGGAATGCAGTGGTCTGTCCGAAATTTAACATAGCCTAAACTATTCCTCTTGAATCTGGCTATCATATACAAAAATAATTTTTCGAATCCGACTGGTTGTTCCAGAGATTAGCGCGTTTAAACACACAAACACACAAACTCTTCAGCTTTATTATATTGGTATAGATTACTGAGCTATGTTTGTCCTACAAGGTAAAACTATTTTACTCAATCCGCCACTAAGATTGTAGAGTTTTCCGTGCACCCTCACGGCAACCGCAGCAAGTCCGGTGATCATAGGTTCGAATCAAGGCGCTAACAGCGGCTATCCTGACAGTTATTCTACGTTTCTTTCTACACTCCCTCCAGGCAAATGTCGGGAAAGTAGCTTATATCTAGTCCCGAAGCAACTACCCCATCCCTGTCCCTAATATAGTTACACTACTACAGTCATCACATGAATACAAGTTATCCGACATTTCAACACATGGTCAACTAGACAGGGTTGATGACCAAGATGTCCCTTCTCTTCCCTCCCCCATGGGCTCACATCTAGTGGGTCGTGGGTTGGCGTCCACGGGACCCAGCTGGGTCTGGCATTGCTTCCACACTTACTTGTGCTAGGCTCCTCTCCGTCTTCGTTCCTGTCGACCTCTCTTGGTCAACTCTTGTACTCTTCCGACCCCGACGGTGTTAGGGTATCCTAGGCCAAAGGAGTCTTTCACTTTCCCGCCTTAATTGGCCCTTGTCTCTTCCCTTCTGACACCCTCATTCTTCGAGGGGTCAGCCTTCTTTTTCTTTTCATGTTATCTCCTGCCTTCTGCACAAGGCCCTCACGGAGGCAGGGTGTATGTTGCCCCACAACTTCTGGTGCACCCTCGAGGGATCACAGCTGGGGAGTTTGGGAGTTGGTGACTCCAACGGATTCTTGAACTGGATCCGCTTTCTCCCGTTTTTCCTCTGACCTCGGGGCGAGCCCTCTCCCCTTTCCCTGTCCTATCTGCCTTTCATGGCTCTCTTTCTTTCCAAGACCTTCATTCTTCGAGGGTTGAGGGCATTTCTTTTCTTCCTGTCCTTTATTTTCCTTATCCTTTATTCGTTTACCACTTCTACAGTAGTATGTAATTATGTAGTCAATATTAGTGATAGTTTTCATTCTCATTTCATCTTTCATTATCACCCAAACCATTAGGGGCCGATAACCTAGATGTTAGGCCCCTTATAACAACAATAATTATCATTAAAACTCAGCAATTCTTCTAGGTTTGTGCCGTGTCTTGTGTGGGGTTTCGCCTAGGACACCAAGCTAGGCTCATCGGCGGGCTCTTGGTGTCCTAGGCGAAACCCCACACAAGACACGGCACAAACCTAGAAGAATTGCTGAGTTTTAATTCACCGGCCGTGAAAGCCAATATACAATAATTATCATCATCATCACCATCCTTCTCTTCTCAGTTTTGCCTCACGAGGACGAGTGTACCCCGTTCCAGCTCTCACACCAGATTTAAATTCTTTTGGCTGAACCGAGAATCCAACCCGGACCTCCGGGGCGACAGTCAATACGCTGGCCGCTATACCACGAGGTGGTACATATTTACTTCAGTTACGTAAAAACAGCCTAGGTAATAATTCGGCACGTATCCCACCCAGGCAGTCGATGTATGACGACTAAGAGAGCAAAAAAAGGAAATGTCAGCAATTTTTCTTGGTTTGTGCCGTGTCTTGTGTGGGGTTTCGCCTAGGACACCAAGCTGGGTCATCAGCAGACACTTGGTGTCCGCGCCCGGACCCCTACAGGAGTAGAGAACTGCACGCCACCTCCCTTTTTATGAAGTGCACCTGCGTCTCTTCACTGCGAAAGCTAAAAGCTCAAGCAGTCCTCACCAGGCTCCCTAAAAGATGGTATATTGGCTTTCACGGCCAGTGAATTAAAACCCATCAATCTATCTAGGTTTTTGCCGTGTCTTGTGTGGGTTTCACTTAGGACACCAAGCTGGCTCATCAGTGGGCTCATTGTGTCCGCACCCGGACCCCCACAGGAGTAGCGAACTGCGCGCTGTCTTGCTTCTTATGAAGCGCACCGGTGCCTCTTCACTGCGAGAGCTAAAATACTCACGTAATCACACCTCCCTATGAAGGCTCCCAAAAAGATGGTATGTTGGCTTTCACGGCCCGTGAAGTGAAATTCAGCAATTTTTCCAGGTTTGTGCCGTGTCTTGCGTGGGGTTTCACCTAGGACATCAATCTGGCTCATCAGTGGACTCTTGGTGTCCACGCCCGGACCCCCACAAGAGTAGCGAACAGCGCACTATCTCCCTTTATATGAAGCACACCTGCACCTCTTCACTGCGAGAGCTAAACGCTCAAGCAGTCATCACCTCCCTATGAAGGCTTCCAAAAAGATCTAAAAGGAAATGTGCTCATTACGAAACGCCTTCTCCACCAGAGTGACCTGGCCTAGTCTTTGTGAAGGAGGAAGCTTGAAGGAAATGAGATGTTTAAAATGTAATGGGGAACACACAACAAAGGATAGACGTGTCAGACGCAAGCTGAGAACTCAAGTGCTGCTAAAACAACGACAAGTCTCTTCAAGAATAATCACGAGACCTAGAATATTAAAACTTCTAATTTTTTAGGCAAATTCTGTCAGCGCTCATAATTATATCCCAATACAGGGTGACTGAGTTAATAACTAAGCAGCCGAGAAAGGGATATAGGGCGTGATTCATTCATGCATTTCCTTTATTTGAAAATGTGTGTAATTCCCCGGTTGCAAATTGTACAACTACAGAAAATTACCAATAATTATGTCAAACACTCTCAATCTACACAAGTCGCAATTTGAAAAACTATAGTAATTACATCGAAGTATTTACACAACATTTCTGTCTTCTCTTAAACACATCAAAATGTTTTGGGAAAGGCTCTAAGGCAGATAATGAGTTCCAATTATTATCAATACCGCGATTAATGAATTTGTACGTTGCGACTTTGTGCGGATAAACAACCCTGCTCAGGTAGGTGGGATTTCCCAGACGTTTGCTTGTTCTCCCCATAATGGCCGATTAGTGAAAGGGTTAAACACAGCTTATTATAGTCTGGATTCCATTCTTCTATCTTCCAGAGATTTCCACCCTAATTTTTAGCCTACTTTTCAAATTTTGTAAAAATGAGGAAAGAGTAGACTTATGAGATCGATCGGGGCAAATCTGTCTGTCCTTCTATCTATCAGTCTGTGTGTGTGGCCCCCCTTATCAACTCCTAAACGGCTGCAGCTATCAAAACCAAGTTTGATATGAGTAAAGATCTATACTTGAAAATCTCACGGTCATATCTGAAAATGACATCAGTGCTACCAACTGCTAAAATATCACAATTGAAATTTAAGCTCTATGTTGTATATCTCAGATGTTATGCACGCGAGCTGTTCCAAAAATGACACAGAGATAACGAACGTCATACCCAATTAATTTTCAGGAGCCCATGTAAGACAGTGTTGCCAATATGATTCTAACCCTGCTAATAGGCCCTACATTAAAATGCATGTAACTTCTATACTATCAGTGGGATTTAAACCAAATTTCGTATGTGCTTTGTGTACCGTAACAGATATCTGTGCGTATTCTTGAGAGCCAGCAGGACTTCCAACTGTTAATACATGCTGTCCCTATTTTTTAATTCTAATACCAATATATCAGAAAGCATGCAAGCCAACAGCTCTTATCTCTGCACATGTAGAGTACCTGACATTCTAGATTAATTTGGAGTAACTCATATACGTCGATGCTGCCAACATGATTCTAAGCCTGCTGATAGGTTCAATTTTAAGTGCATGTAAAATCTATACTAACAAATCGATTTCAACCAAAATTCGTATGCGCTTTATGTACCATAACAGATATGGCTGCACGTATGTTTAAGAGCAATCAGGGCAGCCAACTGTTAATAGGTGCTCTCTCTAGACATTTTGTCCTAATTCAAGTATATCATAAAGTATGCAAGCCAACAGCTCTAAATTTGGCTCACGCATAGAAGGCCTACCTGACATTCTAGATTCACTTGGAATAACCGATACATGTCAGTGCTGCCAACATGATTCTACAGTAAGTCTGCTGATTGGTCCAATTCTTAAATACTTGTAACTTCTGTATTAATAAATGGATTTTATCCAAAATTGGGACAATAATATACCATAATGTTTGAGACAATTCTAAGCAACACATACATGGCACTGTTGCCAACATTATATTACGGGCGCTGATAGATCCAGTGTAACAATTCATTTCTGATATATAGATTATTCATTGGCGTCAATCTTAAATTTTAAGAAAAGTAGGCTCTATAGTTCGTCACGGAACTACTTATTTCTATCATGATGGTACATGACTTACCTCTCATCATGGTTTTGATTTCCGTTCAATGCATGTGAGATTTTGAAGTGAAATATCACGACCTATGGTTTGGATTCCACGTAAAAATGTAGGTCCCGTGGCTCATGATCGAGATATTAACGGTCACGTATAACTAAAGGCTACGATATTTCAGTCAGAAACCTACGTTTTCCCAGGTAAGGAATTGTGAAACACTTATCGTAAATAATTTCCCTCACAGTATTTATACATGTCTAGTCGGCTAATCGTTCATTCTATGGACTGTTTGTTTGCACTAGGTTGTGCAGCTTATCAAAACGAAGAAATGAGGCCTGGAGTGGATCTACTTTACTGCCATCACTTACGAGCATATGCTGATGATATGACTGTTATTGCAAGGAATAAAAGAGCTCTTGAAGAAAGTTATGGCGCATTGAAAGAGAAAGCACAGGACTTAGGATTGGAAGTGCTAGTTAGTTACTTATTGTTGTTTTAAGGGGCGGAACTACGAGGTCATCTTCCCCTAAGGATTGGAAGTGAACATAACTAATACTAATTATATGAAGATGGGGAGCAAGGAGTGATACCATTGTAGGATTACATGGAAAGGAATATCAAAGGGTTGAAGCATTCACATATCTACGATCAATAATAACTTATTTTCCTTCAGTAGATCTGTCCGCAGAGAGGTTTCAACTGGACGCATCTTCTTTGCTTGTAACTTCGTCCTCTCTTCACATCTGTTAACATTCCAAACCTTCTTGTTCCTCTCCATATTTTTCCTTCTACGTTTCCTTCCATCCATAGTAGACAATTCCTACGTAGTATGTGACCCATCTCTCATTCTATCGATCCATTTCACTTTCTCCATTCTTGTCCATAACCACATTTCAAAACTTTCTAAATAATTTTGTTCTTTCTGTCTGACTGTCCATGTTTCCAAACCAAAAGACACCACACTCCACACAAAAACCTCTTCATAAGTTTGATCGGTATGATTCTGGCTGTTAATAAACCTTTCATTCTCCCGAAAGCTCCTTTCCCCATGGAGATTCTGCGTCTCACTTCTTCTGTACAACTTCCGCTGGAGGTTATCGAGCTCCCTAAATACTGGAATGATTGAACCTGTTCTGATACTATTCCATAATAACAGCAGACAATAAAACATTGTTGGAAATCCAGGAAAGGATAACAAGAAGTATTCGATGCTTTTAAACCTTGCATGATATGTTCAAATCCAGGAACGTCAGCAGGAATTCGAAGATCGAAATATAAACCACATTAGTAAGGGCTATAGTTATGTATAGCTCAGAATACTGGGTGATGACCATCAGAGAGGAACATTGGCTGTTAAGGTGAGAAAGGAAGATATTTAGAAATATATTTGGAGCAGTAAAAGACCAGGGTGGATGGAGAAGAAGGACAAATGTGGTGTTACAGGGAATGTTTGGTTAGCCAGACAGTGTAGTGAAAATTAAGCAGGGAAGAATCAGGTGGGCTGGATATATACAGAGAGTGGCAGAAACCAGAGCAGTAAAAAAAGATACTTGTAGAAAAACCTGATGGGAGAAGGAGAAGAGAAAGACCAAGAAAAATATGGCTAGATGACGAAGATGATCTGAGAAAGCTGGGAGTTAAAGGCTGGGGGAGTAAAACTGCGGACGGAGATGAATGGAGGCAAGTGAACTGAAGGACAAGGATCTACAGGGTTTGAAGCGCCGACCAGTAAATAAGTAATCGCTTAGTATCACCTCTCACACCATTGCACCCAACTCTATCCCTGGCTCATTTTCAACATTTTCAAGTCCGAGATGATGATGGTTGGTTGGTTGGTTGGTTGGTTACTTAGTTTAGGGGCTGAGACAACGCAGTCATGTAGCCCCGTGTACTTAGGGTGTGTAATAACTGGTGTTAATTGTAATGGCTGTATTAGTGTGTGTTATTTCTTTTTAATTCAAGTAAGGACTGCAGACAATAGTTCCAAGTAGTTCCTACTTTTGCTACCACGACCCCTAGCTTGCGGACTTGGCCTCTAGATGGCATCACAGTCAGCACCTGAAGGCGAACATTGGAACTAATAGAGCGTTATCAATTCTAACCTACAAATTGTGTCTTCACACAAGTGTAGTTAGTGGAATACTCTCTTTCATGCCATAATTCTATGACATGGGACCGCCTGCTTTACCTCCCCTCCGAAAGAAGGCATACTGAGGGATTTTTAACGCTCTTAAAAATCCGCCGACTTCGGCCGGGCTTGAACCCGTGACCTTGAGGATATAAGCTCAGCATGCGTCCAACTACGCCACCGACGCCGCATCTTAGATGACGTAGCGCTGTTGCAGTAGCTTCTGGAATGTCGTGAAGAAAGTTTCCGTTTGCCATAACCGACTTAGATTGTTAGATTGTTGGCTGTACCTCTTGAAGGAGCTCAGTCGAAGGGCTTGTAATTCGATTGAGGAAGTCGTATTATACTTGGTAATGCTTGGAATGACGTGACAGCTGGTACTCTGTTGTTCTGCTGTGGCGACTTGGTTTGCGGTGAGCACTTGTGAAGACCAAGTGAAGCCCCTTAAGCTCTCCGTTATCCCTTACTGCCAAGTCCTATTTCCTACCTAAGCTCCTCTTGCAGCTCCAACACAGGAATCAGACAAGCGAGCAATTTGCATAACGATAAGGTTAAGAATGTCAAACGCCAGCTAAAGCCCTACACCCAACACACCTACATCCCCTGGCCTGCCTAAATTAAATTAAATCTCATGATAGGATTACTACTCGAAATAATCTCGTTATTAACATGGTGGCAATTAAAATTACCACTTTTAATTCATGACGTCGCATACTAAGGCCTGTGCATTCCAAAATCAAAGACAAAAGAACGCAGTAAAATGAAAAGAGAATAAATAATGGCTCTCAGGGATGAAGTCCAGCATGGAGAGGTTAACCCGTGTGGATTGGCGCATGGGTACTTTTGACCGGAGGCTTAAAGCTCTAAATTTTCGTTTTCGTCAGCCCTTATTTTCTAGCCATCAACTTCACAATGCAAAAGAAACAAGTCCATAGCTTTTTGAACACTCAAGTTATGTCTACATTATTTACGGTCGGGTCAGATTTACCCATGGCGCCAGTCCTCGCGTGACAATTTTCGGCTTACGCTAGCCGGGACAATCTGTAAAAACTAAAGAGGAAAATCCACCTATTTCGGTGCAGCACAATCACATAGCTCACGTTCTTGTTTAAGGTCTAAGGACACCTTGGTCATCAGCTCATTTGTTCAAAAAAAATTGAGATGACTTCTTTGTCGACACTATCAAGGTCAATTATACTGTTACAAAAAATATTGTCATTTCTCTGCTTTTTAAATCAGTTTTTTTTAATTTAGTCAATTTACCCTCTAGGTTGGTGGTTCCCTCGGAATCAGCGACGGAACTCACCACTACCGCCTCAGTGGGCAGTGTCCTGGAGCTTGGAACACCTGGTCGGGATGGATACAACTGAGGAGGTGTGATCAGCACTTCGCCCAGGCGGCTTCACCTGCAAAGCGAACAGGGGCCTCATGAGGGATGGGAAGGGACGGAAGACTGGGATGGATAGGCTAGGAAGAGGGAAGGAGGCGGCCGTGGCCCTACAGAAGGTACTGTCCCCGTTTACCCAGATAGTAGGCTGTCAGATATCCGCCCCCTCAATCGGATTGCCAATAATCAACCGCACCGGCACAGCTACACCAATGAAAATGGCACTGACAGATACTACCGAGATTTGAGCACAGAAGTTAACAAGGAAATATTGTGGAACACACCAAAATAGACGGGGGTCCATACTTACCTCTACTTACCTCTTATAAATATCTCGGGGATTGGGTTGACAACAGGATCTCTAAAGTATGCTCCCACAATAACCTTCACTATGACATTTAAAAATGAACCAGAACGACGGCAAGAACTTTGAACTGTACAAAAGCTTTATTTCAAATAAAGGGTATGACTTTAACAACTCAACAAAATAAATGTGGCTATCAGTAGCCCATGTCAATCTGACTATGTCCTCCTATAGGACTTGCAAAGTTATTATACAACATGTTAGCTCCCACGAGCTCAAAATAACGTAATATTCATAGCACACTTGGATTGGATAAGGAAGTCAGGATGAGACACATTTATAGAGCATTTGTTTTCTTTTAATAAACATGACACTTGTATTTATAGGCGCAAGGCCACAATGCAGACGACCTCGTCCGCTGATAACCAGTTGTCTGGCCAGCTGCCATCTACCCTTCAACCTGACGTACACCTGTCAAATGGGCTCATTTGTCAAGCCACATTGCGTAAGAATCCAGCACTCTCTCAAAAGTTTTAAATGTCCGCAAGACATCACAAATATTGTTACGCACATCTTTCCAATGCTTTACTCACATACCACTGGATTATTCTGACAATCCTTAAACTTGTTAATTAGCATCCAAATGTTTAATAAGCATTGTTTAGAGTAAAAAACAAACTCTTAAATGTTTATAACAAAAACTCATAAATTAATTTATAACAATTAGAAATTGTTTATAATATAGTTAAAGACAAAAAGAATTTTAAACACGCCTCTAACATTACTTCCGTTCCACATTATTGTCAAAGATATTTACATTATTTATTTACAATATTAACATTTAAATTATTCAAATTATTAATTTGAGAAATACATTAACCACATGTTCATCCGGTTGGTAATTTCAAAATCGTGTCAATATAATCGACCAATGAAGGTTAGTTATACATGTTAATGTCACAATCTGGTTTAATAAAGGTTTAATAATTATTATAATTATTTGTGACGGTAATCTTCATTCAAAATCTTATCTCAAATTCTTTCAATACTCTTGTTAATTATAACAGTAAATGCACTTGATTAATTTTCAAAGGACAAATACAATACACTCCAGCGGTAAATACGTCGCTTACAAAAGAAAATGCACAAGACTGCATTAAAATTAGGCCCAAAATTCATCATATATTAATATATACGGCATCAAAATCTTCCACAGAATTTACAAAAACCTCCACTAACAAATTCTTTAATATCATTAACTACTGTGGGAACCTCCTTCATTTACTTCAAGGGCATTATACATCAGCGACTTTCAACATGTCCGCTGCACTGGCGATTATACATTCATAGTTCCACTTCAAAAATTCTTATAATCATTAATAGTTTCAAAACTGTTGTCATTTAACCTTCGTGGATTTCATTCATGAATCGAAATGAAGTAAAAATTTGCCAATCACAAACAAATTTAATAGTGAATACGCTTATATACGCCTCTCTGGTCTATCAAAATTTAAGATTATCATCTTCAAAGTATTGTAGTATAAAAATACTATCATCAAACAAAGTGCGACTAAACTGCAAAATAGTCGAATAGAATCCAACTAGACTGTGGAATGCAAACATTATTATTCAACTCTCTAATTGAGAAAAAACTCCTAACAAAAGTTCAAGACTTTAATGCATTCAATAATTCATAATTAAAGTTCATCTTTCACAAAATTGTCTATGATGCAATGGTCGTTCATAACTGACGATAAATGTCTGTGTTGCAATCAATTTCAAATAACGACTAGTATTTCCAAGATCGTCGACAACGCAAGAGATTTTAACGCTCTAAAATCATTTAAATGTCCTTCCTTCTTGATGATGACAGAAAATTGGTCAAAGTAATTAAACTGGGGTAGAAATTACTTTAATAAAGAGACACGCTGTCTGAAGTTAAATCTGCCATGAAAATCATTAACTTATAGTCAAATCGTGACTACCAAAAATAAGCAAATTATTGAAATATCTAAATATCAGTCTCAACTGATCCAAAATCATTTAACTATGCCCATGAAATAACCATGTCTTAATAAATTGTCGAAAAAGGCATAACTCATCAAGGTGTACTGAGAATAGGAATCTCAAACAAGAATATAGGGCAAAATACATGAGGACAAAAATATGGGAAAATGGCTGCTCAGATATTGCTAAGAAACTCAAATACAATAAACGTTCACGACTACCTTATCTGCCGATTGAAGTTCCAGAGGAAAATTCCCCAAAGAAGACTGCTGATGGATCCATTTCACCAAGTTAAAGCTGAGCTCCATCCTCGAAACAGGAAACAGCACCCTCGGAGAATCGAACTGCTTCCTTCTCCGGAAATTGCACTGCTCCATGAAGACGAAAGACATCCTTCCGGCAAAATTCTTCTTTGTGAGTCGGGACAACCCTGACCTCTCTTGAAAAATCCCTGAAGATCTTGTAGAAAATCGCCATGAAGTTTTTGTAGTAATTTCCGTAGAAATATTCATATTCAGAGAGTATGAAATCGTTTCCATTGCTATTTGATAGTATTCAGCGTTGAGCCACGAAACATGGGTGTAGATGGTTGTTCACCACATGTCCGCTTATATGGAATGGCAATTAGCGAAGTTCCATGTTGCTATCTTACTCCAACGATGTATGTCCCAATTGCATTAAAGTCCTTTAGCCTTCCATCTTCTCTTCGGTTATGGTAATCGAAGAACAAACTGCCTTATTAAAATGCTCCATAATACTGTAGCGTTGTGTCACAAAAGCAATCAGAAGTATCCCTGTTATACTAGCAGTGTCAGCCGTAGCGTAGGATCTGACGATACAAAGTGCTTCTCAGGTAGCGAGAAAATCACTTTTGTCAGTCGTCTAAAATTGCTAATATCTTCTAAAATACCTCCTCGAAATTGTTCAAATTTACTACACTGCTTAATGTAGCACTGCTCAATAGGATTAGCTTGTAGGCAACCGCTAACTGTTCATAGCTAACCTTGTAGACGCGTTATAATGTGCGTTTTAACTTCACCTAGTTTTACTCACAGTAAACTTGCACTGCTTGTCTGCTTGGATCACGTTTAATGCGGTGGCTTCACCACGCGTTATAAAGACGACTCTATCTACTAATATCACTCGACGTCTCACCAAAACGACTATATAAGCACTGATACTGACGATTTGAGATATGCGATATGAGATCTGACGATTGAGACTCCTCTCTTCTGCGCAAGGCCTTTTATAAACTTCATAAGGGGCGTATCCATCCCTTCCATAGCGTGTTACTGCGTCATCGCTTGAAGTTCCAACTTCGTCAATACGTGACGGATTTTCAAAATTCAAAAACTGAAAATAAATTTCACCAAAATTCCAAATCAATGCCTCAACTGCAAATGGGTTTCCACAATTCTGCATTCCAAAAAGTATTAAAAATACCATAGTTTTAGCAATCTCCGTCTTCCTTCAAACAATCGTTGATTGGTTCGAGCCTCCCCTCCAATAGCATAATTTCTTCCTCAGCACAATTCCACATTTCCTGCGACTGCGTCGTAAATCTCGGATCTTTCTCGAATAAATGCTGACGTCATTGAGAATCTCAGCTCAAGCAGCCTGCTGGTATAACGTCTGCGTCATCCGTGCTTACGTCATGACCATCCACGTCATAACCATGACAGCCATAACTTTCTTTATATTTTCCAATATAGCCACCGTGGTCTCACTATAATTCAATTACGGGGGCATTCTCCCCTCACCACGTTTTAAAAACAGTTGCAAATTGTTTTTAAACTCAGTGTTACAAGTATCTCAACTCTCTTGAACACGAAATTGAATTATTACTGGCTTACTCTAGGATAGTATCTTTTCAAATTTCCAGCATTGAACTTGCCGTAAATGACATTATTCTCATCATCGTAGAGTTCATAGCAGTTATTTCCATAAGCGTTTGTAATCCTAAACGGTCCCATAAATACAATTCCAAATTTGGGATAGATCTTCTTGCTCATATCAGCCTTGACAGGTCTGCGTAGTAATACAAGATTTCCAACTTGTAAGGGTACACCAAAACGTTTTCCAGCTACTCTTTTCAATCGTTTCTCTGCTGCTTTCTGGAGTTGTTCCTTCGCCTTGTCAATCCTCTGCTGCCTTCCTAGGTCGGGATCTCTAGGAACGTGGTTGAAAAGATTATCCCACGGCCTTTCTGGGTTTCTTCCTAGATGAAGTCGCATTGGCACTTCTCCTGTGCTCTCCTGCACTGTAGAATTCAGACATTCCTCAATAAGGGGTACAAATCTCACCCAACCAGAATGATCATTTGGACAGAAAATTCGACAGAATTTCGAAAATTCAGCCATATATCTCTCTGAGGAATTCGATTCTGGGTAACGCACGCTTGAAAATAAGTGCTTAATGCCAAGCCTTTCCATATCCGCTGCAAATTCCACGGATGTAAACTGCTTTCCATGATCTGACAGTAGATATTCTGGTTTACCAGCTTTAGGAAATACGGCATTTTCCAGTCTGCTTACAACGTTCCTCGTGTTAGCTTTCTGCATGGGACTCATTGTTACAAATTTTGAGAAAACATCCACGGTAACCAACAGGTACTGGTTACCCTGGTATCCCTTCGGACAAGGGCCAAATATGTCCGTCGCCATAAGTTCATTTGGCTTAGAAGGAATCATAGCCTTCGGTTTTCCCTTTAATAAAGCAGAGGCATACTTTGCTCTCTGACATTTGTCACATGATCGAATGACCTTGGCAATGCTGGAACGCATGTTAGTCCATATAAATCTCTCTTTAAGAGTATCAAGAGTTTTATCTAAACCGGCATGTCCAGTTGCGTGATGAGCTACCCACACTAAATTGACAACAAGTTTAGGTGGCACGACTATTCGGAGTTTTGTATGCGCAGAGTCAGCATACTTGCATACGATGTCTCCACTCAAGACAAAGTGTCGTGAATTTCTCCGTGTAGCTGCATAGTCAACATCAGTATTGTCCATGTAACCCTTGAGGAACCTGTACATTTTCCTTATTGGAGCGTGTCTCTTCTGTGACACACCGATTCGGGCTAACCTCCTAACGGTTTCTTGATCTTCTTGCTCCAATTGTACATGGTGTATCTGCACATTTTTAATAGGGTTACGTGATAACGCATCAGCCAGTAAGTTATCTTTCCCAGGCTGGTGGACGATAGTGGCGTTAAACTGTTGGGTGAACAAAGCCCAACGTGTCAGTCTATCACTTGACATGTCAGTTTGCAGCATAAACTGTAGTGCTTTATGGTCAGTAATAATGATGACTTTATGTCCCAGCAGGATTTTCTTCCACGCTTGCAAAGCTGTCACAAAAGCTAACGCTTCAAGTTCAGTCGTGAAGTAATTTTCCTCGTGTTTCTTCAACTTCCGACTAGTGAATGCAATGTAGTGCTTGTTGCCTGCCTCGTCTTTCTGGTATAAGACTGCACTAATGCCTATTCTTGATGCATCAGACTCAATATAAAACACCTTCTCAAAGTCTGGGTACTCCAGTTTCACGTTATTTCTGAGCATCTCTTTTGCTTTCTCAAAAGCCTCATCTGCTGCGGTACTCCATTTCCATCTATTATTCCTTTTGAGTAAGTCATACAGAGGAGCCATAATTTCAGAGTATCTCGGACAGTGGCTGCTAATAAATTGGCATGCGCCTACAAATTCTCTGACTTGTTTCACCTTAGTTGGCTTTGGAAATCTCGTAATCGCCTCTACTTTTTGCATGTTTGGATGATATCCATCTTTATCAATTGTATGCCCCAAGTAATTTATCTCCTTCTTCAAGAATTGACATTTTCCAAAATTGACTTTGATATTGGCCTCCCTTAACTTCTCGAACAACTTTCTCAAGTGCACCAAATGTTCTGCGGCGCTGGGTGAAGATACGATTAAATCATCGATGTAGCAGATTACATTTTCTTTCACTTCGTCAGTGAGCTTACTATCAAGTGCTCGAATAAGTGCTGGTCCACTGTTAACCATACCAAAAGGCATTCTGACAAAGACCCATGACGTCTGGTCAAATAGGAATCCAGTGTACTGCATACTCTCTTCTTCTAGTTGAACTTGATAAAATGAAGACGTCAAGTCAAGAACGCTGAAACATGATCTCCCTTTGAATTTTCGAAGCAGATCTCTAATCTTGGGTGGTCGGTCATTTTCTGGAAGAATCTTCAAGTTGATGGTCCTGGCATCGAGACAAAGACGTATCTGACCATTACTTTTCTTCACTACTGTGATGGGGTTTATATAAGACGACGCCTGTTTTTTAATAATCCCGTCTACCTCCATTTTTCTGATTAACCCTCGTACTTCTTGATAGTATTTCTCAGGAATGGGGTATATTCTCTTCTGGTAAGGGGTTTCATCTGTTAGCCTTATCTTGTACTTATAATCCTTAATCAATCCAGGCTTTTCATCAAAAATATCTTGGAATTCCTTTATCAGATCCTCAAATTCCCCCTGAATTTCTTCAAATCCTTCAGTTTTTCTACTGGGTATTTCTGCTAAATTTTCCACTTCATTAATTATGGTATTCAAAATTTCTTCCCTAAGGTCTATTTCCAGACTGTTTTTCACGTCCTGTTTTTCTATCTCTTCTGTGATCATGTACCCATCATTAAAGCTAATACTTCTGTTCTTCATGTCAATAATAGCTCCGACCTTCGATATAAAATCGATTCCAAGCACCATATCAAAATTGATCTTGCTCACCACAATGAAGATTTGTTCATAATTCCTTCCATTGATCTCAAAGTTCAATAACACTTGAATCTTGCACTTCACAGCTTTATCTTGGAAAATCCCTCTCACTTTGACGGTAGAAACAGGTAGAACTGTCATATTCTCTCCTCTTAGCAGACTTTGATAACAATCCTCTGAAATGATGGAAATAATTGCACCAGTATCCATCAGGGCTTTGTACTGTTGGCCATCTATCCGTACAGAAATAATAGGTAAGGCACATGGTCTTTCCTCTTTGACGATACCCCTCTCTTCTAGTAAATCTTCATCAGTAACTTCATATATCTCATTAATTGTAATTAGGTGTGGTGTGGCAATGTATTTACAAGTTCTCACTGTCGTTGAGAAATCGGCGTTTTTTTGTGTTACCGACCTCAAAATTGTGCTGGCTCGTAGAAGGCCCAGGATCGATTACAACATCCTGCCTTTTCTTTTGGTTTTCGGCTTCTTTTTCCCGCAGTTCTTTCAGGTATTGCTGGCTTTCCCTCTCTCTTTCCTGATACTGATCGGGTGTCATCACCTGACCTTGAGGATTCTGATTGCTATTTTGGTTCTGGTTATTTCTATTATAATTCCTGTTATAACCATGATTGTTGTAATATCTGCCTCTTCCATTGTTGTAATTGCCTCGATTATAGTTCCAGCCTCTTCTCTGTTGATACGGACGGTAACCTTGCGATCTGTTATTTCTAAACTGATTTTTCCTGTGAGGACCTACATTGTCAGTTTTCTCTTCATCTGGCTTGTCAGTTTGTTGGACTTGGTCCATATATACCGTATTTATTTCTTTGAAGTCATGCCTTTGACCTTTCTGTACCACGTTAGGCATTGGACTTGTGTAGTCTAATCTCCTCAGTAATTCATCCATGCTGGTCAAATCCCTTATGTTTGACGAAATGATTAGTCTCCTCACCTCCACAGGCAGCATACGAGAAATCGCATCAATTAATTGCTCCGTTGACAAAGGGGGTTGCAAAAATCTCAAGCGGGACAATTGACTCGTAAAGAAATCAGCGTACCGCGTTGGAAGAGTACCTGAGTATTTTCTTGAATAAACCTCCGCTCTTAACGAATTCTGCGCTTCGATGGACCAAAATCGTTTGATTAGCGCCTCTGCAAACTCGTCAAAGTTACTGAACGTGTATCCAAATGCGCAAAACCATTCGAGGGGTCCTCCAATCAAAAATCTCTCCACTATCTTCATCTCTCTCTCTCTCTGGGAATGTGAGCTTCGATGAAATAATCTTTGAGGTTCCTGACATACTCTATAGGCGTCAAACTGTCAGTGTTGCTGAAATTTTGCGGTTTGTCTTCAAAATTCCTGATGACCGTGACATTCCTCGGATATGAATCCGGGTAGTTTTTCCCACTATCTCGATAGTTCCACTCAGGTTCCATATTCCTCTCGTCATCTTCCTCCCTGAATCTGGATATACGTTCTTCAGG
The DNA here is from genome assembly GCA_946902985.2 of Meconema thalassinum. NCBI lineage: Eukaryota > Metazoa > Arthropoda > Insecta > Orthoptera > Tettigoniidae > Meconema > Meconema thalassinum. The sequence goes on along the minus strand of OX336390.1, from coordinate 848,649,543 downwards.
AGTCACGTCTCTCTCTTCTGGATCTAGGTTATATCTTCTGGCATAATTCCTATTGGTTTCGCAAGCCAAGCCTACTGTATCCTTGTCAGTGATTTCCGTTAAGACTTTCTTGATTAACTCTTCTTTGTAGGTCTCCATCAAACTAGCTTCTCCTAGCTTCAAATTTTGCAGTTTACTCGTCGTTTCATTCACATCAGAGACAACTTTATGAATCTGTTCCTCTAATGCAGATTTTAATGCTTGCACATCCTGACCTAATTGTGTTCTATCTTCTACTTGTCTCTCGGATAGCGAATCCATCCTGACGCTTAAATCTTTCCTAATCTGTACTACTTCATTGTTAATATCTATTTGAGTACTGGCAAGTTTCCTTTCAATACGTTCCTGAATTTGGGTTACATGTTCCCCACTTGACCTATTCCACTCGTCTTTCCATACTGCTACATTTGCCGTTAACATTTCTGCTATGTCTACTTCGATATCTTCTTTAAATAATCTATTATGGTCTAATACCTGGGTTCTCATGACCTCTACATCAAACTTTAAACCTGCTAAAGACGCTGTCGTTCTAACCGACTCATCAACTAGCCTAGTCGTTAATGCACTCATATTACGTGTACAAAGGTTTTTGGATTTTTCTATTTCTTCCCTGACTTCATTTACATCTGTTTGGACTTTAGCAATATCTACGAAAACTGTGTTGACTTATACTTGAATTTTATTTATGTCACCTTGCATCTCGTTTACATCCGAATGAATGTTATTAATATCAACCTGAACATTGGACACATCAGTTCTAACATTTTGGATTTCTCTTTGGACTTCCTCAACCTTGTCTTGGACAGTCGCAACATCATTTTTAACAACAACTACTTCAGCCCTAGCACAAGAAATATCACCTCGGACATTAGCAACATCTAAATTCAACATTGTAAGATCATTCTGTACTTTAGAAACATCAGTTTTTACATCAGAAACATTTTTATGCACATTAGACACATCTATTTTAACCTCTGTACGCAACTTAAGATGAAGTAATAGAAATAAACATATACTTACGTACGCAGCAGACGTCAGTGGAAACGTAGCTGAAGCTCTTCCCCTATCCCCGAAGAAATATAAAATAAAAATAAAATAGAAGAAAGAAAAACGGGGAGATCGCAGTCTTGTTTGGCTTTCGCTGGGCCCAAATTTTAAAAGGCAAACCAGAAAGCAATCCCAAAAGGAAGGGGGAAAGCTGATTAAAATTAAACTACGGTAAAATCCAAAGATGAACAAATTTAAATCAGAGGCCGTGTAGGTCGTATTAACGTCACAAGTACGCTAATAAGACCGACAAACCGAAATATAGCAAAAACCAGACAAAACTCGAAGAAGGTTACTAAAATTAAAATAAGACGTGACGCAAAAGCAGAGATACTTAGGCAAAGATAAAATGTATTTAAATAAGAACCACAATGTACAACGATCCCAGAGATATTAAAAGCAAGAAGAGAAATGACCAACAAATTAAACACAAAATTAATTTACCGCAAGAAAAAATACAAATTAGGAAGAAAATCGAAAATATACTAAATTAAATTATATTAAAATGAAATAAAATAAGATAAGTTAAGGTAACGTGTTCAAGGCAAGACGAAACGATGACTAAATGTAAGTATGTCGTAATTAGATAAAAAAGACAAAACTCGGAAACGACTACACTCAACGAAGTCAAGATACATTCTACAAATTTAGACAAAGCGTGTCAAAAGGGATGAACAAAATAGGAGGGGGGGGGGGGTACAATGGTTCAGAACGGGGTGGAGAGGGGTGAGAGGGAGGGGAGGAATGAGGAAGAAAGACGCGGAGGCACATGCAAGATCTAGTGAGTTACGAGAAAAATAGGAATTTAGACAAAAGGAAAAATTACATTAAATTATCGGCAAAGCCAAAAATTACTTTAAAAATTGAAAGTATGCGTAGGAGATAAGGGCACACAAAGACGACGAAAATATTTGATGCGCAAAATATGGGCATTCACAGACACAAGAATATCACAGGTTAGGTCACCAGCAAATAGCAATGGCGAGACCTCCTTTTGTGAACTCTTTAAGATAAAGAACAAAGCATTACGGGAAGCAAGAAAAATAATCTCCAATCCCGTTATGTTGTTCTACGATAAGATACACTCTGGATGACAGACCCAAAGATGCCCCCTACAAGGTAGGCAAACCCACCGTCAAGCACACCAGAGTAAAGCGAAGACAAGCCCACATACATGACTTTCAACCCTTAAAGTACAAAAACTACGTTATCAAAATAAATGAAAATAACACTATCATACAAAACAAAAACTTACCAGCAATTACACGCACACAAAGGGCGGAGGGAAAATATCGGGAGGGGACAAGTACACGCGACCAAAAGAAAAATAACACAGAAAAAGAGTTTTAAATTACCGAAATATGAAACAGAACTACAGTAAAGCAATTACTGATTACGACATACAGACACCTCGCCATGGTTTCACCTTGAACGCGGGCACTTTCCCTAGAATATCGGAATACGTCTAGCCTACTTGGCTGCAAGGAAGAAATGCCTCGAAACAAAGCAAATGGCGACGCAACACAAAGGTAACTGCGTGCTAAAATTTGATTGGTCACGACCCCTTCCAAAATATAAATCACTGGCCAATAAGGGGACAAGATGCAGATATGTCCATATATGGTATTAAGACATCAGAGGGCTATTAATAGCTTCACAGCCAGGGTTTCACAAAGGCGTGCATTGATCACGTCAGATAAAAATGGCACAAAGGAGTAACTTATATATCTCATAAAAATGGCTCAAAATTCCCCCACTTCCTTGAAAAAAAAATGTTTACAAAAATACATACACAAAACATTTTTTTTTGTATATATGGTATAAGATGCACTCTTGTTTCATTCATAAAATGGCTCGCAAGGAGAGAGTCTCATATCACACAAACACACGGAGTAGCTCACATTAGAGTTCCAAACTCATTGCCTTTCACAGAGGCTTGGTATAGCACAAGTCCATCTCTTTGAAGTATACATCAAACGCACAAGCAGTTAAGTGAGTGAGGGGAATTTTGGCTAAGTAAACCTAGAAAAATGAAATTTAGGTGCAAAAACGCAACGAATACAAAATCCGCTGCCTAAAATGCCAGCGAAGCAGTGCCCCATGAGAGAAGGTGGTACCGACCTTATCACACAAAACACTCAATTCACTAAACACGTTGGCAGCAAATTTTGACTAGGGAGAAAAAAAAATTAACATATAAGTTATGAGTTATCTCACAAGGAATAACATTTGTCTGTTTTTGAAATTTCCGAAGAATAACGAGAAGTTGTAATCCAAAGGCCTGAAGATGAACAAGGGGGAACCCAGGACCATTGCAGTTGACGTCAAGGCTGCAGAGATTTTCCTTCCTCCCAATATTCCTAATATAGAAAAAAACAAAACAGTTACATTGTGGTATAAATGGTTAATAAAACTTAATCTGTGGAGCACCCTATATTTCCAATGGAATGTTCTGTCGTCACAACCATTGATAAAATGATATTACACAACTTGGATGCGGTGTGGGGTAAGGGAGAGAGAAAGAAAACAGCGCGCGATAACACAGGCGGACGGTTAAGAGATACTGAAAACAATCATGGACACACTAAACTAAAATGAACAGGCAGGGATCCTGTAAAAACATCAACACTGGGATCGCCGCGTCAAAACACTGAAAGAAATACATACTCTAGATAAACAAATAATTACACAGACACCACATCATTCATGGTATTTCTTAAGATTTGCTACATGAGAAACAGAAATTAGTTGAGGATCGTCATTAGAAATCATTTCCACAGTCACGTTGTTCAGGAATCTGGTTATGGTCCTTGGTTCGGACCACCGCAAACACAGTTTACTGGAGATGCCGGAAGCTGCATTACTAATAGGGTGTAGTCGTACCAAAACCCTATTTCCTATCTGAAAATGAACAGGTTTTCTACGTTGGTTGTACCGTGCTGAGACCTTCTGTCTAGCCCGCTTAAGGCTAGCGACGGCGGAATCCCATTTCTCTTGAGTAGAGACGGTTCGAGACGGGATAGACAAATACTCGATATTCCAACGGAGCATCAGGGGATCAACAATTTTACGGCCTATAAACAATTCCGCAGGTGTGGTTTGAATAGACGAATGAAACGAGGTATTAAAACCTAAGGTAAAATAATGCAAGTTAACATCCCAATTGGATTGTTCCACATTATGGAAGGCGGTTAGACAAGCTTTCAGATTACGATGAAATCTCTCTACCTGATTGCCTTGTGGTCTGAATGGCGCCAATAACACGTGATTAATGCCCCAACTGAAGGTCATAGATTTGAAAGTTTTGGACTTGAAGATGGTAGCATTATCGGTAACAAGGAACTTGGGCGGGCCAAATATAGCAAAAATATGCTTACATAATAAATGGACCGTCCCTTTTGCAGAAATGTCCTTAACAGGAAAGAGCCAGACAAACTTAGAAAAACCGTAGATCACTGTCAAAATCGCCTGATGACCAGACCTAGAACGTGTCATAGGACCGAATATGTCAATAAATAACCGTACTCCAGGACGAGTAACAACATGAGCACTATGCAAACCTATCTGCGTAATTTGCGCTGGTTTAGAGCGTTGACAGGTGTGACATTTTTTTACAAAATCAAACACGTCTGGTTTGATCGTAGGCCAATAGAATTCAGAGTCAATTTTGCGTAAAGTACGGTACATTCCAACGTGTAAGCCTATAGCCGAAGAATGATAGTATGTTAAGAGCATATTACGAACATTCTCAGGGGCGAAAATTCTGAAGGAGTTTGAACCAGGGAGGAGACGGCCAATTACATCATTACGGACACAAAATTCACTCACAGTGGGGTCCTTGTTGGCAATTTTCTCACGGAGTTCACGACAATAAAGATCATCTGCCTGAAACTTACGTATATCTACGAAGGACCATGGACTAAACTGTAATAAAAACACATTTTCAGGCATTTCCTGAGGTGAAGTTTCGACAGAAGGAGGAACAATCTGACTAGGAGCGGAAATAGTGGAATCCTCGAACATGCGCGAGAGACAATCAGCCACAGAGTTTTCACTGCCTTTCACGTGTACAATGTCGAACTTGAACGACGATAGTCTCAAAATCCACCGATTGATACGACCAAGTTTCTTTACATGTGACATGCTCCATTTCAGAGCTTCATTATCGGTGTAGACAGTGAAATGGCGATGTTCTAGGAAACTCCTGAATTTCTCGCAGCCAAAGACAACAGCAAGGGACTCTTTTTCAAAGATGGAATAGCGACGTTCATGTTCATTAAGCATGCGACTAGCAAAAGCTACAGCCGCAAACTTCCCGTCCACGTGTTGACTTAAAACGCTTAACACAGCTAGATCACTAGCGTCGCAATGGAGGAAGAACCTAGACTCGAAATCTGGAGCTTGCAACACAGGGGCAGATATAAGACTCTCTTTTAAAGTGTTAAAAGCTTTATCTTGCTCTGGACCCCATATAAATTTAGCGTTCTTCTTTTTGAGGGCATTCAATGGAGCCGAAATATCTGAGAAATGTCTGATAAACCTGGAATAAAACCCAAACATGCCCATGGCACGGCGTAGAGCTTTCACAGAGGTAGGCACCGGTAGATTCTTAATACATTCAACTCTATCAGGCATGACGCTAATACCGTTAGTCGACAGAACATGTCCTAAAAACTTGATCTGCGTGCGGGCCAAAGAGGTCTTTTCGGGATTGATAGTGAGTCCCGCTTTTCTGAGGCGAGAGAAAACTTCACGTAGATGAGTTACGTGCTCCTCGAAAGATTTGCTATAAACAACAAGGTCATCTAAATAATTGAAGACAAACTTAAATTTCAAGTCACCCAAGAGATCATCTAACACACGACTAAGAATTTGTGCTCCGACAGCGATACCCATAGGCAATCTATTGAAGTTGAATAACCCAAAAGGTGTGGAAAAGGCGATAAAATCACGGCTCTCGGCGTCTAACGGAATTTGATAATATGAGGAATTGAGATCAATAATAGAATAATAGGTAGCTCCATGAAAATGCTGAAAAGCGCTGTCGAGTGTAGGTAACGGAAAATTGTCAAAAACAACCTTCTTATTCAGCTTCCTGTAGTCGACAACTAATCTATATTCGCCGTCTTTCTTGGGAATCAGAAAAGCTGGAGAACCATACGCCGACTTGGAAGGAACGACTACTCCTTTATCTTGTAGCTCTTTGACATATTTTCTCATAGCCAACAGCTTTGGAGGTGAACATGCAAATGGCGGGGATCGAACCGGGACATTATCTGTGAGATCGATATGACATTCGTGACCTACCGCTGAACCTAATTTATCTGTGAGGACATCCGAGAATTCGTTCACCAAATCACTCAGCACATCACGCTCTTCCGAAAATAAAGACAGAGGCAGCTGGACAGAATGCACTATGGACACTTAACTAACACGAGAGGTGCATTCTTCGAACGGGAATTGTTTGTTGGAATGAAACAGAAAGCTAAAGGAATTACTCGCAAAATCTAATTGTAAACCTGTTTTGCGCATGAAATCTGTCCCTAAAAGGACTTGGGTGGATAAATTATCAACTACGTGGAACTGGTGATCCCATGAAAAACCATGGATCTTGAGATGACATAAAACAGTACCGGTAACGTTGATAGTAGATGAACCAGCTGACACGAACTTTCGCTCACGTCCATCCTCGTGAGGACAGATGCGCAGCGCTGGAATTTGTTCCGCCACAGAGCGAAGGATAAAGCTCTCCGTGGCTCCAGAATCCAAAATGGCTTGAGTTGTGATATGATGAAAAGATAATGTGACCCAAGGTTGCGATACAGAAGCAAAACAAAGATAAGGATCGCGATACCTGCTTTTAGGGCTGCCCGACGGGTCGAACTCAGGACAGCACTTCAACAGTTTTCCTGGTTGAAATTACAATTTGGACAGGTCAATTTAGTCACATCTGACATCCCACAACCGTAGCAGAACTTACGGGATCTAGCGGCACATTCACGGAAGTTATGACCGTGATTGTTGCAATTCCAACATAAGATATTTGCGGAGACTCGTTTGGTATCTGGAGGATTATTGTGGACATGGGAGGTAGAATGAGTTTGGCTGGCAGCGTGACTATCACTTTGGACGTGATTTATGGGAGGACGAGAGGGGAGATTAAAAGAGACAGTCTTGTTTGAGATAACGGGATGGGCCACAGAAGTAAACGCATGCTGTGTGCTAGTCGCACAAGCTAGTTCAGGAAACATGACTTCGTGGGAAATAGGGGGTGGAACATAACTCAAACTCGACCGAGAATTGTTCTCATATTCGCGTCCATGTAGAATTATGTCCTCAATACAGCGTACCGAAATGCGACGTATGAAGTACTTATATATAGGATTTAAATTCCTATAAATAATTTCGAAAAGTTCCTGTGGGTGGAATGGCTGAGGCAAATTGGCTGTGAGGAGGCGTACAGCCGTGACATAATCGTCAATCTTCTCGGAGGGGCCCTGAGTTCGAGCGTAGATTTCCTGTTTCAAAGCATACGCGAAATCTTGGGGAGTGAAACGGGCTTTTATGTTGCACACAAATTCGTTCCATGAAGTGTAATGGAATGGTGACACCCTGTACCACTGCAACGCTTTACCAGAAAGTAAAATTGGTAGGCAACGAACTATCTTATCGGGACTTATGTCATGGCACTGACACAGTTCCTCAATCCTCTGAATGAACAAAAAAACTGAAGATGTGTTATTTTCCCCGGAAAAAGTAAGATTCCACTTGCTCACAACGGAAGCGACGTTGTCAGAATGACCAACACTGGTAGGATTAGAAAAGTAGCCACTAGATAACGGGTCAAACATAAGTAAGTCTTTCGGTACACTAAAAAACTGGGGTTCTGGAATAGCCTTACTTGAAGAAATAGGTGCAGTCAACGACTCAAAATTAAAGGACGGTAAACGAACTTCCTGCTTAATAGATTTATCCATGACGAAAATATTAAAAACACAGCACGGTACACACCAACGAGATAAGAAAAAGGACTACAAAGACTACTAATTTCAAACTACTTCAAAAATATAAAAGGTATCTAAACAGTATTACGAGAAGAAATAAATAAGTGCACATCACATTACCGTAAGATGTTGCTTTCCCACGTGGTAATTTACTCACGGGCACCGAGTCGTCATCCTCACACGAAACATACTGTTTGCGGCTGTGTGTTTTTCAAATGTTGATAGACCATACCAGACCTTTCTCTTCTTTCATGAAATTCTCAGCACCTTAAAACTCAGAAAGACAACATTATACTATAGGTACGAAAAGGATGGAAACGTTTCACAATGCAATTCAGCTCGAAGTCTCAGGAACGATCAGCTGGAAAAAAATTGTTAAATTAGAAAGGTGATTTTGTCTCAAAACCACGCTCTGAAATCCATTTGTACGCAACTTAAGATGAAGTAATAGAAATAAACATATACTTACGTACGCAGCAGACGTCAGTGGAAACGTAGCTGAAGCTCTTCCCCTATCCCCGAAGAAATATAAAATAAAAATAAAATAGAAGAAAGAAAAACGGGGAGATCGCAGTCTTGTTTGGCTTTCGCTGGGCCCAAATTTTAAAAGGCAAACCAGAAAGCAATCCCAAAAGGAAGGGGGTAAGCTGATTAAAATTAAACTACGGTAAAATCCAAAGATGAACAAATTTAAATCAGAGGCCGTGTAGGTCGTATTAACGTCACAAGTACGCTAATAAGACCGACAAACCGAAATATAGCAAAAACCAGACAAAACTCGAAGAAGGTTACTAAAATTAAAATAAGACGTGACGCAAAAGCAGAGATACTTAGGCAAAGATAAAATGTATTTAAATAAGAACCACAATGTACAACGATCCCAGAGATATTAAAAGCAAGAAGAGAAATGACCAACAAATTAAACACAAAATTAATTTACCGCAAGAAAAAATACAAATTAGGAAGAAAATCGAAAATATACTAAATTAAATTATATTAAAATGAAATAAAATAAGATAAGTTAAGGTAACGTGTTCAAGGCAAGACGAAACGATGACTAAATGTAAGTATGTCGTAATTAGATAAAAAAGACAAAACTCGGAAACGACTACACTCAACGAAGTCAAGATACATTCTACAAATTTAGACAAAGCGTGTCAAAAGGGATGAACAAAATAGGAGGGGGGGGGTACAATGGTTCAGAACGGGGTGGAGAGGGGTGAGAGGGAGGGGAGGAATGAGGAAGGAAGACGCGGAGGCACATGCAAGATCTAGTGAGTTACGAGAAAAATAGGAATTTAGACAAAAGAAAAAATCCATTAAATTATCGGCAAAGCCAAAAATATACTTTAAAAATTGAAAGTATGCGTAGGAGATAAGGGCACACAACGACGACGAAAATATTTGATGCGCAAAATATGGGCATTCACAGACACAAGAATATCACAGGTTAGGTCACCAGCAAATAGCAATGGCGAGACCTCCTTTTGTGAACTCTTTAAGATAAAGAACAAAGCATTACGGGAAGCAAGAAAAATAATCTCCAATCCCGTTATGTTGTTCTACGATAAGATACACTCTGGATGACAGACCCAAAGATGCCCCCTACAAGGTAGGCAAACCCACCGTCAAGCACACCAGAGTAAAGCGAAGACAAGCCCACATACATGACTTTCAACCCTTAAAGTACAAAAACTACGTTATCAAAATAAATGAAAATAACATTATCATACAAAACAAAAACTTACCAGCAATTACACGCACACAAAGGGCGGAGGGAAAATATCGGGAGGGGACAAGTACACGCGACCAAAAGAAAAATAACACAGAAAAAGAGTTTTAAATTACCGAAATATGAAACAGAACTACAGTAAAGCAATTACTGATTACGACATACAGACACCTCGCCATGGTTTCACCTTGAACGCGGGCACTTTCCCTAGAATATCGGAATACGTCTAGCCTACTTGGCTGCAAGGAAGAAATGCCTCGAAACAAAGCAAATGACGACGCAACACAAAGGTAACTGCGTGCTAAAATTTGATTGGTCACGACCCCTTCCAAAATATAAATCACTGGCCAATAAGGGGACAAGATGCAGATATGTCCATATATGGTATTAAGACATCAGAGGGATATTAATAGCTTCACAGCCAGGGTTTCACAAAGGCGTGCATTGATCACGTCAGATAAAAATGGCACAAAGGAGTAACTTATATATCTCATAAAAATGGCTCACCTCTGAAACATTTTTATGCACATTGGATAAATCTTTTTGGACATTGGACACGTCTGAGCGCATGTCAGTTACAGCATTCTCGATTCCTTGGGTATTAATCTGTAAACGCGACATATTATCCTCTAAGTGAGCAGAACTGGTCTGGAGAACTTTCATGCTCTCCTCCTTTCGACTAGTATTCCTAGCTTCCATATCCTTCATACTTTCACTCATCTGCTTCATACTGCTATTCATGTTAGCAGACATCTCCTCTAACAACTTCCTCAAACTTTCGTCCGCCATTACAATATTATTCAAAAATATAGACTGCTGTAGGGACATACATCAATAGAGCAAAATAACAACATCTGAGCAACACTTTTCACCATATATAAATTTGATCAATTTTCTTTCTTAAATCTAACTTATAACTACCTTATAATTAACCTTCGAAGACACTTCATGTTGAAATAAACTCAAGCACATGTTCAAATTTCCTTGGTCCATTTTAAAATATCCTAACACAAATAATTTACATTTACAATCCAAATAATTTAATTTTATCTTTAATATGACTAAAATGTCATAAGCCGGTCAAATAAAATAAGATTCCAGATCATAGGCGATTTTTCTAAGTTTCCAGCCCATTTAACCTTTCTCAATTTGTATAAGATCTGATCTTTTCTGAGTGTCATTTTCCTAATACAATACAACATTTAATTCCTATATAATCACACTCTTAAATACTACAATTGGCCAAGACATCTAACAAAGAATCAACCTCTTTATTTGAGTCTAATCGATCCACACGTTTTAGGTTTGCCAATCCTACTGGCGTTCAACCTGGTGATCCACTTATGTTGAATCAGCCCCACGTTGGGCGCCAATCCTTCTGTCCCCGTTTACCCAGATAGTAGGCTGTCAGATATCCGCCCCCTCAATCGGATTGCCAATAATCAACCGCACCGGCACAGCTACACCAATGAAAATGGCACTGACAGATACTACCGAGATTTGAGCACAGAAGTTAACAAGGAAATATTGTGGAACACACCAAATTAGACGGGGGTCCATACTTACCTCTACTTACCTCTTATAAATATCTCAGGGATTGGGTTGACAACAGGATCTCTAAAGTATGCTCCCACAATAACCTTCACTATGACATTTAAAAATGAACCAGAACGACGGCAAGAACTTTGAACTGTACAAAAGCTTTATTTCAAATAAAGGGTATGACTTTAACAACTCAACAAAATAAATGTGGCTATCAGTAGCCCATGTCAATCTGACTATGTCCTCCTATAGGACTTGCAAAGTTATTATACAACATGTTAGCTCCCACGAGCTCAAAATAACGTAATATTCATAGCACACTTGGATTGGATAAGGAAGTCAGGATGAGACACATTTATAGAGCATTTGTTTTCTTTTAATAAACATGACACTTGTATTTATAGGCGCAAGGCCACAATGCAGACGACCTCGTCCGCTGATAACCAGTTGTCTGGCCAGCTGCCATCTACCCTTCAACCTGACGTACACCTGTCAAATGGGCTCATTTGTCAAGCCACATTGCGTAAGAATCCAGCACTCTCTCAAAAGTTTTAAATGTCCGCAAGACATCACAAATATTGTTACGCACATCTTTCCAATGCTTTACTCACATACCACTGGATTATTCTGACAATCCTTAAACTTGTTAATTAGCATCCAAATGTTTAATAAGCATTGTTTAGAGTAAAAAACGAACTCTTAAATGTTTATAACAAAAACTCATAAATTAATTTATAACAATTAGAAATTGTTTATAATATAGTTAAAGACAAAAAGAATTTTAAACACGCCTCTAACATTACTTCCGTTCCACATTATTGTCAAAGATATTTACATTATTTATTTACAATATTAACATTTAAATTATTCAAATTATTAATTTGAGAAATACATTAACCACATGTTCATCCGGTTGGTAATTTCAAAATCGTGTCAATATAATCGACCAATGAAGGTTAGTTATACATGTTAATGTCACAATCTGGTTTAATAAAGGTTTAATAATTATTATAATTATTTGTGACGGTAATCTTCATTCAAAATCTTATCTCAAATTCTTTCAATACTCTTGTTAATTATAACAGTAAATTCACTTGATTAATTTTCAAAGGACAAATACAATACACTCCAGCGGTAAATACGTCGCTTAAAAAAGAAAATGCACAAGACTGCATTAAAATTAGGCCCAAAATTCATCATATATTAATATATACGGCATCAAAATCTTCCACAGAATTTACAAAAACCTCCACTAACAAATTCTTTAATATCATTAACTACTGTGGGAACCTCCTTCATTTACTTCAAGGGCATTATACATCAGCGACTTTCAACATGTCCGCTGCACTGGCGATTATACATTCATAGTTCCACTTCAAAAATTCTTATAATCATTAATAGTTTCAAAACTGTTGTCATTTAACCTTCGTGGATTTCATTCATGAATCGAAATGAAGTAAAAATTTGCCAATCACAAACAAATTTAATAGTGAATACGCTTATATACGCCTCTCTGGTCTATCAAAATTTAAGATTATCATCTTCAAAGTATTGTAGTATAAAAATACTATCATCAAACAAAGTGCGACTAAACTGCAAAATAGTCGAATAGAATCCAACTAGACTGTGGAATGCAAACATTATTATTCAACTCTCTAATTGAGAAAAAACTCCTAACAAAAGTTCAAGACTTTAATGCATTCAATAATTCATAAATAAAGTTCATCTTTCACAAAATTGTCTATGATGCAATGGTCGTTCATAACTGACGATAAATGTCTGTGTTGCAATCAATTTCAAATAACGACTAGTATTTCCAAGATCGTCGACAACGCAAGAGATTTTAACGCTCTAAAATCATTTAAATGTCCTTCCTTCTTGATGATGACAGAAAATTGGTCAAAGTAATTAAACTGGGGTAGAAATTACTTTAATAAAGAGACACGCTGTCTGAAGTTAAATCTGCCATGAAAATCATTAACTTATAGTCAAATCGTGACTACCAAAAATAAGCAAATTATTGAAATATCTAAATATCAGTCTCAACTGATCCAAAATCATTTAACTATGCCCATGAAATAACCATGTCTTAATAAATCGTCGAAAAAGGCATAACTCATCAAGGTGTACTGAGAATAGGAATCTCAAACAAGAATATAGGGCAAAATACATGAGGACAAAAATATGGGAAAATGGCTGCTCAGATATTGCTAAGAAACTCAAATACAATAAACGTTCACGACTACCTTATCTGCCGATTGAAGTTCCAGAGGAAAATTCCCCAAAGAAGACTGCTGATGGATCCATTTCACCAAGTTAAAGCTGAGCTCCATCCTCGAAACAGGAAACAGCACCCTCGGAGAATCGAACTGCTTCCTTCTCCGGAAATTGCACTGCTCCATGAAGACGAAAGACATCCTTCCGGCAAAATTCTTCTTTGTGAGTCGGCACAACCCTGACCTCTCTTGAAAAATCCCTGAAGATCTTGTAGAAAATCGCCATGAAGTTTTTGTAGTAATTTCCGTAGAAATATTCATATTCAGAGAGTATGAAATCGTTTCCATTGCTATTTGATAGTATTCAGCGTTGAGCCACGAAACATGGGTGTAGATGGTTGTTCACCACATGTCCGCTTATATGGAATGGCAATTAGCGAAGTTCCATGTTGCTATCTTACTCCAACGATGTATGTCCCAATTGCATTAAAGTCCTTTAGCCTTTCATCTTCTCTTCGGTTATGGTAATCGAAGAACAAACTGCCTTATTAAACTGCTCCATAATACTGTAGCGTTGTGTCACAAAAGCAATCAGAAGTCTCCCTGTTATACTAGCAGTGTCAGCCGTAGCGTAGGATCTGACGATACAAAGTGCTTCTCAGGTAGCAAGAAAATCACCTTTGTCAGTCGTCTAAAATTGCTAATATCTTCTAAAATACCTCCTCGAAATTGTTCAAATTTACTACACTGCTTAATGTAGCACTGCTCAATAGGATTAGCTTGTAGGCAACCGCTAACTGTTCATAGCTAACCTTGTAGACGCGTTATAATGTGCGTTTTAACTTCACCTAGTTTTACTCACAGTAAACTTGCACTGCTTGTCTGCTTGAATCACGTTTAATGCGGTGGCTTCACCACGCGTTATAAAGACGACTCTATCTACTAATATCACTCGACGTCTCACCAAAACGACTATATAAGCACTGATACTGACGATTTGAGATATGCGATATGAGATCTGACGATTGAGACTCCTCTCTTCTGCGCAAGGCCTTTTATAAACTTCATAAGGGGCGTATCCATCCCTTCCATAGCGTGTTACTGCGTCATCGCTTGAAGTTCCAACTTCGTCAATACGTGACGGATTTTCAAAATTCAAAAACTGAAAATAAATTTCACCAAAATTCCAAATCAATGCCTCAACTGCAAATGGGTTTCCACAATTCTGCATTCCAAAAAGTATTAAAAATGCCATAGTTTTAGCAATCTCCGTCTTCCTTCAAACAATCGTTGATTGGTTCGAGCCTCCCCTCCAATAGCATAATTTCTTCCTCAGCACAATTCCACATTTCCTGCGACTGCGTCGTAAATCTCGGATCTTTCTCGAATAAATGCTGACGTCATTGAGAATCTCAGCTCAAGCAGCCTGCTGGTATAACGTCTGCGTCATCCGTGCTTACGTCATGACCATCCACGTCATAACCATGACAGCCATAACTTTCTTTATATTTTCCAATATAGCCACCGTGGTCTCACTATAATTCAATTACGGGGGCAGTACCATCCCGGCATTTGCCCGAAGACGAAGTGGGAAACCACGGAAAACCACTTCGAGGATGGCAGAGGTGGGAATCGAGCCCCCTCTACTCATTTGGACTACCCGAGGCTGAGTAGACCCCGTTCCAGTCCTCATACCACTTTTCAAATTTCGTGGCAGAGCCGGGAATCGAACCCAGGACCTCCGGGCGGCAGCTAACCATGCTGACCGCTACGCTACGGAGGCGACATTTTAAATCAGAAAAATATAAATAAACTTCATTTTGTATGGTGAATAGTTCATAGGAAAACACCAGGTGTATAATTACTTCATTAATATCCGTACGACCACGACAAAAGGGAGTGGCACACTATGGGTCAAAATAACCCGGCACCAGTCTTCGTGTTATATTTATTCATGCCAGTTCTCAAGGGTTAAACTCCCACGACGTAGCCGTGCTCGTTAAATCGTGCACTACGGCAGCAAATCCAGAGATCGGGAGTTCGAATCCCAGCGACGACACCTTCAGGCTAATGGAACACTCCGTATGAACTCTTGGGGGGTCCTTAACATTTTCATTCTTCTTAATTCCTTTTAGGGGCTTGGCCATCCATGTAGTTCTGCCCTTCCTGGCGCCAACTTCGTGAGAGGAGTTAATGAGAGATGAATGAAACTGGCCAAGTTCAATTTCAAGCTATTATTATTGTCCCGTGGGGGTTTGCCTGTTCCTCTATCGGGCGCGTCCCAGGTGGCGGATAGGGGGGCTCGCCGGACTTGTCCGGAGGGTTTGAGGGAAATAAAATACCTCTCGCGGACCAAAAACAGGCCCCTTGCCAGGGTTATGGTGAAGCTACGTTAGGCCTAGCAAGCCAGTAGTGGATATGAAACTGCTTTTAAAACGGGAACGGGCCTCGGAAAGGACAGATCTAAAGGAAGCAGACCTGGCTATGGAAATGGACTACGAATCGGAACTTTGAATATAACAACATTGACGG
This sequence comes from Meconema thalassinum, assembly GCA_946902985.2. Taxonomy (NCBI): domain Eukaryota; kingdom Metazoa; phylum Arthropoda; class Insecta; order Orthoptera; family Tettigoniidae; genus Meconema; species Meconema thalassinum. The sequence continues at coordinate 848,633,431 of OX336390.1, read as the reverse complement.
GAAGAGTGGAGGAGATTGTGGATATGATGGAGAGGAGAAAACTGGATGTACTCGGACTGGCAGAGACTAGATGGAGAGGGGAAGGAAGAAAAGAACTGAGAAATGGCTTGCAGCTATACTGGATAGGAAATGAGGAGGGGAAGAGAAATGGAGTGGGAATGGTGGTGAGAGAAGGGCTGAGGGAGGAAGTAAAGAGGGTAAGTGATAGAATAATTAGAGCCAGAATCACAGTGAAAGGTAGAAACCTGGACATTCTGCAAGTCTATGCACCACAGGTGGGATGCACAGAAGGCGAGAAGGACGAGTTTGAAGAGGAGTTGCAGAAGCAGTTAGCGGGGAGAGACCTGATAGTCATGGGAGACCTAAATGCCCATGTCGGAACTGATAGAAGAGGTTTTGAGGAAGTGATTGGTGGTGAAGGATGGGGAAACAGGAATAAGGAAGGAGAGAGATTGTTGGAACTGTGCAAGATAAATGGGCTAATGGTTGGAAACACATGGTACAAGAAGAGAGAGAGCCATAAAATTACTTGGTACAGCAGGGATTTGACTAGGAAATCAGTGGTGGACTATATTCTATGCGGGAAGGAGACAAAGAAGAGTATCACGGATATAAGGGTAATACCTTCAGAAGCCCTGGACAGTGACCACCGTCTGCTGGTCGCCAAGGTGAGAGGACTGAAGGAAAAGAGGAGAACTGAGAACCAAGAAAGAAGAATAAGGACATGGAAGCTGAAGGAGGATGGAAATAAGGAGAAGTTCCAGATATTAGTGAGGAACAAATTACCGAAGGATGATCCGAAAACAGGTGAAGAAGAATGGAATAGGTTCAAGGACGTGTTGGTAGAAGCAGCGGAAGTCGTGTGTGGCAGAACTAGTGGAAAGAAAAGGTGGAAGGAAACACCATGGTGGAACCCCAGAACTAAGGAAGCAGTGAAAAAGAAAAATGAAGCATTCAGGAAATGGTTCCAACAGAGGACAGACAGAACAAGAGAAGAATACCAAGAGCGGAAGAAAGAAGCAGGGGAAGTAGTGAAGGAAGAGAAAAAGAAATGGCTGGAGAAATGGACAGAAATGATGGAGGAGGACTGTGATGGCAGTAAGAAAGTGTTGTATGGAATGATAAAGGCAAAGAGAAGAGATACAGGGGAAAATGTCAGAATGGTGGACAGGAATGGAAAGGAGGTCGAAAATATGGAAGAAGTAAAGGTTATCTGGAGAGAATACTTCAAGGAACTCCTAAATCCAACTAAAACCAGCGTAGTGGACATTGTGGAGGAAGAAACAGACAGTGACCAAGACATTTCAGAGAAGGAATTGACATGGAAAGAAGTGGAGGAAGCATTAAGGAAGATGAAAGGGGGAAAGGCACCGGGAATAGACGACGTGAGTGTGGAGATGGTGAGAGCAGCAGGGGTGATAGGAACCCAGTGGCTCTTTCGAGTAATGAAAGTGATATGGAGGGAGAAGAAAATACCAGAGGACTGGAAAAGAGGGATAATAATACCCATATTTAAAAAGGGAAGTAGGAAGGAATGCAAGAACTACAGGGGAATTACACTCATGTTCCACTGCGCCAAAATATTTGAGAAGGTACTGGAGAGAAGAATTCGGACAGAAGTTGAAGATGGGCTGAGGGAAGAACAGTATGGATTCAGGCCAGGAAGATCAACAGTTGACCTCATCTTTGCAGTAAGACAGCTACAAGAACACCATTATGAATATGGGAAAGATCTGGTGATGACCTTCTTGGATATTGAGAAAGCATATGATAGTATTAATAGAAACAAGGTATGGGAAGCAATGAGAGCAAAATCAGTGAACAAGGAGACAGTGGCAAGAGTGAAAGCAATGTACGAGGGAAGCAAAAGCTGTGTAAAGGTTGGAAGAGAGAGAACGGAATGGTTTCAACTGGAGAGTGGTCTGAAACAGGGAAGTGCCCTCTCACCCCTGTTATTTATAGTGGTGATGGATGAAATCATACGAAAAGTGGTAAATAGCATTGGGGAAAGGAAAATGAAGGCAATGTTGTTTGCTGATGACCTTCTGGTATGGGGAGAGGATGAGCAAGAAGTACAAGAGCAATTAGATGAGTGGGAGAAGGTAGTGTTATCATATGGGATGAAGTTCTCAGCACAAAAGAGTGAAGTGGTCATCACAACGAGGAAGAAGAACAGACTGGATATGGGCATAACACTTGGAGGACAGCAGTTGCAGAAAGTAGAATGCTTCAAGTACTTGGGAAGCATAATTGAAGAAAAGGGAGGCAATAGGATGGAAATAAATGAGAGGGGAAGGTGCGCAGATGGATTTTTCAAGAGTGTTAGGGGGATGATATGGAATAAAGATGTACCACAAAAATGTAAAGGAATCATCTACAAGACCTACTTTGTGCCAATTTTGACATATGGTTCAGAAACATGGGTGATGAAGGAAAGGGACAAGAATAAAATACGAGCAGTGGAGATGAAGTTCCAGAGGAGTAGGGTAGGAGTGACAAGAATGGACAGAGTAAGGAATGAGAGAGTCAGGGAGATGGTAAGAGAGGAACCATTGCAAAATAGAATACAGCGATCTAGGCTACAATGGTATGGACATTTGAGGAGGATGCAAGAGGAGAGGATACCGAAGAAGATGTTTGGAATGGAAATGACGGGAAGGAGGCCAAGGGGAAGACCAAGGGACAGATGGACAAAAGGAGTTAAGAAGAGTGTGGAGGAAAGAGGAGTGTGCTGGGACACAGTAAATGACGAGAGATGGTGGATGGACAGGAAACGATGGAGAGGCTTATGTTCCAAGCAGACCCGACCAGCGGTTGGAAACTGCTCAAGATGATGATGATGATTATTGCCATTATTATTATTAGCGGTCAGCATGGTTAGCTGCCGCCCCTGAGGTCCTGGGTTCGATTCCCGGCTCTGCCACGAAATTTGAAAAGTGCTACGAGGACTGGAACGGGGTCTACTCAGCCTAGGGTGGCCCAAATGAGTAGAGGGGGTTCGATTCCCCCTCAGCCATCCTCGAAGTGGTTTTCCATGGTTTCCCACTTCGTCTTCGGGCAAATGCCGGGATGGTACCTTATTCAAGGCCACGGCCGCCTCCTTCCCTCTTCCTCGTCCATCCATCCTAACCATCCCTTACCTTTGCAGGTGAGGCCGCCTGGGCGAGGTGCCAATCCCACCCCACCAGTTGTATCCCTTCCGATTCGATGTTCCCAGCTCTAGGACACTGCCCGTAGAGGCGGTAGTGGGGAGTTCCCTCGCTGAGTCCGTGGGTTCCACCAACCTGGAGGGTAAACGACTAAAAAAAAATTATTATTATTTATTAAATCGTTACAAATACACACATTTTACAAAATTTAGAATAACTGTACACATTTTGTGAATTTCCTCACATTTCCTACTCATTGTTTAACCGGTAAATTTACAATTATTAAATTATATTGTTACAATATGATAAAGACAGGTCGAAATAGGATACAAATTCATACAGAGCAGGAAGAGATATCACATATGCCACTAAAAGGTGAAACCTTGTGTGTGGCAAGCATATCATTGATTACTATTTCAAAATATTGTATAATGGCTTAACCGAATAACACGTTCTATGTAAATGATGTATACACTAGAAAAAAAATGAATAACAAGGAAAATTACATTTGTGTTTGCATAAACTTGCAGACTCAACTAATTATATTTTCAATTTTAATTTTGTTTTCTCTGAGAAAATGTTTTATATGCATCTTCAGGTTTGCATGATTTCCTTTAAATTCTTTTAATTTAATTCGGAGAATATTATATAATTTTGGTGAGAAATACAGAAAGTTACGTTTGGCTATACTTAACTTAGGTTGATATAAAATAGAGTGAATCTCTGTAATACTTCTGGTTTCATACCCGTGACTAACAAATTGCATTCTATTTCCATCTTTAAAAATGTATTTATATACAGGGTCCTGCAGCATAAATTCCTTTTTTAAAATACGTGCCATCCAGTCGGTTGATGTCGTAGCAGAGCGCTAGTAGTCTCGTTTGTGAGGTGGTACTATAAAGTTTTGTCCCGACACAGTTCAGTCGCCATCATGCGTTGGAACAGTGTGGAGCGTGCTTTTGCCGTTGAGGTCTACTTTTCGAGCGGATGTCCTGTGATCGCAACCCAGTGTGCCTTTCGGAGGCGCTTTAATTTAGCCCCGTTGGCCCCTGTCCTGGACCGGAAATCAATTGCTACGTGAGTCACTACGTTCAGACGAACAGGAAGTGTGACAGGACGAAGAACTGGCGTCCCTCGGCCTATTCGATCACCTGTGGACATTGAGGCAGTGAGAGCTTCAGTGTTGCGATCAGCTCGGCGTTCTGCTCGCAAACTTTCTGATCGGTCTGTGAGGAGAATTCTTTATGCTGATCTTCTTCCATCCGTACAAGATGGCGAATGCGCAGAAACTTTCTGAACGTGACTGTGGGGGCGATTTGAAGTGGCCGGCCCGCTCTCCCGATTTGTCCCCTTGTGATTTTTTTCTATGGGATTTTTTGAAATCCCGTATTTATGTGAACCGTCCAAGGACCCTACAAGATTTGAAGACCAACATCCAGGAAGAAATTGCCAACATAACGCCTGATTTGCTGGCAAGAGTCATGACAAACGCCAGAAAGCGGTTTCTTCAGCGTCTGGAGAATGGGGGACGTCACCTGCCTAATTTGATCTTCAAAACTAAGTAAAACAAAACTTTATGTATGCGCCTACTTACATTATAAAAAGAAAAGTTTTGTGATTCATACAATGGGTTTTATTATTAAAAAAAAAAAGGGAAGTTATGCTGCCCGACCCTGTATTTCAAAAGCATACCATTGTTTAATGTTGAAGACCCTTGTCTCATCGTACAGTCCCATAGTCGGATATAGTAGTTCAAACTTTGGCTATCAGACGCCATCGTCACTGACACTCAGCGACGAATACTGGAACTTGATAGAGCGTTTCTAACCAAATGACCTACACATTTAGCTACACACTACCAATTGTAGTGGTATGTTTTTTACATGCCATAAATCTATGACACGGGCCCACCAGCTTTACTTCCCCTCCGAATGAAGGCATACTGAAGGGTTTCAAACGACTTCGGCCCGGTTTCAACTTGCGATTTTGGGCATAGCAGTTCAGCATGCTGCCGACTACGCCACCGAAGCCGCTTGTAATTAAAATAGATTGGTTGGCTCATCAGTTTATGGGCAGCGAACACGCGGTCATGTGGGTGTGTGTAGAATCTGTCTGATAACCGGTGTTAATTTTGATGGCTATATTAGTGTGTGTTATCTGTAATTCTGGTAAGGACTTCATACGATGAATTTCAAGTAATTCCTACTTTTGCTAACAAATGCTACTGCAAACGACACCTAGCTGAAGTTGGCTACTAGATGCCCCTGCAACTGGAACCTGGCGACGAACGTTGGAACTTGAAGAGTGTTACTCGAATGTAACCTACCAATTTAGCTTCACACAATTGTAGTTAGTAAAGATTTTTTACATGCCACAAATCTATGACATGGGATCGCCGGCTTTACTTCTCCTGTGAAGGAAGCCATACTGAGGGATATTTAGCGCTCTTAAAAATCCGACGACTTTGGCTGTGTTTTAACCCGCGATCTTGCGCATAGAAGATCAGCATGTTACCACCCATGCCACGGAAGCCAGCAGTAAAATACACGTACATTAAAGATCGTTTCCTTTTCTCAAAATTTAGAGGTAGGCTTAGACTACTTTGCCTATACTGCGGAGGCACGGCTGTGAGGTAGGTGCGTAGGTTAACTGTCAAAATTATTATCCTCCAACGAAACGAAGCGAATGGTCAGGAGAAAGCAAAAGTGTTCCGTTTGACAACTTGTACTCAAGTTCTATTTTAATCGCTATTTCAGGAGAGACAGAAGTAGTCGCACCATTTTAGTTGCACACATGTCACCATCTGCTAATGGAGTTTTATTCCCTCTGTGTGGGGGTTTCAAATGGGATCTAATGTATGAAACAGAGTAATATTGTTAAAAAAGGAAGTGTTGGTGTGAATTATTATCACATTTGTGCGAGGAAGATAGCCTCGGATGGGGGAGAGAGATTGAGGATTAAAGCGGACATCCCGCATGCAGTCCAAACTGCACAATAGATGGCTCTAATGCTGTTATCGTCCCGGCTCGTCTCTCCTCTCCAGTATCTCCATGGCCAGTCGTAGCGACACCTGCTCACTCAGCTGGTAGTAACAGATATCGAAACATACCGGCAGTAAATAAGGATTTCAAAGCATATCGGCGGTAAGAAGTATGTCAAAACTTACCGATGAAAATAAAATTGTCAAAGCATGTTGTTTGAGTCCTCAGTCTTTTGACTGGTTTGATGCAGCTCTCCATGCCTCCCTGTCCTGAGCTAATCGTTTCATCTCTACATAGCTACCACACCCTACATCTGAGGCAATCTGTTTAACATATTCTAACCTTGGTCTACCCCTACAGTTCTTGTCCTCGACCCTTCCTTCCATAACTAAGCTTACTATTCCTGGGTGTCTTAGTATGTGTCCTACCAACCTATCTCTTCTCTTCATTAGCAGTCGCCAGAAACATCTCTCCTCTCCCACTCGTCTTAATACCTCTTTGTTTGTAACCCTATCTACCCATCTGATCTTCATCATTCTCCTGTAACACCACATTTCAAATGCTTCAATTCTCCTCTTTTCTGCTGCACCAATAGTCCAAGTTTCACTTCCATAGAGCGCCACGCTCCAGACAAAGGCTTTCAAAAATGACTTCCTAATACCTAAATCTATATTCGATGTCAGCAGATTCCTTTTTTGTAGAAATGCTTTTCTTGCCTGAGCCAACCTACTTTTTATATCCTCTTTGCTTCGTCCATCACTGGTTATTCTGCTTCCTAAGTAACAGAAATCTCCTACTTCCTTCAGCTTTTCACCTGCCAATTTGATCTCCATAGAGGTTTCTGATTTATTTCGGCTGCATTCCAGTATTTTTGTTTTACATTTATTAATTTTCATCATGAATTCTTTCCGTAAGACGGAGTCCATACCATTCAAAAACTCATTCAAATCCTCAGGCTTGTTGGCCAAGATGACGATGTCATCAGCAAATCTCAGAGTTGAAATTATTTCTCCTTGAATCTTCACTCCCACTTTAAATTTTTCTCTAATTTCCTTCATTGCTTGTTCAATGTAAAGATTGAAAAGTATGGGTGATAAGTTGCAGCCTTGCCTTACACCTTTCTGAATACCAGCTTCTCTCTCATGTCCTTCAACTCGAATGACTGCTGTCTGGTTTCTGTATAGATTGTATATCACCCTCCTATCCCTGTACTTTATTCCAATCGATTTCAAAATGTCAAACAATTTAGTCCAATCAACGTTATCAAAAGCCTTTTCTAAGTCTACAAAAGCCATGAACGTTCTCTTATCTTTCCTTATTCTACCTTCCAAAATCAGCCTAAGACTTAGTACAGCTTCCCTTGTTCGTACATTTCTCCTGAAACCAAACTGGTCTTCACCCAACTCCGTTTCTATCTGGCTCTCAATCCTCTTGTAAATTATTCTAGACAGGATCTTTGAAGCATGAGTAATCAAGCTGATTGTACGGTAATCTTCACATCTGTCAGCTCCCACTTTCTTTGGTATAGGGATGATTACATTCTTCTTGAAATCAGGGGGTACCTCACCTGTCTCATAAATCCTACACACCAAGTGAAATAACCTGATCAGACCTTCCTCTCCTATGCAGCGTAGCAACTCAATCGGTATATCATCTATGCCTGGTGCTTTGTTCCTGCTTAAGTCTTCCAAAGCTCTATCAAATTCTGATCTCAATATTAAATCTCCTTTCGCATCCTCATCAATTTCCTCCTCCCTTTCCATTACATGATTCTCAATCTCCTTTCCCTTATACAAACTCTCTATGTAAGCTTTCCATCTCTCAACCTTTTCTTCCCTATCTGTTAGAGGCTTTCCATTTATGTCCTTAATATTACAGCACTTAGTCTTCTTTTCCCCAAAAGTATTCTTAATCCTTCGATAAGCTGTGTCTACTTTTCCTAATTTCAGACAATTTTCTATACCAGCACATTTCTCTTTCAACCATTCCTCTTTCGCTTCCTTGCACTTCTTGTTAACCTCATTTCTCAGACGTCTGTATTCTGCTTTCCCCTTTTCATCTCTTACATTCTTGTGCTTCCGCCTTTCATCCATCAATTCGAGTATATCCTGAGTGATCCACGGTTTTCTACCTATTCTCTCTTTCCTACCAATGTTTTCTTCTGCGGATTTTGTTATTTCATTCCCCAAAAGTGCCCATTCGTCTGCAATTGAAGTTTGTTTAGGGTTTTTCATTAGTCCTTCCTTAATACTCTTCTTGAATCTTTCGTTTACATCCTTCTCTTTCAGTCTGTCTATTGCCCACCTTTTTGGCTTTTGACTTTTCTTCAGTTTCTTCAACTTTAATCTGCATTTCATTACAACCAGATTGTGGTCAGAGTTTATGTCAGCACCAGGATATGTTTTACAATCCAAAATCTGGTTTCGAAACCTCTGCTTGACCATAATGAAGTCGATTTGGTAACGCCCTGTATCTCCTGGTCTCATCCATGTGTATATTCTTCTATTGTGGTTATTGAATAAGGTGTTAGCTATGACCAACTCATGCTCGGTGCAGAATTCTACCAGCCTGCTTCCTCGATCATTCCTTTCACCTAATCCGAAATCTCCTACTATCTTCCCTTCTCTCCCTTTTCCTACCACAGCATTCCAATCTCCCATTACTATAACATTTTCATCACCCTTGATATACCTCAGAATTTCGTCTATTTCATCGTAGACCTTTTCAACATCCTCATCATCAGCTTGACTGGTAGGCATATAGACTTGTACCACTGTGGTGCTGGTAGGTTTAGTATTTATTTTTGCTACAATAATCCGTTCACTATATTGCTCATAATATTCCACCCGCTGTCCAAGTTTCCTACTCAATATGAGGCCAACCCCTGCTTGGCCATTGTTTGATTTAGTGCTAATGACCCTATAGTCTCCTGACCAATAGTCCTGTTCTTCCTGCCAGCGCATTTCACTAATCCCAACCAAATCCAACCTCAACCTATCCATTTCCCTTTCTAAGTTTTCTAACCTTCCATTTCCTAACAGACTTCTAACATTCCACGCTCCGATCCGTAGAATGTCAGAGTTCCTCTTTGTCACTTCTGTGATGTTAACCCCCTCTCGAGTAGTCCCCACCCGGAGATCCGAACGGGGGACTAGTTTACCTCCGGATTGAAATTTTACAAGGGAGGAGGCCATCATCACATGTATTTATGCATAGAGAGGTGCATATCCTCGGGAATAGCAAACGGCTGTAGTTTCCCCTTGCTTTCAGCCGTGCAGCAGGACGCAGTGTAGCCATTATTTGGCTTATATTATCAATATCTTAACCGTCTATAAGACTAGTAAAGAATTGATTTATTCTGAAAGGCTGCTACTCCCTTTCAGAATAAGTAAAGAGCAATTCCACTAACAAAAATACTAACCTTCTACTGTACTAACAATTAAATACCAAAATTCTACTAACGAAAAAATACTCAAGTTCCACCAACAACAAATACTACCACTAAAACAGTCTGTCACCAGACACACTCACATGCAATCACACATCACAGTCTACTGCAACAATGAACTATAACTAATAAACAATGCAACTGTTACCAGACACACTCACACACCACAGTCTAATAGAACAATGACATCTAATAGACAAACTAACTACCTACTTACAACTAACTACATACTTACTGTACTGTTATTTGAATTGACAATATTTACAAAATGCAATTTAGATAGAAAATACTTACAGGAAGAGAGAAAAGATATTCAGTATCGTCTAAATATTTCGGATGGTCGCCATGCTGGACTGTTAAATGTATAGGCCATAGAGTCATGCACCATTAAAGGAAAACCATTGCGTAGGTTCATCATTCAAACTTTCACCTCGATCGCATGACTACATCACAAGAAACAAAAACCCAATTTTAAAATTCGCACCGCCGCCATCCCGAGGCTATGTCAAAGCATACCGGTAGAAAATAAGGCTGTCATGACATAACGACAGAAAATAAGGATTTCAAAGCATACCGGTGGTAAGAAGGATGTCAAAACAAACCGATAGAAAATATAATTGTCAATGTATACCAGTAGTAAATAAGGATGGCATAACATAGCGGTAGTAAATAAGGATGTCATACCATAGCGGTAGTAAATAAGGATGTCATAACATACCGGTAGTAAATAAGGATGTCATAACATACCGGTAGTAAATAAGGATGTCATAACATACCGGTAGTAAATGAGGATGTCATAACATTCCGGTAGTAAATAAGGAAGTCATAACATAGCGGCAGTAAATAAGGATGTCATAACATACCGGCAGTAAATAAGGATGTCATAACATACCGGTAGTAAATAAGGATGTCATAACATACCGGTAGTAAATGAGGATGTCAAAGCAATACCCCGCGGCACTAGAGCCCATGAAGGGCCTAGGCCTACCAAGCGACCGCTACCCAGCCATTCGGTCTGCAGATATTGGGGAAGGAGATGACGAGGATGACCTACAGCACAGTGGACTGACTTAGTTAAAGACAGCGTGAGATAACGGAGACTGGAATGGAGTTCAGTTGTTTAGGAAGTCTAAGGGACAGAGTTAACCTTTGAGAACTGTCATGAAACAAGAAGTTCCGTGAAGAACTATACAGCCTACTTTTCATGCCAATGATTATTCAACAGAATATGAACCTATCTAGAATAATGACGAAAATAAGTTGGTAAGATCGAAATATCTAATTAGTTCAAAATATACCTGGTATAATGTAGCCTAATAGAGCACTACAGTTGGCAGCCCTGGTGACTGAATATATTCTTAGTTCCATCTCTTAAGGTACAGAATACAAAATTTGGTTTAAGTCCAATGGACGTTACATGCAGTTAGACATTGGATCTATCAGCACGCGTAAAAGTATGTTGGCAACAATGACATGCGTGTGCTGGTCAGAAATAATCTGAAATATTATGATATCTTGTTGTGCCAATTTTGGATGAAATACATTTGTTAGTATAGAAGTTACATGCATTTAAAAATTGGACATATCAGCAGGCATAGAATCATGTTAGCAGCACTGCCTTGTATTAATTACTCCAAATTAATCTAGAATGTCAGGTGCTATACGTGTGCAAAGTGTAGAGCTGTTGGCTTGCATACTTTCTGATATATTGATAATAGGGTAAAAAATAAAGACAGGATATATTAACAGTTGGCAGCCCTGATTGATCTTAACAATACTAATAGTAATATCTGTTATGGTACACATAGCACATACGAAATTCGGTTGAAATCCAACTGATAGTATAGAAGTTACATGTATTTAAAAATTGGTACTATCAGCAGGTTTATAATCATGTTGGTAGAACTGACGTATATAAGTTACTCCAAATTAATCTAAAATGTCAGAATATACGTGTGCATAGTTTAAAGCTGTTGGCTTGCATACTTTCTGATATATAGGTATTTGGATGAAAAAAAAAATAGAGAGAGCAATTATTAACAGTTGGCAGCCCTGGTGGCCTTAAGAATGCGCTCAGTCATATCTGTTTATGTACAGATATTACATACAAAATTTGGTTGAACTCCAATTGATAGCGTAGAAGTTATATGCATTTAAACATTGGACATATCAGAAGGCTTAACATTATTTTGGCAACACTGTCATGGTTGGCCTCCTGGAAATTAAACTAAAATTGTCTTATCTACATGTGTGCCAATTTTGGAATAGCTCCCATTCATACCTTGCAAGATATCCAACATGGAGCTCAAATTTCTAGTGCGTTTTTTCAGCAGTTGGTAGCACTGACATCATTTTCAAATATGGACGTGAGATATTCCGGTGCACATCTTTACTCATACTAAATTTGGTTTTGATTGCTGCAGCAGGAGTTGATGGGGCACCAGACAGACAGACAGAAGGACAGACAGACAGACAGACAGACACACATTTTCCCGGATCGATCTCATAAGTCTACTTTTTCCTCATTTTTGCAAAATGTGAAAAGTAGGCTAAAAATATAACACGAGGACTGGCGTCATTGTGTGTCACTCCCTTTTTGCCGTAGTCGCACGTATTTTAATGAAGTAGTTGTACACCTGGTGTTTTGCTATGAACTTTATCCAATATAAAATGAGGTTCATTTATATTTCTCATATTTAACATGCAGAAAAATTACAGTAATTTTTGTAAAATTGACCTTGATAGTGGCGGCAAAGCAGTCATCTTAATTGTTTCGAAGAAAGGAGCTGATGACCAGGGTTTCCATATGCCCTAAACATGAATGAACAAGAACGTGAGCTATGTGATTGTGATGCACCAAAATAGGTGGATTTTCCCGCTTATATTTTTCAGATTGGCTCGACTAACGGAAGCCGAAAATTGTCACGCAAAGACTGGCGCTATGGGTAAATCCGACCCGACCGTAAATAATATAGAAATAACTTGAGTGTTCAGAAAGCTATGGACATGTCTCTTTTGCAGGGTGAAGTTCAAGGCTAGAGTGGAAGGTACAGTAAGCGGCAGGTAATAAGGGCTGACTAAAACGATAATATAGAGCATTATTTAAGCCACAGGTCAAAAAAGAACCATGCGCCAGTGCTCGCGTATTAAGTGGAGGGATTTCATACTTGCTCCGATACGGCTCAGGCTGGAAAATGATGATGGTGATGATGGTGATGATCACACAAATACTCTCTTACACGCACACACCCAAGTACCCGGGGCTAAATGATCACGATGTCAAAGACGCCAAATGAAACAACTACTGCACTGATATCTAAATTTCAAACTTCACTTTGGGTGCCATCATTGATATCAATATTCTATATTTTCTTGAACAAATTTAACAAACGATAGAATTGTTGATGGATAACATAAGGAATTCTCAAAGATGTCAAAGAATTCGTGTTCAAACGCCTGGGCGAACAATGTTCGTAGAGAGACTGGAACACGGAGGTGGGGAAAAGTGACATTTGCTCTCTGCGACAAATCAAGTTTATCCAATCGGCGCAGCTAATGGATCGTGTGTTGTTGCCATGGCAACGTGTGGAATATGATTAGTTGTAACTGGCTTAACTAAAGGTAAGCTCCCTGGCTTCAAAGACTATCTCTTGTGTAGCACTGCTCGTTTTACTTCGACTACCGTATGTCCCTGGCGTTGCTTTCGTAATCTCATGACCACCTCTTTGCTTAGTGGCTAGCATCGCCGAGTCCGGGTTCGATTTCCGGCTATGCTAAGAATTATAATTCTGATCTGAGGGATGGAACAGGGTACACCGAGAGGAGGTGGATTCGATTCCTACCTCAGCCATCCTGCAAGTGGTTTTCCGAGGTTTTCCCACGTCTACTCCAGGCAAATGTCGGGATGGTACTGTGCCAGTATTTTCTTGATGAAATTATAGCGATTTGGTTTGGTTATATTCACGCAGATTCGCGATATTTTATTGACGTGAGAATCATGTGCTTGCCGATGTCAAGCAAGGTCAACATTCTGTAGACGTCAAGAAGCGAGTTTTATCGAAATACACACGCAGAAGGCGATCTCATATAAATTACAGATAATACAGAGGGGGGAAACTACATTGTTTTGTACTGAAAATAACACGCTTTCATATGAAGCTATTTCTATTGAGTTTTTACACCATAGAAGGCCGTGAGTTGCCTGGAATGCACTTTTATGTTCGACTTCGATTTACATCGATATATCACCAGAGGAGAGGGGTAATCGGAGACAGTTGCAGGTTTGTGACCCGAGGAGAGACAGCAGATTGATTCTGGTACTCGTTTAGTCAAGTACAGTTGAATGATGGTACATTCTATTATTAGTGAGGTGCGTTCGACGCAGTACAATATCTACGCAAGGCAAAGTTACGTGAAGGAACTTAGTGTTTGAAACATTACGAATGCATAGTACACAGGAGAGTTGTTCTTCGTTCTATCATTGTTAGAATTGCAACTACTTATTTCTACAGTGGAACTTCGTAAACATTACATGGCAGTGAAAAGCATTTTGATACAGACATTATTCTGCATTTATGCAACATGTTATTGTGACTGAAGTCAGGGGGAATAACCGTGCAGTTACATAAATCTGATATTATGAATTGCTAAATCATCAAAGGAATGTAACACACAGAGGAAAGGAATATCATGAGTAACTACCTACGTGAACATGTATGAGAACTATACATTCCAATACCATGAAGGAAGCGAAGGCAAATCTATTGATATCACTCTGAGATGAAATGCTGTTACACATTCAAAGATCTTCAAAGAAGAGAGCAGGAGTCTACAATCACTACGAACGAGATCCAGGGTTGTCCATGAGAGATGCTGTTAATTATCCAAAGAAGGACGAGCGGGTATTTCCAGGTTCTACGATCCAGATGTTTCATCGGATTCAACAATTTCTATTCACGATAATACGGATACAGTCCTAACTTAAGGTCTACCCAAATCTGGCCTCGAATACAAATACACACACAAGTACTGACATCACAGTGGCACAGGTTATCAGACACAAACCCAAGTACATGAGGCTACATGACCACATTGTTGTAAAGCTCTTAAGGAATCAACAACAACAACAACAACAACTCATAATCTCCTGGGAATCGCAGAGACAAGGGCGATATATTATTAAGTCTTCTAAATGATTCTGTACAAAAAAAAAGCACCAAACTTTTGTTTACTTAGGCAACAGTGAAAAATGGCTTCAAACCTCACAATTCTGTACATTCCTTTCATTATCAAGTTACCCTGACGATTGCATCAAATTCCATATTTGTTATGACATTGACACACAACTTTGGTGGTGGCATAGTTGGTGGCATACTGTATTGCTGTGCCCAAGATAGCGGGTTCAAACCCGGCTGAAGTCGTCGGATTTTTTAAGAGCGTTAAAATCCCTCAGTATGCCTTCCTTCGGAGGAGAAGTAAAGCTGGCGATCCCATGTCATAGATTTATGCCATGTAAACGTTCCTTCCACTAACGAAACTTGTGGGAAGCTAAATTCCTCGGCCGTGGTGGCCGAGAGCGATAACACGCTACCTCGTGTCTCGCTGGCATCGGGAGAGCGTGGGTTCGAATCCCACCTCGGCCGTCCTGAAAATGGTTTTCGTGGTTTCTCATTTTCACTACCAGGCAAATGCCGGGAGGGTTCCTTTCAATAGGTCCACTGCCGATTTCCTTTCATAATCCCTTCCCTGACCCGTCCTGAAAAGACAAATACATGGTCATTGGCTGCATTAAAAATTATTATTAAATTTCTAGGTTATACTTCGTTGTAACACTCTATCAAAGTTCCAACGTTCACCACTAAGTGTCAGTGACATCTGGTAGCGATAGTTGGAACTACTTGAAATTGAACGGAACTTGTAGCTCATCCTATGGGTGGCCACTTGAAGCAGCTACAACCTCTGGCGAGCCGACCATGTTATCGGACACTCGTGGCACTAAAAGCCATACGATGAATAACAAATAACTTTGATTTGAGTTTTGGGATTCGAATGTATTTACAATATTCATAGTGGTTTATACATTGTGGAAAAGTAAATAAACCAGTCCCTTTTCAGCACTTCCTTTTACGATGACAGGATTTCTTACATAGGCTTTGCTCTTGTTGTTAATTTCTTTTATAGGCTTGAGATAACAAGGTCATCAGACCCATGTACTTTAGTGTGTGTGAAATTTTATCGGATAACCTTCGTTCATGTGATGGCTGTTGTATTGTGTGTGCTCTGTAATCTAGAGAGAGGAATTGGATAAGTAACCCTTGATTTGAAATAAGGTAGTATGTGGGGAGTGTGAAGGGAAATCCGGGGAAATAGACACTCAGGATAGACTCTGTCAATGGCGGGATTAGAATCCCCGATATCCGGACTTGTGGCAACTCCCCATCGCGGTTGTAAACTCTGCCACGGGCCTGTTAACCTTAGCAATTTGTATTATCTGTTCCATAGCTGAATGTGTTCAGATAATCGACAGTGTCATGCTAATACTCAAAGATTAAACGAACTTCTTTCTCGACTCAAATTAAAAGTTTAAACCCGTGAGGATTTGCGCATGGGTATTTTAGATCCGAGCCTTTAATGATGTTCTATATGTTTGTTTTGTTCAGCCCTTATTTCCTGTCACCTACAATACCTTCCTTCCTAGCCTTGAACTTCACCCTGAAAAGTAACAAGTCCATATAGTTGTGAACACCCAAGTTATTACTATTGTTACGTGCCACCCCCCTAGTGGCACTTTTGTTAACTGGATTACGGAGGGTAGAAAACACAACAACAATTACTGCTTTAAAGAGAAGTTAGCTTTATTGCTTGCAGGAAGAGGTACACTACTCATCAGCAAATACAAGCAATTGGAACCTTACTCCAGTTTCCTCAAGTCTCTTCCTTGAGCGCTCTTGGCCCTTTCACTTGTCAACAAACCACAGAAGTTAAACCGTCTTAATGAGTACGGTGGCCTTGACAGAAACTACCTGCTCCTCGCCCTTATGTACACCAACTACAGTTACTTACGGTAACTTGCTGCACGCTGTTCACAAGCTGGGAAACAATGTCACTGGATTTCGTAACTCGCACAGCACTTCGTCACCACACTTCTGTTGCTCAGGAAAACACGCATTAGCTCAGAAACACACATCCACAGAAAACTCGGTCCCCTCATCGTTGAAGCCGCTTATATAGCAGGATGGTGACTCAATGAATTCTAGAATTGTCCAGGACACACGGCTTCTCGACATTTCCTTCACTGGGTGGGTCACGAATATTCTGGACAATCCCTTTCACTTCGCAGTCCGTTGCGTAACGCGCATGTAATACACTGAGGCAGAGCACACACAGCCCGGGGGAGCTGTGACTCATGCGGCGAGCGACAAAGCAAACTCACAGCCGTAACACTATGTTATTTACCGTGGGATAAGATTTACCCATAGCGCCAGTCTTCGCGTGACAATTCTCGACATAAATTAGTCGGGATGATATGTAAAAATTAGGGGGGGGGGGGGAGGGGAAAACCACCTATTTTGTGCAGCACCAGAACAAACCACAAGGCTCACATTCATCTAGATCCATTTTTAGGGCCTGGAAAATAATTGCTTTGC
Organism: Meconema thalassinum; assembly: GCA_946902985.2. Taxonomy (NCBI): domain Eukaryota; kingdom Metazoa; phylum Arthropoda; class Insecta; order Orthoptera; family Tettigoniidae; genus Meconema; species Meconema thalassinum. The sequence continues at coordinate 848,616,207 of OX336390.1, read as the reverse complement.
CGCCAATTTCCAGGACAATTTTACTGTTGCTAAAATTATTGCCATGTTTAGCCTATTTTCAATTTTGAAAAAATAGGCTTATGAGATCACCTTTTGTCCGTGTGTGTGTGCGTGTGTGTGTGTGTGTGTGTGTGTCCCTAATAAATTCTAAACGGATGGAGCGATTTCAATGAAACTCGGTTAGTTCATAGCACTGTTCCGTTCTACCCCAACCGTGCCCTTCAAATTTTTATACGTCTCACCAATCCAACATGGCGGCTGTGCGAAATATTTCACCAGCATTCGATAGCTCCGAAACTATTCCCGATATCACCCTGGAATTTCTTACAGTGATAAAGGGAACTACTAGAAGTTCACCCATGTGACTTTTGAAAAACTAGTAACTACAAAACCAGCATGGCGGCCACGCGAATTTACGACATTTAAATAGACGTTTCTCGCGATTTAACCAAACACAATAAAATATGTTTATACACATTGCAATGTACCGACATCTAACTTCGTTCAATTTTTTACATAACCACAAGATGGCGGCTGTGCGAAATACTACACCGGCATTCTATATCTCTGAAACTATTGGCGGTATCACCCTGAAATTTTGTACGGAGATAAAGGACACTACTGGAAGTTCATCTATAAGACTTTCAAAAACCGGCTAACTACAAAACGAAGATGGCGGCCAAGCGAATTTGAAAATTTTAAATAGACCTTTCTCGCGATTTAATGTTCCAAACGCAATGAAACTTGGTTCAGCAAATGTTTATACTCATTGTAATGCACTGGTATCTAAATTAGTTCAATTGTTTACATAACCTCAAGATGGCGGCTGTGCGAATTTTAAAATTAAGTTTTTATTTCTTGTGTCGTAATCATGCGATCGAAGTGAAAGTTTGAATAATGAACCTACGCAATAATTTTTCTTTAATGGTAAATGACTCTATGGCCTATACATTACACAATCCAACATGGCGACCATCCGAAATATTTAGACGGCTCTGAATATCTACGAATCTATTATAGCAATCAAACTGAATGTATTTATGTTCATAAGGGCTATGAACTTAAATTCACCTATAGAACTTTTAACCTGGGGATCACAAATCCAACATGGCAGTGACGCGAAGTATAAATATTCACATGGACGTTTCTCGCAATTTAACCATCCGAGTGCAGTGAAACTTGGTACAGTAAATCTTTATCCGAATGTTAATCCACTGGCATCTAATTTATTTCAATTGTTTCCATAACCACAAGATGGCATCTGTGTGAAATTTTAAAATTTCCTCGTTACTTCTTGTGTCCTAATCATGCAATTGAAGTTTGAATGCTACACGTACACAATAATCTTCGTGTAACAGTACATAACTCTCGGACCTACATATATAAAATCCAACATGGCGACCATCCGAAATATTTAGTCGGTTCTCAATATCTACGAATCTATTGCAGCAATCAAACTGAAATTTTGTATGTTGATAGTGGCAATTAACATAAGTAGGATATATGAAAATAGGCTGTATAGTTCTTCACGGAACTACTTGTTCTGCATGCTAATTTCGAACAATGCAAATAAACCTCATTCTATATTTGGGATTGGTTTATCGGAAGACACCCTGTAAAAATTACTTAATTAAAATCCGTACGACTAGAAAATAGAGGGTGTTATACTATGGGTCAAAATGACCCGGCGCCAGTCCTCGTGTTATATGTTTTCACGTCTGTTCTCAAGGGTTAAGAATTTCACGATATCTCCTATTTATTTTAGGTTGATATAGGAAGATTTTTAACAGTTCATTTATCCTCCCTACTCGGCTTCAACCACGGACTTGACGAGGCATCATTCATCTACCGTCACGACAGGGTCTGGGAGCTGAACACACTTTGACAGCAGATACAACTGGGGATGCTCACAGACCGATCACCCAGGTGACCGCTGACTTGGATCTAATGAAGGAAGAGTCAGGGAAGGGATTTTGGAAGGAAGTCTATAGTTATTAATTAGTTATTTTTGCTTTAATGGGCGGAACAGCGAGGTCATCTGCCTCGGAAGGAAGTCTGCCGTGAACCTGATGGTGAATTTATAGTTGTTTACTGTAAACATATGTGGTGAACCTTGTGATATGGAACCGAGTGTGATCATGGATTTTGGACATCAAAATATCAATTTTTGCTTCGAATTTTCCTTTATATTGATTTTATTCTTATCTAAGCTCCCTATAAAAGACTGTATCAGCAGATAATTATAAAAATATATTTTAGAGGGGTTTTGAGAGAAAAAAAATGAGGAGGGCTAATCTTTTTCGGAGCATAATGTTAGTAATTTTGTATCTCCTCCTAGGGTTGTAAATTTTTTTCAAAGCTTTGCCGTAGTACGCTTAAAACATAGGCATAGGTTTAATAACCAACAAAGATTTTAGTTAGTTATTTCATTGGAGTTTAAAGGGGCGGAACAGTGAGGTCATCTACCCCTCTTAACACGGATTATATTATACAAATATTGAGTACATTATAATTTAGAGGTGGACGCCTCATTATGGAAATGAACAAAAATAATTTTATGAAGGGATCGTTTAATATACACTGGTCAAAACAATTAGGGGATCATTTGAGATATCTAGGTTCTGACGTATTGTCATCGGCAGAATGGCCTAAAATGGTTCGACGTCTTTGTTGGTTCTACGGAGTGGATACAACCACATTACGGCAACCGAGATAGTGGTAATAACAGAAAGTTGCTACAGAGGGGGTTCGTGGGGACGTGTGTTTACTCTACCAAACGAATGACACAAGCAGTTGGGTTCAGATGGTGAAGTGAGCTGGTAGTGCAATGCAACAACAACGTGACTTACCCGAAGGAATTGCATGGAAAGCCATAGGAAGGTTGGAAGCAGGACAGACACAGAGGGAGGTGGCTGCAGCTATTGGAGTGTCCCAAAGTGTAATTTCCATCACCTGGACGCGATTTCACAAAACAGGAACCGTTAAAAGAAGGCCAGGCCAAGGTCGTCCACGGGTAACATCAGCAAGAGATGACCGTTATCTCCGGTTAACAGCCCGTCGAGACAGGAGGCTGAATGCAACTCAGCTGCAACGCACCCTCCAGGCGGCAACAGGACGCGCAATATCAACACAAACAGTCCGAAATCGCCTTCGGGAAAGTGGCCTCTACGCACAGAGGCCTATGGTGTGTGTCCCATTAAAACCACGCCACCGTTTAGCCCGCAGAAACTGGACGGAAGAACATCAGGATTGGCGTCGTAACAAATGGCAACGGGTTCGGATCACAGATGAGTCAATATTTTGTGTTCAGCCGGACAATCGTCTGGAGAGAACGTGGAACTCGGAACAATCCCACGTATGTGCAGGAAACAGCACCATGTTATGGTGGTGGACGAATGGTGTGGGCAGGAGTCAGTATTGGCAGACGTACGGTTCTCTATGTCGTTCAGAATGGCGCTTTGACTGCTCAGAGGTATCGAGACGAGATTCTTCAACCGTTTGTTGTGCCCTACGCTGGTGCCATAGGTGATGGGTTCATTTTGGTGGACGATAACGCACGTCCCCACAGAGCTGCACTGGTGGAAAACATGCTTGACGACGAGGGCATTGAACGGATGGAGTGGCCAGCTTGTTCGCCGGACTTAAACCCGATTCAGCATGTCTGGGATACACTTGGCAGACGCATTGCAGCCAGACCAGCACCTCTCACAACGGTTGACGAGCTGGATATTGCATTCATGGAAAAATGGCCAAATATCCCTCAAGAGCTGATTGATAACCTCATACTGTCCATGCCACGCAGGTGTGCAACTGTCCTGGCCGTCCGAGGTGATCACACACAATATTAATAGGAAATAGGAAATATATAGGAAATGGGAAATATCTTATGTCTGACGGACCACACGATACCAGTTACGTTACAAAAGTACACGATACCAACTGAGTTTCAATGACAAAAGCCGTGTCCCAAGATTTTCCGGCTCATGATATAAAACCTTCTTGGACAAAATTCCGGCATGCATGCGCCTCTAAAGCTACGTCAGTTAAAATATAATGCTATTACTAGGGACCAGATGTTTTGAAAATGCATATGCATATTTTGAGGGTTTATTTAATTTATTTGCATATTCCCAACACTCCAGCATATTTTAGCATATACAATATTGAAATTAAGTATAATTTAAAACATCTGGAACAAAATTGGTTTCGCCTGCGTGTTGGACATCCCTTGTAAGCAAATTTCTGAGCAACAGATTAATAATCAATATTTTTCGCAAGCATGCTGTCTGGTTATTTCAAGAAGGGAATGGGGTGGGGCCTTCCTTTCACCATCTCGACAGTTAGTAGCGCGGGGTTAGTTTTTTGAGGAGTTTCTTCAGTTAATATGTTACATTATTCTTAGTTGCGAATTTTAAAATTAAGTTTTTATTTCTTGTGATGTAGTCATGCGATCGAAGTGAAAGTTTGAATAATGAACCTACGCAATAATTTTCCTGTAATGGTACATGACTCTATGGCCTATACATTTAACAATCCAACATGGCGACCATCCGAAATATTTAGACGATACTGAATATCTACGAATCTATTTTAGCAATCAAACTGCATTTTTTAAAGTTCATAGGGGCTATGAACTTAAGTTCACCTATAGGACTTTAAATAACCTGGTGATCATAAATCCAACATGGCGGTGACGCGAATTATAAATATTCACATGGACGTTTCTCGCAATTTAACCATCCGCGTGCAGTGAAACTTGGTACAGTAAATCCTTATACGAATGTTAATCTACTGGCATCTAATTTATTTCAATTGTTTCCATAACCTCAAGATGGCAGCTGTGCAAAATTTTAAAATCTCCTTGTTTTTTCTTGTGTCCTAATTATGCGATTGAGGTTTGAATACTACACGTTCACAATAATCTGCATGTAACAGTACATAACTCTAGGACCTACATATATAAAATCCAACATGGCGACCATCCGAAATATTTAGTCGGTTCTCAATATCTACGAATCTATTACAGCAATCAAACTGAAATTGTGTATGTTGATAGTTGCAATAAGTGGGCTATATGAAAATAGGCTGTATAGTTCTTCACGGAACTACTTGTTTCCTTTCCCAATACTTCTTCATTCTGGAAGATCTTGCAGCCCGTTCTTCAGCAGATATAACATACTGCTTACGCTGTGAAATTTTGAATGTTAGTCGAGTGTATTTGTTATTCAGAAGCCGTTTCTCCTCTCTATGTTCAATTTGATGCTTAGTAATTTTCAATTCGTCCAAATCAATTTGTATTTCTTTAAACCATGTGATTTTTGTTTTACTATTCCAAAAGAAGTCAAAAAGTTTTTTCAAGAGTCTAGTATTTGGCAAGCGGGATATGTGTCCAAAAAACGCAATCCTTCGTTTTCGCATCGTGTCAATAATAGATTCATTTTCCTTGTAAATTATTGAATTGGGCAAAAGTCTCCACTGGCCCTCAACCTGGTGTTTTTTATTGAGTATTGTCCGAAGAATCCGTCTATCAACCTTCTGTAGTTTTTCAGTTGTTGACCGGGTGTTTAGTTTAAATAAAGTTTCACTTGCATATGTTGCTTCTGGCTTAACGACGGAGAAATAATGTCGAAGTTTAGCATTAATCGAAAGAGACTGTTTCTTATATGTTGGCCAGGTAATCTGTTGTGCTCGTCGCAATTTTAGAGTCCTACTATCTATTGATGCTCTCTCATTGGAACTGGTAACGAAAGAATGGCTAACAAAACACGTGCAGAAAAATTACGCAAAGCTTACACAATCACTTGGAATATTTACAACAAGAAATCACTTTCCACTAAAGCCAAACTCCATCACTACCACACAGTCATCCTCCCAGAGGCACTCTATGCGATTGAGACGTCATCGTTAACCATCAACATCAAATACATTGAGAAGATAGAACGACAAATACTGAGAAAAATCTTTGGACCAAAGCTTCAGGACGGTATCTGGATGAGGAAAAGCTCAGACGAACTGTATTCACGGACTGAACGATTCGCCTCACTCGCACATAAAAGACGCATGAAATTCTACGGACATATAGCTCGAATGGACGACTCCCGACTGACCAAGAAAATCTTCCTCATAGTCAATGGAAACCGACAAACCAAAGTACGCTGGCTAGCAGACACCCAAAAGGACCTCAGTGAAATCAATATTGGCCCACTGACAACGACGCGGACTGCATATAGACAAAAAGTAAATTCGTATAAGTTTCCACCCAAGATCCCTACGGGACAGAATTTGAAACTTAAAGCTGCATGGACACAAGAAAGAAGACAGGCACATAGCGAAAGGATGAGGAAGTTTTGGGAAGATAAGAAGAACAAGAAGACCAATGTTAACTAATGGTTCTACGTGCTCCTTAGAGGGCCAAACGCATTATATATATATATATATATATATATATATATATATATATATATATATATATAATAATAATATCGTACAGCCTCGGGTGCCAGGTGCAAGCTTTGTAATAACACCCAAAGGGAAGCTTGCATGGTGAATTTCGTTGTTCCTTGAAGCACTATGAAAGTCAAGGAGGTTAGATATCTAAGCTCCTTGAACACTATAGCGCTTTCTAGTAGAGAAATGAGGAACTTTGTGTTGGCGGAAACTCCCGAGATTAATTTTGTCATTATGAACACGGCCTACTGAATTCAAATGGGTTCTTTGACATGCCAACATCGTATGACATGGTGTCGTAATTTTTGCCACATTTCAAAAATCACTTGCCACGGCCAGGAGTGAACCTGCAAGCTTGGGGTTAGTAGACGGACAGGTTGACCTCTCACCCACCGCGGCAAGCAAGTGTTTATTAAAACAGTGGGTGTCAGTATTCAACTGATGGCTAGGGACCAGACATGTATGCATTGAAAACGATGAAAATAAACGCAATTTGTCTCCTGAAAACATTGAAAACTTGCAATTACAGTATCTATTGTGATGTTTCTTCTGCAGTGCATGATACAGATATGTATAAAGTGAGTGAATAAGATTGGCTTATTGTTAAGTGCTTTTAGGTAGATTTCTTTAGAAAGCTAACTATTGCAATGGGTACCATGTTTCGACTTCCGGAAAATTTCGACATATCTTCGCGTTTCACATCCCCCAGACCCCAAAACCACCGTCAGTTCAAAAGTTTATATATAATTTATGTATATATGTATATATGTATCTATATATATCAGTTTCTTGTGGACACGATAACTGCCGTAATTTTGCACCAATCACTTTGATTCTTTTACATAATATGTATCCCTATAAAATCTCGGTCGAGTTCGTTAATGGGCAAAATCGGTCGAAGGGGGTGAAAATGGGGGGCTTTTTTTCGAAAAAGTGAAATTTCGCTATAACTCTCTTAATACGTGAAATATCGAATCCATTCAAAGTTCATAATATGTGTCGGATAAGTGCCAAAAATTTATGTCAAATAAGTGTTTTTATAGCACCAACCATTGACCAAAGGGGTGGAAAAAAGTGGGTTTTTCGGGAAACATTAATCATATCTCTCTTAATAGGCACAATATCAAAACCGTACAAAATGGAAAATATTCCCCTAATAATTACCTAAAACTTTTGTCTGAAAGAATTTTTGATATGACCCACCATTACGCCAAGGGATGAGAAAAATAATTTCGGAATTTAAAAAAATGTCAAGTGCCATCAGAGGTTACCATAACAACGCTTTTAAATTGATGAGGGATGGTCTATCAGAGGTTGCCAAGACAACGCCATTGACGAGATCACATTCATTTTTAGCCTACTTTTCACACTTTTCAAAAATGAGGAAAAAGTAGACTTATGAGATATATCCGGGAAAATATGTCTTTCCTTCTGTTTGTCTGTCTGTCTGTCTGTCTGTCTGTCCTTCTGTCTGTCTGGCTGTGTGTGCGTGTGTGTCCCCATATCAACTCCTAAACGGCTGCAGCAATCGAAACCAAATTTAGTATGAGTAAAGATGTATACCGGAATATCTCAGGCCCATATTTGAAAAAGATGCCAGTACTACCAACTGCTAAAAAAACGCACTAGAAATTTGAGCTCCATGCTGGATATCTTGGTAGGTATACATGGGAGCTATTCTAAAATTGGCACACATGTAGATAATACTATTTCAGTTTAATTTCCAGGTGGCCATACATGACAGCGTTGCCAAAATAATTTTAAGCCTTCTGATAAGTCCAATTTTTAAATGCATATAACTTATACACTATCAATTGGATTTCAACCAAATTTTGTATGTAATATGTGTATATAAACAGATATGACTGAGTGTATTCTTAAGAGTCACCAGGGCTGCCAACTGTTAATAATTGCTCTCTATTTTGTATCCAAATATATCAGAAAGTATGCAAGCCGACAGCTTTAAACTATGCACACGTAAATTACCTGACATTTTACATTAATTGGGAGTAACTTATATACGTCAGTTCTACCAACATGATTCTAAGCCTGCTGATAGAACCAATTTTTAAATACATGTAACTTCTATACCAACAAATGGATTTCATCCAAAATTGGCACAAAAAGATATAATATTTCAGATTATTTCTGACCAGCACTCGCATGACATTGTTGCCAACATGCTTTTACGTGTACTAATAATAGATCAAATGTCTAAATCCATGTAACGTCCTTTGGACTTCAACCACATTTTGTATTCTGTACCTTAGAAGATGGAAGTAAGAATATATTCAATCACCAGAGCTGCCAACTGTATTGCTCTATTAGGCTACATTATGCCTAGTATACCTTATTTCGAACTAATTAAGACATTTCGATGTTACCCACTTAATTTCGTCATTATTCTAGATAGGTTCATATACTGTAGATTAATCTATGGCATGAATCTTAATTTTAAGAAAAGTAGGCTCTTTAGTTCGTCACGGAACTTCTTGTTCCATCTGACTATGGGGGAAGCAGCTAACTGGTAGCATGCTGAACTTCTATGCCCAAGGTCGCTGGTTCAAAGCCGGTCAAAGTCGCCGGATTTTCTAAGAGCGCTAAAAATCCCTCAGCATGCTTTCCTTCGGAGGGGAAGTTACAACGTTCGTTGCAAGTTGCTGGTTGCGGTGGCATCTAGCAGCCAAGTTCACAGCTAGGTGTCGTTGACGTTAGTATTTGGTACAAAATTAGGTACTACTACTTAAAATTGACCTTCTGCAGACCTTACTTGAAATACAGACTAATACAGTCATCACAAATAACACCATTTATCAGACAGATTCTACACACACCCAATGTACACGGGGTTACATGTCCACCTTGTCGCAGCCCCTAAACTGAGGAAGCAACCAACATCTCTGCGGGAGATAAAATTTTGCGTGAAGAAGTAACAGACTGTTAGATAGTTACACATTAGTTCCAAACCTTGCATAAGGACAGTGTGATCACAAGTATAAAAGTGAACCCCAAATGACAAGAAGGTTACCATCCCCATAAGACAGTAGAATGTTAAAAATATGCATAGAAAGACGAAAAAATGTTAACTAACCTCCAATTGTAAAATACTTTCTCGCAATAAATGAGGTCTGATCCTCCTACGAAAACCTGCATATTTTGCCTATTATAGCCTATCCCCTAGTTTTCCCGGTGAAATCTACCTCCGCCTTCCGGCGTGCCGAGAGGATTTTTTTTTCTTCAATTTTGAATGCATATTATCATTTCAAATTATCTTGTCGACTTCGTCGTTATGCTTGGGTCTAACGTTATGCGTTACGGTTACCGCCTGTATGACGTCGTCATGTTGTTCAGTGCATATGCACCTATTCTGTGTTTACTGCTGGGGTCTGCCGTTATGCGATATGGAAACGGCGAGTGCGTGACGTCAGACAGGAATACAGCGTGACTCCTAAAGAAGTGTGGAAGATGTCAGATAAGAATACATGGTGACCCTTAACGAGGTGTACAAGATGTCAGACAAGAATACAGGGTGACTCCTAAAGAGATATTCAAGACGTCAGATAAGAATACAGGGTGACTCCTAAAGAGGTGTACTCGATGTCAGACAGGAATACAGGGTGGCTCCTAAAGAGGTGAACAAGATGTCAGACAAGAATACATGGTGACTTCTAAAGAGATATACAAGATGCCAGATAAGAATACAGGATGCCTCTTAAAGAGGTGTGCAGGATGTCAGAGCAAAATACAGGGTGACTCTTAACGAGGTGTACAGTATGTTAGATTCAATTCAAATACAGGGTGACCCTTATAGAGGTTTGCAAGATATCAGATTCAAATAATGGGTGACCCTTAAAGAGTTGTAAAAGATGTGAGACTCAAATACAGGGTGATCTTTAAAGAGGTGCCCGCGCGGGAAGCCTAAGTTAATGGAGAATGGAGTCTGTTGAAAGAGTCCTGGGGCTTCGAGCGAAGCGAGAAGCCCTCCTGAGCCTTTCTCACATGTGTAGCATTTGTAGCATGCGTCATTTGTAATGATATAAAAGTTTAGTCTCTCAGACTGACAGTATCTTTTTTTCATGCATATTTTAATCGTTTTCAGTGCATAAAAGTACGGTCCCTAGTTTATTACACTTGCATACTTGTATTGGTTGTACTTTAGTTACTCTACAGCTCATATGATGTGTTTTATTTAACTGCTAGGTTGTCATTAGTACCCGGGATTCTTGCATCAATATTGACTTTGCATTACGAGTGTGCCGGACAGAGATGACCTCCATGCTAACAAACTAAATAGGTATACTGTAGCAATTAACTCACCGTAATTTCCCAATCTGCACGCAAAACGCAGTGAATTACACTAGCATCTAACTAGTCTGACCTTACCTGTGCAGAGTGATTGAAAACAGGGGTTCAGAACCTTGGGAAACCTTATTGCAAAAACAATATTTCCCCGAGTGCCTTCACGGAAATATTTAAATATCTGCGAAACAAAACCTTCTTCTAGCCGAAATGACATGACAACCGTAACAATTCCTTTTTGTAACAGATGTAGGCACTGCCATATTAAATCACTAGCAACTCTCCCCGGCTTCGCCCGGTATCTATAACGTATTACTCTGCGGAAGCTTAAAAGGCGTAAGGTCAGCAAATCTCAGACACAATTCAGTAAAGCCGAGGTGAACAGCGAAACTCCGTACACATTATACTCTTCTCTGAAGTGTTAACTCGAAACGACTCGACAGTTTGGTGCTAACCGAAGCTGGCGTGATAGGCTCGCTCGCTAGATCGTTACTCACTCTGAAGCTAGTAATTCAAATGTCCACTGAATTGAGATTGTTGGAAGAAATTAAAGCGTAAGAACATTTATAGTGGGCGATGTATTTAAGACTTTTTTTGTAGAAATTTTCATGCTGAACAATGATTACACTCATGTAAATAGATATGTTTAAAGGTTTACCCAGCGTAAGCTTAAATGGTGAACGGACGGCAGGTTTTTCCTCGATTCACTGATATCGTTACTGCTCGGCTTCCTTTGGTAATAAATGAATGTTTTCTACATAATCCTTCCTCGATAAATCCTTTACAGAATGGTGAAAACCGCATAAAATCCATCCAGTGGTTCTCGAGATTACCCGTTACATCCATAATTCGGGGACAATTTTTTAGCCTACTTTTCACATTTTACAAAAAGGAGGAAAATGTAGACTTATGAGATCGATCCGGGAAAATGTGTGTCTGTCTGGCTGTGTGCCCCCCCCCCCCCTCCCCCCCCTTCGCCCCTATCAACTCCTAAATGGCTGCAGCAAACGAAACCAAATTTAGTATGAGTAAAGCTGTATACAGGAATATCTAACGCCCATATTTGAAAATTATGTCAGTGCCACCAACTGCTGAAAAAACGGACTAGAAATTTGAGCTCCTTGTTGGATATCATGGAAGGTATACATGGGAGCTATTCCATACATGACAGTGGTGTCAAAATAATTTTAAGCCTTCTGATATGTCAAATTTTTAAATGCATAAAACTTCTATACTATTAATTGGATATCAACCACATTTTGTATGTATTATGTGTACATAAACAGATATGACTGGGTATATTCTTAAGAGCCACCAGAGCTGCCAACTGTTAATAATAGCTCTCTCGATTTTCTTCATCCAAATACCAATATATCTGAAAGTATGCACGCCGACCTCTTTAAACTATGCACACGTATAGTACCTGACATTTTAGATTAATTTGGAGTAACTTATATACTTCAGCTCTACCAACATGATTCTAAGCCTGCTGATAGGACCAATATTTAAATACATGTAACTTCTATACTATCAGTTGGATTTCAACCAAATTTCGTATGTGCTTTGTGCAACATAACAGATATGGCTATAAGTATTCTTAAGAGCAATCAGGGCTGCCAACTGTTAATAAATGCTTTCTATATTTTTACCCTAATATCAATATATCAGAAAGTATGCAAGCCAACAGCTCTATACATTGCACACGTATAGCACCTGACACTCTAGATTAATTTGGAGTAATTAATATAAGTCAGTGCTGCCAACATGATTCTATACTTGCTGATAGGTCCAATTTTAAAATACGTGTAACTTCAATACTAACAAAAAATGGATTTCATCCAAAATTGGCACAACAAGATATCATAATATTTCTGATTATTTCTAACCAGCACCCGCAGGACCCGACATGCTTTTACGCGTGCTGATAGATTCCAATGTCTAACTGCTTGTAACGCCCATTGGACTTCAACCAAATTTTGTATTCTGTACCTTAAGAGATGGAACTAAGAATATATTCAGTCACCTGGGCTGCCAACTGTAGTGCTCTATTAGGCTACATTGTACCAGGAATATTTCGAACTAATTTGACATTTCGATATTACCAACTTAATTTCGTCATTATTCTAGATACAGTAGGTTCATATACTGTAGAATAATCATTATCATGAAAAGTAGGCTCTTTAGTTCGTCACGGAACTTCTTGTAATACTATGTAGAGATAGGTAACTTTGCTAATGTCAAAATTATTGGATACTTTTTAAAGCTCATTCGGCTATTCTTAAAGTGTGAAGTTTTGAGACCATTTTACAGTGTTGCCTGTAAAAATATCTACTTACGTAATTGTTCAGGAGTCGTGAACATCCATTTCACAATTGCACTTCTCATGATTTTCATACCTATGTCATATTCTGGGAATCATTGTCCATTGTCACTACGGCACTGAATATACATGTGTTTTTGTTTCCTGCTCATTGAACCACAATATTGGCATGTTTGTTTAGTGCATCAGGTCTCTTCAACTGTTACCGATACGCACACATTACTGTTACCAACACATGAGATACAAAAGTACCTTGTAATTATTTGACGAAGCATTAATCGACTAAACGATTGTTCAGCATAAAGGTTATTGATGCGTGAGTACTTCCACTGTGTGTGACAAAAACCAGGAGTGTGTATATTAGCTAACGCGGCCCGTGCTATCTAGCAATTATCTGTCGAGGTAAAAAGTATTGGTCTAGATAAAGGTTATTGAAGAGCCGTATGCGTGATATTATTATTATTATTATTGGTATTCAGTCACCTCCATGGTGTAGTGGTCAGCATGATTAGCTGCTGGCCCGGATGACCGAGGTTCGATTCAAGGCTCTGCCACGAAATTTGAAAAGTGGTATGAGGACTGAAAGGGGGTCTACTCAGCTTCGGGTGATCCAAATTAGTAGAGGGGGTTCGATTCCCACCTCAGCCATCCTCGAAGTGGTTTTCTGTGGTTTCCCACTCCGTAAGGCCACGACCACCTCCTTCCCTCTTCCTAGCCTATCCCTCCCACTCTTCCCATCCCATCATAAGGCACCTGTTCTTTTTGAAGGTGAGGCCGCCTGGGCGAAGTACTAGTCACACTCCCCAGTTGTATCCCCCAACTCAGAGTCTCAATCTCCAAGACACTGTCCTCAGTGGCAGTAGAGGTGGGATCCCTAGCTTAGTCCGTGGGAAAATCCAATCCTGGAGGGAAAAACGATAACGGACACGGATTATTGGTATTTTGTTCGAAGGCAGGTCCGTGCCTCCGAAGAGGCTATCCTCAGCCGGAGTTTATGTGCGGTAGGGTGGACAGGGCTTTTCCGCTCCTCCTTTCGTTTGCCAACAGTGCGTGGTCCCACTGACCCGGCATTCCATCCAAGGTCCAACCATGGCCAATGCTGCTTAACTGCGGAGTTCTTATGGGGCACGATATTGGCAATATTTTATTTGTCCCATAATTCACGCGTATAATGACGGACACAACAGGAATATTTGATATGCGTTATGATCTAAAATGGATTCGTGGGTGGGTTATTCTCTTCAGAACCAAAGCAAAATTTGTGGCTCAGAATTTCTTTCCGCGTATTTCTTATTGAATAATGGCACAAAGAATACCGTTCACGCCATGGTTTTTGGTCAGTGAACCCCATTTTCTCAGTTTTAGCCTACTTTTCACATTTTGCAAAAATGAGGAAAAAGTAGACTAATGAGATCGGGCAAATGTGTGTCTGTCTGTCTGTCCTACTGTCTGTCTGACCTTCTGTCTGTCTGTTTGTGTGTGCCCCCCCCCCTATCAACTCCTAAACGGCTGCAGCAATCGAAACCAAATTTGGTAGGAGTAAAGATCTTAACCTGAATATCTCACGGCCATATTTGAAAATTGTGTCAGTACTACAATCTGCTGAAAAATCGCAATTGAAATTTGAGCTCCATGTTGGATATCTTGTAATGTATGAACGGGACCTATTTCAAAATTGGCACACTTATAGATAATAATATTGCAGTTTAAATTCCAGGAGGCCATACATGGCAGTGTTGCCAAAATGATTATAAGCCTGCTGATAGGTCCAAATTTTAAATGCATATAACGTCTACACTATCAATTGGATTTCAACCAAATTTCGTATGTGCTATGTGTACTGAACCCTTGCAAAGAAGCTTATGAGACTCAGTTTCGGGGGGTGTGACAGTCCATATCGTAAGTTGTTGTCAAAGCGCTTCATTAACATGCAGGGTAACATATAACAAAATAACATGCAGGAAAATGTGAAGCCAGGGTTAAAAAAATGAATTTAATAACAAATCACCTAACTATACAAAAGAATTAACAAAACAAACTCCCATAAGACTCCCACTGAATAAAATTAAATACGCCAAAACTAGGCCAAAATCTCAGGAGAGATTAATACACGGACAAAGTGTCCCAAAGAAAATCAACAAAAGTGACAATGTATGCGCGTGTGCTGTTCTACATGCTTCACGATGTGTACAATCGAATGCATGATTCGTCATCACCCAGAATAAACATTCAGACGACGAATCCACATTGCTTAGAGCTAGACAGACGCGGGGAACAACTATACAACACTTAAAACTAAACCGACACTTCCTATACTTAAAATATACAACACAATAATTTCCGCATGAAATTGGAATCAAAATGCCGTAGCAAAAACATTACTGCCTAAAAACTTAGGACTTCTCACACAAATCAACACAAGTAAGTTAACAAGTGACCAACAAAAGAAATACAAATATGACCGCCGTCAAAATTTACAAGTACACTACCACTACACCACACAGGTGTGACATACTAATATTACATGAATTGAGTCATAAACAAATCACTAGGCTCAGAGCCAACATTTACATTATTAACACAATATTCTACCCATACAACATGCAATAATCCGTCACACACATGGCGAACTCCCCAATTAATTATGGTTCAAAATAACCATCATAATGAACAGGTTTGCTACTTGAAAGCTTAAAGGGGCCAGTCGGACAACAGGACTGCCTATCAAAATAAGTCACCAGGCGAGACGGGCGATTTGTGGAAATCTGCATATCTGTCAACCCACGTGTCACAATGACCTCGATCTCCAAAGGACGGGATCGAATCTCGAAGAAGCGTGCCCCAAAGCACAATAATACGTGTGTGTGTCAGAACAAAATATCCCGGCATTTCCACTTGGAAATCCAAGAATCAGCATTATGGACAAGGAACTGCGGTCTCCCTAGAGCACCCTGCCTTTCCATCAAAATACAACAACAACAAAATATGAGGGCGGTAGGACCACTACCCCTCTTCACGTAGAATCAACACACACACCTGACACAGTAACACACACAGAATCACACGTATGGGTTTGACAGACCCTGAAATAAAAAGACATAAATATTTTCCACTTGCTGGCGCCACCGTTCCACGCCGTGACTAATTAACCTGAAAAGGACTCAAAAAATCTATCAAATTTAGAACTAAGGTGTTCTACAATTACATCTTAATTCGTTGCGCTCGGCAACCCTAATATGAATAATAACCTGTTCAGCAAACATCTTACAGTAATTACCTCCCTTTCCTATCAAAAATATGAACATTAACAAAGCACCACTTATCGAATGTAACGGGTTTCGCATTTGCATGGATAAAAATCACGCACACGCGCCGTGCACATTAAATATGACTCCAAGAAAATAAATACACAACAAACACTTTGGCCACGCGCCAACGTACATTTAAAACATTTAGTGCCGGAACAAGGAAAACACTCAAAAACAAGAAAAAGAAAAAATGAACTATTTACAAAGGTTCCCCCGCCAATCTAACTGCATAATTGAATAATCAATTGTTGTACATCACCGTCTCAGCTTGCAGAACATTATGACATCCATCTCAGCCCATTGTCCCTATGGAAAAATTAGCACTCCATAGTCGTCTTCGTAGAAGCGTCGGACATCATCCCAACTCCTGACCACACGTTGGACATCTTGATGTAGTCTCCTTGGAAGAAAAGTTCGATGTTATTATACTTTGACCTGGCTATAATCGCTTGTGGGTTACTAAATTCGCCCACAAATAGTCATATGCGATTAATTACGACGACTTTCCCTAAATATCGCTCACACACGCGCAATACACACATGAAAAATACAATACAAACTATACATGAAATATACACTTCGAGTCCATCGCCACTGGCTCGACAATACAAGTTTTAAAGTCTGACTGACTCACAGTCGCTATCTCGCTCGGTAATCTCTACACTGCTCTGCTTGACCTTCGCTCGGGTGAGCGCTAATTAGAACGTTACAAGTCTTGCCCCTAAGAGCTGAAAATAGTTGTCTTTAAGATAATATTACAAGTTACAAATCACCACGCACGCTGGCGTGAAATTAGCTCACAGATCTCACAAAGTATTATACTTCAAATAATTAAGAGCGTTAAAAATTGCTACGCAAACTAGCGTGAGTTTAGCTCATCAGAGCTCACAAATAAAATAACTTCGGATAATATTAGAACATTAAAATAGTTACTCAAATGGGCGTGAAGTTAGCCCCTCAGAGCTCCAAAACGAAAAGACATCGAACAGCTTCTCGTCGACCAATTTATTAGAAACTAACAGGGTACGGAAGAGTGGGGTGGATTTAGAAAATTTTCCAGAGTTTTCATCTCACACAGATGGGACTAGTGTCAATCTTCTTCAAATAAATCAAACGTCTCATTGCACTCGTGCGGAGATAATTCCGATCGGCGGTTCTTTAGATAATCAATTCCGCGCGCTTTTTACCACTGACGCCTTCCATCGCGTGATCTTGGCTTGGTCTCTCCTGATTGGGTGATTCAATCTCAGGTCGGTTGCAAGTAACTCGTGACCTTCCCGTTATGATTCCAATTCTGGTGCAAGTTGTTACACAATTTGGCCTTGAACTCAGCTTACCAGGCCGTTATTCAAGAATAGCTACAAGCTCTACCTCTGTGGCAATCATTGCGACACGCTACCTTGACTTTATCCTCGTCAACTTCCACAAGTACTGCCTGGGCTGCAGTAATAATAATAATAAATTATGAATACTTATTTATCGTAGATCAATAAGGGTTCAGTACATAAACAGATATGACTGAGCGTATTCTTAAGAGGCACCAGGGCTGCCAACTGTTAATAAATGCTCTCATTTTTTTAATCCAAATCCCCATATATCCGAAAGTATGCAATCCGACAGCTTTAAACTATGCACACGTATGGTACCTTAAATTTTATATTAATTTGGAGTAACTTATATACGTCAGTGCTACCAGCATGATTCTAAGCCTGTTGAGAGGTCCAACTTTAAATACATGTAACTTCTATACTATCATTTGGATTTCAACCAAATTTCGTGTGTGCTATGTGTACCATAACAAATATGACTATGCCGATTCTTAAGAGTAACCAGGGCTGCTAACTGTTAATAAATACTGTCTCTATTTTTGTTACCGTAATATCAGTATATCAGAAAGTATGCAAGCCAATAGCTCTAAACTTTGCACACGTATAGTACCTGGCATTCTAGATTAATTTGGTGTAACTAATATAGGCCTACGCCAGAGCTGCCAACATGATTCTAAGCCTGCTGATAGGTCCAATATTAAAATGCATGTAACTTCTATACTAGCTAATGGATTCCATTCAAAATTGACACAACAATAGATCATATTATTTCAGATTATTTCTGACCAATACATGTATGTCATTGTTGCCAACATGATTTTACGCACGCTGTTAGATCCAATGTTTAACTGCGTGTGACGTCCATGCTATCCATTGGACTCAACCAAATTTTGTATTCTGTACCTTAAGAGATGGAACTAAGAATATACTCAGTCACCAGGGCTTCCAATTGTAGTTCTCTATTAGGCTACATTATGCCAGGTATACAGTATTTCGAACTAATTAGAAATTTCGATATTACCAACATAATTTCGTCATTATTCTAGATAGATCCATATAGATTAATCATTGGCATGAATCTTAAATTTTAAGAAAAGTAGGCTCTTTAGTTCGTCACGGAACTTCTTGTTTGCCTTGTGGATATACTTTGCATGACTGTGCGGATAAGCTGCGGATAATGTTTAGAGTAATGTTGAACTGGTCTTTTTTTTAATTTTAGTTTTTACTAAGATTTGCGTCTTTCACGTTTCTTGTTATTACCATATTTGTTTTCGCTTGGATTGTATGAGAATAACAGAGAAGTGAGTGAAGCCAATCATGGAAATACCCTCAATTAGTGTTGACTTATGCCAAAAAAGAAAGTAGGCCTACTTTATATCTGCGCTCGCCTGCGTGGGTATATCCGACGACTAAGAAAGTGCTATAATTAGCCACCCGCTGTTGCACTTGCCGTTACTCAGAGGGACAAAACTCAGTCAACATTGTCTTGTGATTCGCACAGCCTAGGGGAACGAGTTTCTCCTCAAATTGTGTTGCTTTAATTCTTTACCTAATAAATTAAAAGTATAATTGAAATGTCAGCGGATTTGGATAACAAACGTGCGGATACGGATAAAAGTCGTGCGGATACGGATAAAGTTTCGTTTATCCTCGCAAGGCTCTAGTTATAGACAGTGAGGGGGAAATCATCTATTGCTACATCATTTCCAGATTTATTGTTCATCATTACAGACGGTATTATGGCTAATTTCACTGGTTTAGGAAATTTAAACTTACAGACGTTTGCAAATTATTAGAAATTATTAGAATAATGCATGCATTTTGTGTTTTTTCAAATTACACATACCAGTGATGCCTTGTTTTTTTTATACATAACATACGACAAAACATGCCGACAACCAAAGGTACTCCTTCCACCACGTCAACATCCGCGCGTACCAATCACCGTTTATTTTACGTGGGCGCTCCCCATCCAGTTACCACAGGCTTCTGGAGTACCTTTGGCTCAACCTGAAAGACTGCAAGTATACTTGGGCATTGCAATACGTACCCATGGCCAGTAGGAGTTTGCAGTAATGCTCGGTCTTCGAGAGTTAAAAGCTTAGCGTAAGAATCGCTAAAGATCGTATATAATTATATTCCATTATGGCATTCCACATCACATACGAGTGTTAAGGTTTTAGCGCCAACTAAAAATTATTGGTAAATCTAAGACACTAAACGCCAATTGAATATTGAAGCTTGAAATTTTGTACACCAAAGGCAATAATGAACAAGTAGTTCCGTGAAGAACTATACAGCCTATTTTCAGATATCCTACTTATGTTAATTGCCACTATCAACATACCAAATTTCAGTTTGATTGCTGTAATAGATTCGTAGATATTGAGAACCGACTAAATATTTCTGATGGTCGCCATGCTGGATTTTATATATGTAGGTCCTTAAGTTATGTACTGTTACATGAAGATAATGTGTACGTGTAGCATTCAAACTTCAATCGCATGATTAGGACACAAGAAGTAAAAAATAGATTTTAAAATTTCGCACAGCTGCCATCTTGTGGTTATGGAAACAATTGAAATAAATTAGATGCCAGTGGATTAATATTCGTATAAGGAATTACTGTACCAAGTTTCACTGCACCCGGATGGTTAAATTGCGAGAAACGTTCATGTGAATATTTATACTTCGCGGCGCCGCCATGTTGGATTTGTGATCACCAGGTTATTGAAAGTTCTATAGGTGAACTTATGTTTATAGCCCCTATGAACATTAAAAATTCAGTTTGATTGCTATAATAGATTCGTAGATATTCAGAGCCGTCTAAATATTTCGGATGGTCGCCATGTTGGATTGTTAAATGTACAGACCATGGAGTCAAATACCATTAAAGGAAAATTATTGCGTAGGTTTATTATTCAAACTTTCACTTCGATCGCATGATTACGAAACAAGAAATAAAAATTTAATTTTCGAAATTCGGACAGCCGCAATCTTGAGGTTATGTAAACAAATTAACTAAATTAAATACCAGTGCATTACAATGTTTATAAGCATTTCCTGTACCAGATTTCATTGCGTTAGGAACATTAAATCGCGAGAAAGGTCTATTTAAAATTTTCAAATTCGCTTGGCCGCCATGTTCGTTTTGTAGTTAACCGGTTTTTGAAAGTCTTATAGATGAACTTCCAGTAGTGCCATTTATCTCCGTACAAAATTTCAGGGTAATTCCGCTAATAGTTTCAGAGCTATAGAATGCCGGTGAAATATTTCGCACATCCGCCATCTTGTGGTTATGTAAACAATTGAACAAAGTTTGATGTCGATGCATTACAATGTGTATAAACATATACTGTACCAAGTTTTATTGCGTTTGGTTGGTTAAATTGCGAGAAACGTCTATTTTAATGTAGCAAATTCGCGTGGCCGCCATGTTGGTATTGTAGTTACCAGTTTTTCAAAAGTTACATAGGTGACCTTCTAGTAGTTTCCTTTATCACCGTAATAAATTCCAGGGTGATATCGGGAATAGTTTCGGAGATATTGAATGGTGGTGAAATAATTCGCACAGCCGCCATGTTGGATTGGTGAGATGTAACAAAATGTGAAGGGCACGGTCGGGGTCGCCGGGAATATTGCTATCAACTTACCGAGTTTTATTGAAATCACTCTAGCCGTTTAGATTTTATTAGGGACACACACACACACACCTCTCACACACACACACACACACGCACACACACGCGGACAAAAGGTGATCTCATAAGCCTATTTTTTTAAATTGAAAATAGGGTAAAAATGAAATAAAAATGCAAAATAATTCATATGTGTAGAGGTTTTTCTAATAAATAAGGGAAAAACACAAAATGCATGCATTATTCTAATAATTTGCACATGTCTGTAGATTGCGGAGTCGTCCAGTGTTGTCAAATTGTCTTCAAAACTTCACATTAATGTAAATATTAGAAGCCATTTCTTTACAGTGCTGCCAATACGGACTATCAGTTGTCACTTTTCAGTAGGTCAAAATAAAATAATCCCATTTACTGGTATATGCGAAAAAATAACCTTAAATAAATTACATGTGATATAAGATAAATTGTTATGCAATCTGAAGAAGGAGAAAAATAAAGAATGATATGTTTCGCTCGTCAAGTGAGCATCATCATATTTAAATGTACATGACAATTGGCTATAAACAAGAAGTTCCGTGACGAACAAAAGAGCCTACATTTCTTAAAATTTAAGATTCATGCCAATGATTAATCCATATCTATCTAGAATAATGACAAAATTAAGTTGGTAATATCGAAATATCTAATTAGCCTAATAGAGAACTACAGTTGGCAGCCCTGGTGACTGAATGTATTTTTAGTTCCATCTCTTAAGGTACAGAATACAAAATTTGGTTGAAGTCCAATGGATAGCATGGACGATACATGCAGTTAAACATTGGATCTAACAGCGCGCCTAAAATTATGTTAGCAACAATGACATACATGTATTGTCAGAAATAATCTGAAATAATATGATCTATTGTTGTGTCAATTTTGAATGAAATCTATTAGTTAGTATTGAAGTTACGTGCATTTTAAAATTGGACATATCAGCAGGCTTAGAATCATGTTGGCAGCACTGGCGTGGGCCTATATTAGTTAATCCAAATTAATCTAGAATGCCAGGTACTATATGTGTGCAAAGTTTAAAGCTATTGGCTTGCATACTTTCTGATATATTGATATTAGGGTAACAAAAATAGAGGCAGCATTCATTAACAGTTGGCACCCCTAGTTACTCTTAAGAATCGGCATAGCCATATCTGTTATGGTACACATAGCACTCACGAAATTTGGTTGAAATCCAAATGATAGTAAATAAGTTACATGTATTTAAAGTTGGACCTCTCAGCAGGCTTAGAATCATGTTGGTAGCACTGACGTATATAAGTTACTCCAAATTAATATAGAATGTCAGGTACTATACGTGTGCATAGTTTAAAGCTGTCGGCTTGCATACTTTCTGATATATGGGTATTTCGATTTTAAAAAATGAGAGCATTTATTAACAGTTGGCAACCCTGGAGCTCTTAAGAATACGCTCAGTCTTACCTGTATATGTACACATAGTACATACGAAATTTGGTTGAATTCCAATTGATAGTGTAGAAGTTATATGCATTAAAATTTGGACCTATCAGCAGGCTTATAATCATTTTGACAATTCTGCCATATATGGCCTCCTGGAAATTAAACTGCAATTTTATTATCTATACGTGTGCCAATTTTAAAATAGCTCCCATTCATACCTTCCAAGATAATCAACATGGAGCTCAAATTTCAATTGCGATTTTTCAGCAGTTGGTAGAACTGACATCATTTTCAAATATGACCGTGAGATATTCAGGTATAGATCGGTACTCCTACCAAATTTTGATTCAATTGCTCCAGCCGTTTCGGAGTTGATAGGGGGGGGGGGGGGGGGACACACACAGCCAGACAGACAGAAGGACAGACAGACATACACATTTTCCCGATCTCATATGTCTACTTTTTCCTCATTTTTGTAAAATGTGAAAAGTAGGCTAAAAAATACTACGTATAGTTTCACCTACAGACAGTCTCTGTCCTCCAAAAAAAATTAAAAAAAATAATAACACTTGTCAGCAAACTTAGTAAGTGTGGTAACTATCTCTACATGGTATAAAACGAAGACCCCGATTCTTGAATGTAACGGATAGTCTCGGAACCACTGGTTAGATTTTGATGCGGTTTTCTATAAAGGATTTAAGGGGGCACAGCGGTTGAGCTGTTGGTCACTCACCACGGCGGACCAGGTTCAATTCCCGTTCAATGCATGTGAGATTTTCAAAGTGAAATGCCATGTCCTGTGGTTCGGATTCCACGTAAAAAGGAGGTCCTGTGGCTCATGACCTCGAGATTGACGGTCACGAAAATTTACTATCTTCCTTCCTATAATGTATTTCTCGAGGAAGATTTCGATAGAAAAGCATTCATTTGTGACTAAAAGAAGTCTAGCAGTAACGATTTTAGTGAATCGAGTCAAAGATAAACCAGCCGTTCGAGCACCTTTTAAGCTTACGCTGGGAAAACCATTAAAATCTCTAGGCCTATATACTATGAGTGTAAGAATTGTTCACCATGAAAAGTTCTACACATATGTCTGCGACAGCACCACTCTATCTTCAATACATCGGCCACCAAAAGTGTGTTTACGTTTTTATTTATTCTAACAATTCAGTGGAAAATTAAATTGCTAGTTTCGGAGCGAGCCTATCACCCTGTCTTCGGCCGGCATCAAAATGTCGAGTTAAGACTTCAGAGAAGAGTATATGTGTTTGGAGTTTCGCTGTTCACCTCGGTTTTTCTGAATTGCGTCTGGGTCCTGCCGTCTGTGCGCCTTTTAAGCTTACGCTAGGTTAACCGTTTATGATATCGGGCGAAGATGCTAGTTACTGATAAAAATTGATTTTTGCATCATTAATATACATAGTTCGTCCAGGTGCATAATGCCTTAATGTTTATCAGTAATCGACACCACACGCAGTACGCTTTCTGACAGCTTTCTTGCTTTTTTTGTTCGGAAACAAACTTTTCATTAATTAGATATTGTGCTTCTAATAGGAATTTTCTAAGAAGGTACACAAGTACATCGATTACACATAATTCTATACAATTATAAAATAGTCAAAGACATAGGTTTTGTTTATAATCCAAAATTAATTTTTAGAAACCACTAAATACTAATACTTAAGTCTGCCTCGTTGTGTAATGGCTAGCATTCTTTGCTATCACCGCGGAGGTCTGGACTCGAATCCAGGCTGCGCCGAAGAATGACACTGGACTGAGGGCTGCAACGGGGTACACTCAGCCTCGTGCGGCAAAACTGGGAAGTGGCGGATTCGATTCCTACTTGAGTCATCTTTTAAGTACAGTAGTTTTCCGTGGTTTCCCACATCTACTCCAGGCACATGCCGGGATGGTACCTAAACTCCGTCCAAGCAATCTGCGAAGTGCCAGTATGAAAACACGTAGTCTGCGCAGAGGACTGACTCGGCTGACTGGCCAATGAGGCGCGATGCCACTGAATAATAAGCGCAGGAGGGAGGCGCGACCTTGACTTCAACCAAATCACGCAACGGCTGGGCTGCCAAGCTCCACCCATAGCATTCTTTCTTCGCTATCTCTGTGTGACGTCATGCGCAAACCTACTTCATAGATTCCGTGGATGAGGTATAGCTTACGGCCACGGCCACTTCGTACCCAAATCCTACCTCAATCACAAATACACACATTAGTAGAGGCAACACAGTGACATAGGTCATCAGACAAATTCACACACACACCCAAGTATGTAGATTGTAGATATGTACGTGTGTGTAGAATTTGTTTTGTAACCTGTGTCACTGCGATGTCTGTACTAGTGTGTGCATTTGTAACTGAGTAGGATTCTGGTAAGAAGTGGCAGTGGCCTTACGTTAGGTACTGTACCGTTATTTTGGTAGGTTTTCAGTACAAGTAATGTGTACAGTTACATCACGAGACGTGACGTAATTGCAGACGCACGACAAGTCATTCTTCGCAGCTGAGATGTAATAGGAGAGGTTCATTCGTTTCCATATGGCAGTCAACGAATACTTCCGAATGGATGGCCAAAGCACCAGCCAATCAATAAATTTATCAATGACGTAATGTCTCGCATCGACCCCAGCTTGAGAGCTGTTTATACTGTTTTGAAGAGAATAAGAGCTGTTTACGAAATAATGAAGACCTTAGAACACGTACTTTAATAGCAGAAACCTATTGTACATGTAAATTGGAAGCTAACAAGTGAATTAAAGTAATAACATGTATTTAATCCAAGCTTCAGTTGATATCGATGATATCGATATATGACAGAGTAGAGAGGGGATGATTTCTCCCCACGGCCAAGTGCACGCAGGGAACTTGTATCACTCGTCTTGTAATATCTACTTTGACAGTCGGCTAGCACATTCTGCGGCTAGACCTGTCTGCTAGAGGGAGTTTATTTCATATTTCCGGCAAGCCACGGTGACAGTGTGACCGCGAAGCGAGCTGTATTTCGCCGGACAGATAACCGCATAGTCGCGAGTGAAAGTGTATAACGTGTGACGATTTATACTTCAGTTATAAGCAACGAAAAGCAAAGCAATGGAGTTTCAACATCATGTTAAGCCCACGTGCAGCTTGTATATTTGGGACAGGAAGAACATTTTGTAAACGACACGCGGGCTGATATTTTCATGTCCAGTGGTGTCGGTGGTTCAAGCCACCATTGTGTGAAACAGTTTGGAAACTTTCACGAGATACGGTATTGTGCATTCTTGGGTAGAACACATGCCAGTATTAAGATTTTATTCTCAGTTGATTGTGCCACTCTTAAAAGGCTCATTTCTGACTGAGACGTCAGCGGGGAACTTTCACATTGAATTAGTAGCTCCAAGTATGGCAGGTTAATTCCAATGGGGTAACTACATTTGAAGCATTAGCATGATGCATCTCATAACCTACCGACTGTATCATCCAGTGAGGAAACGATTTCTTGTATGGAATGCGTTAGTGGTTGTTTGGGAATGCTCTTACAGGCTATAACATTATGACAAACTTTGTCTGGAACTGCGTGTTTCTACGAGTGTGTTCGGACGGTACTCGCTTGAGCGATAGTTAACGGGAATTCAGCCCGACAGCTGATCCAGTGCGGTGTGTTCCTGGGTTCGAGTTGGAGTTCCAATGAAGAAGAATACTTTGTCTTATTCTAGCGAGGAGGCTAGTATGGCAAATATATATCCTTTTTACATCGCTCCAAGATGCAACGCAAGATACTGGCAAGACGACTCATTTATTATAGCTTAGTGAAGCATTTGTTAGCAATCACAATTGCCATAGTTTCTTTAGTAGTGTAACTGGACATACACGAGTCCAGGTTCGATGTTTCTTCCGAAACTGCCTTGTATATCCGGGATTATTGCTCACTTAATGAATTCATCCCTTGTGTATTTTATAGATTTGATGATTAACTTTTGGGTAAATTCACAGTAGTAATTTAATTAGATATGCATATTTTCATTGTCAAGAAAACCATTTTAGGGGAAGATCTCCAGACTTTTATATCAGAATAATATTAATTGCGATTTCATTTAACAGTGTTTAGGACACTGATAAACTTTTTCTAGTGGCTAGTTCATATTATTATGTACACTTTTGATATTTCTACATCGCATTTTGGATGAGAAACATAGTTTTTCCACACATAAATTTGATATTAGGAAGTTTTCCATGCTTATTGCCTTGATAGTTTTATTCACTTTTCTAATTTATTTTGTGAAAAGCACTTAGCTTTTGTGTGTGAGGATTTATTGATGGATTTCCCTAATGGATAAATAGTGGATCAGCCATTGAAGTTGACCTGCGTGCATGGTGTAGGTGTTGTCTATTAATATTTACGAACTCACCGAAGTTGGGGGCAATCCTAGTTTGGAGAAGGATTATTTTAACTTCTATTTGGCATTAATTTGAGTGGAATTTAGTATTTTGATATCATGCTGAGACATGAATATTTAATTAATGTAAAGTAAATGATTGCTTTTAATGCAATAGTATGTGTAATTAGCGCAGCATATTTATGAATACCATCCAAGTTTTTGAATAAATTATTTCCAGGGAGGAAAGACTTTAAGTCACTATATAAGCATCACTCGTGATGTTAACTTCTTGTAAGGCAAGATTTGTAGGCTAATTGAATATTTTTATTCCGTATTGATGAACAACGTGCTACAGTTTAGTTTTATATTTTCAAGTACGAAGGTAGGATTTTTGTGAAAGCAACTTAATTTATTAAGAAGCATTTGAAGGTTGTTATAACCGATTAAGTTGTAATGCAGATCATTATCTGATTTTCTGGTGACCTATATTAAGATGCACAGTTGTGTATATCAGGCACATATTTTTTTAATGCTGCTGTTTTGGGGTATAATGCATGGTGAAGCATTTTTGTATGGAAGATTGAGCCAGTAAGTGCCTGTGAGCCAGTGAGAGCCAATCATTATGAGACTCTTTATAGTTTAACACCCGGTGTTTGGTGTATTATAGACCCAGGGTGGTTTTTGTATTTCATGTCCTCAGAGACATAGACAGTTGTTTATTATTGCTGAATCAGACCTACTTGTGGTATATTAACTGATTCTGAGCAATGTTTGGATGAGTTGTGTGGATTATCGAATTATGTTACCACAGCTGTATAATGAAGCCTTCTCAATTTATTAAGATCATGTTACTTCTTTTAAACATGAATGTTGACAAGTAATTTTACTCAGCTTGATCGCTTGGTAAAATCAAGCCTGAATTAAGAAATATTTACCACGAATTTATGAATTATACAAATGCGAATGATATGATCCAAGTCAGTATTTGGACCAACTTAAATTGTCCAAAAACATAATCATGTATAAATTTTGTATAATATTATATATAACATTTGAGAAATGCAACAGCATTAGAATATCATCACGAACGATACTTAGGATCTTACTGACATTATATTGCGAGTTCTTACGTGATTAATCACATGTTTGTCAGATATTCAGTCCAACATTTTAATAAGATATTATTATTCTGAGATCGTCATAAACGATTATTGTTGTTATATTGGAACATATTTCCTATTATGATCACCCCACATTGGAGGTGATATTTTTTATTCATTCAAGGAATTTCTTTTGATCGAATTTTATGACTGAATTATTGGTCGTTTTGACGACAGTGCCTTTCCTTTTTTATGTCATGTTCCTTTCATGAATAAATTTTGTTTATCTCATTTTAAACTTTATTGCGTGCTATTTTATCGAAGTGACGGGAGGTCGTGTTAAGAAGGCCATCGCTGGATATTTTAAGGGTATGCCACCCTTCGAGATAGTTCTCTTTTTGAGGAGTTTATGTGTTCTAGAGCAAGTCATTATTACGAAGCCATGGTCATCCTTAATACAACCTGTTAGAATAACTGATTACCCTATTACTCCTGTAATTGATGATAGGACTTGTTTTTTTCTAGCCGGGGATTTCAAGGTTCTACGATCCAGCTGTCATCGAGGGATTTCACCAGATATTGGTAGGTAATTACGAACACAGTACCATTCCGGGATTTGCTATAAGTAGAAATGGGAAACCACGGAATACAACTTACAGGATATCTGAGATGGGAATCGAACCCTCCTCTTCTCAGTTTTGCCTCAGGAAGCTGACTGTACCCCATTCCAGCCCTCTGACCAGAATTATCTTCGAAAGGAATGAACATAGAAGCCTAATTCACTGTTCAATTCTTTCTTCGACTTTTTCTCAATTAATTGGAGTTGCCGGAGCCAACCAGGCTCATTTTGGTTTTGGCCATGGATTTAAGGCCGGATGCCCTTCCTGACACCACGTGATTTTTCAGGCGAAAATTCCACTCCGCTGTCACAGGGACGGGATCCGAACCCCAGCCGTCCGGGTGAAAGACGAGCAGCTAAGCCACAGCGCCATCACACTCCCAAACTAATTCACTGTTCACACCTAGATAGAGCGCTGCGCGGATAAACAAAATGTTATTCGCATCCGCCCCGCATCCGCACGACTAATATCAGCTTCCACGCGGCATCCGCATGACTTTTATCCGCATCCGCCCCGCTTCCACATGACTAATACCATCATCCACCCCGCACCCGCATGACTTTATCCGAATCCGCATGTTTGTTATCCGAATCTACTGGCATTACAATAAAAATCCACAGCCTGCTTCCAGTCGACCGACCGGGTCAGGGAATGGAATGAATGAAGCCCCCATCTAGCGGCGAGGATGTCAACTGTGCCGGCTGCCGAAACCTGTCGTACTCCCCTAGGGCAAAGGTTAAATGAATGACAGATGATATGAAATGATAATGGAGAGTGTTGCAGGAATGAAATTTGGGACAGGGAAAACCGGAGTACACGGAGAAAAACCTGTTTGCCTCCGCTTTGACCAGCACAAATCTAACATGGAGTGATCGGGATTTGAACCAAGGACAAAGCGGTGAGAGGCCGGCGTGCTGCCACCTAAGCCACGGAGGCTCCCACTGGCATTACAATCATATTTTCAATGAGATAAAATGATAAAATGCAACACATTTAGTTTTCAGGAGAAAGTCGATTCCTTAGGTTATGTATGTCAAGTTCTATGTTTAAAATGAATGTTATCCAGCCATAATTGCAACCCTTCAGAGTGTTAATTGTTTTAAATGGCATAATATGAATGAGATTAGCGAAAATCTTCAACTTACATTGGTCATGAAAAAAATAAACATAACGGAAACATATGATATGTCATAAACATCCGGGTTTTAGTATTGATATTCAACAAGTTCGGATTGCATTTTAAAAACTTTCCGCAAAATTTACCCCAAACAATATCCGCAAATTATCCTCTATCTGCACAGCCATACAAACTATATCCGCATGACGAACAAGTAGTTCTGTGAAGAACTAAATAGCCTATTTTCATATATCCTACTAACATTAATTGCCTCTATCAACATACTAATTGTCAGTTTGATTGCTGTAATAGATTCGTAGATATTGAGAACCGTCTAAATATTTTGGATGGTCACCATGTTGGATTTTTGATGTGTAACATCTTTCCGCTCGGTTGCTGGATAGTTTTGTGGGAGTGATTTTGAAAATTGGGGACGGAATGGATCGGGCGGAAGTGGATCGAACGAAAGTGGATCGGACGGAAGTGAAGAGGCACTGCCAGAAAAATGGGACGGAAGTGAATCGGGCGGAAGTGGATCGAACGGAAGTGGATCGGACGGAAGTGAAGACGCACTGCCAGCTGGATGTACAATTGAAAATGTGTGTATTGGAAACAAGGCAGTGTGTGCTCTGTAGCGAGAGAATGTTATGGCAATACAGTAGGCAGTGCATTTAGCAGACACTGGTTTGACGAGCACAGTGGCAAATGTTTCACCGACTTTCATTTGTCATTGAGCAGTTTATGAAGCTTCACGTTCAAGGTTGAATATCACATGGGGTAGGACAAAGACGACAAATGACATTTAAGTAAGCGGCATTATTGTCAAGCTGTGGGTGAGTAGTCAAATATTAAATGCATAACAGAATGTTGTTATATGAGTGGAATAAAAGCTGTATTTTCATCATATGTGAGACTAGGTCATTTAATGATTGTAGGAAGCCATGTTTTGATTGTTTACGACGAACTGTATGAGAGCCTTGAGAATAATGAATGTTATAGTTACTGAGGAATGTCCTCACAGTATTTGAGAGTACTGTCGACGTTGTGTGTCACTTTGTTATTATGAATTATTAATGTAAAAGGAAGGAAGGAAGCTTGTAGTTTTGCGTGTCCGTTAATCTCACGATCATGATCCCTTTTACGTGAAATGCGAACCACAGGACATGGCATTTCAATTCGAAAATCTCACATCTGTTGACCGGAAATCAAACCCGGTCTACCTTGGTGAGAGACTAACAGCTTGACCGCTGTGCCACAAATGTGACTGTAGCATATCTCCAATTCAATCTATACATTCATCATAGTACCAGTATGAAAATGGAGTGTAAATTAACATTTTAAGAATGTCCAAGCTGTGTAGTATACGAGTAGGATAACATGTCAATTGTTACACATCATATGCGACTACTGTAAGGCTCGTATCTTTTTTATATTATAGGCCTTAGATTTATGTAGGCTACTATTACATGAAGATTATTGTATAGGTGTTTTATTCGAACTTCAATCGCATGATTATTACACAAGAAATAAAAGCGGGATTTTAATATTTCACTCAGCCGCCATCTTGTGGTTGTGAAAATAATTTTAATGAATTAGATGCCAGTCGATTAAAATGTGTATAAGCATATACCGTATCAAGCTTCACTGCGCTCGGATGGTTAAAATGCAAGATACGTCAAATTGAATATTTAAATTTCGCGTCACCGCCATGTTGTATTTGTGCTCGCCAAGTTATTGAACGTCCCATAGGAGAACTTATGCTTATAGCCTCTATACACTTACAAAATTTCAGTTTGATTAATAGATATTGAGAACAGTCTAAATATTTCGGAAGGACGCCATGTTGGATTTTAATATATGTAGGCCATAGAGTTATGTACTATTAGATGATGATTATTGTGTACGTTCATTATGCAAAAGTTGATTTCGATCGCGTGATTAGAACACATGAAATACAAAATTAATCTTCGAAATTCGCACAGCCGCCATCATGAGGTTATGTAAACAATTGAACTAAATTAGATACCTGTGCATTAAAATGCGTATAAACTTTTGCTGAACGAAGTTTCATTGCCTTTGGATCATTAAATCGAGAGTAAACTCTACTTAAAACCTTCAACTTCGCTTGGCCGCCATGTTCGTTTTGTAGTTAACTGGTTTTAAAAAGTCTCATAGATGAGCTTCCAGTAGTGCGCTAGTGCCCTTTATCTCCGTACAAAATTTCATGGTGATACCGGCAATAGGTTCAGAGATATAGAATGCTGGTGAAATATTTCGCACAGCCGCCATATTGAGTTTATGTAAACAATTGAACGAAGTTAGATGTCGGTAAATTACAATGTGTAAAACCATATACTGTACCAAGTTTCATTGCGTTTGGTTGGTTAAATCGCGAGAAACGTCCATTTAAAAGTCGCAAATTCGATTGGCCGCCATGTTGGTTTTGTTTTTACCAGGGTTTCAAAAGTTACAAAGGTGAACTTCTAGTAGTTCCCTTTATCACCGTACAAATTTCCAGGGTGATATTGGTAATAGTTTCGGAGATATTGGATGCTGGTGAAATATTCGCCCAGCCACCATGTTGGATTGGTGAGACGTAACAAAATTTGATGGGCACGGTCGGGGTCGCCCGGAATAGAGCTATGAACTTAACGAGTTTCATTGAAATCTCTGCAGCCGTTTAGAAGTTATTAGGGGGAACACACAAATATCCATCACTCACGCACAGACACACAGACAGACACACGGACAAAAGGTGATCTCATAAGCCTTTTTTTAGCCTACTTTCGATTTTTGCATAAAATTAAAGTAGACTTATGAGATCAACACAGGACCAAAAATTGTGTGTCTGTCTGTGTATGTGTGTGTATGTGTCTGTGAATCGGTGTGTCTGTGAGTGTGTGTATTCTGAATGGCTGTCCCCCTATCAATTCGAACACGGTGAAACCGATTGAACGAAATTTAGTACAGAGGTAGCACTATCAAAGGGCACCTCAGTGTCATGTTTTATATCGCCGCCATCTTGACGGAAACGTAATGGCGGCCACCGAAATGTTCAAAGCTTAAATCAAATAACGACTAACCTATTCATCCGATCTCTACCGAATTTTGCAACAACATATATTTGTATGTCGAGCGTCATTGATTGAACAACAAGGTCATCAGCCCCATACTTTTCGGATGGCGGCCATGTTTGTGTGCAAATTTATTCAACCTATCAATTCAAACACCGTGAAACCGAATTGAACAATAATTGGTACAGAGGTAGCACTAGCAAAGGGAACTTCAGTGTCTTGTTTTATATCGCCGTCATCTTGACGAAAACGTAATGGCGGCCACCCAAATGTTAAAAGATTATTCAAATTACGACCAACCTAATCATCTGATCTCTACTAAGTTTTGCAACATTATACCTTTATGTAAGGAAAATCATTTGACCAAACTGCAAGGTCATCAGACCAATACTTTACGGATAGCGGCCATGTATGTGTGCAAATCGATTCCCCCTAACTATTCAAACACGGTGAAACCGAATTGAACGAAATTTAGTCCTGAGGTAGCACTAGCAAAGGGAATTTCAGTGTCATGTTTTATATCGCCGTCATCGTGATGAAAACGTAATGGAGGCCACCCAAATGTTAAAAGATTAATTCAAATTATGACCAAACTAATTATCTGATCTCTACTATGTTTTGCAACATTATACCTTTATGTATGGAGAATCATTTGACCAAACTACAGGGCCGTCAGACCAATAATTTACGGATAAAGGCCATGTATGTGTGCAAATCGATTCCCCCTAACCATTCGAACACGGTGAAACCGAATTGAACGACATTTGGCACAGATGTAGCACTAGCAAAAGGCACCTCAGTGTCATGTTTTATATCGCCGCCGTCGTGACGGAAACGTAATGGCGGCCACCCAAATGTTAAAAGTTAAAATCAAATTATGACTAACCTAATCATCTGATCACTACCAAATTTTGCAACAACATACCTTTCTGAGGGAAGCATCGTTTGACTGAACTACAAGGTCATCAACCCAATAGTTTGCAAATAGCGGCCATGTATGTGTGCAAATCGATTCACCATATCAATTCAAACACGGTGAAACCAAATTGAATGAAATTTGGAACAGAAGTGGCACTAGCTAAGGACACCTAATATTCATGTTTAATATCCGTATAACACGTTGTCTACAGTACTCCTTGAAAAGGACAAAGAGTTATAACAATACCCATGCATTTAGGAGAAAGTCGGCTATATGTTCTTTACTGAACATTTTGTTCGTAAATGAAAATAGGCTAAAAATGTTCCGGATATCCGTGGGCATCCGCATCCGCGCAGGGTTTTACCGTCTGGGGTCACGATGTCGCTGCTCCTCTCGCTCAAGTAATATCAACAAGTTGTTTATTCTCGCATCGTCTCGGATATCGCGGGCTCTGTAGTCCCTTCGTTCCAGAAAATCGACTTTTATTAAAGGAGCCACCCAGCGCGCAATACGAGAGGGAAATCAAGCAGACAAAGCTTCGACGAGAAATTGAGTGGAAACACGTCACAAGGGACGCTGGAAAGCGCCAGATAAATGCTTCTTGTAGTAAAATGTCTTATGTGATTTAATATCAAGTTGAACGAATGTTTCTTTGAATTGTACAGTTTCTTAAGTCCTTAATGGAAGCCGCAGTAAAATCTACTAAAATCGGGCATAATGAAGATGATGGTTGTTGTTTAACGGGGTGGAATATCAAGGCCACCTGTTAAAACAGGAGAAGGATGAATTGTCTGCATTCTAAGAAAATAGCCTAATGTTAATGAACAATAAATTAGATCATAAATGGCGGAAGTTAACTATTTATTTATTTATTTATTTATTTATTTATTTATCGTATGGCTTTTAGTGCCGGGTGTGTCCGAGGACATGTTTGGCTCGCCAGATGCTGTAGCTGCGTTCAGCGGACAACCATGGGTTAACCTACAAGTTCCGTTCAATTTCAAGACATCTTGTGGTGAACGATAGAACTTGCATAGAGCGTTACAACGATATCTAACCTTGAAATTTAGCTTCACACAAGTTTAGTTACTTGAAGAATCTTATTCATAGCAGAAATCTATGACATGGGACCGCCGACTTTACTTCCCCTCCGAAGGAAGGCCTACTGAAGGATTTTAATACTCTTACGAAATCCGACTGTTTCGGTCGGGGTTGAACCCGCGACCTTGGGCACAGCAGTTCAGCATGCTACCAACTACATCTTACTATAAGAGGTACTATGTCCTACAGACAGTAAATTCCTACAAACAGGCCTACGTAGGACTTACTATACAGACAACATGTACCACATTCAAGATACATACAAAGGAAATAATAACAGCTGCAATCAGAGGAATATACGATAGAGAACATAACCAGTCTATCTCTACAGATGGCTATGATATTACTCCATGCAAAAATTTCCTCAGTATCAACCTACGGACTAGAATTAAATGGGAAATGCTTACCTTGTTGGACCTATACTAATTGAATGAAAATCCACAGCCTGCTTCTAGTCTCCGACCGGGTCAGGAATGGAATGAATGAAGCCCCCATCTAGCGGCGAGGATATGAACTGTGCCGGCTGCCGAGGCCTGACGCACTCCTCTGGGGCAGTGATTAAATGAATGATAGATGAAATGAAATGATGGTGGAGAGTGTTGCTGGAATTAAATTTTGACAGGGAAAACCGGAGTACCCGGAGAAAACCTGTCTGCCTCCGTTTTGTCCAGCACAGATCTCACATGGAGTGACCGTGATTTGAACCACGGACCCAGCGGTGAGAGGCCGGCGTGCTGCCGCCTAAGCCACGGAGGCTTCGGACCTATACTCATTGAAGAAAGTAAAAGCCAGATATTTGAAAGAGCTCTCGGAGTGGTTGGTTGGGTTGGTTCCTTATTTTAGGGGCTGCGACAAAGCGGTCATGTAGCCCCGTGTACTTTGGGTGAGTCTAGAAATTGTCTGATAACCGGTGTTAATTGTGATGACTGTATTAGTGTGTGTTAGCTATTTTTAATTCAAGTACAGTAAGGACTGAGGACGATAATGTCAAGTAGTTCCTACTTTCGCTACTAAATGCTACCATCCACGACACCTAGCTGTGAACTTCGCTAATACTAGATGCCATCGCAACCAGCGCCCAGTGACGAACGTTGGAACTTAAGAGCATTAATCAAACCTAACCCACAAATTTTGGCTGCACACAAGTTTAGTTAGAGAAAGGTTCTTTTTCATGCCATAATTCTATGACATGAGACCGCCGGCTTTACTTCCCCTCCGTAGGAAGGCACACTGAGGGATTTTTAACGCTCTTAAAAATCCGACGACTTCAGCCAGGTTTGAACCCATGACCTTGGGCAAGGAAGCTCAGCATGGCACTTGGAGTGGCAAGAACATTACGATCAAGACTTGTTTATGAATTACCAAGGGAACCCTTTTACATCGAAGACCTGCGATAGGAACTATCCCTGGCATCCACTGAGCAAACGACGAAATTGATTCAGCGCACAGAAATTTCACCGGACTTTTATGGTGCATGCAATGATTGACAGGAGATGGACGAAAGAATAAGTTATAAATTCCTTCGGAATGTAATAACAAAGGCGGTTTCGGCTAAGCTTCTATGCCAAAGATCGTTGGTTTCAAACCCGGCCAAAGTCGTCGGATTTCGCCTACTTTGGAGGGCAAGAAAGGCCGGCGGGCCCATGTCAGATTTATGGCGCGTAAAATAACCTTCTACTAACTACAATGGTGTGAAAATAAATTTGTAGGTTAGATTTGATTAACGCTCTATTAAGTTCCAACGTTGCTGTGGCATCTAGTCGTCAAGTTCGCAGCTAGGTGTCGTTGACGGTAGCATTTGTTAGCAAAAGTAGAAAGTACTTGAAATTGATCGTCTGCAGTCCTTACCTGAATTACAGATAACACACACTAATACAGCCATCACTAAACACTGGTTATCAGACATATTCTACACACACCCAAAGTACACGAGGCTACATGACCGTGTTGTTGCAGCCCCTAAACTGAGGAACCAACCAACCTACCAATGTAATAACAAGATTAGCAATCCATTGTTTTCACCATAAAATTTGTAAGAACGAAAGGTTTCATGGACCAAACAAGGAATGTGTGTGTACACTGCACACTAATCCCTGTGACAAATATCATATAATCATCAGTCGTAAACGAATAAGATTATGCAATTGTCAGCATCTTATTCATGTACTGTAGATTACGATGCAATAAATACAGTATATCATTTATAATAAGAGGTAATAGTCCATTCACTCTCAGATCAAATCTTGGTTAGGAGAGGGAATCTTATTGGGAGCTTATGTTTATTCCTTTTCGTCAACACTTCAGCAAATGGCTTATTCTCTTTATGGACACAAGGAAGTGTTTAGGAGTGAAAATAAATCGTTTATGTTTTTCTTTCTTAAATGTTCGAGGGAAAGTGTATTCTATAATCTAGCATATGCACCATCCGGCCAACTAAATGCCATTATTTTGGTAGTTAAACATTGACATGCCCACTTAGCGGGGACTGTCATCAGATGTTGTTTTACGACACTCTCAGGTAAATTTTGCAGCGCTTGTAGATAGTTATGTTTCGTCTGTTGCTAGTTCTGGCAGCTGTCAAGTTTATATAATATAAATGGAAACATTTGAGTATCGTCGTCCGTCTGGATCTAGAATGTTAATGGTTTGCACCACAGCCGCCCCGGTAGCTGCAGCAAGTCGGAAGATCGCACGTTCGAATACCGGCGTGACAGTGGCCATTCTGACTGTGGTTTATCCCCAAAATTTTCCACACTCTCTTCAGTTAAATGACAGGATAGTGCCTCACTTCAATTCCCGGGGGAGCGCCTTCCCCATTCCTCTCCCTAATGCAGTTCCACATTCTACTACCGTCATCACAGGAATACACGTTATCAGACAAGTTCAACACACACCCACCTACACTGGTTTGATAACCAATATGTCCCAAGCCCCATGGATAAATTGACAGCTTATATATTTTATATATTTAGTTAGTTATTATTGTTTTAAAGGGTGGAACAGCAAGGTAATCTGCCTCAACAATATATATGTTCAGTAAACTATGTGGAAAGGCAATAGAGGAAGAGAGCTTTGGAATGGTTTCATGTTGCAGTAGAGAAAAGGGAAGGATGCGGAGAAAAACGGATATTTTGTCTACAGTGAACATGAACCGATAACTTCCAGTCAGTCAACTCCTAATTATACCCAACTAGCGGACCCGTGCGAGAACTCTCGCATGTGTATAAACCACCCGCCTGGCTTTACTGTTATGCGGGCTTCTATAAATTTGTTTATTTTTTTAAACAAATTTTCGATATTTATGAAATCAGAGAGAAATATTCATCACTGCTGCTGGTTGCACAATGGGTTGTGTGCGCCCCATGTGTACAGACTACCCGCCCGGCTCTAGAGCTATGCGGCTGTATGCGACACAGTTCTGCCAGGGCCTAGCGTCTTGCTGATTTGTTTAAAAGCACTTTATAAACAAATAAATATATTTCCGTTTACTTTTTAAGAAATGCAAGATTTTTTCTGTACCATTGAGACGATAGGAAAAATGTTGGTACAAACTACACCTTCTAACTCCCTCTGGTTTAGGAGCTTGAGTTTTGTGAAACATACACCTTAGCGTATTATATAATATACTAGCAGAGCCCGCGTAGAGTATCCACGCAATAACAGTGCAATTTAAGGAACGGCCTGAGCTATTAGTAACATTACATTTATTTACGAAAAAAACTTCACAAACTGCCAGTTCATCTAAAAAGAAACAGTTATGTTTTAATGTTTCTTCTGGGTTTCCATATATGGCATTAAAGATCGAATCTACAACCCTTAGTTGCGCCTCAATAAGCTTTTGTATGTTGCTGATTGCCCTAGCTTGCACTTCTAAAACATCAAACGAATGCATTCCTGGACTGTTAACGTGTAGTTTTACATCTGTCAAGTTAAGTTTCTTCAGATATAAGCCGTAGGTGTGAAGGAGACCATTGATTCCAATGAGTGCATACTGTGGGCCACTTTCTTCAGAGTATCTGCGTACAAAATCTTCAGACAGTGCTTCTTTATGTTGGTCCCAAAGCTCGGGAACATTTTCTGGTTCTCCGAAAACACAGATAATGGCAAATAACATTCTAAGCGACTTGGAATATGGGAGCGAGTTGCCTCAAGGATAGTATCATGCCAAATTTTATCTCCTTGAATAAGTCCAAGTTTTTTACATGTTTCCTGGAAAGTCTAGCATAGAACTCCATTGACTGTCCTGACACTATCAAAACCTTTGGCACCCTTTACTCTTATTAGCAGCATTCGCAAGAAGTATCTTTCTCTATCGTGCATACTAACTACTGGCATTCTCCCTATTACACCTTGTCCACCACGCTGATGCTTCTTCCATCACAGCTCGTAGATCAAGATTTAATAGTGGAAACTACCGCGAGAAACTGGCGACACCGATTCTGCTTGCTATCTAGCTTCATTGTATATTTCTTCTCTGATATCCATGCCATGATTTTGTGTTTCTTGACGCCTTCTGCGCAGAATATCTTCGGCCATGTAGTCTTTGTAGGCCTAGGCCCTTCATGGGCTGTGGTGCCACGGGGTTAGGTTTTTAGCCTTTGTATTTCTTGTGAAGGGGAACACGTAGATACATAAAATAGTTCCCAACAGGGTACGTATTTAAAATGGATTAGAACGGGTCGCTGAATCTACGATGAAGATGTGCACTCTACTTTCTATTCACGGCGTCGCCTAGGTCAACCATATTCTGTAAGATGGGCAATGTCCTTTAGCAATTTTTACCGGACTATCATGATGCAGAGTAAGTCGTTGTCGCCTAGCGACAATCTTTAAGACGGTCATTCTGCCCATCAAGTCAGGTTAAGTATTGGTGCGGCTTTGACAATCATGATACAGAGTAAGTCGTCGCCTAGCGACAATCTTTAAGACGGTCAATCTGCCCATCAAGTCAGGTTCAGTATTGGAGCGGCTTTGACTATCATGATACAGAGTAAGTCGTTGTCGCCTAGAGACAATCTTTAAGACGGTCAATCTGCCCATCAAGTCAGGTTCAGTATTGGTGCGGCTTTGACTATCATGATACAGAGGTAGTTGTTGTCGCCTAGCGACAATCTGTCCGTGAAGTTATGAGATTCAACTTTATTTGTTTAAACACACTTTCTAAACAAATAAATGTATATCCGTTGACTTTTCAAGAAAAGCAAGATTTTTCCTGTACTATTGAGACCATTTGGAAGATTTTGGTACAAACCACAACTTCTAACTCCCTCTGGTTTAGGAGCTTGAGTTTTGTGATACATACACCTTAGACTGGCTGTAGACAAGGTGATCTGGGATCACCTATGCTGTTCAACTGTGTCTTGGAAAAAATTATAAGAGAATGGTTAACAATCTTACCAAATAATTATGGTATTCGAATTGGTTATAAAAAGAAGACCTGAATATAAACTGTCTCGCTTTTGCAGATGACATTGCTTTGTTCGCTAATACAATGGAAGAGGCCACTGACCAACTTAATAAACTACAAACCATAGCTGCTAAAACTGGACTTAAAGTGGCCTTCCATAAAACTAATTTTATCACAAATGTCAAAGATGCCTCAAAATTCATCACGATTGGTCTGCAAAAAATCAAAAAAGTCAGAAAATTGAAATACCTAGGGGAATGGATTACCCCTAATAATTCAGAAATAGCTGCCATTTAGAGCAGATGTAACAAATTAGAAGGTGCCTTTCAAACCTGCAAAAACTTTTACAAAAGTAAAAGCTTGTCCCGGAATGTCAAACATTGTCATTATAACACAGTAATTAGGCCGTCAGCACTGTATGCCGCAGAATGCTTACAGATGACAAACAAAGGTCCATTGAGAAAATTAGAACTTAAGGATCGGCAAATTCTAAGGAAAATATTAGGACCTGTTAATGATAATGGTACTTACAGAAGAAGACATAAGAATGAATTATTTGAACATATAGAAGATTTTGTGAGTGTGATGAGAAAAAGGAGAATGTATTTCTTTGGACATTTGGAGCGGATGGAGCATCATCGACTTTCATATCGAATCCACTCATCAATATCTAAAAAAAAAATCCTATTGAAAATGGTCGATGCAAGTTAAAAAGGACCTAACAGAAGCTCGAATGACTCAAGCTCTGGTTTGGGTTAGGAACCTGTTCAGAAAGGCGGTTAAATCAACCAGTAATCTACACCCTTTAACATCTGTGATGCCTCGCCCTCACTGCAAGTGGTCGGAAAAAAGGAGAGCAGAACATTCGTCAAGATTGAAGATCTACTGGCAGACAAGAAAACAAGCATTACAGTGATCATATGTGTGAAGAACATCGTGGTCCATTGATGGCCGAAACGTCTAAAAAAACACCTTAGCGTATTATATATTGAACCCATGTACCATGGCCTCAAAGGGAGTCGAATCCATGTATTTTGAGAAAAGAATGAAAGAATCATACAGTCTCTAAGGGAACGGAGAGAGATTTCAAGCCAGGATTATAGCCTAACATTGTGCAAGCGCTAGGGCCAGGTGTTCCTTAGATGAGCTCATGCCTCTTGACATTTATAAGGAGCCAGTCATGGATATTATTAGAACGAGTGGAAAGTTTGGACTCTAAGACGAAGAAGCTTGACTCGGAAATTGCTCTTACGTTGCAGGAAAATGGCAACCCCGCTGT
Source organism: Meconema thalassinum (assembly GCA_946902985.2). NCBI lineage: Eukaryota > Metazoa > Arthropoda > Insecta > Orthoptera > Tettigoniidae > Meconema > Meconema thalassinum. The sequence continues at coordinate 848,574,425 of OX336390.1, read as the reverse complement.
TGAGTCAGAACAGGAATAATTAAATTTAACCCGTTTACGAGTATAAAAATAAGTAAACAGATACAGTACGGTGAATCATTTTGGATTAGAGATTTTTGTGTAAAGAAAAACCTTGTAAAAATTGCACAGGAGAAAACTGCAAACGCAAGTATACGTCATTGGGGATTCACCGGGACCCAAGGAGTGGGAGAATTAAAAATGAACAGCACCACCCACACAGTTGAGGACGAGAAATTAATTAATATCTCGGAAATGCACGATCGATTTCCATGCACAGGAAGATTATTTTACGTTTGGAAGACGAGCTTTCTGGAGATATGATTTTTATAATTGTGCGACAATTAGTTAAAGAGTTGGTCGCGAAAAGGACTAGGATTTTATCTTTTTGTGACTGAAAGGTATAAAACTCCTGGCCTCACCAAGCCAATCATGCAGTCTACGAGCATTCCGTGAGCGGAAGTGCTGCACCACCTCGTATAGGCAGTATTCAAGAGCCCGTGAGGGGAACGTAACGCTGTATCAGACATCGAAGGCAGCTAACCAGTACTCCTTGAGGGGAGAAACGCTGTATTACACCGCAGAATTAATATCCGATAGCCACGGGCATCGAAGTATCAGTAACTTGCGTGCCTCCGGAAGGAGTTGCAAAGAAGAAATATTAAAGTATCGCCGTGTTGTAAAATTAGGAAAATCCTAGTTACAGGATTTAGGTCCGACAGGGCAAAAGTTACCGTAAAAGTTCCAAAAATACAGTCAAAGCAGGCTGCGAACTTAGGATTCAGGCGATAGGTCCTTCAGTAAACGACCAAAAGTATCATAACGTATGGAAGTACCGGAACAGCGAGATAAACAGTTTATAAATTTTAATGAACCCGAACAGGGAAAAACAGAGTAAGGTTCGCAACGTATTTCAGAAAATTAGAAGTGCGAGAACCAAATAAACAAAGAAGAACGGGAACTATAGACATTGTTTTCAAGAAAGCAGACGAACTATTCTAAAGCACTAAGACTAGAGAAGTATTAGTGGCTAAAAAATCCATAGGTCACCGATAGGTTATCGAGGGGACCTCGATCAGAACAGACTTTCGCAAGGATCGATAAATCAGATCTAAAAGGGGAGCCGTTCAAGCTAGAGAAATAGCCGATCATCAGGATCAGGATTTGAAGAATTGTTAATCCAGGGAAATAGTGGATTATTCGAGACTTTCGTATTCTGCAGGATAGGAAGCCGACATTAAATAAATTTCACCCTTGGAGACGGGAGATTAAGAGGTCACGTGTGATAGGCTAAAAGGACGGCCTAGTGATCAAAAGTTGTGAAGTGTAAATATATCAAGAGTGTGTGTTAAAGTAATATATTTTTTAGTGTTTTATTGTGTGTTCAAAACGGATACACCAGTGTATTAAAAATGTTGTCAGTGTTAAATATAGTGAATATGTGTCAAGAAATTTCTGTACATGAGATGAGTTTGTACAATATGGAGTAGGTCAAGAAGGTGGGCCAAAATGTCACTTCAAACGAGAATAAAGGTCAGAAAACGACCTTAGACATGTGAGTAAAGATTTTCATTATATTTTGGTGTCGGGAAAAATTTTGGTGTACAATTCCACCGGAGTTTTGAGTAAAAGGGATGTTTTTAAATAAATAATAACTAAATAAGAACGCGATCTGAACGAAAATAAAGTTTTAAGAAATAATAAATAATTATGTGAAATAATAAATCCTGTAGAGGAAATGCATGGAATAAAATGTCAGTGTATTTAATGAATGTTATAAAAGCAAGCGTAATAATAATAATTATATTAAGGTAAAGAAATCTAAATAAAGATTAAATTGAATGATATAATAATATAGAGCGTTGAAGCCTTAACAAATGTATAAGACATGATGTGAATGCATGTTCTTAAAAATGGAGCGATTTATTGTCAACGGAAAAGATTAATATAAGAATTGGGATATGTATCAATTGTTACTATGAAATTTATCAGTTCTTTGGAAGACATTCGGCCGTAAAGTAATGTGTAGCGTAATGGAACGCAATTAAATAAAAAGTCACGCTAGGAACGCGTAAAAGTTAAAGTACTTGGTAAGTTACTTATGGAGGGTAGTTGATTGCAGTGAATTGAGATATGTTGTAAGTCCTCTAAATTGTGACGTGGATCACGAGGCCATGTGTGTATTATTTAAAAGGGAGCTAATGTATGGTATTATTGAGCGTATGTCATGTAGGCCACGGCCGACTTTAAATCGCGTCTTGTATAAGTCCTCCAAATGTGGAGATGGTTCCCGAGGCATGTTAAGAGATTCGAACATAGAATCCTCTTGTTGTTAAAGCCCCTAATTATTCGTCGTAGAATGTGTATTATTCTTCCCAATCAATGATGACCCTCTCATAATTAATAAATGCCAAGGTTACGAAAGTGGTTTATGAGCCAAAGAATATTGTTGAATGAAAATAAGTGAAGTAAAAGCCAGGTCTCTCCACAGAACTGAGAATAATGTGAAGGTTTGTTTTAAAGCATTGAAGAGAGCTGCCACCGTAGGTTAGGCAGAGAGCCGCTTTCCTTGCCATAAATCACGCTCGAGTATAATGGCCTGACCCTCATAGAGCGAGGGTGGGTAAAAACCGTCTTGTAAGAAATGTTAAATACACCGTGAGTGTTTAAAGTTGTTAATGACCCGGGCGTTGAACCGAGGTCCTTGTAGATTGATATTATCGCTTGCCAGTTCAGATCGTAGTTTTCTTATGTGATAATGGTCTAATAAGACAAATGAATTAAATAAAATCCCTATTGTAATATTGTATGGAAAATAAGGAATCCACGAGTTTTGTGAAGATAACTAGGTTTCGGGAGTGATCATAGTTTTTGACTTTGTCAAGTAATCTTTATAACTCTGGAGTACACAAATAAGTTTCCCGATCACCGTAGTGAATTTGCAAACTTGAGAGAGATAGTAAATCCTGAGAATATGTGAAATGCCCAAATATTGAAGTGAATAATTAACATGTAATTTTAAATGTAATTATATATTTGTTTTGATGATAAGAAAAGATAAAATAAATTCTTGAGGTGTACAAAGTATGACACCATTATTATGGAAAAGTATCGAGCCAAAGGAGCTCGTAGTTACATGGAACTTTAAGATAAGTACTTTATGGAAGTGAAAATAATCGTGAATTGTTGGTTTTAAAGAAAACCATGTGTTTTAATCTAATATTTGTTTTATTTTTATGCTATTCCTTGTTCACTTTGGACAAGTAGAATGATATTGGTCAGTAGTTTATTTGTTTTATTGTTTGTAGCGCCATAATTTTGATTAATTAAATATGTAAAAATAGGAGTTGATTTTGTTGTTATTTTTGCAAGTGTATCCTCTATTTAATCCAAAATATGTAAGTCACAGAGTGGGAGAACTTACCGCAGCCCCGAAAAATCCCGAATTGAGCAATGCTGGCATACTGTGATTTGCATATTTCTTGCTGAAGGGCACAGGGGGGTGAATAGACGTACTGTGCTTGGATTAATGATTCATGTAAAAGTAAAGTAATGATAGGAGTAGCTACAACGTATAATGTTAACTGACCGCATGGGTCCCTAGAAACTCACACCAAGCAGCCCTGGATTATAAACAACCCCCTACCACCTTAATTTCATGGCGCCCAGTACGCAGGGCTGAGTTTTCCTAGGGAAAACCCGAGTTTTCTCGAAAAATCAAAATTTTCATTTTCTTTGAAAAAAATGGTTTTTCGAAATTTTGAATTTTAAATACTTCCATAAAGGTCTTTGAGTTTGAAGAAGAGTATCAAAAGGGTACGGTGTAGTAAACACCCGTACCAAAGTAAATTTTTAAAGAAATTGGGACACAATGGTTCAGATTACTATCTCTCAAGCATGTATTAGCGATGTGGCACGGGTAGCCCACTATATTCTAATAAGATGGCATTGAGTGAGGAGATGCAACGGCTCTTGGAGGCCATAAACAGTAAGTTGGATAGCCAACAGAGTGAAAATAACCAAAGGTTAGGATCTATAAATGAGAGTTTGGGGTCACTAAAAACAAATAGTGATAACCTAGGAACTAAATTAGAAGCTATCGAAGTTAAAAGTGATAACATGGGGACTAAATTAGAAGCTATCGAGGCCGACGGTATACAAATGAATAAAGAACTGAAGGCTGAGATAGAAAAGATAAAAACAGAAAATGGGGATAACATTAAACAACAGTTGGAAGTGATAAAAAATGAGACGTTAGAGTCTATGACAGCCGACAGTAAAGCAAATAACAAAGCACTGAAGGCTGAAATAGAAGAGACCATAAATACTAAATTTCAAAGTTTTGACGAGGGGTTGGAGACTAAGTTAAATGAGTCAAAAAGGGAATGCCGAGAAAATTTTAAAATGTTAGAGGATAATTTTGGTACTATAGAAACTAAATTAAATAGCATGGAAAAAGAATGTAAAGAAAATGTAGAGGAATGTGAAAAGAAACTTGTAACCCAGATCCAAGGTGTGCAGAAAAAATTAGAAGCTCAGATAAAATCTAACAGCGATATCTGTAAAACCTCCCGGGATGAGATAAAACAAAGTGTGAATGAGCTAGGAACCCGATTTGGAAAGGTTGAGGAGAAAGTAGGGACCCTCGAGAATAAAATCGGTGTAGTTCAGACCGATGTAACTGAGATGAAAAATCAAAATCAAAAGGATGCGTGGGATATGAAAAGTCAATTTGAGCTGTTTACCGGGCAGGTAGATGATAACTTAAAGAAGTATGAGGGTGAAATAAATCGAAGATTCGGTATATACGAGGGGCATCTCCAGAGTGAAAGAAAACAACGAGAGGACGAAAATAAGGAAAGTTCCCATAAGATAGATGAAATAGGTCAAGGTAGTAATGATGTTCAGGAAACCATCGGAACATTAAAGGTCCAAGTAGGGAAAACTCATACTGAAGTAAATCAGGTCCAAGATGAAATGATGAGATTATTTAAGAGCCAAGGGAAAACTGAAGAAAGGCTTGACGGAATTAAAATAGATATGGTCAAAGGACAAAGAGAAATGGAGAAAAAGATAAAGGAAATACGAGAAGACCTATATACCAGAGGTGACGTTAAACCAGAAATTATAACAGAACAGGTCATGGTCATCAAGAAAGAGGTAGAAGAACACTTAAATGAAATCAGGAATAGCTTCAGGAACGACAAAAACCAACTCAAACAAGAACTGGAAACCAGTAAGAAAAATCAGGAAAGAATTCAAAATGAATTAGGATCCCGGTTGGAGAGGACTGAACATAAGAACAGTCAAATGGAAATCCAACTCATGGCTAATGAAGAAAGTGCCCGAAGGGAAAGGAAGTTAGAATTTGAGAATCAGGAGGAGTTTCCAAAGACAGGATGGGTAGATTCCCGTGAACAAGGCACAGATACCGATAGGGACTTAGGAGGGGAGAGCCCTTATAAGAACCCAGGATATCCGATGGCGATGTCAACCCCATACATGAACCAGACAAATGGTCAGATAATAAACATTATCAAATTGAATGAGGACAGACCGGTAAAGTTTACGGGTAATAACATGTCAATTACTCCAAAATACTGGCTAAAGGAAGTCGCAGAGTACTTAAACGAAATGAAGGTTCCTCAGGATCGGAGACTGAGAGCTATTGAGAAGCTGTTGGCAGGTGATTGTCTCACCTGGTTCAGAAGTTTTAGGTACACCTTTGATACGGTGGAAGGCTTTAGAGAAGCCTTTTTAAAACGATATTGGGCAGCAGACGTCCAGGAGAATTTGAGGCTAGATCTGTACTCTAGGAAGTACAGCACAAATGCACCAACTAAGTACTCGGAATTTTTTACCGCTCAGCTGTGTAAATTCCGCGAACTTGACATTGCTCCAGCTGAGAACGACCTGTGTGCCGCCATTGCAAGACAACTTCAATATGAGATTCAGAGGCTGTTAATCTCATCCAAAGCCAGAAGTGCTGTGGAAGTGGAGAGCGTACTACGTCAATTAGACATGACGACGTCACACGTAACTCCTAGGCACCAAAGGCAGACTGAACAGGTACACATGGCCAGCAGTCAGGAAACCAGCGAAAAACCATCGACCAGGAATCAGTCCACCAGCACTGATACTCAAGGACTAGGTCGAGAGTATGGGCATCAAGAGCCTAGAGGAATACAGCCATACCACAGAGGAGGATATCGAGGAAGAAATCCTAGGAATACGGGTTATAGGCAACAAGAGAGCCGACCCTATAACAATAACCATCAGAGGCAAGAAAACAGAAAGAAATGGGAGAATTATCCCAGAAGGAACGTAAGGCCAGAGGATAGGGATGATGAATATCGGGCCGAAATAGAGGAAAGATATCAGGAAAGTCTTCGTTACATGAACGAACGACCAGATGAACCTGAAAGACAAAAAGTCCGTTGGAGTGAGGCAATCAAGAACCGGAAATCACCCGACCGACTAGATGGAGCTCAAAGCTTGGAACTACAAGCACAGTTAAAGAATGAGGGGAAAGGAAGCCCTCAGGATAAAAATAACTCCAAATTTAAATCGTCAAAAGTGGAAACATACCAGGAGCTGGGAGGAGGTAGAAATTGTGAATTGGATAGCAAGACCAGATGAGCTAATTAATGAGGATGTGGAAGGAATCCCACCTATCAAAAGAGAATTACCCATAATTATGCTAAGGATAGAAGGATTATTGGTCAGGGCATTGATTGATACCGGATCAACAATAAGTTTAATTACGCAAACCTTTCTGAATGAATTGGGAACGAGAGGCCGCGTATTAAAAATCCCCACATCAAGTTTAAAGATTAAGGGAATTATCCCTGAAAAATCTTTAACATGCAAATTTCAGGTATACATTGATCTGATCATGGGTAACACTGAAATTTCGCAATGCTTTTTGCTGGTAAATCAATTACCATATAATGTCATATTAGGTATTGATTTTATCCGTGAGAACAAGGTCATCATAGACCTAGCGCAAAACTGCATTAGAATCCAAAGAGAGGATGTGGATGAACAAAACATTAACCTACAGGAACAGGAGGCGAAAATAGGAGAACAGGTATGGCATGTGGAGGAAGTAACTGAAGAAGGTTATAAGGACATAGAAAGGATATTTGAAGTCCTCAACATAGAACTCGAAGATAATTTGGAAACTGAGTTCGAGACCAACCTGTCAGGAAAAGTAGAGGAAGCTAAAGTTAACATCGAAAACAAGGAACAATTAAAGAAATTATTATTGAATTATAGGGACGTATTTGATTCCAAGCCAGGGAAGATTGAAAATTTTAAATACGCGTTCCAAGTCAATGATTGGGCACCGTTCAGACAAAAACCATACCCGGTTGCGGAAAAACATTACCCACAAACTAAGAAAACACTGCAGGAGATGATGAATGCAGGTGTTATAGAAAAGATGGCTACGCCATATGTTAGTCCATTAGTGATCGTGAGTAAACCGGATGGCTCAGTGAGGGTGTGTCTAGATGCCAGAAATTTAAATGCAAAAATCATACCAGAAAATGATTCGGCACCACCCATAAAAGAAATACTGAGGAAGTTCAAAGGCAAGAAGATTTTCACAAATATTGACATGACTTCTTCGTATCACCATCTCGAACTGGAAGAGAAAACCAGCTTGTTGACTGGATTTCAGTTCGACCAACAAACCTATTGTTTTAGGAGATGTCCGTTTGGATTGAAGACCGCGGGATCTGCCTTAATAAGAGCGCTTGATCGAAACCTGTCAGAGGAAGTGAAAGAGTGCACTATCCGTTATGTGGATGATATTTTGCTTACCTCGGAAAATATTGAGGAACATTTAGAAAAGTTGAAGAAATTATTGGAAGACTTAAGAAGGGCAAATTTTAAAATCAATTTAAAGAAGTCAAATTTTTGTCAAAGACAAGTAACATTTTTAGGGCATGTGATTGATAAGGATGGTGTTAAACCAAATCCATGCAAATTGGAATCGATAAGGGATTTTCCAAGGCCTTTGAAGGTGAAGAACGTTCGCCAGTTTTTGGGATTGATTGGGTTCTTCTCAGGACATTGTCCATCATACACAAAAACTGTTGCACCACTACAGGACCTTCTGAAGAAGGGGGGGCAAGTGGAAATGGACGGAGGAAACAGAAAAAGCATTCGTGGAGGCCAAGGAAATGCTCTTAAACTATGTGAAGCTAGGATATCCTGATTTTAATCAGAAATTTATAATTCAAACAGATGCATCCCAGATTGGAATAGGGGCAATGCTATATCAGGAAAACCCGGATAACCCTGATAAGAGAAATTATCTAGCTTTCACAAGTCGGAGACTGAAACCACACGAGAAAAATTATACGATCAGCGAAATCGAGTTGTTAGCGATATTGCACGCGCTGCAATATTGGCGAAAGATCGTATATGGGTTTCAAGTCATTCTAAGAACGGATCATAAAGCCTTAACCTTTTTGATGAAGACTGATCTATCCAGTCAAAGGTTGATGCGTTGGGCTTTATATATTCAACAGTTTGATGTAAAGATAGAATACTGCCCAGGAAAAGAAAATATAGTTCCAGACTATTTAAGTAGACAGCCAGAGTCCACAGAAGAGGAAGTAATGGCTATTGATTTGGAAGACAGGGATCAGCGTACTCTAAATGAGTTAAGGAGCATTAGTCAACGGCAACGTGAGGATCCATGGATGAACATGCTCATATCCTTCCTTGAGGGAAGTTTGATAATGGGAACACCAGCGTACACAGAAGCTAATAAGATAGCTCAAGATTAAACATTTTATAATGGATTATTATATAAGTTTGTGGACTCTGACCATACACGATTAAGGATTGCTGTACCTGCAATTTTGCAGAGGAAAATAGTATGGTTAGCCCATAGATCGTTCGGACCTATGGGAGTCGACAAAACAGTCTCAATGCCGAAAGAAGCATTTGTATGGCCGAGACTGAGAGAAACTGTAAGGGACACGCTAAAGACATGTGATCTATGTCAAAGGATCAAACCAAATGCATTTCTGATGAGACAAAAGCCTATACCATTGTTGCCCGAAAGGCCAGGTCAAATCATATCTATTGATAACTTCGGACCTTTGCCCAAGGCAAGAAGAGGAAATCGACACATAATGGTGGCTATGGATGTCTTCACTAAAATGGTTGTCCTTGCTCCCATACAGAAGACTAGTACCAAACAGGTGTTAAAACGACTCAAAGAAAAAGTGATACCGATTCTTGGAAAACCTGAGAACTTGTTGTCGGATCACGGTAGTTGTTTCACCAGTGTAGAGTTCAGACAAGAATTAGAAAGACTTGGAATACGTCAGATTTTGTCAAGTATTCGCCATCCTGAGGCAAATCCTGTAGAAAGAGTGATGAGGGAGACGGCCAAGTATTGTAGAATATACTGTGCCGAAGAAAATTGGAAGTGGATAGATATCTAGGATATTATCGAATTTTGTATAAACAACACAATCCATGAATCTACGGGAGAGATACCAATAACGTTACATCGGAATGAGCAACCAGAGAGACCTTGGAGTCTGGTAATTCCTAGGCCAGCCGACGCTCAGCCTGGAAGAGATGTACGTATAAGAAGAGCCTTTGAGCATCTAAAAGCTCAAGCCGACAGGAGACACAGAAGAAATAGGCACAAGAGGTATCATCGGCCACTATTAGCAGGGGAAATGGTGTTAGTAAAAAGACCCGCCATTTCGGATCCAGGGAACCGCGTGTACAAAAAGTTCCAGAAAATGTACCACGGACCGTATCAAATAATAAGGGATTTGAGAAATAATGCCTATAGAATTCGGCACTGTGAAACGAATCATGAAGTGACCATGAATTCAGCAAATTTAAAAGTGTATTACCCTCCCGAAGACTTTGACGAAGCCAATGAACAAGCCCTGGTTATGGAACAATTTAGAGATGAAGAATCCACTTTTGATAGGAACGAGAATGAGATAGAAAAAGGAAACAGAGCTCAAACATTCGAGTGCGAATGCGATTGGAGAAATTATATTGGGAAATAAAAGAAATAATTGATTTTATTGAAGAAGAAAATTTCAATTTAAGGAAGGAGAATGATGAAATAAAGGAACGGGTAGGGATAGACCACACCCGTAAAGAAGAATGAGGTTTTGGAAACCTGAAGTCCAGACAAATAAAAAGGAGAAAGAAAGGGTAGGGACAGAGCGTACCCAACCGACACAATTACCGGATATGACTTAAAAAGATGAAAGAAATCAAATTATCGTGGGATTTTTAAGGAAGAAAAATCAGAAGGTACTGCCCCCGTAATTGAATTATATAGAGACCACGGTGGCTATATTTGAAATTATAAGGAGAGTTATGGTTGTCATAGTTATGACGTGGGTAGTCATGACGTAAGCACGGATGACGTAAATGTTATGCCAGCAGGCTACTTGAGCTGAGATTCTCAGTGACGTCAGCATTTAGTCGAGAATGTTCCAAGATGTACGACGCAGTCGCAGGAAACGAGGAATTCTGCTGAGGAGGAAACTATGCTATTGGAGGAGAGGCTTGAACCAATCAACGATAGTTTAAAGGAAGACGGAGATTGCTGAAACTATGGTATTTTTATTACTTTTGGAATGCAGAATTGTGGAAATCCATTTGCAGTAAAAGCATTGATTTGGAATTTTGGTGAAATTTATTTTCAGTTTTTGAATTTTGAAAATCCGTCATGTATTAACGAAGTTGGAACTTTTAGCGATGACGCAGTATCACGCTTTGGAAGGGATGGAAACGCCCCTCGAGAAGTTAATAAAAGGGCTTGCGCAGAAGAGAGGAGCCTCTTTTCGTTCTCTGATTATTCTGAGATCTCATTCTCAGATCATCGAAGTCTATTGTGAAAGTTCTTTTCTTATACATTCATTATAGTGAGACGTCGAAGTGAACAGCAGTGAAAAGAATCGTCTTTATAACGCGTGGCGAGGCCACTATATTAACGAGATCCAAGTCAAACTAGGTGAAGTTGAAACGGACCTTAGAAAGCTTCTACAAGTTTAGCTTCGAACAGTTAGCGGTCACCGATAAGCTAATTGTATTGTGCAGTGCTAAATGCAGTTATAGAGAAAAGCTGAACAATTTCGACCGATTAGTTTAAAACATATTAGCAGTTTTATACGACTAACAAAAGTGATTATCTCGCCACAAGAGAAGCACTTTTGTATAGCCAGAATCAACGCAATGGCTGACGCTGCGAGTGGAATAGAAAGACTTCAGATTGCTTGGTTACACAACGCTACAGTATAATGGAGCAATTTAATACGGCAGTTTGTTCTTCTAATACTACAACCGAAGAGCAGATGGAAGGCTAAAGGGCTTATTGCAATTGGGACATACTTCAACGGAGTAAGATAGCGACATGGAACTTCGCTAATTGCTATTCCACACAAGCGAACATGCGGTGAATACCATCTACACCCATGTTTCGTAATTAAAGGCTGAATACCATCAAACAGCCATAGAAACAATTTCATACTCTGAATATGAATAATTTCTTCGGAAATTTCTACAAAACTTCATGGCGATTGTCTACTGGAACTTCAGGGAATTTTTCAAGAGAGGTCAGGGGTGTCCCGACTCACAAAGAAGATTATTGCCGGAAGGATGTCTATTCGTCTTCGAGGAGCAGAGCGATTTCCGGAGAAGGAAGCAGTTCGATTCTCCGAGGGTGCTATTTCCTATTTCGAGGATGGAGCTCAGCTTTAACGTGGTGAAATGGATCCATCAGCAGTCTTCTTTGGGGAATTTTCCTCTGGAACGTCAATCGGCAGATAAGGTAGTCGTGAACGTTTATTGTATTTGAGTTTACTAATGATGTTTGAGCAACCATTTTTCCCATATTTTTATCCTCATGTTTTTTGCCCTATTTTCTTGTTGAGATTCTTATTCTCAGTACACCTTGATGAGTTATGCTTTTTTCGACGATTTATTAAGACATTGTTATGTCATGGGCATAGTTAATGATTTTGAATCAGTTGAGACTGATATTTGGATTTTTCAGTAATTAATATTTTTGTAGTCACGATTTGACTGTAAGTTAATGATTTTTATGGCAGATTTAAATTCAAACAGCGTGTCATTTTATTAAAGTAATTCTACCCCAGTTTAATTACTTTGACCAATTTTCTGTCATCATCAAGAAGGAAGAACATTTAAATGATTTTAGAGCGTTAAAATCTCTTACGTTGTCGACGATCTTGGAAATACTAGTCGTTAATTGAATTGATTGCAACACAGACATTTATCGTCAGTTATGAATGAACATTGCATCATAGACACTTTTGTGAAAGAGTAACTTTAATAATGAATTATTGAATGCATTAAAGTCAAGTACTTTTGTTAGGAGTTTTTTCTCAATTAGAGAATTATATAACGATGTTTGCATTCCCCAGTCTAATTGGATTCTATTCGACTACTTTGCATTTTAGTCGCACTTTTTTTGATGATAGTATTTTTATACTACATTTCTTTTAAGATGTTAATCTTAAATTTTGATAGACCAGACAGGCGTATATAAGCGTATTCACTATTAAATTTGTTTGTGATTGGCAAGTTTTGACTTCATTTCGGTTCATGAATGAAATCCACGAAGGTTAAATAGAAAAACAGTTTTGAAACAATTAATGATTATTAGAATTTTTAAGTGGAACTATGAATGTATAATCGCTAGTGCAGCGCGTGTTGAAAGTCGCTGAGATATAATGCCCTTGAATATGAAGGAAGTTCCCACAGGAATTAATGTTAAAGAATTATTTGTGGAAGTTTTGTAAGTTATGTGGAAGTTTTTAATGCCATATAGATTAATATATGATGATTTTGGGCATATTTTTAATGCAGTTTATGCATTAACTTGTTAGCGAAGGATTTTCCGCTGGAGTAAGATTGACATAGTTCGTTGAAAATTAATCAAGTGATTTACTGTTATAATTAACACGAGTTTTGAAAGAATTTGAGATAAGATTTTGAATGAAGATCACCGTCACAAATCATTATTAAAACCTTTATTAAACCAGATTGTGACATTAACATGTATAACTAACCTTCCTTGGTCGATTATATTAAACACGATTATGAAAATTACCAACCGAATGAACATGTGGTTAATGTATTTCTTAAATTAATAATTTAAACAATTTAAATGTTAATATTGTAAATAATTGCTGTAAATATTTTTGAAATTAATGTGAAACGAGAGTGATGTTAAAGGCGTGCTTATAATATTTTTATTGTCTTTGACAAATATTATAAACAATTTCTAATTGTTATAAATAATTTATGTGATTTTGTTATAAACATTTAAGAGCTAATTAAACATTTGGATTGAAGTTAACAAGTTTAAGAAATTAACATAATGATCCAATAGGATGTGAGCAAAGTACTTGAAAGATTTGCGTAAATATAATGTGAGGTGTCTTGTAGACATTTAAAAGTTTGAGAGAACAAGCTGTATTCTTACGTAACATAGCATGTGAGAAGGGAGTGCATTTGACCAGTATGCAACAGGCTGGAGGGTAGCCCGCAGCTGTGCCAACATCTGGTTCACAGAGAGTGAGGTCGTCCACACTCTGGCCTTGCGACTATAAATACCATTCTCATGTTTATTAAAAGGAAACCAAATGCTCTATATATGTCACACCCTGGCGTCCTTTTCCAATCCAATAGTGTTATGAATATTACGTTATTTGGAGCTCTTGGGAGATAAAATGTTTTATATCATGTTGTATGATAATTTTTGCAAGTCCTACTGGAGGACGTAGTCAGATTGACTTGGGCTACTGATAGCCACGTTGTTTTTGTTGTGTTAGTAAAATCATACCCTTTATTTGAAATAAAGCTTTTGTACAGTTCAAAGTTCTCGTCTTCGTTCTGGTTCATTTTTAAATGTCATGGTGGAGGTTATTGTGTGAACAGACTTTAGTGATCCTGTTGTCAACTCAAACCCCGAGATAATTAAGAGGTAAGTAACGGTAAGTATGAACCCCCGTCTATTTTGGTGTGTTCCACAATGATTTCCTGTGAACTTCTGTGCTCTTATCTCGATAGTATCTGTCAGTGCCATTTTCATTGATGTAACTGTGCCGGTGCGATTGATAATTGGCAATCCGATTGAGGGGGCGGATATCTGACAGCCTACTATCCAGGTAAACGGGGACAGTACGGATAACGTTATGATGGCTTCGACAGTTAAAAAGGAAAAATAAGATTTTTTTTTGGATTATTAAAATAAATTTCCTCAAAATTTTTTGGAAATTTATTTACCTAAGGAGGGGAGAGATGAACCCATGTACCATGGCCTCAAAGGGAGTCGAATCCATGTATTTTGAGAAAAGAATGAAAGAATCATACAGTCTCTAAGGGAACGGAGAGAGATTTCATGCCAGGATTATAGCCTAACATTGTGCAAGCGCTAGGGCCAGGTGTTCCTTAGATGAGCTCATGCCTCTTGACATTTATAAGGAGCCAGTCATGGATATTATTAGAACGAGTGGAAAGTTTGGACTGTAAGACGAAGAAGCTTGACTCGGAAATTGCTCTTACGTTGCAGGAAAATGGCAACCCCGCTGCTGAGTCTGAACAGGAATAATTAAATTTAACCCGTTTACGAGTATACAAATAAGTAAACAGATACAGTACGGTGAATCATTTTGGATTAGAGATTTTTGTGTAAAGAAAAACCTCGTAAAAATTGCACAGGAGAAAACTGCAAACGCAAGTATACGTCATTGGGGATTCACCGGGACCCAAGGAGTGGGAGAATTAAAAATGAACAGCACCACCCACACAGTTGAGGACTAGAAATTAATTAATATCTCGGAAATGCACGATCGATTTCCATGCACAGGAAGATTATTTTACGTTTGGAAGACGAGCTTTCTGGAGATATGATTTTTATAATTGTGCGACAATTAGTTAAAGAGTTGGTCGCGAAAAGGACTAGGATTTTATCTTTTTGTGACTGAAAGGTATAAAACTCCTGGCCTCACCAAGCCAATCATGCAGTCTACGAGCATTCCGTGAGCGGAAGTGCTGCACCACCTCGTATAGGCAGTATTCAAGAGCCCGTGAGGGGAACGTAACGCTGTATCAGACATCGAAGGCAGCTAACCAGTACTCCTTGAGGGGAGAAACGCTGTATTACACCGCAGAATTAATATCCGATAGCCACGGGCATCGAAGTATCAGTAACTTGCGTGCCTCCGGAAGGAGTTGCAAAGAAGAAATATTAAAGTATCGCCGTGTTGAAAAATTAGGAAAATCCTAGTTACAGGATTTAGGTCCGACAGGGCAAAAGTTACCGTAAAAGTTCCAAAAATACAGTCAAAGCAGGCTGCGAACTTAGGATTCAGGCGATAGGTCTTTCAGTAAACGACCAAAAGTATCATAACGTACGGAAGTACCGGAACAGCGAGATAAACAGTTTATAAATTTTAAAGAACCCGAACAGGGAAAAACAGAGTAAGGTTGGCAACGTATTTCAGAAAATTAGAAGTGCGAGAACCAAATAAACAAAGAAGAACGGGAACTATAGACATTGTTTTCAAGAAAGCAGACGAACTATTCTAAAGCACTAAGACTAGAGAAGTATTAGTGGCTAAAAAATCCATAGGTCACCGATAGGTTATCGAGGGGACCTCGATCAGTACAGACTTTCGCAAGGATCGATAAATCAGATCTAAAAGGGGAGCCGTTCAAGCTAGAGAAATAGCCGATCATCAGGATCAGGATTTGAAGAATTGTTAATCCAGGGAAGTAGTGGATTATTCGAGACTTTCGTATTCTGCAGGATAGGAAGCCGACATTAAATAAATTTCACCCTTGGAGACGGGAGATTAAGAGGTCACGTGTGATAGGCTAAAAGGACGGCCTAGTGATCAAAAGTTGTGAAGTGTAAATATATCAAGAGTGTGTGTTAAAGTAATATATTTTTTAGTGTTTTATTGTGTGTTCAAAACGGATACACCAGTGTATTAAAAATGTTGTCAGTGTTAAATATAGTGAATATATGTCAAGAAATTTCTGTACATGAGATGAGTTTGTACAATATGGAGTAGGTCAAGAAGGTGGGCCAAAATGTCACTTCAAACGAGAATAAAGGTCAGAAAACGACCTTAGACATGTGAGTAAAGATTTTCATTATATTTTGGTGTCGGGAAAAATTTTGGTGTACAATTCCACCGGAGTTTTGAGTAAAAGGGATGTTTTTAAATAAATAATAACTAAATAAGAACGCGATCTGAACGAAAATAAAGTTTTAAGAAATAATAAATAATTATGTGAAATAATAAATCCTGTAGAGGAAATGCATGGAATAAAATGTCAGTGTATTTAATGAATGTTATAAAAGCAAGCGTAATAATAATAATTATATTAAGGTAAAGAAATCTAAATAAAGATTAAATTGAATGATATAATAATATAGAGCGTTGAAGCCTTAACAAATGTATAAGACATGATGTGAATGCATGTTCTTAAAAATGGAGCGATGTATTGTCAACGGAAAAGATTAATATAAGAATTGGGATATGTATCAATTGTTACTATGAAATTTATCAGTTCTTTGGAAGACATTCGGCCGTAAAGTAATGTGTAGCGTAATGGAACGCAATTAAATAAAAAGTCACGCTAGGAACGCGTAAAAGTTAAAGTACTTGGTAAGTTACTTATGGAGGGTAGTTAATTGCAGTGAATTGAGATATGTTGTAAGTCCTCTAAATTGTGACGTGGATCACGAGGCCATGTGTGTATTATTTAAAAGGGAGCTAATGTATGGTATTATTGAGCGTATGTCATGTAGGCCACGGCCGACTTTAAATCGCGTCTTGTATAAGTCCTCCAAATGTGGAAATGGTTCCCGAGGCATGTTAAGAGATTCGAACATAGAATCCTCTTGTTGTTAAAGCCCCTAATTATTCGTCGTAGAATGTGTATTATTCTTCCCAATCAATGAGGATCCTCTCATAATTAATAAATGCCAAGGTTACGAAAGTGGTTTATGAGCCAAAGAATATTGTTGAATGAAAATAAGTGAAGTAAAAGCCAGGTCTCTCCACAGAACTGAGAATAATGTGAAGGTTTGTTTTAAAGCATTGAAGAGAGCTGCCACCGTAGGTTAGGCAGAGAGCCGCTTTCCTTGCCATAAATCACGCTCGAGTATAATGGCCTGACCCTCATAGAGCGAGGGTGGGTAAAAACCGTCTTGTAAGAAATGTTAAATACACCGTGAGTGTTTAAAGTTGTTAATGACCCGGGCGTTGAACCGAGGTCCTTGTAGATTGATATTATCGCTTGCCAGTTCAGATCGTAGTTTTCTTATGTGATAATGGTCTAATAAGACAAATGAATTAAATAAAATCCCTATTGTAATATTGTATGGAAAATAAGGAATCCACGAGTTTTGTGAAGATAACTAGGTTTCGGGAGTGATCATAGTTTTTGACTTTGTCAAGTAATCTTTATAACTCTGGAGTACACAAATAAGTTTCCCGATCACCGTAGTGAATTTGCAAACTTGAGAGAGATAGTAAATCCTGAGAATATGTGAAATGCCCAAATATTGAAGTGAATAATTAACATGTAATTTTAAATGTAATTATATATTTGTTTTGATGATAAGAAAAGATAAAATAAATTCTTGAGGTGTACAAAGTATGACACCATTATTATGGAAAAGTATCGAGCCAAAGGAGCTCGTAGTTACATGGAACTTTAAGATAAGTACTTTATGGAAGTGAAAATAATCGTGAATTGTTGGTTTTAAAGAAAACCATGTGTTTTAATCTAATATTTGTTTTATTTTTATGCTATTCCTTGTTCACTTTGGACAAGTAGAATGATATTGGTCAGTAGTTTATTTGTTTTATTATTTGTAGCGCCATAATTTTGATTAATTAAATATGTAAAAATAGGAGTTGATTTTGTTGTTATTTTTGCAAGTGTATCCTCTATTTAATCCAAAATATGTAAGTCACAGAGTGGGAGAACTTACCGCAGCCCCGAAAAATCCCGAATTGAGCAATGCTGGCATACTGTGATTTGCATATTTCTTGCTGAAGGGCACAATATCTAGAAGGTATTAGACGGGACTTATACTGCTCTGCCCGAAAACAATATGAAACTAGAAACAAGTCGTTCCGTGAAGAATTAAATAGCCTATTTTCATGCATCCCACTAATATTAATTGCCTCTATCAACATACAAATTGTCAGTTTGATTGCTGTAATAGATTCGTAGATATTGAGAACCGTCTAAATATTTTGGATGGTCACCATGTTGGATTTTTATATTATAGGCCTTAGATGTATGTACTATTACATGAAGATTATTGTGTAGGTGTTTTATTCAAACTTCAATCGCATGATTAGGACACAAGAAATAAAAGCGGGATTTTAAAATTTCACTCAGCCGCGATCTTGTGGTTATGATAATAATTTAAATGAATTAGATGCCAGTCGATTAAAATTTGTATAAGTATATACCGTATCAAGTTTCACTGCGTTCGGATGATTAAAACGAAAGAAACGTCAATTTGAATATTTAAATTTCACGTCAACGCCATGTTGGATTTGTGCTCGCCAGGTTATTGAACGTCCCATAGGTGAACTTATCTTTATAGCCTCTATACACTTATAAAATTTCAGTTTGATTGCTGTAATAGATTAACAGATATTGAGAACCGTCTAAATATTTCGGATGGTCGCCATAGAGTTATGTACTACTAGCAGAAGTACCCATTCTTCGAACGGTCTTCGGTATTAATAACCAGATGTTATCAATTGAGCTACTGTTGCAATGTTTAGGGGTTTGGAACCTGTTTGTTGGCAAAGAAAAATTATTAGTTAAAATGTGCTCTCAAACTAAATTTACCTAACTTGTTCTTCCTGGCGTGAAAATAAAATTGAAAACTTCGTAGAAGAATCACAATACACGTCACATACGAACTGACCCTAACCGTTGTGTCAAGTGCCCAACTACAGGAAGACCCCTTTTATAAATTACTAGCTGAAGTACCCGTGCTTCACTGAGCGTCATAAATAAATTAAAATGTGGTAACAGTTAAAACAGGGGATAGGCGAGGTGCTGCACAGAGGGAGATTAAGGATGGAACATTTTGTTGGAGATACCTTTCGGATAGAAAATGTAATTTTAAACCTCGTATATGCCATCAAAAGTTTGTTATTTCTTAGCGTTCACTTTTTATTTGAAATGAAAATATGAAAGTTTGAAACCAAAGGGTGTAGTGACGTGACAAAATGGTCGCCATCTTTAAATAGTGCACAGTATTGAAATCCAAAGTAGCCAATATGTTAACCAGGTAAATCAGCTACTTCCATGTAAAGTTCATGCAAATCGGACCAGTGCTTCTTGCGTGATTGAAAAATACAGACACACACCATCTCATTTTTGGCCTCGCATCGCTCGCGTCATAGTCGTGTCATATTGTTATTCAATGAAATGCAGGTTTAACCCCGTTAACACCCCTTTAGAACCTGAATATCCAAAAATCCCTCCTTAGTAGACCTTTTCGACACACAACAAACATATCCCCTTCTTCTAACTTTAATAGTTTTGGTTGGTCGATGAGAGTGAACATCAAAATACCCTTCCTTAGTGGAAGTTTTTCTTCCAGAATTTCACCCCTCCCCATAGGCCCCTTAAATTGGATTTATGAAAAAACGGTCGAACACCTACTTATTTTAATTATTTAGTCTTTTTTTTCAGCTGATTGAAACTCGGAGAAAATCAAACTCCTCGCCTATGTCCTTTAAGAGATACACGCTCCGTTAGGAATCCTTCAACCCCCACTTTTCATCCCTTTCACCTCATAATATACACCACATCGAAAAACCATTAGACATGTGTCGGCATATATACTAATCATTAAAAATAAGCTAAGTATCACATCCCCAAATGAAACCACTCGTGAGATATTGTTATTCAATGAAATGCACGTTTACCCCCTTAACACCTCATTTGAACCTGAATATCCAAAACTATTTCCTTAGTGGACGTTTTCGACATACAACGAACATATCCCCAAAATTTCATTTTTCTTAATTCAATAATTTTGGCTGGGCGATGATGAGTGAGTGAGTCAGTCAGGACATTTTCTTTCATTTATTTTTGCGAATTTCACCCCTCCCCATGAACCCCTTCTATTGGATTGATGAAAAAAACTGTCGAACACCTATTTACTTATTTAAAGTTGTTCCCCCCCCCCCCCCGAGTTTGATGAGTGAGTAAGTGAGTCAATCAGTTAGGACACGTTCTTTCCTGTTTCTTTCCCCAGAATTTTTCACCCCTCCCCATGGGCCCCTTTAATTGGATTTATGAAGAAATGGTCGAACACCTATTTACTTATTTTTAAGATGCTTTTTCCGCTGAATTTCAAACTTATCGTCTATGTTGAATAAGAGATAACAGTACATGCTCCGTTATAAATCCTTCAACCCCTAATTTTCTCCCCTTTCACCTCATAATATACACCATATCGATAAACCCTTAGACATATGTCTGCTTATTTGGAATGATTAGTTCATATGCCGAATATCAGATCCCCAATTGAAACAAATCGTGAGATATTGTTATTCAATGAAATGCAAGTTTAAACCCCCTTAACACCCCTTCAGAACATGAATATCCAAAAATCCTTCCTTAGTGGACGCTTTCGACATACAATGAACATAACCCAAAAATGTCATGTTTCTAACTTCAATAATTTTGGCTGGCGATGATGAGTGAGTAAGTCAGGACATTTTCTTTTAATTATTTTTCAGAATTTCAACACTCTCATGAACCCCTTAAATTGGATTTATGAAAAAAAAACGGTCGAACACCTATTTACTTATTTTAGAGCTGTTCCTCCCCCCTGGGTTTGATGAGTGAGTGAGTTGGGACACTTTCTTTCCTGTTTTTCCCCCCAGAATTTCACCCCTCTCCAAGGGCCCCTTAAATTGGATTTATGAAAAAACGGTCGAACACCTATTTACTTATATTTTAAACTGGTTTTTCACGCCAAATTTCAAACTTCTTGCCTATGTCGTTTAAGAGATACACGCTCCGTTAAGAATCCCTCAATCCCCAATTTTCACCCCTTTAACCTCATAATATAAACTACATATCGATAAACCCTTAGACATATGTCTGATTATTTTAATGATTAGTTTATATACCGAATATCACATCCCCAAAGAAACAACTCATGAGATATCGTTATTCAATGAAACGCACGTTTACCGCCTTAACACCTCTTTAATCCCCGAAGAAACAAAAATCATTCCTTAGTTGACGTTTTCGACATACAGCGAACATATTGCCAAAATTTCATGTTTCTAACTTTAATAGTTTTCGCTGGGCGTGATGAGTGAGTGATTCAGACAGGACATTTTCTTTCAATTATTTTTACCAGAATTTCACCCCTCCCCATGGGCCCCTTAAATTGGATTGATGAAAAAACGCTTGAACACCTATTAACTTATTTTTTAAGCTGTCTTTTTCCCTGAGTTTGATGAGTGAATTAGTCAGTTAGGACACTTTCTCTCCTTTTTCCCCCCAGAATTTCACCCCACCCCATTGGCCCCTTAAATTAATTTATGAAAAAACGGTGGAACACTGATTTACTTATTTTTTAAGCTGATTTTTTCTCTGAGTTTCAAATTTCTCGCCTATGTCGTTTAAGAGATAGGCCTACACGCTTCGTTAGGAATCCTTCAACCCCCACTTTTCACCCCTTTCACCTCATAATAATACACCACATCGAAAAACCCTCAGACACATGTCTGCTTATTTTTAATGATTAGTTTATATGCCGAGTATCACATCCACAAATGAAACCACTCGTGAGATATTGTTATTCAATGAAATGCAGGTTTAACCCCCTTAAGATCCAATTTGAACCTCAATGTTCCAAAATCCTCCCTTAGTGTATGGTTTTGACATACAACGAACATATCCCATGCCATGCCATGTTTCCAACTTCAATATTTTTGGCTGGGCGATGAGTGAGTGATGACATTTTCTTTCAATATTTTTTTCTTCAGAATTTTACCCCTTCCGATGAACCCCTTAAATTTGATTTATCAAATAAACTGTCGAACACATATTTACTTCTTTTTAAGCAGGTTTTCCCCCTGAGTTTGAAGAGCGAGTGAGTCAATCGGTTAGGACACTTTCTTTCCAGTTTTTTTTTTCAGGATTTCACCCCTCCCCATGGGCCTCTTAAATTGGATTTATGAAAAAAACCGGTCAAACACCTATTTACTTATTTTTTATGATGATTTTTTTTCCGCTGAGTTTCAAACTCCTCGCCTATGTCGTTTAAGAGATACAGGCTCTGTTAGGAATATTTCAACCCCCACTTTTCACCCCTTTCACCTCATAATATACACCACATCGAAAAACCCTCAGAGACATGTCTGCTTATTTTTATTGATTAGTTTATATGCCGAGTATCACATCCCCCAATGAAACCAATCGGGATATAATGCTATTCAATGAAATGCAGGTCTACCCCCTTAACACCCTTTTAGAACCTGAATATCCAAAAATACTTTCTTAGTGGGCGTTTGCGGCCCTTGAGGAACCTGCATACCAAATTTCATTCCAATCCGTTGGGTGGTTTCTGAGATTTCGTGATGAATGTGTGAGTAAGTGAGTGAGTGGTATTTGTCAAATATCTAGTAGATAGTGTCAAGTCTTTGTTATGCTAAGCTCAGTTGACAGTGCTGTGTGAGCAGTTGAGTAACTAACGGGATTTCAAGTAAAGCTCCTCATTTTCTAAACCGGTAGTGCAGAGCGGAACTGGCATCCAGTCGGCCGTGTCTCGACTTGAGCTATGTTGCCATGGAAACTATCTGCCTTGCCATTCCTTCATGAGTATATTTTATGAATTTATTAGCCTTTGCTCGAGTGCAAATGGGCCGAAATCAGAAGAATGAGAAAGACTATCGAAAATTCATGTAGGCAGCGGTTCCTTCTGGGTCCTAAACTATGTGTACGCAAAATTTGGTTGAGATTGGTGGAACGGTGTAGATTTGTATACGGAACCAACCCACCCACATACATACATACAGACTTTCACTTTTATATATAAGATAAAGGCTTGTGGTGCATGAAAATTCAGTGTTTTTAGCCTCCAATGGCCCAAATTCCTAAAATCAGCAAAAAACAGTCTACTATTTCTATTGAGGAATTTTTGAAAATAATGTTGATGTTTTGAGATATAATAGACCTTCTGTACGACATATCGCACGTGTAAGTCGTGTGAAAAAAATCTAGGGTACTCCATTTGCAACCTTTCACAGAAATGTAATAAATTTAGTGTCATTACTTATTCCAGAAATAGATGGAAAGTTGGATGCCACCTCTTGAGATAATGTTGTCATGGTTAGTGGCTTGCATTCCTTCTTTAGTTTATTAAATGACATTAGTTTTCTGGGAATATCTAAGAAACTGTTGGGTTTAGAGCCTTAAAATATAGTTTTCGGGGACCCTTTACGGCTCTTGAGGGGCCCCGAGTTTTGTTTCTGACCCCAAGGGTTTGAAAATGAGCTTTGTCTCTTCGTTGTACGCCATAATAATGATAATAATTAAAAGAATAATACTACTACTAATAATAATAATATAACAAAATAGGGATAGGGATATAATAGATCTTCCGGACCATACCCGCACGTGTAAATCGCGTTAAAAAATTCTAGATTACCCCTTGACCCCTTAAGCGCATTATATATATTGATGAATATTTCAGCTTAATTTGAATCCGTTATAACCTTATTGCCGTTTGCAGACCTTCACAGTAATGTAATAAATGGAATTGTATTGCGTCTTACAGAAATAGATGGACCTCTGAGATTCTGTTGCCATTGTTACCGGCATGCATTCCTTCATTAATTTATTAAATGAAATTAGTTTTATGGGAATATCTCAAAAACTGTTGGTTTTAGGGCCTTAAAATGTGGTTTTCGGGGTGCTTTTAGGGCCCCCGAGTTTCGTTTCTCACATTGAGGGGCTGAAAATGAGCTTTGTCTCACGCTTATTTCAGCATGTATTTTAAGGGGGTAGACCCCCTGTTATGAGAGGTACGGAGAAGAGTTACATCTATGATTAGTGTCGTGCCTCTGATGGATATCTGTATCAAATTTTACGTTAATCCACTCAGCCGTTCTCGAGTTATAAGGACACAAAAAATTGTCCACAGACAGACAAAAATATATTTTTGCGTGCATCCGTCACAAAACAGTCTGAAACGGGCAAATATGTCAAATTTTTGTAGAAAAGCCGAAAAATCAGACAAACATTCATTTTTATATAATAGAGAAGGGATATAATAGAACTTCCGTACCACACCCGCACGTGTCAATCGCGTGAAAAAATTCTAGAGTACCCCTTGACCCCTTAGGCGCATTGTATTTATTAATGAATATTTCAGCTTAATTTGGATCCATTATAACCTTATAGCCGTTTGCAAACCTTCACAGTAATGTAATAAATGGAATTGCATTGCGTCTTACAGAAACAGATGGATCCCTGAGATTCAGTTGCCATGGTTACCGCCATGCATTCTTTCATTAATTTACTAAGTGAAATTAGTTTTCTGGGAATATCTCAAAAACTGTTGGTTTTAGGGCCTTAAAATGAGGTTTTCGGGGGCCCTACCCCCGAGTTTCGTTTCTCAGATTGAGGGGCTGAAAATGAGCTTTGTTTCAATCTTCTACGCCTATTTCAGCATGTATTTTAAGGGGGTAGGGCCCCTTTTATGAGAGGTACGGAGAAGAGTTACATCAATGATTAGTGTGGTGCCTCTGATGGATATCTGTATCAAATTTTACGTTGATCCACCCAGCCATTCTCAAGTTATAGGGACTCGTAGAAGTTGTCCACAGACACACAGATAGACAGACAGACAGACAGATAGACAGACAGACGAACATTTTATTTTTGCGCGCATCCGTCATAAAACAGCCTGAAACGCGCAAATATCGCAAATTTCCGTGGAAATTCAGAAAAAACAGACAAACTTTAATTTTTAGCCTATTTTCAATTTTGAAAAAAATAGGCTTATGAGATCACCTTTTGTCCGTGTGTGTGTGCGTGTGTGTGTGTGTGTGTGTGTGTGTGTGTGTGTGATTCGTGTGTGTGTCCCCCCTAATAAAATCTAAACGGCTGGAGCGATTTCAATGAAACTCGGTATGTTCATAGCACTATTCCCGGCGACCTCGACCGTGCCCTTCAAATTTTGTTACGTCTCACCAATGCAAAATGGCGGCTGTGCGAAATATTTCACTAGCATTCAATATCTCCGAAACTATTACCGATATCGCCCTGAAATTGTGTACGGTGATAAAGGGTACTACTAGAAGTTCACCTATGAGACTTCCAAAAACCTGGTGACTACAAAACCAACATGGCGGTCAAGCGAAGTTGAGACTTTTAAATAGACTTTTCTCGCGATTTAACTATCCACACGTAATGAAACTTGGTACAGCAAATGTTTATACACATTGTAATGCACTGGAGTCTAATTTAGTTCAATTGTTTACATAACCTCAAAATGGCGGCTGTGCGAAATATTTCACTGACATTCTATATCTCCGAAACTATTACAGATATCACCCTGCAATTTAGTACGGTGATAAAGGGTACTGATACAAGTTTACCTATGTATATTTCATAAACTTGTAAAGTAGAGAACGAACATGGCGACCAAGCGAAGTTGAGACTTTTAAATAGACTTTTCTCACGATTTAACCATCCAAACGTAATGAAACTAGGTACAGCAAGTGTTTATACACATAGTAATGCACTGGAGTCTAATTTAGTTCAATTGTTTACATAACCTCAAAATGGCGGCTGTGCGAAATATTTCACTGACATTCTATATCTCCTAAACTATTACAGATATTACCCTGAAATTTTGTACGGTGATAAAGGGTACTGGTACAAGTTTGCCTATGTATATTTCATAAACTCGTAAAGTAAAAAACGAACATGGCGACCAAGCGAATTTGAAATATTTTAATAGACTTTTCTCGTGATTTAACTCTCTGAGCGCAGTGAAATGTGGTACAGTAAATGATTTTGCAGATTGTAATGCACTGCCATCTAATTTAAATCAATTGTTTACATAACCTCAATATGGCGGCTGTGCGAAATGTTTAAATTAAGTTTTAATTTCTTGTGTCGTAATCATGCGATCGAAGTGAAAGTTTGAATAATGAACCTAGGCAATAATTGTCCTTGAATGGTACATAATTCTATGGCCTATACATATAACAATCCTAAATGGCGAGCTTCCGAAATATTTAGACGGTTCTCAATATCTATGAATCTTTTACAGCAACCAAACTGAATTTTTTTATTTTCATAGAGACTATGAACATATGTTCACCTATAGGACTTTCATTAACCTGGTGAGCACAAATCCAACATGGAGGCGACGCGAAGTATAAATATTTAAATGGACGATTCTCGCGAATTAACTATCCGAGTGCTGTGAAACGTTGCACGTTAAATGCTTATACAAATGTTGATCTACTGGCATCTAATTTATTTCAATTGTTTGCATAATCACAAGATGGCTGCTGTGCGTAATTTTAAAATCTCGTTTTTACTTCTTGTGTTCTAATCATGCGATTGAAGTTTGAATACCACACGTACACAATAATCTTAATGTAATAGTA
Source organism: Meconema thalassinum (assembly GCA_946902985.2). Classification (NCBI taxonomy): domain Eukaryota; kingdom Metazoa; phylum Arthropoda; class Insecta; order Orthoptera; family Tettigoniidae; genus Meconema; species Meconema thalassinum. Next base: position 848,547,696 of record OX336390.1, on the reverse strand, counting down.
CAAAAATAAAAATCCAACCTGGCGACCATCTGAAATATTCAGACGGTTCTCAATATCTACGAATCTGTTACAGCAATTATACTGAAATTTTGTATGTTGTTAGAAGAAATTAACATGAGCAGGATATATGAAAATAGGCTGTATAGTTCTTCACGGAACTACTTGTTATATATATAGAGAAGATAGTGATTAGATTAACCACTACCTAACCCCGTGGCACTACAGACCTTGAAGGGCCTAGGCCTACCAAGCGACCGCTGCCCAGCCAATTGGCCTGCAGATTTTGGGGTGACGCGTGGTCAGCGCGTCGGGTCCCCTCGGCCGTTAATCTTGGTTTTCGTGACCGGGGCAATGTCTCACTGTCAGACAGCTACTCAATTGTCCTCACGAGGCTGAGTGCACCCCGTTCCAACCCTCACGTCAGTTTTAAAATCCCTGTCGGAGCCGGGGATCGAACCCGGGGCCTCCGGGTGAGAGGCAGGCGCGCTATCCCTACACCACGGGGCCGGCTTAGTGATTATATGATGATGATTATTGTGTACGTTCATTATGCAAATGTTGATTTCGATCGCATGATTAGGACACAAGGAATAAAAACTTAATTTTCGAAATTCGCACAGCCGCCATCTAGACGTTACGTAAACAATTGAACATAATTAGATTCCAGGGCTGTACGATGTTTCATTGCGTTTGGATCACTAAATCGCGAGAAAAGTCTATTTAAAACTTTCAAATTCGCTTGGCCGCCATGTTCGTTTTGTAGTTAACCGGTTTTTGAAAGTCTCATAGATAAACTTCCAGTAGTGCCCTTTATCTCCGTACAAACCTTCATGGTGATACCGGTAATAGTTTCAGAGATACAGAATGCCGGAGAAATATTTCGCACAGCCGCCATCTTGAGGTTATGTAAACAATTGAACGAAGTTAGATGTCGGTGCATTACAATGTGTATAAGCATATACTGTACCAAGTTTCATTGCGTTTGGTTTGTTAAATCGCTAGAAACGTCTATTTAAAAGTCGCAAATTCACTTGGCCGCCATGTTGGTTTTGTGGTTACCCGTTTTTCAAAAGTCACATAGGTGAACTTCTAGTAGTTCCCTTTATCACCGTACCAAATTCCAGGGTGATGTCGGTAATAGTTTCGGAGATATTGAATGCTGATTAAATATTTCGGACAGCCGCCATGTTGGATTGGTGAGACGTAACAAAATTTGAAAGGCACGGTCGGGGTCGTCCGGAATAGTGAAGGTGCGTTTCATAAGAAGGGAGGTAGTGCACAGTTCGCTACTCCTGTGGGGGTCCGGGCGTTGACACGAACTACCCGCTGATGAGCCAGCTTTTTTTTCGGGCGAAACTTCACACAAGACACGGCATAAACCTAGAAAAATTGCTGACTTTTAATTCACGGTTCGTAAAAGCCAATATGCCATTTTTTGGAATCTCCTATAGAGAGGTGAAACGCTGCTTGAGAGTTTATCTCTCGCAGTTAAGAGGCGCAGGTGCACTTCATAGGAAGGGGGTAGTGCACAGTTCGCTTCTCCAGTGGCTGATGAGCCAGCTTGGTGTTCCTAGGCGAAACCTAGAAAAATTGCAGAGTTTTAATTTACTCGTACTTAATGATTATTTTCACAGATGACGGGACGTAGGGGGGGGGGGGGGTCGTTCGTCTAGCGAGCAACATCAGATCAGTCTTACAAGGAGACCGCGCCTATTCGTCATTACCGATTTCGTCCAAATTTATGGTAGCCTATATGCAGGGCTTGACCAGGAATGAAAGTGACGGAAGTGGGAGATCCAGGCGGCCAAGCGTTTATAAACAAGTAGTTCCGTGAAGAACCATCCAGCCTATTTTCATATATCCTACTTAAGTTAATTGCCACTATCAACATACAAAATTTCAGTTTGATTGCTGTAATAGATTCGTAGATATTGAGAAACGACTAAATAATTCGGATGGTCGCCATGTTGGATTTTATATATGTAGGTCCTAGAGTTATGTACGGTTACATGAAGATTATTGTGTACATATAGCATTCAAACTTCAATCGCATGATTAAGACACAGGAAGTAACAAGGAGATTTAAAAATTTCGCACTGCTGCCATCTTGTGGTTATGGAAACAATTGAAATAAATTAGATGCCAGTGGATTAACATTCGTATTAGGATTTACTGTACCAAGTTTCACTGCACTCGGATGGTTAAATTGCGAGAAACGTCCATGTGAATATTTATACTTCGCGTCGTCGCCATGTTGGATTTGTGATCACCAGGTTATTTAAAGTCCTATAGGTGAACTTAAGTTCATAGCCCCTATCAACATTTAAAAATTCAGTTTGATTGCTATAATAGATTCGTAGATATTCAGAGCCGTCTAAATATTCCGGATGGTCGCCATGTTGGATTGTTAAATGTATAGGCCATTAAGTCATGTACCATTAAAGGAAAATTATTGCGTAGGTTCATTATTCACACTTTCACTTCGATCGCATGATTACGACACAAGAAATAAAAACTTAATTTTAAAATTCGCAAAGCCGCCATCTTGAGGTTATGTAAACAATTGAACTAAATTAGATAGGCTAAAAATAGCATTTTAGGCGCGAGTCGGGCGTGATATGAGCCACGTATGTTTACGAAGTTTCCTGGCAGTGGTTGGCGCAGCGGGAAGAGTACAATGCGGAAATCCATGGGCCGTGGTGTCGAGTATCTACGTGGATACGTTTCGTCTTGTTTTTATTGGCCTATTTTCATTTTATGAAAAAAAAATAGGCTTATGAGATCACCTTTTGTCCGTGTGTCTGTCAGTGTGTGTGCATGTGTGTGTGTGTGATGGTGTGTGTGTGTGTGTGTGTGTCCCCTAATAAATTATAAACGACTGGAGTGATTTCAATGAAACTCGGTAAGATCATAGCACCATTCTGGCCGACCCAGACCGTGTCCTTGAAATTTTATTGTGTCTCACCAATCCAACATGGCGGTTGTGCGAAATATTTCACCAGTATTCAGTACATCCGAAACTATTACCTATATCACCCTGAAATTTTGAACGGTGAAAAAGGGGACTACTAGAAGTTCACCTATGAGACGTCAAAAAATCTGGTAACTACAAAACCATCATGGCGACCAAGCGAAGCTGAGACTTTTAATTGTCTTTTCTCGCGACTTAACGATCTAAACGTAATGAAACATGGTACAGGAAATGATTATGTCCATTGTAATGCACTGGCGTGTAATTTAGTTCAATTGTTTACATAACCTCATAATGGCGGCTGTGCGAAATATTTCCCTGGCATTCAATATCTCCGAAACTAGTTATGATATCAGCCTGAAATTTTGTACGGTGATAAAGGGTACTACTAAAAGTTTATCTATGTAACTTTCAAAAACCTGTAAAGTACAAAACGAATATGGCGGCAAAGCGAATTTGAAACATTTAAATAGACTATTCTCGTGATTTAACCATCTGAGAGCAGTGAAATGTGGTACAGTAAATTATTATAAATATTGTAATACACTGGCATCGAATTTAGCTCAATTGTTTACATAACCTCAAGATGGCGGCTGTGCGAAATTTTAAATTATTATTTTTATTTCTTGTGTCGTAATCATGCAATCGAAGTGAAAGTTAGAATAGTGAAGCTACGCAATAATTTTCCTTTAATGGTACATAACTCTGTGGCCTATACATGTAACAATCCAAAAAAATTCATCTAGGCAGGCCGGAAGGTGGAGGTAGATTTCACCGGGCAAACTAGGGTATAGGCTATAATAGGCAAAATATGCAGGTTTTCGTAGGAGGATCAGACCTCATTGATTGCAAGAAAGTATTTTACTTTTGGAGGTTAATTAACTTTTTTTTCTTTTTTGTATGCATATTTTTATCATTTTATTGTCTTATGGTGAACCTTCTTGTCATTTGGGGTTCATTTTTATACTTGTGATCACACTGTCCTTATGCAAGGTTTGGAACTCATGTGTAACTATCTGACAGTCTGTTACTTCATCACGCAAAAATTTTATCTCCCGCAATGATTTTTGTTGGTTCCTCGGGTTAGGGGCTGCGACAACGTGGTCATGTAACCCCTTGTACACCGGGTGTGTGTAGAATCTGATAAACGGTGTTAGTTGTGATGACTGTATTAGTCTGTAATTCAGGTAAGGTCTGCATACGGTCAATTTTAAGTAGTAGTTCCTAATTTTGTACCAAATACTAACGTCAACGACACCTAGCTGTGAACTTGGCTACTAGATGCCACCGCAACCAGCAACTTGCAACAAACGTTGGAACTTGCCCTCCAAAGGAAAGCATGCTGACGCATATTTAGCGTTCTTAGAAAATCCGACGACTTTGGCCGGCTTTGAACTAGCGACCTAGGGCTTATAAGTTCAGCATGCTACCAGTTAGCCGCTTCCCACAGAGTTAGATGGAAAAATGAATGTGATCTCGTGCGATGGCGTTGTCTTGGCAACCTCTGATAGATCATCCCTCATCAATTAAGAAGCGTTGTCATGGTAACCTCTGATGGCACTTGGCATTTCCTTTAATTCCGAAATAATTTTTCTCATCCCTTGGCGTAATGGTAGATCAAAAATTCTTTCAGACAATGTTTTAGGTAATTATTAGGGGAATATTTTCCATTTCGTGCGGTTTTGATATTGTGCCTATTAAGAGAGTAATGAATAATGTTTCCCGAAAAACCCACTTTTTTCCATGCCTTTGGTCAATGTTTGGTGCTATCAAAAACTTTTCAAACATAAATGTTTTGGCACTTATCCGACACATATTATGAAATTTGAATGGATTCGATATTTCACGTATTAAGAGAGTTATAGCGATATTTCCCTTTTTCGAACCCCCCACCAACCACCCATCTCCCCCCCCCCTCAACCGATTTTGCCCATTAACGAACACGACCGAGATTTTAAGGGGATACATATTATGTAAAACATTCAAAGTGATTGGTGCAAAATTACGGCAGTTATCGTGTCCACAAGAAACTGATATATATGCATATATATACACACAAATATATATATATATATATAAACTTTTGAACTGACGGTGGTTTGGGGGTCTGGGGGATGTGAAACGCGAAGATATGTCGAAATTTTCCGGAAGTCGAAACATGGCACCCATTGCAATAGTTTGCTTTCTGATGAAATCTACTTAAAATAGGCTACATAATTAAAAATACTACCATCAACGACACCTAGCTGTGAACTTGGCTACTAGATGCTACCGGAACCATCAACTCGCAACGAACGTTGGAACTTCCCCTCCGAAGGAAAGCAAACTCAGTTTTTTTAGCGCTCTTAGTAAACCCGACGACTTCAGCCGGGTTTGAACCCGCGACCTTGTGCATAGAAGTTCAGCATGCTACCAGTTCCGATACCGAAGTCGCTTCCCACAGACAGATGAAAAACTGAATGTGATCTCGTGCAGTGGCGTTGTCATAGCAACTGCTGATGGCTCATCCCTTATCAATTAAAAGTAAAGTTGTCATGGCAACCTCTCTTGGCACTTGGCATTTTCTTATAATTTAAATCATTTTGTTCACCCCGTGGCGTAATGGTGGGTCATATCAAAAATTCTTTCAGAGAAAAGTTTTAGGTAATTATTGGAGGAATATTGTCCATTCTGTACGGTTTTGATATTGTGCCTATTAACAGATATATGATTAATGTTTCCCGAAAATCCCACTTTTTCCCACCCCTTTGGTCAATGGTTGGTGGTATCAAAAACTTTTCAAACATAAATTTTAGGGCCTTGTCCGATACACAGTATGAACTTTGAATGGATTCAATATTTCAGATATTAAGAGAGTTATAGCGATAATTCTTTTTTTCGAAGAAAAGCCTCCCATTTTCACCCCCTTTGACCGATTTAGCCCATTAACGAACTCGATCGAGATTTTAAGGGGATACATATTATGTAAAAAATTCAAAGTGATTGGTGCAAAATTACGGCAGTTATCGTGTCCACAAAAAACTGATATCCATTCATGTATATACACATACTTAAATTATATATAAACTTTTGAACTGACGGTGGTTTTGGGGTCTGGGGGATGTGAAACGCGAAGACATGTCAATATTTTCCGGAAGTCGAAACATGGGACCCATTGCAATAGTTAGATTTCTAATGAAATCTACCAAAATGGCGAGCATTCGAAATATTTTGACGGTTCTCAATATCTACGAATCTTTTACAGCAATCAAACTGATTTCTTTTATGTTCATATAGGCTATGACCATAAGTTCACCTATGTGACTTTCAGGAACCTGGTGACCACAAACCCAACATGGTGGCGACGCGAAGTATAAATATTTATATGGATGTTTCTCACGATTTAACCATCCGAGTGCAGTGAAACATGTCACGTTAAATGCTTATAAAAATGTCAATCCACTGGCATCTAATTTATTTCAATTGTTTTCATAACTACAACATGGCAGCTGAGCGAAATTTTAAAATCTCGTTTTTACTTCTTGTGTCCTAATTATGCGATTGAATCCGAACACCACACGTACACAATAATCATCATGTAATCTTATATATATATATATATATATATATATAAATGAATGTTCGTTTGTTCGTCTTTAATGATTTCATAAACCACTCATTCCATTGCGATCAAATTTTGATGAGTTGTTGTAAACACTTCCGTGATGGTCATGGGCATAGTTAAGCCATTTCACAGTAGATAGCGCGCGAGTAGTTTAAACAAATGCATAACGGCGATGCGTTCATATACAATTCTTCCGATTTGGTGAGTTGTTGTGTACAGTCCCGGAAAAGTTATAGGCGTAGTAAATCCAATTTACAATATATGGCGCGTGAGTAGCTTCAACAATATGGCGTGCGTTTGTTTCAAGAAAGTCCCACATGAGTTCATATTCAATTCATCCCATTGCGATGAAACTTGGGTGAGACGTTCTGTACACTTCAGGTAAGGTTTCTGGATTAGTGAATCCACTTAAAAATAGGTAGCGCACGAGTAGATTCAACAAATGAACGACGACGGGCGAAGTGTTTCAACAAAGTCCTGCATGCGTTCACATACCATTCGTCCTATAGCGATGAAACTTGGATGGGAGGTTGTGTACACTACAGGCAAGGTTTCTAGCTTAGTAAATCCATGTTATAATAGGTAGCGCACAAGTAGATTCAACAAATGAGCGACGATGCGTGAAGCGTTTCAACAAAGTCCCGTATGCGTTCATATACTATTCGTCTGATAGCGATGCAACTTGGGTGAGATATTGTGTACACAACTGGGAAGGTTTCTGGCTTAGTAAATCCACATTACAATAGGTATCGCACAAGTAGATTCAACAAATGAGCGACGACAGACGAAGCGTTCCAACAAAGTCCTGTATACGTTCAGATACTATTCGTCCGATAGCTATGAAACTTGGGTGAGAGGTTGTGTACACTACAGGCAAGGTTTCTGGCTTAGTAAATCCATGTTATATTGGGTAGCAAATGAGTAGATTCAACAAATGTGCAACGACGCGCGAAGCGTTTCCACAAGGTCCCGTATGCGTTCATATACTATTCGTCTGATAGCGATGAAACTTGGGTGAGATGTTGTGTACACTTCAGGGAAGGTTTCTGTGTTAGTAAATCCACTTTACAATAGGTATCCCACAAGAAGATTAAACAAATGAGCGACAACGCGCAAAGTTTTTCAAAATAGTCCCATATGCGTTCATATACCATTCATCCGATATCGACTGAAATTGGGTGAGTTGTTGTGTACACTCCAGGGAAAGCTTCAGGCTTAGTAAATCCATTTTACAATAGGTAGCGCACATGTAGATTCAATAAATGAGGGAAGACGCGCGAAGCGTTTCAACAAAGTCCTGTATGCGTTCATATACCATTCGTCCGATAGCGATTAAACTTGGGTGAGATGTTGTGTACACTTCAGGGTAGGTTTCTGGCTTAGTAAATTGACTTTACAATAGGTATCGCACAAGTAGATTCAACAAATGAGCGACGGCAAGCGTATCGTTTAAACGAAGTCCCGTATGCGTTCATATACCATTCATTCGATTGCTATGAAATTTTGGTGAATTGTGGTGCACAGTCCAGGAAAGGTTTCTGACTTAGTAAATCCTTTTTACAATAGGTATCGCACGAGTAGATTCAACAAATGAAAAACGGCGCGCGTATCGTTAAAAAATCTCCGTATGCGTTCATATACCATTCATGCGATTGCAATGAAATTTGGTGAAATGTTGTTTTCACTCCCGCGGAGATTTCTGATTTAGAAAATCCATTTTACAATTGGTAGCGCACGAGTAGATTCAACTAATGACCGTCAGCGCGTGAATCGTTTCAACCAAATCCCGTATGCGTTCATATACCATTCGTCCGATTGTGATAAAACTTTAGTGAGTTGAGTACAATCCTGCGAAGGTGAATGAATTAGTAAGTCCGTTTTTCAATGGGTGGCTCACAAGTAGATTCAACAAATGGGTGACGGCGCTCGAATCGTTTAAACAAAATCCCGTATGTGTTCATATGCCATTCATCCGATTGCGATAAAACTTTGGTGAGTTGTTGTGTACACGCCAGGGAAGGGTTTCGAATTTGTAAATCCATTTTACTTTAGGTAGCGTATGAGTATATTCAACAAATGAGTGACGGCGCTTGAATCGTTTCAACAAAGTCCCGTATGCATTCATATACCATTCATTTCATTGCGATGAAACTTGGTTGAGTTATTGAGCACGCTCCCATGATTTTTTGGAGATAGTAAATCAATTTTTCAATAGTTTAGAAGTGGTTAACGGAAAAAGAAAATAATATTGGAAATCCAAAAGCACTTCAACAAGCAAAGTTACAACGGCATCAGTTTCTTTGATTGGCATTGCAACGCATGCCGGGTACAGCTAGGAGTACATAAATAATAATCCAACCTGGCGACCATCTGAAATATTTAGACGATTCTCAATATCTACGAATCTATCACAACAATCAAACTGAAATTTTGTATGTTGATAGAGGCAATTAACATGAATAGGATATATGAAAATATGCAGTATAGTTCTTAACGGAACTACTTGTTTTTAATTTGTACTTAATTTACACTGCAAATAACCTGAAATAATGCTCAATATATTGTATCTATTGAACTCAACGGGGTCAGGCTGACTGGTGTCGAACGTGGATCTCAGAGATAGTTGAGCTCAGAATAGAGGTTCCGGCAAGGAACGAACACGAGATCTTTTGAGGGAGTTTAAGTTATAAAAACCCCTAGAGAAAATACATATTAAATCACTGTTGTGATATGAATTAATGCTGACATTGTTTATTAATATAATGCAGGGAATATTAGTAGAATACGGCATTATTGGGCTGTATGAGGCATACAATTCTGGACTTGAGTACAGAAGTTGGAGCGCTTGACGTTTGTCTAATGACTCTGGAAAAGGGGCGTAGTTTCTTGGAGCCTTGTCACTCTACGTGACCTACTTAAGTCGTCTGGAGCAGATCAGGGGGCTAAATTATTGTCAAGTTATTCCCCGTTTCAGAATGGAGATGCTAGTGGAGTGAGGAGATACCAGCGTAATTTAATGATTACTCGTGATTGGAGCAACGCAGTGACATGAGGTTTGCACCTATGTGAATGTTTAGCCGGGAGGCAAATTATCAAGCCATTAAACATTGAAATCGAGGCAGATTTAATGGAACGCGTAGTGACACAGTAATTGGAGGTTAGCGGAAAGATCTAACCGTGGTTTCGGGGATTTTTAGATGACGCCGCGTGGGCACGCGCTGGCAAAGGCAATTAATATTAATTAATTGGCCGATCGATCCTCGAGCACGCATACAGATCTGTGACCAACGATGAAAAAGGAACCATATAAATGTAAATTCAAGACCAGAATCATACTGTGAGAGAAGATGACACTGCAGGGAAATTTCCGGTCTACTTTTTCTCTCCAAACGAATATAAGGGGGTGGACCCAGGTCAGATGTAGTCAGTCGAGTCAGTCGAGTCAGTCGGGTCAGTCTAACCATACTTGAGAGCGAGGAGCACGTCACCCTAGCTCAGAGAATTAAGGCGCAGACTGTTACATTCTAAGTGCAGCAACATATAATGATGCATTAAGTCATGAGTTAATAACGAGTAATGTAATCTGTTGAACCGCAGTCTAGTGCGAAGTGCGCGTTACCGAAGTCGAGAAGGGATGCTCGGACTTCAACATGAAGAGCCGTGTAGTGAGACATTTATTAATACCAGTTATTAAGGACAGTCCTGCCATATTTGTATAGTCGGCATTACGAGCGATTGTTATTGTGCACGTAGGAAATATACCGTGTGATATACAAAGTAGGACAATTGAGAGTGATAATTTGTACAAGTACAATGTACAATGGTTGAGCGCAGTATGTAAACTATTGGTTAGACAGATCATAGGATGTTGGACTGCGTAGAGATAAACTTTATTATGTGATTGGTGAAATTTCATAAGAATACCAATATAATTAACGCTCAGGACGATATGCAAGCATATTTAAGGGATCTCAGGAAGATTATCGAAGGATAGAGATTGATTATACAGTTTGGGGAATCGATAGGAATTCTTAGGCAGAGAATCGAGACTTTCAATCAGGATATGAATAGCAGCGAGGAGGAGACCTTCAACGTCTGCATTTCTGATATCATGCCAGGAAAGGTCAACCAGTAAGAAATGTAAATAGTGAGCGTGTGATTGTAGTGATGATCTGTTAAATATCTGTAAAATTAATATTGTAACAAGTGCTATAAAGTGTTGTATGAAAAAGGAGGCAACAGCTTCAATATGGAATGGAAAAGTGCCGTGTGTCTTGTAAGGCAAAAGTTATGTAAAATGTGTGTCATCAGTGTAAGAATGCCTTGCTAATTTTGCAAATAATTGCGGGCATAACTGGAAGAAATGCGTGGTTGGAGCCACCAGACTAGCAGATGTAAGTACCCAAAAACCATGATTTTGTAGCAGTTATAGTCCACTGTATTGTTTTAGATCCCTTATTTGGGGGTAGCAGGATCTAAAACGGAAGAGTTATTGTGTTGATTTAGAAGGAAATGTCTAAAAGGGGGTAGCTTCCCGTAGTCGGGCAAGCTGACCAGTGTAGAGTGTTGTTTTAGTGTTGGGGTGCTAGGAGATGCTCTTATAAAAGATCTAGGTGTATTTTAGGGGATGGACTTAGCGTAAGGTCAACACGCAGGCTTATGTAGTCGTCCAGCTGTCTGGTTAGATAATAGACTTGCACGCGTCAGCTAGAAGGCGCGTGCCGTTCCTGGCAGTCAGGCCGGTACGGGAATACGATGATGTTTGCACTAGCAAGTATCTGGCTACTATAAGTCACGTCTAACAGTGACGGAGAGTTCAGGAAGGGAGTTAGGGCGTAAAGAAACGTGTATACAGTAATGCAGGTGTAAAGTACTGACCAAGTGTTTATTGGTCAGTAATAATGGATATGTGAGTCCCTTTTAAGGGATGTAGTGATGTTACAATGTGTACAAACTTGTCTATTCAAATTGGGTGTAAGGTTACAAAGTTATAGGATTCTGAACACGTTCTGACTCACTCACCTGATGATACCAGCGTAGCCTTCGGCCGTCACACTGCAAGACTGATAATTGAGAGAACCTCTGACCTCCTTAGGACTCCCTTTTATATTCTTCGGCGCTATGCTGTCAGCATTGTGATGGCATAGCTGCCCTAGTTAATAGTGTGTCGATGTTTGTAGTGGTTATGCAAGGATTGGGCCAGCTTTCCAGAATGACAAGCTGTCCTTGTGGTATTGATAGATGTTGGTCTGGCTTTATAAGGATTGCCAGTTTGGAGATTTAAATAGATGATGGGGGGATGGTCTCCAAGGGGTGCATACCCCTGGGGTACTGTACAAGCCTCTTTCCCTATTTAGTTCGCGTCCCCGCGAACGGGAACGGAACATGGGGTTGGGATGTTGATGTTATAGATGTAGTCGATGTGGTTGTTTTTGAAGTCCCCTCGTATCTTCTGTAGATGTCTTCCTCGTCGTCGTGATGTCGTGCTGATGTGTGTGCGTGAGATCAGCTCGTGTTCAGAGGGGAGGGGTATGGGATATACATATATACATAACATTGACATTGGCATAAAAATATTGCAACAGAAATTGACATTTGCATAAAAATATTGCAACTGAAATTGACATTGGCATAAAAATATTGCAACAGAAATTGACATTTGCATAAAAATATTGCAACAGAAATTGACATTTGCATAAAAATATTGCAACTGAAATTGACATTGGCATAAAAATATTGCAACAGAAATTGACATTTTGGAAGTTTGGTAGAGAGAAAAAAAATACATGGTGCTGCTGGTACATTGTTATGCAGGGAGGAAAAAAACCCAGGGCCGAACGGATGATTGCGTCGTCCGCCCTATCTTAGGGAAAAAGTGCTCCCTGCAATAAGAAAGGTAGAAGAAAATAGAAAAATGGGTGTTCCAGGGTATAATTTAAGGGAAATATTCAAAAGACATTTATTGGTTTGGGATAAAACGGAACACCCTGACAAATGGGGAAGTTAGAAGAAAGAAAATTGAAAGAAAACAAATCACAGACATTGTGTACATGGAATCTTGATAAACAAACGAAAATATATATAGTGTTTAATGTACTATGTTGCGATTCTGACATTTAGGAATATTGTCGATTTCCAGTGGAATAATTGCCCGTGGGCGCATGAATTTATATGAAGTTTACCCTTGAAAATTATGAATTACAATGACCTTATGACTAGTGGAATAATTTCCCGTGGGCGCATGACTTTGTATTAAGTTTACCCTTTAAAATTATTAATTACAGTGGTCTTATGTCTAACTTAAGCGCGCTAATCCCTTATAATTCTAGTTTTTGTTAGGTACCTCGCGTGCACGCTACTCGTTTGTTCGTACGGGCCGTCTCACGGCTAATCCTTCACGGCCACTACCTGGTACGGTTTTAGTGGTCGTACCGCTTGTAATGTATGTTTACTCTGTGAAGCATTCCCTGTGGGCGAATGCTGTCACACTTGGCCATGAGAGTCGCCGCCACAAGTCGGTTGCGCTCTCATCGCCGTAAGCTGCGTCGCATTTTGACGCTTTATGTGTTTCTGTTTAGTTGATCTGCCAGCAAGCCTGGTACCCCACAGGCACCATTCCTGCTGTGCAGATTTTTTTGGAGTGTGTAGCTGGAAAAGAGAAATGTGGTGAGTGTGTGAGAGTGTGTTGGGATTAGTGCAAGTTGACGTATATAAAATAAAAAAAATAGTACACAATCATGGCATGCCGTAAATAATATGGCACTGCTATATGGTAGTGAAATTCCTGCCACCAGTTTCCTGTATCTGGTGACGATGCCTGGGAAAAAATGGTGAGGTTTAGAAAAAACATATTAGTATGACATATTCTCTATGTCGCTTCCTGTGTCATTGTTTTTACTGGCTGAAGCTCTTCTTTCTCTGAAAAAAAAAATAGCATGATTAATGTTAATTTGCTGCATGGCCGGGCTTACCCTATACGGTGCCGTAATGCCGTTTCTGAATGTGTATTTGGTCTTGCCCCGGTACCGGAATTGTGGTTACCGGGTGCCGATATATTCCACTTTGATTATACCTATTTTACTATATCGTATATTATCCTAGGTTCTAGTGTATTGTCGGACTTACCCTGATGACGGGGTTGGCGGTCATCAGGAGCCGAACGGCTTAATCTTAATACTATTTATCTTAATTATGGTTAAAAAAAATGGCTGCTATGACTAAGCCGAATAGATGGCCTTACTCTAATGCCGAAATGTGCTGTGCCATTACCTGGCAACAGCGGTTAATAAATTTTCTTAATCCTAGGTTGCGTGTCAAATGCAACAGTCTTACAGCTAAATTTGGACCAGAACGATCGCCTGAGGCAATTTACTTCCTCAGGACACCACCCGCACGAGTCCTAGAAACACCGGTTGTCTCTAGAATCGCTGGATTCCGTTCCCTTAATTCTAGATGTCGACGCTTATGAACTAGTATTAACCTAGTCGCAGGCGGCTTACGGTGCCCCTGAGCAAACCGTTTCGCCCGCTGTACCTTCCTGGTCATTACCGTTATCGTTTATCGTTGTCGTAGTTGGGTCTGCCCACTGTAACCCCTGTAGACAGCTCGTTGCATGTCTATTTAATGCCCTCTGCCTGCCCGCTGCGTCGCCATTTAGGTGGGCATTGGACATCGTCCAATCGCATAATATTATCTTCGCCTTCATCGGCAATCGTTGTCTGCTTTTCGCAGTATAAGAATATCTTCGCCTTTATCGGCCGCAGTAGTATGCTTTTCGCATTAATATTTCACTTTGCCTTTATCGGCCGCAGTAGTATGCTTTTCGCATTAATATTTCACTTTGCCTCTATCGGCCGCGTAGTATGTTTTTCGCAGTAACATTTCACTCCAACGCACAGGAGTCTTGCTTCCCGCTATAGAAGCCCTACCTACTTAAATTTAACTAGAAGTCTAGTCATAATGGGGTCGTCTCTAGGGTCATCCCCTGAGTCCGGCGCGGAGTGAGCTATTTCTCCCACCATCCTCAGAAAGACTTCCCTGCAGGTCTTGGCTTCGACGACCGTGGCACATAGTGGGTGTAGCATCCCTTCCTCCCAGGGGCAGTTGAGGTGCTCCTAGGATTCCAGAGCTTGCCCGGCCAGGCCGCGAGTGCCTTAACCTTACGTGGTTCGTCTGTTTGGTCTGGTCGTGGAGTTAAGTAAGGTCACTGAGCTGTTGAGCCAACTGGGGTAAGGGTCCACATCACCTTCCCCACTCTCAAAGTGTGGTGCCTTTGGCCTTCGGCTTATGCCGTTATCATCCATCAGAGTGTTTCAGATTCCTTTACCTTAAAAAAAATATGGGCGTAACCTGTGTAAATGATTTAAAAATGTAAGATGTAAAATATTTCCAGTGTTGTGGGGTTGTAGAGCTTCTAAGTACATAGACTACTTCTGGTCTACTATTGCTACGTCAGCTTTCCAGCGATAATGCTCTTTTTACCTTAATGGAGGTGTTAGTAGGGTCTGTGGCGTCAGGTACCCTGTTATTATGATCTGGGGGTAGTTATTTGTAGAGTGGGCTTAAAGTATGGTAGGAAGAGGTTATGCATCTTTGGGCTCGAATAAATGGTGGCCTTGAGCCGGTAATGCTACTAGGATTGCTCCTACAATGAGTGGACTGGGGCAGGTAATTCCCGGGATTGCAAAAATATGAAAATTCCATGCAGGTTTGATAGTGATATCCCTGGTAAATGGATGGGACTCTCATGCAGGTATCTGGATATGAGGCATCTGCACTCATATAAGGATAGGTGTAGGTTGAGGCATAACACTAATATATTCCTGTCATGCGGGAGTATTTAATTAACAAAAAATGGTTAATATATATAATTGTGGCCTCATCTCTCATTTGGAGATGCGCATTATGCTTATTTAATGTTTGCCGACCCACCCCTAATACTCAGGTGGTAGCATCGTGATCCAAGGCGTAGTAGGCCTTCTCTTTAGACGCATGAAGTTTATCAACCCCTTGTGTATACTCTGTAATGTAGTGTAGCTGTTTTGGTCGTGTTCATGTGTCTGCGTTGGTTATGTTGGACGTGAGAAGGTTATTGGAAGGGAGTAAGGTGGTACGCTGGTAGCCTGTTCTCCTGTCATCCTCCCTTGGTCCATGTTGGCTTTCTATCCGCGCCTTGGGATAGTAAAACTTCACGACCTAATCTGGTCTGCCATTTGTAGTGTGAATGTGGCCAGTGGTCGTAGTGCGACTGGCCATGTCCTAATCGCCTGGAATGATTTATTTTAGGGATAGAATCGCGAAAAGAAGTTATTGGGGGGGGAGAGGTCTTGTTTCCTCAGAGCCCCTGTCTGTGTTCGCTTCTAGTTAGTGAGCGCGTGTGTGTGTGCCTATGTTCCGCTACACCACGCGGACGGTTGGTCTGTTACAGGCTAAGTCGTAATATGTATTGCGTGTATGGGCAGGAGGTGCCCGTGGCCTGTCAACGTCTTTGCGAACGTGCTCCTATGGGCCCAAGATAAGTTCCGATCTGTCACGTCTTGTCTGTTGCTAAATGTCATAAATGTTTTAGCAGTGTTAAAAATGTGTTGGCATTATGATTGCTGAATGCTTGTAATGTCATGGTCAATGCCGATACTACAATAGTGTCTGTCACCAGCAATATTGCCATGTGACGAAATCTGCACATCAGCAGTTTGTATGTGTAATGGCTCGGACGTTATGTATGTCAGCTGTCGCCATGTGCCTTCTTGCACGTATGCCATGTTGTTATTGTTCTAAATTCCTGCCGGACTAATGTGGCAATCCGCCCTAATTAGCTAGCGGTGTTGTGTGGCCCTTATTTCATAAGACTTTTGTCTTACGAAATTTCTATGCCTGTGTCTGGGAAATATATTTTCCATATCAGGTGTATTTGAAATTTTATGCCCGGCTTTTGGCCGGAGGAAATGTGGTATTCCCTGGTTGTATGGTTGTATGAGCTAATTTCAGTGTGATTGGAAGCCTGGATGATTGCTTTCCATGGTGTCTAATTTTTTTTCTGGGATTCAGACCCGTGACCTCATGTCATTCTCTGTGTTATATGTCTGCGTTGTTCATGTTTTGTGCGCTCCTTGTATGTATTTTGATTGTGTTTCTCGTACCAAAAATACCGTTGGCTAGTTAGTTTTTGGTACGAGTGTGGTGTGTGATTATGGGTTCGGACCCGGGGTGCTGTAAAGGCTTGTTACGACGGTATTTGTGCCGTCCATATTATGGCACGTTCCCCGTGTATGTGCAATGCGCAAATGAAAGTACGCATACCTGTGCAGAGTTTGTATGTTTCTGATTTCCCCTCGTAGTGTAATTTGAGGATTTGTGGGGTTCTAGACTTGGCTTAAATGATGTCGTGTGTTCTGCACTGAGAGCTGCTAGTATATTGCTGTCTGTGAGCGTGCAGGTTATTCATGAGACGTGCGTTATCGCTGAGTGTGGGGGTATTGAATTACAATGTCATGCGTGCTCACTTGTTTCGATAATGCTGTGTGTCCGGCACGTGTGTGTCTAATCGGCTTGCTCTCTGTAACTGTGAGTAGTGCTTTTCGCATTGTAAAAAAAAGAAGGAAACCTGTAGTTTAACATGACCGTTAATCTGTAGATCATGAGCCACGGGACTTCCGTTTTACGTGGAATCCAAACCACAGGCCATGGCATTTCACTTCGAAAGTCTCACATGCATTGGCCGCACTGTAAAAGAACCTCTCACTACTTACATTTGTGTCCCCAAATTTTGTGTTACTTGTAACGTGGGTCAAGTATATTCCTATCCATTGTTCAAAATGTCGTTATACACGAGTGTCTCCGGGCCGCTAGTCGCCTGTTTGGTGACTATGTGCCGGAGGTGATTTTGTTGCTTTTCATTTATGACCATCTGTTAGTGGAACTGTCCCAATCTATTTTAGCTTCCTACTCTTCTATCCTAGAACTGGATAGCTACCCGACCTTATGTTCCTGGTATTCAGAAGGTTGCGGGTTTGGAGACCGTCTTTTCTCAGAGTGATTGTTTCTGGCACTATTCAGGTTGTGTCTCCGGGACAGTTTGGTAGTGTTAGGATCGTATCCCGGTTCGGTCAGTGAGGTTTGAAGGCTATTTCTTGGCCTTCTTTCCACGTCTGCCAGCGGGATCATTTCCTTTTTCTTTTAGTAGTGTTTTACTGTCATGTGACAATGTAAATTGATTGTGTGATTTCCAAAAATTGCAGGGTTTCCCAAAGTCTGGGATTTTCATCCTACGGTGTGTTAGCGTTTTAGCTTGCGTGTTGTTGTGGAAGTGAGAAAAAAGTCATATTACAGGCAGTGTAACGTGTCACGTGTGCCTATGTATGCAATATATATAGTTCAACTTGGCCAATTTTTCCTTCATCGGGCCTAATGACTGAGGCAGAGAAGAAGAAAAAAAATGAGCTATGCCCCGCTCCGTATTAAGAGAGCACTTTGAAAGTGTATAGAGATATATTGTATGTCGCCTGCGCCCTGTCTTATGCTGATTAAAGCGGGTTGCCCGACGGCGATAGTCTGTCAAAATTGTGTCGTAAACACTATGAAAAAAATGCTTAAAAATGGTAAGTAGGTCCTGATCGTACTATCCACCTAGTAGGTGTCGTTAGCACTATAGTAATCTAGTTACGTCTCAGGGAAATCTACCACTTTTGGGAAATAGTTGGAGATTCTTAATTCTTGCTACAATGAGGGCTCTCGCTCGTCACAAGGGAATCTATCAAACTGTTGGACCGGAACATAGAACATTTAGTCATTTCCACCTAGAAAGACCCGCTTAAGCTCTATGCTGTGATTTTGTTGCTTAAGCTGTGTTCGGAATATCTCTTTCCGGCTTTAAGCCGCGTAGCTCACCTGATGGGCTTCTACTTGGCTTTGGATATTAGCACTTTACGTCATCCAAGTTATAATATGGACCCTATGTTCCGTAACCATTGATGGCCTGAGAAAAAAAATGCTAGGTGCCCAAAATAAAAATCAAGAAGGATTTAGAATTATACATCTTTGGTTTAGCCATGTTGTACTGCATATAGATGTGGAGAGAAAAAAAAGTGCCGTTTACGTTAGTGAGTCTGTATGTATGTCCCTACTATAGGTGCAAGTGTTATTAGCTTGTTTCTGTGTCCCTGGTGGAAGTCGTTATTCTCGTCCGAGCGTCCGTGCTCTGGAAGACTCTGAAGACTTCCGCCCTGTTATGAGATTATAGGCCCCTGAAATCCACTGAGGCACTTCTTTGCCATTTTCCGGGGGATTTTGTAGCAAAGTAAGCCTGGGCCTACTTCCACTGTAGCGCGTGTCTGTAGGTTTGAGTGTGCCTGTTTTCGAGGGCCTAAATGCGCTCTGCGCTACCCTAGTAGAGTTTACGGGGGTGTGTGTGTTTTTGCCTGAGTGGTTTTTTGGGGTAGGTAATAACACCTCTCCTGTACCCCGTGTACCGTGTGTGAGTGCGTGGTCACAATGTGCAGGCGTGTATCGTGCATGCTGAGGGCCTGAATGCAACACCCTCTTATGCATTCGCACCTGGGGTACTAATGCCGGTGTTCGCCTTCGTTCTAGCAAACTTGCACTTTGAACTGGCGGTATAGGCCGCTTAATTGCCTGTCTCCGGCCTGGCAATGTGGTGGCGTGTAGCCTGACCGCTTCCTGGCTTATGGCCACGGCAGACTCCTGCCATTGCGTTTGCCTATCTGTGTGGGTGTATGTAGGCTGTATGTACTGTAGGGCGGGCTCTACGTCCTCAGCCCATGACGTGGTTACGTCCCGTTGTGTCCCTGTCATATAATGTGTTTCTGAGAGTCCTGGCTTCGACTCCCTCTCGTTCGTCCGTTCAGGGGGGATTGGCCTAGGGTCTGCTGCTCGGTTTGGCAAAATTGCCTTCTGAACCGGAGCTAAGGGATGTGTATTGGTGTAAGCTTGTCCCCGCAGTGTATTGGAGTCTAACCTGGCCGTCTTCTGGACTGTAGCCATGGTGACCTCCTTCCAATGTGTGGCAGTACGTGGCGAGAGGGACATCCTCGCAAATTGCCGAGTCAGCGTATCCACGCTTATGTCCTCTCTCGGCTGGGTTGGTGGCCCTGCCATGAACTAAAAAAATGGCCTAGTGAGCCCGGTGTTCCTTATGTCCGCCCCAAATTTGGGCGTACTGCCTGTTGAGGCTCATGGCCTGTTGGCAAATTGTTGTATCAGTGTGCTTGTGCTCTGTATAGTTTTGTGGCCGCTAGTTGGAGAAGCGCTTGCTCGCGAATTAACTCCCTGTACTGAGCGTGTAAAGTCGCGTAGTGCACCCTCAACCTCTCGAGGGTTGCATTATTTATTACGGGACCCTGTGTGGTGATCAACTGGCCGTGTATTCCGTGCCTTTGAATATGGATCCTATTGAGGTGTTCATGTATGTGCCTCAAGTGCTTATGTGCGCATCTTAATCGCGCTGTCCTACCCTCTGACGGAGTGTATGGCTGTTTGCCCTGTATTGCCCCGATTTTTGTTTGGAGTGCCCGTATTTGCGTTTGACGGCTTTGTATGTGTCTCTGGCATCTGGACAATAATGCTAATAATATTGGCGTATCCCTACTGCCTGTATGGCTTGCAATCTCTGCATGAGGTGCCATTCTGACTGAAGGGTATGCGAATAAAATAAAAATAAAAAATCTGTGCGTGTTTGACAGTGTATTTTCGTATCTCTTTGATTCTGTCTGGGGCTGGGGGGTTGGTTTACTAAGAATTTCCCCTATGTAGCTAGTTTGGAGCAAAAATGGTGTTTTTTTTGTCTGGGGAAAAAAATCACTATTTGCTTGGCTGCGTGCGGTACGGGCCGTTTTTACTACGAGGGCTCGTTGGTTGAGTCCTGTTCTACTGTGCGTAGTACCCGGCCTCCACCATATGTTTTAGATCCCTTATTTGGGGGTAGCAGGATCTAAAACGGAAGAGTTATTGTGTTGATTTAGAAGGAAATGTCTAAAAGGGGGTAGCTTCCCGTAGTCGGGCAAGCTGACCAGTGTAGAGTGTTGTTTTAGTGTTGGGGTGCTAGGGGATGCTCTTATAAAAGATCTAGGTGTATTTTAGGGGATGGACTTAGCGTAAGGTCAACACGCTGGATTATGTAGTCGTCCAGCTGTCTGGTTAGATAATAGACTTGCACGCGTCAGCTAGAAGGCGCGTGCCGTTCCTGGCAGTCAGGCCGGTACGGGAATACGATGATGTTTGCACTAGCAAGTATCTGACTACTATAAGTCACGTCTAACAGTGACGGAGAGTTCAGGAAGGGAGTTAGGGCGTAAAGAAACGTGTATACAGTAATGCAGGTGTAAAGTACTGACCAAGTGTTTATTGGTCAGTAATAATGGATATGTGAGTCCCTTTTAAGGGATGTAGTGATGTTACAATGTGTACAAACTTGTCTATTCAAATTGGGTGTAAGGTTACAAAGTTATAGGATTCTGAACACGTTCTGACTCACTCACCTGATGATACCAGCGTAGCCTTCGGCCGTCACACTGCAAGACTGATAATTGAGAGATCCTCTGACCTCCTTAGGACTCCCTTTTATATTCTTCGGCGCTATGCTGTCAGCATTGTGATGGCATAGCTGCCCTAGTTAATAGTGTGTCGATGTTTGTAGTGGTTATGCAAGGATTGGGCCAGCTTTCCAGAATGACAAGCTGTCCTTGTGGTATTGATAGATGTTGGTCTGGCTTTATAAGGATTGCCAGTTAGGAGATTTAAATAGATGATGGGGGGATGGTCTCCAAGGGGTGCATACCCCTGGGGTACTGTACAGTATGTTGTGTGATTTCAAAATTATAGAATATGCCAATAAGAGTCAATTTTAGGAGGTATAGCCTCAAATTATTATTGTTGTGTTGATTGTAGTAAAGTTGAGATGTTTTTGTACATCATTGAGTGGACAAATCGTTACCACTATTGTAAAATGGCAATTCAGTTATATAAAAACTTAACGTAACGAACACGGATGTTCGGTTATATAAAGGGTTACGTTGTGTCGGGTTATTGTAATTCATGTCAGTAATAATAATAATAATAATAATAATAATAATAAGGAATAAATGAATACACATCAGGGAAAAATGGTTGTAAGCAAAATATATATGCTAATTGGAATATTTATCTATCCAAGCAGTAATATTATACATGAAGGGTTAAGAAAAGCAATTTAATATCAGAATATATTGTGATAATGGTATTAAATATGCAAGAACCTAGGGAATGGAAGAGTTTAATAGAGAATTGAATTTTCAGCTTGTGAATAAGCTTGTAGAGTAATTGATAGAGTCAATTGACTAAGTAAAGGACGAGATCATAGCACGATGGTCACGGAAGCTAGGCAATCTATTCGACGTGTGAAATCTCGTATAGCCTAGGGCGTACAGAGATATTTATTATGGCCAGAGCGTATTTTAGTGATTGACCCTAGCTCTGTGGATTGCCATGAAATGTTCCGGGTTCGAATCCTGTGGTATATGAGAGGATAACAATGGAAACCTCTGCATGATACCTGATTTCGACCTAGAACTTGTTATTGAAATAATTCAGCTCCTGGGAAGCGAATTTAATTGACGGCAGGATGTTCCTGACCGTAGTATTTAATGAGATGCCGGCCAGCCAGTTCGACCAGTGTTTGATGAATCTCGTTCCTTCATATAATGAAATGGACCTATTGAGGCCAGTTATTAATATCCTAAGGTTAGGAATAAATATTTAAACACGCCCATAACCTGTCTTGCATACAATTTAGTTGAAATCATATGGGATATGTGGGTCATTGAGACTGCACTATTGTATTTAAAATCTTGTTACTGCTTGGAGGATAAAAGCAGGAGGGAGTCAAGAAGGGACGGCGCACGTGTTGTGACCGCTCGACTCAGTCCCATTGTATACAAGTGGCTCCGAGGGGGAGAGTTTTAAACGACCATTGAAGGTTGACATTTAGAAGGGACAGACTTTGAAACACTGTTTGTAATGAAAAGAGTCATTGTTGTATTGTATAATGAATTTGTGTGGTATGGAACACATTGTTAATTAAGGATCGTTCTTATAACGTGATACTTGGCAAACTTATGAGTTGTTGGAAGTTACATTTTTATACTGACAGTATTACTTAGCTCTGAAGGTCGGCACTAGATGCCATAGGCTACGCCCACGCAAGGGTAGCATAATATACCATCCGACACAGCGGTAACGGAATTTTTGAAGTTGAAATCACAACGGCATACGGTGGAACTGTATAAAAGGGAATTGTAGAAGGGAACTGTAGAGAAGGGGTAGGTTTACATATCATTGTGGAGTTGCAAGTAAATTTGATGTGCAACCCATGAATTGGCTAATGCATGGTAAAGCATTTGGTGGGAAAAGAGATGCAAAACACAAGTGTACGCACAATGTAAATTAAGATGTGTTGAGAGTAAACAATTAAGCTTGTGAAATGAAAGAGGTCACAACAGGTGACATAAGATTATAAGTACAGTTTATGTGTAATTTACATGTGCATCAGCGCACTTGAGAAGGAATTTTGATGTCAATCTCAGGGTAAATGAATGAATAATCATCTGGATTTGCAAGGATGAAGTGTGAATATTAGTGGATTGTAGGAGTAATTTTGCTTTGTTTGTATTATATTGTTGGGATTGTGTTTTTATGTGTTTGAAGCCATGATTTAGAGCTGAATTAAAGTCTTTAGAGTAGAGTTGTGCTTTATCATTGTAGAGTTGTTACCTTTTAGTCTCAGATCAAAAATATGCAACTGCTCAGTGGGTGGACGGTACACGCCTGAGGACTGATGCTGGCTGGAGGCAGAAGCATGTTTTCCATGGAAATTACTCACATGGGTACACTATTAATATTGGCTTTTTTTTTTGCGTAGTGTCCGAGGACATGTTCGGCTCGCCAGTTTGTAGCTGATTCTAGGCGGATACCCAATGGGTGAGCTACAAGTACCGCCGCATGCGGAGTATTGTCTGGGGAGGAAAGTTTGAATGTAAGGACATGGTGTTGGAAGGTAGCGGCTGTGGCCTATAGTTGGAGACCCACCCCGGCATTTGCCTGGAATGAAGATGGGAAACCACAGAAAACCATCTTCAAGGTTGCCGGTTGAGTGATTCGAAACTCCTCGCCTCCCGGATGTGAGCGACTGCCAGCAGCTATAACGTAACGACCACGGCAAACTCACCCGGTAATATTGGCATAAAAGTCATTAAACAGAAAGGCAAAGGAAAATTTGAGATGCAAAATCGAAGTACAGGAAGATATTGCAATTAAGGTGTACACAAGAGCGTCGTGTACACCATTAGATACATTTATGTTTTTGCAGTTGATGATTAACACGTGCTGGGGCGATGTTCATTGTAAAAACAGGGGATGCAGCACTTTTTCGGCGTCCTGCACCCGCGACAGACGCCGCATTTTTTTTATAATAACATGCTTGTTTTAACGCTTTATAGCAGAATATAATGTTTATATTTTACGTGTATTTACATTTTAATTCATTTTAATTCTTATTATTAACTTATTAATGGTATTTTTTGTTTCTCTAATTTTAATGTTTATAAATTAAATTTTGATATTTTTTATTGATATGATTAATTAATTCAAATTGATATTCGCAATTATTTCCTTAGTTTTTATAGATATGTTTATTATTTTAATTTTTATACTTCTTTTATTATTTTAATTTTATTTTTAAGATTTTTATTTCCATATTTTTATTTTTTTACACTTTCATTGTTATTGATTTGAGTATATTTTTTAATTTTTTTTCCAGCACATTACGTCAAGTAGTGTTGATACGTATATAATATTTGAATTTTAGAAATACTAGTACTTCGGCATGAAATATGGCTGGAAGATTCACCTATCAGCATCTTTGAAAGCATAAACTGTCCTTATGACATGTGGTTACTATAGAGACTACTGTCGCATAAGGGGTTAAAGTTGCTAAAAACAAGATGTTCAGTAAAGAACATATAGCCTACTTTCTCCTAAATGCATGGGTATTGTTATAACTCTTTGTCCTTTTCAAGGAGTATGATTGAATGTTGGTTGTAGTAGCTTGTTGAAATGCAACGTGCTATAGGGATATTAAACATGAATATGAGGTGCCCTTTGCTAGTGCTACCTCTGTACCAAATTTCGTTCCATTCGGTTGCACCGTGTTCGAATTGATAAGGGGAATCAATTTTCACACAAATATGGCCGCCATCCGCAAAATATTAGGCTGATGACCTATCAGTTTGGTCAAAGGATGCTCCCTCCATAAAGGTATGTTGTTGCTAAATTTGCTAGAGATCGGATGATTAGGCTAATCGTAATATGACTTAAGCTTTGAACATTTGTGTGGCCGCCATTACGTTTCCGTCAAGATAGCGGCGATATAAAACATGACACTGAGGTGCCCTTTGCTAGTGCTACCTCTGTACCAAATTTCGTTCATTCCGTTCCACCGTGTTCGAATTAATAGGGGGAATCAATTCTGACATAAACATGGCCGCCATCCGCAAACTATTAGGCTAATGGCCCATTAGATTGGTCAAAGGTTGCTCCCTCCATAAAGGTATGTTGTTGCAAAGTTTGGTAGAGATCGGATGGTTATGTTAGTCGTAATTTGATTTAAGCTTTAAACATTTGTGTGGCCGCCATTACGCTTCTGTCAAATGGCGGCGATATAAATCATGACACTAAGATGCCCTTTCCTAGTGCTACCTCTGTACCAAATTTCGTTCCATTCGGTTCCACCATGTTCGAATTAATAGGGGGAATCAATTTTGACATAAAGATGGCCGCCACCCGCAAACTATTAGGCTAATAACCTATTAGATTGGTCAAAGGATGCTCCCTCCATAAAGGAATGTTGTTGCAAAGTTTGGTAGAGATCAGATGGTTATGTTAGTCGTAATTTAACTTAAGCTTTGAACATTTGTGTGGCCGCCATTACGTTTCTGTCAAGATGGCGGCGATATAAAACATGACACTGAGGTGCCCTTTGCTAGTACTACCTCTGTACCAAATTTCGTTCTTTCGGTTCCACCGTGTTCGAATTAATAGGGGGAATCAATTTTGACATAAAGATGGCCGCCACCCGCAAACTATTAGGCTAATAACGTATTAGATTGGTCAAAGGATGCTCCCTCCATAAAGGAATGTTGTTGCTAAGTTTGGTAGAGATCAGATGGTTATGTTAGTCGTAATTTAACTTAAGCTTTGAACATTTGTGTGGTCGCCATTACGTTTCTGTCAAGATGGCGGCGATATAAAACATGACACTGAGGTGCCCTTTGCTAGTACTACCTCTGTACCAAATTTCGTTCTTTCGGTTCCACCGTGTTCGAATAAATAGGGGGAATCAATTTTGACATAAAGATGGCCGCCACCCGCAAACTATTAGGCTAATAACCTATTAGATTGGTCAAAGGATGCTCCCTCCATAAAGGAATGTTGTTACTAAGTTTGGTAGAGATCGAATGGTTATGTTAGTCGTAATTTAACATAAGCTCTGAACATTTGTGTGGCCGCCATTACGTTTCTGTCAATATGGCGGCGATATAAAACATGACACTGTGATGCCCGTTGCTAGTGCTACCTCTGTACCAAATTTCGTTCCATTCGGTTTCACCGTGTTTGAATTAATAGGGGGAATTGATTTTCACACAGAGATGGCCGCTATCCGCAAACTATTAGGCTAATGACCTAGTCATTTGGACAAATGATGCTTCCTCTATAAAGGTATGTTGTTGCAAAATTTGGTAGAGATCGGATGATTAGGTTTATCGTAATTTGATTTAAGCTTTGAACATTTGTGTGGCCACCATTACATTTCCGTCATGATGGCGGCGATATAAAACATGACACTGAGGTGCCTTTTGTTAGTACTACCTCTGTACCAAATTTCGTTCCATTCGGTTGCACCGTGTTCGAATTAATAGGGGGAATCGATTTTCACACAAAGATGGCCGCCATCCGCAAACTATTACGCAGATGACCTATTAGTTTGGTCAAAGGATGCTCCCCTCATAGAGGTATGTTGTTGCAAAATTTGCTAGAGATCGGATGATTAGGCTAATCGTAATATGAATTAAGCTTTGAACATTTGTGTGGCCGCCATTACGTTTCCGTCAAGATGGCGGCGATATAAAACATGACACTGAGTTGCCCATTGCTAGTGCTACCTCTGTACCAAATTTCGTTCATTCCGTTCCACCGTGTTCGAATTAATAGGGGGAATCAATTTTGACATAAAGATGGCCGCCATCCGCAAACTATTAGGCTAATGGCCCATTAGATTGGTCAAAGGTTGCTCCCTCCATAAAGGTATGTTGTTGCAAAGTTTGGTAGAGATCGGATGGTTATGTTAGTCGTAATTTGATTTAAGCTTTAAACATTTGTGTGGCCGCCATTACGCTTCTGTCAAATGGCGGCGATATAAATCATGACACTATGATGCCCTTTCCTAGTGCTACCTCTGTACCAAATTTCGTTCCATTCGGTTCCACCATGTTCGAATTAATAGGGGGAATCAATTTTGACATAAAGATGGCCGCCACCCGTAAACTATTAGGCTAATAACCTATTAGATTGGTCAAAGGATGCTCCCTCCATAAAGGAATGTTGTTGCAAAGTTTGGTAGAGATCAGATGGTTATGTTAGTCGTAATTTATCTTAAGCTTTGAACATTTGTGTGGCCGCCATTACGTTTCTGTCAAGATGGCGGCGATATAAAACATGACACTGAGGTGCCCTTTGCTAGTACTACCTCTGTACCAAATTTCGTTCTTTCGGTTCGACCGTGTTCGAATAAATAGGGGGAATCAATTTTGACATAAAGATGGCCGCCACCCGCAAACTATTAGGCTAATAACCTATTAGATTGGCCAAAGGATGCTCCCTCCATGAAGGAATGTTTTTGCTAAGTTTGGTAGAGATCAGATGGTTATGTTAGTCGTAATTTAACTTAAGCTTTGAACATTTGTGTGGTCGCCATTACGTTTCTGTCAAGATGGCGGCGATATAAATCATGACACTGTGATGCCCTTTGCTAGTGCTACCTCTGTACCAAATTTCGTTCCATTCGGTTTCACCGTGTTTGAATTAATAGGGGGAATTGATTTTCACACAGAGATGGCCGCTATCCGCAAACTATTAGGCTAATGACCTAGTCATTTGGACAAATGATGCTTCCTCTATAAAGGTATGTTGTTGCAAAATTTGGTAAAGATCGGATGATTAGGTTAATCGTAATTTGATATAAGCTTTGAACATTTGTGTGGCCACCATTACATTTCCGTCAAGATGGCGGCGATATAAAACATGACACTAAGATGCCCTTTCCCAGTGCTACCTCTGTACCAAATTTCGTTCCATTCGGTTCCACCATGTTCGAATTAATAGGGGGAATCAATTTTGACATAAAGATGGCCGCCACCCGCAAACTATTAGGCTAATAATCTATTAGATTGGTCAAAGGATGCTCCCTCCATAAAGGAATGTTGTTGCAAAGTTTGGTAGAGATCAGATGGTTATGTTAGTCGTAATTTAACTTAAGCTTTGAACATTTGTGTGGCCGCCATTACGTTTCTGTCAAGATGGCGGCGATATAAAACATGACACTGAGGTGCCCTTTGCTAGTACTACCTCTGTACCAAATTTCGTTCTTTCGGTTCCACCGTGTTCGAATAAATAGGGGGAATAGATTTTGACATAAAGATGGCCGCCACCCGTAAACTATTAGGCTAATAACGTATTAGATTGGTCAAAGGATGCTCCCTCCATAAAGGAATGTTGTTGCTAAGTTTGGTAGAGATCAGATGGTTATGTTAGTCGTAATTTAACTTAAGCTTTGAACATTTGTGTGGTCGCCATTACGTTTCTGTCAAGATGGCGGCGATATAAAACATGACACTGAGGTGCCCTTTGCTAGTACTACCTCTGTACCAAATTTCGTTCTTTCGGTTCCACCGTGTTCGAATAAATAGGGGGAATCAATTTTGACATAAAGATGGCCGCCACCCGCAAACTATTAGGCTAATAACCTATTAGATTGGTCAAAGGATGCTCCCTCCATAAAGGAATGTTGTTGCTAAGTTTGGTAGAGATCGAATGGTTATGTTAGTCGTAATTTAACTTAAGCTCTGAACATTTGTGTGGCCGCCATTACGTTTCTGTCAATATGGCGGCGATATAAAACATGACACTGTGATGCCCGTTGCTAGTGCTACCTCTGTACCAAATTTCGTTCATTCCGTTCCACCGTGTTCGAATTAATAGGGGGAATCAATTTTGACATAAAGATGGCCGCCATCCGCAAACTATTAGGCTAATGGCCCATTAGATTGGTCAAAGGTTGCTCCCTCCATAAAGGTATGTTGTTGCAAAGTTTGGTAGAGATCGGATGGTTATGTTAGTCGTAATTTGATTTAAGCTTTAAACATTTGTGTGGCCGCCATTACGCTTCTGTCAAATGGCGGCGATATAAATCATGACACTAAGATGCCCTTTCCTAGTGCTACCTCTGTACCAAATTTCGTTCCATTCGGTTCCACCATGCTCGAATTAATAGGGGGAATCAATTTTGGCATAAAGATGGCCGCCACCCGTAAACTATTAGGCTAATAACCTATTAGATTGGTCAAAGGATGCTCCCTCCATAAAGGAATGTTGTTGCAAAGTTTGGTAGAGATCAGATGCTTATGTTAGTCGTAATTTATCTTAAGCTTTGAACATTTGTGTGGCCGCCATTACGTTTCTGTCAAGATGGCGGCGATATAAAACATGACACTGAGGTGCCCTTTGCTAGTACTACCTCTGTACCAAATTTCGTTCTTTCGGTTCGACCGTGTTCGAATAAATAGGGGGAATCAATTTTGACATAAAGATGGCCGCCACCCGCAAACTATTAGGCTAATAACCTATTAGGTTGGCCAAAGGATGCTCCCTCCATAAAGGAATGCTTTTGCTAAGTTTGGTAGAGATCAGATGGTTATGTTAGTCGTAATTTAACTTAAGCTTTGAACATTTGTGTGGTCGCCATTACGTTTCTGTCAAGATGGCGGCGATATAAAACATGACACTGTGATGCCCTTTGCTAGTGCTACCTCTGTACCAAATTTCGTTCCATTCGGTTTCACCGTGTTTGAATTAATAGGGGGAATTGATTTTCACACAGAGATGGCCGCTATCCGCAAACTATTAGGCTAATGACCTAGTCATTTGGACAAATAATGCTTCCTCTATAAAGGTATGTTGTTGCAAAATTTGGTAGAGATCGGATGATTAGGTTTATCGTAATTTGATTTAAGCTTTGAACATTTGTGTGGCCACCATTACATTTCCGTCAAGATGGCGGCGATATAAAACATGACACTGAGGTGCCTTTTGTTAGTACTACCTCTGTACCAAATTTAGTTCTTTCGGTTCAACCGTGTTCGAATAAATAGGGGGAATCAATTTTGACATAAAGATGGCCGCCATCCGCAAACTATTACGCTGATGACCTATTAGTTTGGTCAAAGGATGCTCCCCTCATAGAGGTATGTTGTTGCAAAATTTGCTAGAGATCGGATG
Organism: Meconema thalassinum; assembly: GCA_946902985.2. Classification (NCBI taxonomy): domain Eukaryota; kingdom Metazoa; phylum Arthropoda; class Insecta; order Orthoptera; family Tettigoniidae; genus Meconema; species Meconema thalassinum. The sequence goes on along the minus strand of OX336390.1, from coordinate 848,517,523 downwards.
ATTAGGCTAATCGTAATTTGATATAAGCTTTGAACATTTGTGTGGCCACCATTACATTTCCGTCAAGATGGCGGCGATATAAAACATGACACTAAGATGCCCTTTCCTAGTGCTACCTCTGTACCAAATTTCGTTCCATTCGGTTCCACCATGTTCGAATTAATAGGGGGAATCAATTTTGACATAAAGATGGCCGCCACCCGTAAACTATTAGGCTAATAACCTATTAGATTGGTCAAAGGATGCTCCCTCCATAAAGGAATGTTGTTGCAAAGTTTGGTAGAGATCAGATGGTTATGTTAGTCGTAATTTATCTTAAGCTTTGAACATTTGTGTGGCCGCCATTACGTTTCTGTCAAGATGGCGGCGATATAAAACATGACACTGAGGTGCCCTTTGCTAGTACTACCTCTGTTCCAAATTTCGTTCTTTCGGTTCGACCGTGTTCGAATAAATAGGGGGAATCAATTTTGACATAAAGATGGCCGCCACCCGCAAACTATTAGGCTAATAACCTATTAGATTGGCCAAAGGATGCTCCCTCCATAAAGGAATGTTTTTGCTAAGTTTGGTAGAGATCAGATGGTTATGTTAGTCGTAATTTAACTTAAGCTTTGAACATTTGTGTGGTCGCCATTACGTTTCTGTCAAGATGGCGGCGATATAAAACATGACACTGTGATGCCCTTTGCTAGTGCTACCTCTGTACCAAATTTCGTTCCATTCGGTTTCACCGTGTTTGAATTAATAGGGGGAATTGATTTTCACACAGAGATGGCCGCTATCCGCAAACTATTAGGCTAATGACCTAGTCATTTGGACAAATGATGCTTCCTCTATAAAGGTATGTTGTTGCAAAATTTGGTAAAGATCGGATGATTAGGTTAATCGTAATTTGATATAAGCTTTGAACATTTGTGTGGCCACCATTACATTTCCGTCAAGATGGCGGCGATATAAAACATGACACTGAGGTGCCTTTTGTTAGTACTACCTCTGTACCAAATTTCGTTCCATTCGGTTGCACCGTGTTCGAATTAATAGGGGAATCGATTTTCACACAAAGATGGCCGCCATCCGCAAACTATTACGCTGATGACCTATTAGTTTGGTCAAGGGATGCTCCCCTCTTAGAGGTATGTTTTTGCAAAATTTGGTAGAGATCGGATGGTTAGGTTAGTCGTAATTTGATTTAAGCTTTGAACATTTGTGTGGCCGCCATTACGTTTCCGTCAAGATGGCGGCAATATAAAACATGACACTGAGGTGCCTTTTTTTAGTACTACCTCTGTACCAAATTTCGTTCCATTCGGTTGCACCGTGTTCGAATTAATAGGGGGAATCGATTTTCACACAAAGATGGCCGCCATCCGCAAACTATTTTGCTGATGGCCTATTGGTTTGGTCAAAGGATGCTCCCCCCATGAAGGTATGTTGTTACAAAATTTGGTAGAGATCGGATGATTAGGTTAGTCGTAATTTGATTTAAGCTTTGAACATTTGTGTGGCCGCCATTACGTTTCCGTCAAGATGGCGGCGATATAAAACATGACACTGAGGTGTCCTTTGCGAGTGCTACCTTTGTACCAAATTTCGTTCAATTCGCATTCACCGTGTTCGAATTGATAGGGGGGACAGACATTCAGAGTACACACACTCACACACACACAGACACACACACACACACACAGACTCACACACACACATACACACACACAGACAGACACACTTTTTTCGCCCTGTGTTGATCTCATTAGTCTACTTTCATTTTTTGCAAAAATCGAAAGTAGGTTAAAAACACCCGCGCCAAAAATTCAATTTTTGATGTGTAACATCTTTCCACTCGGGTTCTGGATATTTCATGAGGGAGTGATTTTGGAAAAGGGACGGAAATGGGACGGAAATGTGTGAAGAGGAAACTTCGCATACGGTTTATTTCAAGGTTTGGAGGCCCCATTAAAAATATTCCTACAATAAATCATCTTCATGTTGTCGTTCTTCGGTGTAAAAATACTCATTATATCATATTTGCTGAAAACAATTATGATTTATTAAATCTTCATATTTTGCTATATTCTTATTTAATACTAGCTGACCCGGCAGACTTCATACTGCCTCAATAGATAAATAAAAGACCTTAACTTTTGTATATAATAAACTTAAAACAAACAAAAGTAATCCATAATTAATTTTAAAAAAATGTTCGGTATGAATGAAGTTTTATTATTATTTTCGATTAATTACACATGATGTTGCTTACTTACAAAACAGAGTTTTCCTGAAATACTGGCTATTTATAAGGTATTAATTTGATATTGACAGACACACACAGTTATGATACAGTCTGTTAATCAATTTAAAGCTTTCTGATAAACTACATTTTTTGTTTTATTTTGTTGTGCGTAAATATACAAAGATGACGGTTTTCCGACGCGCGAAAACGCGACATATAATTGTCCATGCGCGAAACAGGGAAACTCCAAGTTGATTCCGCAAACTTCCAACAACTGGCCTTGCGATTTATTTATGATAATCGCAAAGGTCAGACTTACTGGAAAGTGTAAACGTTTAAAATCGAATGGTAAATCGGTATACGCGGGATCAAGACATCCTCTTCTTTGTATTTTCCTTTTATGATTGTTGCCTCAATGACGTTATTCATCGGTTTTTTTTTCACAGTCAGTCTTGTTTCATCGCACAGTCGAGGTTGATTAATGTTACACAGCATGATGACAACTGATCCTACTCCTAACTGTAAATTGTGAGGTGGTAATCCAGGCAATTCCAGTGAATTTAAAAACTCCGTGGGATAGTTGACTACGTCATCCTGGTTCATAACGGTGTCGACTGATTTGAAGGAAACCAACTGTCCCGGAAGAAAATTCTGAATGATCGCATTGAGATCCTCGACATCTTTGTTTTTCGCCGCCAATATTGCTCGTTCACACAGCCAATTATGGTTATTGAACTGTTACGCTATATCTGGGAAAACACGCCGAATAAGCTCCTCTTTTGAGTCTGTGATGTGACAGAAATCTGTGGGTAATGTGATGAATCTGGTCAAGGTGTCCACTGCGACTTTATTATTTCCATTGTCTAACAACTGCTTCGCAAACACATTTGCAGTTTCATCTTGTTGCAAAAATACTCGTATGTTAGTTGTTAATTGGAGTGTCTTTACGTACCGCCACAAATTCGATGATTTTAGGCATGCGTTTAGTTCATCAGCAACAGTTGATCGGGGAATAACTGGAAGAGTCTGACGAAAATCACCTGACAACAGAATCATGGCCCCACCAAAATATTTTGGTTGTCACGAAGATCTTTCAACATTTCTCTGCAGTGCGTCCATTGACCTCTTATGGGCCATTGTGCATTCATCCCAAACAATCAATTTGCATACCTGTAGGATCTTGGCCATTGCGCTATTTTTGGCGATGTTGCAAATTGGTGTTTCGTTGATTTGCATGTTTAATGGTAATTTCAATGCAGAATGTGCAGTTCGCCCGCCTTCTAGCAGAGTCGCAGCTATTCCAGATGAAGCCAACGCTAGAGCTACATCATTTCGCGATCTGATCCTCGCCAAAAGCAATGCAATTAAGAACGTTTTTCCGGTTACTCCGGGAGCATCAAGGAAATAAAATCCACCAGATCCACTGTTGACAGCTTCTATCAAAGTGTCGTACGCAATTCTTTGTTGTTGATTTAATTGTGGAACATTTGTACGAACTGTTTCGGCCAATGCTTCAATGTCGTACTGTTGTTCTCTTTGCAACTCGTGGTTTAATGCATCGTGCATACGACGATTGGGTGCTGTCATTCCCCAACATGACAATACTTTATTTGCCATCAATAAACACATATCTTCTATCATGAACAATGTCTCATTGATAATTTCTGCAGTCATTTGTAGTGTAGGATTCAAAGTTTGACGGCGCACACGATGCAAAACTTCCTCAGACATGTCATCTCTATACTTAACCCCCAAATCTTTTGGATTCGACGGTAAACATGTCGATATGATAATCGCAAACAATGTACGAATTTGATGCGGCGATGAAGTTATTATGGAATCCTTGAGCGTATCATACCAGTGCGAATCGTTCTCGAGTAAATGAAATAGTTGACATGCCTCACGGTAAGTCGCACACAGCTGCCCATTAACTGTTCTCAGTTGTTTAAACGATGTCGGGCCACGAATATTCACTAACAACAACCGCAAATAATGACATTCATCGTTATTTGGATGTACTGTGTAGATGCGACCCAGAGCGTCTGAATCAAATACATTTGGATGTCCTTCAGCTGGTGTTCCTTGTTTTCGACGCTGAAACGATTTCGATGATGCACTCCATGTGTAATAGCGTGGCATGTCAGCATAAAGCAAAGTGCGAGCAAACTTGTTAATGTTGTCGACGGTGAACGTGCCACTCTGACTGCCGCGTTCGATTCATTAAAATAAACTCGTTGACCATTTTCTAAATGGACTGTCAAATGGACTACTGTAGGGTGTCTTTCATGGATCGCAAATGAAAAGATACGCCAAATTGCTTCGTTGCTACTTACATACTTACACAGCGACCCATCTGGTACTGTGATACTTCGTCATTTGCATTGGTTACAGCGAAGACGGCCATATCGCTACCTTTGGTAACATATTTACATATGTACTTTATCGACTTCACAGAGTTACAATATTCCACATTGATGTGAGTCTCAAAAGCTTTGGTCAATATTGGCGAGTATGGCACAATCCAACGATTGTCTACATCAACATGTTGTCCTCTTACCTTCACAACTACCGATCGCCCATTGTCCGCAACTGATCGCCGACGATACAATGGGTATCCATCATTTCCCGTTATGGTTTCAGCAATCAGGTCTCTTGGGTAGCGCTTGGAACATTTGCCGTCGACCATACAGGGTGAATTTTAATTGAAAACTTCGCAAGGTCCATGTATCATGTGTTTGGTAACTACTGCATGCAATTTTGGGTCAACTGTTTCTTCCGGAATTTCAGCTGAAATTATGGAATCAATCTCATCTGGCCTTATTTTGTCCACTAACCAGACTAAGATGTGCGCATGTGGCAGACCACGCTTTTGCCATGACATTCATGAGAGATTTTAATTTTTGTTTAAAAACTCTGGCAGTGATGTCATGTCTATCAACTGGTGTTTGGCTATGTAGCAATTCCCTCTTGATTTCGGACCATTGTGGGTTACAGGTGAATTTAACAAATAAGTCTGGGCGACCATAATGCCTATCATATGACATAGCATCCTGAGCATATTCGTACATGTGGCGCGGGCTTCCTATGTAAGTAGCTGGCAAAATTGTCATTCTTCCCACATTATTCACATTGCCATCGGCATTTATAGCATCGCGGAGATGAATGTATTCCTCTGATCGAAGCTGTCGTTGGTTCAAACGGATGTATGTCAATCGTTCAGTCTCAATTTTGACATACATGTCAACGGCAAACTGATGAAAAAGTCGTCGACACATCAAAATATGATTTACTTCACATTCACGGATCATGAGTCTGTATGAATATAAATTCATAGCACTAACTTTTTTGTTGGTTTCAGCTCCTGCAATCAAATATGACAAATTATTAATTTGTTACTTAGATGAATTGAATTTAAAAATATTATTTAAACTTGTTCAATCTAGTTACCTGTTACTTGATTTACCATTTTGATATTAAAATGGTATCCATCTTCCCCCTGCCAGAAGATCAAAGTATAGTGTAACGCATCATAAGTCCTGTGTGTTTCAGATACACGTTTTAAATCATTATTCCGACGATGAAGCACAATATCTCTAGATTGTAAATTTTCTCCCACAATGACAACAGCCACTTCGTCAATGGTAGGTGAATTAAACCTCCATGTGTGTTCACCGGCAGGTGTTTTGTCAGCTCGAATGAGAATATTATGGCTGTCAGATGTCATCCAAATCAATGCTATTTTGAACATGTTTACTAAATTGTTGTTCTGATGAAGAAACATTTGTAATTCTTGGACAATGGTTCTCTTCACTGTTGGATTGTGAGCACAACGCTTATCAACTTCCGCATCTGAATTGCCCATAAAATAAAATTGTAAAAATTGATGATCTGCATCTGGTAGTGGTAACAGCGCCCCCAGTAAGTGATAAATTTTTCCTTGTATCTGTAATTTTTAAAGATTTGTCCAATAATTATTTCCGATATATATTTTAATACAAACTTGAATATTATAAAAAATATTATGGTATAATACCTTGAAGGTGGGTATGAAATTGTCCTGTATAATATGTGTAGCGCCAAACGATGTCATCTGGAAACAGCTGTTATATTTCTGAATCTTGGCCAAGAAGTGCTTAGAATCATTTCCAATCCCAGAAACTAAAGAGCGTAAAGGATCTGGTGGTGGGACCAATTGTGGCAATTTTACTTTGCCTCCAGCACGATATAATCCAGTAGATTCACAACTGTATTTTAACGCCTTAAAATATTTAAAAATTATTGTCATTTCCCCAATTGTTACCGATTTGTCGGCACAATAATCTATTGCAGGTTCATAGTGGAATGCAGCTCGTTCCAGAATCACAGGATCACTGCGTCTGCGGAATCGCTCAATTTCATTATGTCGTGCTCGCTGTTGTTGTGTTTGATGTGCACGAACTCGTTGCATTCTAAGCCTATCTACTTCATTGTCACTCACTAAAGAACGCAATTCTGACATAGCAATACGACTATTTTCTTGATCTGTCTCTCTCTGGTCATCAGTGCGGTTAGCACGTGAGGTAGCTCTTCGCACATTTGATTGACTGCGACGACCTAAGTCAGGTCGTCTTCTCCTCGGCACCATAAGTTGTAATTAATCAAAGTGAGAAAAGTTCTCGCGCACTTAGCAGTAAAGTGTCACTATCACAAAATATCAAAAAAAAAGGAGCATATATCTTGAAATGTCACCATCACAAAGGATTACCTAAGTAAAGAAAGTGCTAGTTGATTGCCAAATGTCTAATATTAAGGTTGCGTTCAGAAATTTAATTTGTGACGAAACTTAAGATTTATCAATCTACATATAGTTGATTGTCAAATGTCAAATATTATGGTTGCGCTCAGAAATTTAATTTGTGACAAAACTTAAGATTTATCAATCTACTGTACATAAAAATAATCTGAAAGATAGTTAATAACTTTCACATTTATTCACCTTTTAAACCTTCTCTGGACTTCCACAAATAATTCAAGACCAACATCAGTCAAATCGGTCCAGCCGTTCTCGAGTTTTAGCGAGACTAACGAACAGCAACTCATTTATATATATATAATACTAGCTGTACCCGGCATACGTTGCAATGCCAATCAAAGAAAGTGTTGGCACTGTAACTTTGTATGTTGAAGTGCTTTTGGATTCCCAATATTGTTTTCCTTTTTCCGTTAACCGCCTATAAACCATTGTAAAATTTATTTACTATCTCATAAACATCATGGGAGCGTGCTCAACAACTCACCAAATTTTCATCGCAATGAAATGAATGGTATATGAACGCATACGGGACTTTGTTGAAACGATTCGAGCGCCGTCACCCATTTGTTGAATATACTCGTACACTACCTATTGTAAAATGGATTTACTAAGTGAAAACCTTCCCTGGCGTGTACACAACAACTCATGAAAGTTTCATCGCAATCGGATGAATGGCATATGAACGCATACGGGTTTTAGGTTAAACGATTCGTGCGACGACACTCATTTGTTGAATCTACTTGTGCGCCACCCATTGAAAAACGGATTTACTAATTCATACACCTTCGCAGGACTGTGCTCAACTCCCCAAAGTTTCATGATAATCGTTAGAATGTTACATGAACGCATACGGGACTTGGTTGAAACGATTCATGCACTGTCGCCCATTAATTGAATCTAATCGTGCGCTACCAATTGTGAACTGGATTTACTAAATCAGAAATCTTTGCGGGAGTGGAAACAACATTTCTCCAAATTTCATTGCAATCGCATGAATGGTACATGAACGCATACGGTATTCTTTTTTAACGATACGCACGTCGTTACTCATTTGTTGAATCTACTTGTGCGATACCTATTATAAAGTGGATGTTCTAAGCCAGAAACCTTCCCTGAAATGTACTCAACATCTCACCCAAGATTCATCGCTTTCGGACAAATGGTATATGAACGCATACGGGACTTTGTTGAAACGCTCCGCGCGCCTTTGCTCATATGTTGAATCTACTTGAGCGCTACCTATTGTTAAGTGGATTTACTAAGCCAGACACCTTCCCTGAAGTGTACACAACATCTCACCCAAGTTTCATCACTATCAGACGAATAGTATATGAACGCATACGGGACTTTGTTAAAACGCTTCGCTCGTCGTCGCTCATTTGTTGAATCTACTCGTGCGCTACCTATTATAATATGGATTTACTAAGAGAGAAACCTTGCCCGTAGAGGACACAACCTCTCACCCATGTTTCATCGCTATCGGACGAATGGTATGTGAACGCATACAGGACTTTGTTGAAACGCTTCGCCCGTCGTCGCTGATTTGTTGAATCTAATCGTGCGCTACCTATTGTTAAGTCGATTTACTAACCAGGAACCTTCCCTGAGGTGTACACAACATCTCAGCCCAGTTTCATCACTATCAGCCGGATAGTATATGAAGGCATACGGGATTTTTTTGAAACGCTTCGCTCGTCGTCGCTCACTTGTTGAATCTACTCGTGCGCTACCTATTATAACATGGATTTACTAAGCCAGACACCTTGCCTGTAGTGTACACAACGTCTCACCCAAGTTTCATCGCTATGGGACGAATGGTATGTGAACGCATACAGGACTTGGTTGAAACTCATTTGTTGAATTTACTCGTGCGCTACCTATTGTAAAAAGGATTTACTAAGTCAGAAACCTTTCTTGGAGTATGCACAACAAAACAACCAAAGTTTCATAACAATCGGATGAATGGTCTATGAACGCATACAGGACTTTGTTTAAGCGATTCGCGTGCCGTCACTCATTTGTTGAATCTACTCGTGCGCAACAACTTTCGTATTTATTCACCTTTTAAACCTTCTCTGGACTTCCACAAATAATTCAAGACCAAAATTAGCCAAATTGGTCCAGCCGTTCTCGAGTTTTAGCGAGACTAACGAACAGCAATTCATTTTTAGCCTACTTTCTATTTTTGCAAAAATTGGAAGTAGACTTATGAGATCACTACAGGGCCAAAAATTGTGTGTCTGTCTGTGTGTGTGTATGTGTGTGTGTGAGTCTGTGTGTGTGTGTGTGAGTGTGTGTACTCTGAATGTCGGTCCCCCCCCTATCAATTCGAACACGGTGAAACCGAATTGAACGAAATTTGGTACAGAGGTAGAACAAGCAAAGGGCACCTCAGTGCCATGTTTTATATCGCCGCCATCTTTACCAAAACTGAATGGCGGCCACTCAAACGTTCAAAACATAAAATCAAATAGCGACTAACCAAATTATTCGATCTCTACCAAATTTGGTAATAACATACCTTCATATAGAACGCGTCTTGTGACCAAACTACAAGGTCATCCGCCGTACCATTTCAGGATGGCGGCCGTGCGAATTATGCAAACTTTATAATCCATATCATGGGACCCACCAGTTCCGATTATCGAGCCAAGAATCGATTTAACTGTTCTAAAGGAAGAGGCACGTTCGAAATTAAAAGTTTATTTTGTAATACTATAGTGCAGAAGTCATTTTAAAAAGCTGAGCCGTCTCGGTAAGAAGACAAGATGGCAGCGGATATCTTGTGCCTGACTTATATTTCACTAATTTGAGTATTGCATGCAATATAGCGTACTGATACAAAATAAATAAACTTTGTATGAAATGCTTTATATATAAATAATATACTCCACTGATGAAATCGTTAGGTCTAAATCATTATTTGCTAACAAGTTCTATGTAAGTCACTTTATATAGATCCATGTTCGTTGGCACAAATGGCTCCGTGGTAAACCTTTAGTCTGTCATTCATATGCCTATTGTTCAAACCCCATCAGAGTTAGGTTTTTTTGCTTGACATTTTACATATTTGTTGCTTTGTAATGACTCAGACGTTTTAAAATTAAGCGTTATATTGTGCATATTACGGAGAAAAACATATATTTAATTTAAACATAATTCCCCAGTAGATTTGCTCGAGACATCTAGCAGCCAAAAAGGTAACTGCACGCCGGCCTACTTATTAACTTCCAGATTTTATTGAAAAGTTTCTTCATATGGCCGCTAGAATGCACTCGCCCTGTTAGGATTATATTGTTCGATATTTCTCCACTAGATTTCACGACTGGTCTACATTGATAGTATACCATTGGCACTCTATGCGCATCGAATTTGAAGAATGACAAGATGATACTATGATACATTTTTACTTCTTATTTTAAAGGGTTTGTTACAGCCTATTGTGCGTTATTTGAAAATGTTATTTGAAGTAAAGAACAAAACGATTTCACATAGTAACTGAATTCTAGCCGCTGGTGCTAGTTCAGGTTATTAATACTTTTATTTCAGGCAAATAGCAATCGAAAATATCCACATAGTTTGTATACACACGTCTCTGTAGGGACATGGAAAGATTTGTTAACTCAATTAGGGTTGTGAAAGCCATGCACAATCAGACGTGTAAAGACATGCCTCAACTCAAAGTTGGATGTTGCCCACGGCAGGTCGATTATGTAATAATAACAATAATAATAATGTTATTTGTTTTACGACCCTTTTAACTACTGTTGCTTTTAGATATGCCGGGGTGCCGGAATTTTGGCCCGAAGGGGATCTTTAACGTGCCAGTAAATCTACTGACACGGCTCCCTCGCATTTGTGCACCCTCAAATGCCAGCTGACTGCGCCAGGATACGAACCTGCAACCTAGGGCCCAGCAAGCGAGAACGTTACCGCTGAGCCACGCAGCCAGTCCGGTCGATTATGTCTCCAGATCCATAACATTCTTGAGATACTTCTTATCTATCTTTCTTCAATGATGGTAGTAGTTTTTTTTTCTAGGTTGTGGCGTTTGGTAGAGGTAAATAGTTTCTAAGGTCTTCAACCAAGAAATGATTCTATTATACTCTTTGATAATAACAACGAGTTATAATTATACTCATACATTTAGGAGAAAGTAGGCTATATGTTCTTTACTGAACATCTTGTTATATATAAGATAAGCTTCCGAGGTCACGGAAATGGGACGGAAATGTGTAAGAGGAAATATCGCATACGGTTTACTTCAAGGTTTGGAGGCCCCATTAAAGATATTCCTACAATAAATAATATTCAAGTTGTCATTTGTTGGTGTGAAAATATTCATTATATCATATTTTCTGAAAACAATTATGATTTATTAATGAAATCTTGATACTTTTGCTGTGGAATGTATATCGCATACTCTTTACTTCAAGGTTTGGAGGCCCCATTAAAGATATTCTTACAATAAATCATTGGTACAACGACGTACCTCGCGCATGCGCACCGGTCAGGATTTGGCATTGGAGTTTTTACAAGTAGTTATTTCAATGACCAACAGAGTTTCTGTTAACAAGGGATTTGCGCTCCCGGCAAAACTAATAGGTCATCGGCTTTTTAACATCTCGCGAAACAATAATACTAGGGACTTGTATGATGTGTCCTAGGACTCGGGGTGCCCCCCCCCCCGTTTTCCTATATCCCCCTTAATTTTACCAAAGGACCAAAAACTAATAGGTCATCGGCCTTTTAATATCTCGCGAACCAATAATGCTAGGGACTTGTATGTGGTGTCCTAGGACCCGGGGTGACACTCCCTGTTTGCCTATAGCCCCCTTAATTTATCCAAAGGACCCAAAACTAATAGGTCATCGGCTTTTTAATATCTCGTGGACCAATTATGCTAGGGACTTGTATGAGCTGTCCTAGGACTCGGAGTGACACCCTCTGTTTTCCTATAGACCCCTTAATTTAACCAAAGGACCCAAAACTAATAAGTCATCGGCATTTTAATATCTCGCGAACCCTTAATGCTAGGGACTTGTATGAGGTGTCACAGGACTCGGGGTGACGCCGTCTGTTTTCCTATAGCCCCCTTAATTCAACCAAAGGACCCAAAACTAATAGGTCATCGGATTTTTAATATCTCGCGGACGAATTATGCTAGGGACTTCTATGATCTGTTCTAGGACTCGGTGTGATGCCCTGTGTTTTCCTATAGCCCCCTTAATTTAACCAAAGGACCCAAAACTAATAAGTCATCGGCTTTTTAATATCTAGCGAACCAATAATGCTACGGACTTGTATGAGGTGTCATAGGACTCGGGGTGACGCCCTCTGTTTTCTTATAGCCCCCTTAATTTATTTAAAGGACCCAAAACTAATAGGTCATCGGCTTTTTGATATCTCGCGGACCATTTATGCTAGGGACTCGTATGAGCTGTCCTAGGACTCGGGGTGACGCCCTCTGTTTTCCTATAGCCCCTTTAATTTAACCAAAGGACCCAAAACAAATAAGTCATCGGCTTTTTAATATCTCGCGAACCAATAGTGCTAGGGACTTGTATGAGGTGTCATAGGAGTCAGGGTGACGCCCCCTTTTTCTATCCCCCCTCTTAATTTAACAAAAGGACCCTAAACTAAAGGGTCATCGGCTTTTTAATATTTCGCGAACCAATAATGCTCTATGAGGTGTTGTAGGACTTGGGGTGACGCCCCCTTTTTCCATGATTTTGTGATTTGCAGAGATGGGTAAATTCAGAGCAGAATTTATGCGGAATTATCGACAAAATAATAGTAAGAAAAAATACAATACTGGAGGAGTACAGCCGAAAAAATGTGACTTCACATATATTTCATCTCAATTTCATAGTAGGATAAAATGTCAGAAGTTACACTTCATATGCGACTACTGTAAGGCTCGTAATTTTTTTCCTAACTCTTAGCCATCTGGTGCGCCCACCTCTGTCGTATTCATTTCTGGCCAAATCCTGCATATACCAAAAATGTGGACGCAATCGGTGATGACGAGTAGGCGTGGTCCCTTTGTTAATTAAATCAATCACACATTTACAATACACTGCGAAACCACCCACCAATAGATGTGGCCCTCCTTCGCTATTTCGCGATGATGCGAATAATACTACTGTGACATGATTTAGCAATCAAAATACAACTATTAATAGGCCCATTGTAGAAGTTGAAGAAAAAAAGATGCTTTTGATATGTGAGCCTGTTTGAGTTTTACCACCATGTGGTGCAGTGGCAGTCACATCTGAGGTCTGGCGTCGATTCACAGGACTGACATAATATTTAATTGTGTCTGAGGGTTGGAACGGAGTACACTAAGCCTCGTGAGGCGAAGCTGAGAAGAAATGGGTTCATTTCCCTCCTCAGTTTTCCTGGACGTGTTTTTCCATGGTTCTCACACTTCTACTCCAGGCAAATGCTGAGGTGGTTCCTCACTTAAGGCCACGGCTGTCTCCTTTCCTAACCTCACCTGAATAACAAATACACACTCCGTCTCGAGGAAAGGATTCATGATGACAATTAATAAATGAAAAACAAAAATATTGGAATGCAGCCGAAATAAATCAGAAACCTCCATGGACATCAAATTGGCAGGTGAAAAGCTAAAGGAAGTAGGAGACTGTACCCATGTGAGTAATCTCGATGGAAAATATGCTTCTGCCTCCAGCTAGCTTCAGGACTCGAGGGTGTACAGTCCTCCCACTGAGCAGTTGCATACTTAGGATTTGAGGCTAAAAGGTATCAACTCTACAATGATAAGGCACAACTCTATTCTAAAACTTTAATTCAGTAAATAAAATCATGGCTTTTAACAAATAAAACAATCCCCATAACCATAAAACAAAAGCAAACAAAAATTACTTTCCACAATCCACCAATATGAACATAATATAATCATAATAAATCATATCATACCACAAACCTTTACCCTTATGTGCACTTCACAAATATATTCTAGTGCGCTGATGCACGTACAACTTCAGAAACAAACTGTACATTGATTCTACTGTCATACAATGTGACTACTTCAATTTCACAAAATTACTGATTCATTAAACCTTCTTAATTTGACAATTATGTGTACCGTGTGTGTCTTGATCTTTCTTTTCCCACCAAATGCTTCACATGCATTAGCCTATTCTGGTGTTGCACAGCAAACTACGTGAAACTCCATATTTATGTAAGCTACCCCTACTCCACTATTTATATAGTTCCACTGCATGCCGTTTTGTGATTTCATATAAAAACGTTATGTTATTGTTGTGTCGGATGGTACAATCAAACTACCTTGCGCGCGTAGCCTGTGGAATCTGGTAACCAACTTCTGAAAAAGTTGTCAGTGACAGTATAAATGCAACGTCTAACCATTCGTTAGATAGCTAAAATCATGAACCATCAGGATAATATATAATTATCAATGTGTTCTTAAACCACATGGCTTCATTACTCAACATAACAATATTTCACTTCAAGTGACAGTATAAATGCAACGTCTAACCATTCGTTAGATAGCTAAAATCATGAACCATCAGGATAATATATAATTATCAATGTGTTCTTAAACCACATGGCTTCATTACTCAACATAACAATATTTCACTTCAAGTCATTAACAGGGTCTAAAATCTGTTCTTTTCAACCTTACTTTTACGGTCCGTCTGGCCGTCCCCAGACCCTCTCCCCGAGCGGTCGGCATACAATAGGAGTGTGGAAGGGGGTTCCAACATTAACTCGACCCTCGCTTTATGTCTGAAGGCTTATTTCCAAAGCATTGTAAGATTTTACAAGACAAACAGTGCTCCCAATGACACACATATCTCAATGGATTTTAACTGAATATTATGCACACAGGTAGTGAATGAGCTTTATATGTATTCCTACCCCGAGGATAAATAATAACTGGCACCAAACTAGGTCCATTTCAACATGAAGGTACGAGGTTCGTAAAACATTGGTTTCGTAGGCAACCGGTGTCTTAAATAAATTATGCGGTCAGTCCAAGCTGCCGACATTGAGGTTCGCTTCAACAAGCCGAATCACTCAACAATAAGTTCTCGGGAAATCATAGTGTCGAGGTGTCCATCGTTTGCCTCGCACCTACATGGGATTCCAATCCGGAACATTTCTTCCATCATCAGAGTTAGGGTCCAACACTAAACACTCTGGCACAAAGTATATCTCCGCTTATGCCCCCGGCATAGGAGATTTCATACGTAGAATAGACCACCTGGCTCCTTTACCTAATGTTACGACTTCGTCCTATAATATTAAGAGAAATCTATCAATTACTCTATAAGCTTCTCACATAAGCTGCAAATTCAATTCACTAAAAGATCTTCCATTCCTGGCATAATTATATTCCCATTAATACAATATATTCTGATATCAAACTCTTTCTTTAATCCCGTAATGTAATCTTACTGTATAATCTTACTGCTTGGATCGATAAGTCTTGCAAATAGCGTAACTATTTCCTGTTTACAACAATTACCTGATGCGTTCATTAATACCTTTGATATTCATAATTGTTATTATCATTATTCTCACTGACATAAATTACCAAATCATTCATTATTATTATTATTATATTTCTGACATAATTTACCAAAATCCGACACAACCAATCATCTCAAAACTCGAACAACTGTGCTCGTAACATTTACATAACTGATTGCCATCTTAATTAATAGTGGTAATGATTAATCCACTTATTGATGCACATTAACATCTCAACTCTATAAAAATCAATACAATAATGATTAAACCTGGAGGGTCTACCTCCTAATCTGATTCTTACTGGCATCTTTACTGAAATCACATAACATGCAGTGGCCCATATTCTCTACTTAACCATAATTTGTGGGGTACTCACATATCTCTAGGCTTCTCATGGTGGCTTCAACCAATCATATCCTTCCAAGTCGCCTGCCATCTGCAGGTTTAACGCGACATTTTTATCTTGAATACACACATTTTATGACACATATTTTCCGTTAACCACACGGCACTTTGCATTTCTATAATGAAGCTATTGCTTCCAAACATGTGACACTTTATAACACTTATTAAACCACTACTTTAAAAGATATTTTACATATGCTTTATACATAACACACGTCACTTTGTACACTCTTCATTGCTTGAAATTCCCTAGCATAGATATCAAAATTGCAGGTGTCGACGGCATCTCCCGTGCTCCTACCAACTCCTGATTGAAAGTCTGGTTTACCTGCCCTCGGAATTCATCAACAGATTTTATACATACTCCTACGGTAAGCTTCCTGCGTTGCATAAATATGCTAACTTCCGTCCTGAGCGTTATTATTTGGTATTCTTAAAACATTACCAAATGCTTCGTAAAGTTTCTCCCAGCGCATTCAAGCGTAATTAGACATGAATGATCAGTCTATATTTGATACATTGCGCTTAACACTGTCCATAACTTTACACAAATTTATTATTTACAATAGTTCTGCCACTCGTCTTACGCGGTGCTTCCTAAGTGAACACGCCATTGCTCGTACTGCTGAGTATACCTGCAGCGCGATTATTATTAATAAAAGCTTATTAAATGCTTCACTCAAATGTAGAACTCTTTGTGCGGGCGTCCTTTCATGCACCGGACCAACATATGTTCCGCCATGACGACTGTCTGCGCCTCTCTTGACAAACTGTGACAAACTGGTGTGAGACTGGCTCCAACTAGGGTAAGACTGACTTAAGACTGACTGCTCTGCTAAGGGTCGGCATCCTTATATTAGTTTCACACAAAAAATAGATCGAAATCTTCCCGCGTGATCTCGGCTCCTCTCCCAGCATGATTCTGGTCTCGAAACCATGTTCATTGGGTTCCTTTTCTTTCACTGATCCCAGAACTATCTGCGTGCTAAAGAATCGCTCGGCCAATTAATTAATATTAATTCCTTTCTCTATAGCGTGGGCACGCTATCTCCCGGGGATTCCCTGGCAACCTCCTCAAATCCCGCCGCGAACAATGATAGTCCTACGGTCCTTCCGCACTTCCTTAAATATGCGTCAATTTCGCAGATTAAAGGCTCTAAAATTAGCCTCCAGTCTAAAGATTCACCTGTGGGCAACTCCCATGTCATCTCGTTACTCCAATCACGAGTAATCAATGATTTTCCTTGTGATCTCTCCCCACCATTCTCAAATCCATTCTCCGTCGGGGAAGAACTGGGTCATTATTCAGGCCCTCACCCACTTCCAGACGACAGAATGAGGTCAGAAAGATTGACTTGGCTCCACTGAACACCTCCCACAATTCTGGGCCTATTTGTAAAATGTCAACCTCTGCACTTGCAGTGCTCCAAGCCCCATATAGCCTACACCAAGTAGTCTAATAGTACTGTATTCTGCTCAATTTCCCTGCATTATTTTAATAAATAATGTCACTGCAACTGAAATCACACCAGTGATTTAATATACACTTCTCTCTAGGGGTTTTTACAATGAAACTCCCTCCACAGACTTCGGGTTCGTTCCCTGGTGGAACCTTTATTACTGAGATCACAGTCTCTGAGAACCACGTTCGATTTCAGTCAGCATAACCTCCTCGGGTTCATATTCCCCTTGCAAAACTTATAGAAGTCAATTGCAAGTGGCTCTCTATAAGTAATCAGCTGACTGTCTATCACTGTCTGTGTTTACATCTGGGGTCCTTCACCTCGTCTGCTGCGAGTAGGTTAGTACAGCTCCCCATTCCACGCTGCGCTCTTCCTAAGCTGTTCATTCTCCAGGCGGAGGGTCATATTTATTGCCTCAACCTCTCTCGCCGCTGCAACCATTTCTTCATAGAATTCTCGCAAACACTGGCATCTTTGTTGTTCGTCCCTTCCACTGGGCAAACTGTCTGCTTCTCGTCCCGTCTTGCCGCTCGAACTTTCAGTTCTGACTGCCTGGCTGACTTCGCTCTCCACGTTGAGTTGGGTGTGCGCTGTTAATACTTCTTCTTGTTCGTCGAATTCTTCTGGCGGATAATAAACCTTTAAATTGGCTACATTCATAACGACCTCGTTTCCAGTTTCTAAATGCTTTAACCTGTATGCATTGTTCTGTAGGTCTCTTATCACCTCGAACGGGCCGTGGTAAGCAAAAATGAACTTCTTATACTTCCGTGCCTCTGGATCTGAACTGGCTGGTTTCCTAATTAAAACTTTCTCTCCGACGAGAAGCAGTCTATGATACCTCTTCGCACGATTTCTTCTCTGACGTCTCTCCGCCTGTGCTTTGAGATATTCGAAGGTTCGTTGGATCCTCAATTCTCGACCTGGCTGTGCGTCTACTGGTAATGGAATAACACCAGTCCACGGTCTCTCCGGTCTCTGATCCAGATGTAGAGTCACGGGAACCTGACCTGTCGCCTCATGTACAGTATTATTTATACAGTATTCAATTACTTCTAGGAATTCAATCCAACGCCAATTCGCTTCAGAGCAGTAGATCTTCATGTATTTCTGGATCTCTCTCATTACTCTTTCAACTGGACTTGCCTCAGGATAGCGAATGGTAGATAAAATCTGCCTAATTCCTAGAGTTTCCAGTTCTCGACGAAATTCTGCACTCGTAAAGCAACTTCCGTGGTCCGAGAGAATGTTATCCGGCTTCCCAAGAATCGGAATAACTCTCTCTTTCAGGCGTTTCAAGACCTGCTTTGAACTTGTCTTTTGTATGGGGCATAATACCACCATTTTCGAAAATACATCCATGGCTACAAAAATGTGTCTATTGCCTCTACGTGCTCTAGGCAATGGTCCAAAGTTGTCTATGCTCAATAACTGCCTTGGCTTCTCCGCTAACAACGGGATAGGTCGTTGCCTCATTAAAAAGGGATTTGGCTTTACCCTTTGGCATAGATCACATGTCCTAATAGCATTTCTCACCGTTTGTCTCAACTTTGGCCAAGTAAATGCTTCCTTCAACAGAGCACAAATTTTGTCTATCCCTGGATGTCCAAATGCTCTGTGTGCTAGCCACACCAATCTCCTCTGCAAAGATGCAGGAATCACAATCCTTTGACGTGTATGATCTACATCATCCCACTTGTGTAATATCTGATTATACCATACATAATCTGTTGCCAATGCCTCTGCCTCTCTGTATATTGCAGTTCCCCTTGCTAAGCATCCCTCGAAGTAATCGATCATCATCTTCAACCACGGGTCTTCGCGTTGTAGGTTGGTAAGATTCCTCAAGTCATCCATCGTCTTCTGATCTCGATTCTCAATCTGGACAGCTAGCGCTTCCTCTTCTCAAGGGTAACGGCTTAATATGTCCGGTATTACATTCTCTTTCCCTGGACAGTATTCTATTTCCACGTTAAATTGCTGAATATACAGGGACCATCTTGTCAATCTCTGGCTAGACAAGTCTGTTTTTAACAAAAATGTTAAAGCTTTATGGTCTGTTCTGAGGACTATTTGGAAGCCATACACGAGTTTATGCCATGATTGCAACGCGTACAAAATTGCGAGCAACTCTATATCTGTAATCGTGTAGTTTTTCTCATGGGCTTTCAGCCTCCTACTTATAAAGGCAATAAAAATTTTCTTTTCAGGCTGGTCAACATTTTCCTGGAATAGCATCGCTCCGATCCCAATAAGTGATGCATCCGTCTGTATGATGAACTTCTGGGTATAATCCGGGTATCCCAGCTTCACATATTCCAAAAGCATTTGTTTTGACCTCACGAATGCTTCCTGACATTGCTCCGTCCAATTCCATCTGCCGCCTTTCTTCAATAGGTCCTGCAGGGGTGCTACTGTCGTAGTATAATTTGGGCAGTGGTTCGAAAAGAATCCAATTACTCCCAAATACTGTCGGACGTGTTTAACTTTCGTGGGTCGAGGGAAATTTCGAATTACCTCCAATTTATCTGGATTAGGCTTCACTCCATTTGCATCAATAACATGCCCTAGGAATTTGACTTCCCTCTGACAGAAGTGCGATTTCTTGATATTAACCTTAAAGTTAGCTTCTCGAAGGTCATCTAGCAACTTCTTCAGGTCTCTCATGTGCTCCTCCAGAGATTCTGATGTGAGTAGAATGTCGTCTACATATCTGATGGTACTCTCTTTCACTTCATCTGATAGACTGCGATCTAACGCTCTTATCAGTGCTGAACCAGCTGTTTTCAACCCAAAAGGTAGCCTTAAAAATGTGTATGTATGTTGATCAAACATAAATCCTGTCAACAGACTAGTTTTCTTCTCTAATTCAAGATGATGGAAACTGGATGTAATGTCCAAATTTGTGAATACGGTTTTCCCTTTGAACTTCCTGAGGATCTCTTTAATAGGTGGCACTTGGTCAAATTCTGGAATAACCTTCAAATTTACATGTCTCAGGTCCAGGCAGACTCTGACAGTCCCGTCTGTCTTTGGTACAATTACCAACGGACTTACATAAGGCGAAGGTGTCTTCTCAATAACACCGGCCTCCAACATCTCCTGAATTGCCTCTTTCACTTTAGCATAATGCTTTTCAGCTATAGGGTAGGGTTTCTGCCTAAATGGTGTCCAATCACTGACTTGAAAAGCATAAGTGAAGTTCTTTATACGACCAGGTCTCGAATCAAAGACTTCCTTCTGTTCCAGTAATAACTGCTTTAAATTTTCCTTCTCTTTTATCCCAATTTTCGCTTCTTCTAGCTTTTCCGAAATATATTCTTCCAGTTTGGGTTCCAAATCTTTCTCCAGGTCTGTGGCTAGTGTTTTCAGCTCTTCTTCTAACTGCTCAATAACTAACACTTCTTCCTCAGCCACCTCTCTGTATGTATGCCATACTTGTTCACTTGACCCTGGTTCAATCTCATTGAGTGCGACCTCCAAGCCTTCAGCTTCTTCATTCACATGGAACATAACCCTGTCCTGTGCTAGGTCGATTATCACTCTGTATTCCCTTATAAATTCTGCCCCAATGAGTAGGTTATAAGGCAGTTTGTTTACTAACAGAAAACTCTGTGAGAAAATAGAGCCTCCTATCTGTAAATCTAGGAATACCTGATATTTACATATCATCGTTCTGTCTGGAATTACCCCTTTTATCTTGACACTAGAGATCGGTATTTTCAAAATATTCTCTCTCCGGGCTATTTCATCATATAAAGCTTGTGTCATAAGGCTCACTGTGGACCCCGTGTCTAACAGACTTCTTACTTTCAACCCTGCCACTCTTATTATTATAATAGGCAATTCTCTCTTGACCATGACCTGTGGTCCTCCTGTATCCTCGATTAGCTCTTCTGGTTGGGCTATCCAATTGATGATGTTAACAGACTTCCATCCCTCAGTCTCGAACTCTTCTAATTTTGGCGTTTTTTTTTCTTCAGCGCCCGTCCCCTTGGAGTCTCTTCTCTCCTGTTCGCTGCGTTGTAGCTCCAAACTCTTAGCTCCATCTCCATATCTGTCTGGCGATGTCCTGTTCTGCATAACTTCTGGCCAGCGGACTTGTTGTTTCTGGGGCTCATCTCCCCTCTCCTCGAGGTACCGCAAAGAAGCGTGATATCGATCTTCTACCTCGTCATCTAAGTTACTTCTTCTTTCTAGGGGTCTCCAATTTCTATTGTTGCCTTCTTGGCCATTGTTACCTCCATTGTTTTGGTACGGTTTACCCCTGGTATTCTGCTTATTCCACGATTTTCGACCTCTTCCTCCTCTATTAGCATTCCCTTTGTACTTTGACTGCCATCTTCTGGGTTCCCGTTCCCATTGCCGTCCATAGGAATCTAATGTTTCAGTGCTCGTAGCTTTGTTGTTCCTTGGAGCTTGCTGTTGGTCAGTCTGCGTGTTGGTCACGTGTACCCGTTCCACGGTTCGACTCTGACGCATCGTATTTGCTGTTGTGAGGTCCAGTTGTCTAAGAACTGTCTCCATTTCTATAGCAGTTTTCGCATTAGCCGAGATTAGTAGTCTTTGGATCTCGTATGGAAGCTGCTTGGCGATAGCAATACATAATTCCAGCTCGCTCGGTTTTTGATCCAGTTCTTTGAAGCGACACATCTGCGATATAAAAAATTCTGCATACTTCGTTTGGTTGGTAGTGCTGTATTTCTTTGCATATAAATCCAACCGTAAATTCTGTTGGACCGCTGCGTCCCAGTATCTCTTCAAAAATGCCTCCCGAAACTCCTCAACAGTATCGAAAGTGTAGCGGAAGCTGCGAAACCATAATGCACACTCCCCCTCTGTTAATTTCTCTATAGCTCGTAGCCTGCGCTCCTGTGGTATTCGCGCATCATTCAGATATTCAGTCACTTCCTTCAACCAATATTTTGGTGTCATATTACAGTGGCTACCTGAGAATTTCCTTGGTTTTTCTTCGCTTGCCCTGATGACGTTTATCACCTGGGTGTGCATAGCATTTTCATGAGGCGTCGATGCCGCAACTGGTATACCTGGCGTCATATAAGGACTTTCGCCTGGGCCTGTAGCACTCCTTATTATAGGTTGGGTTTCTAAGCCTGCCCACCTTGTTTTCCTCATATCTTCCATGCTGCCTTCGCTTGACTTAGGATCTTTCAGAAGTGTTTCCTCCTGTGCGATTATCCTAGTCTCCATTTGATTGTGGCGCATCTCTGCACTTTCCAGACGAGTAATGACTTCTTTCTCTATTCTTGTAAGCCTATCTCGATTTTCCTCGGCTACTTGAAATATTTTCTTCTTGTCTTCTTTCAGACTTTGTTTGATATGGGAGATTTCAACCTCTACATCTTCCTTAATTTGAGCAAGGGTCTTGTCGCTTGCCTCTGTTTTCTGGCCTTCTCTCACTTCGAGTTCTTCCCTCAATCCTTTGATTTCCTCTCGAATGTGTCCATTGACCTTTGACATTTCCTTCTGGACCTTAATAATTTCACCTCTATTCTCCTCTTGCCTTTTGTTGACTACAACAATGTCATTCTGAACTTGGTCCAGTTCTTGATGAACTTTGCTTATCTGGCCCTTCATACTTCCTACCAGCTCTTTACTCTCGTTAACAACGGCCTTGATTTCACCTATTTCTGGACATTGACCTAATATATTCTGGTCCTGTTTCATGAGATCACCGTTAATTGCTCTAGCATAGCTTTTCAATTTCTGGTCCCATTTAGAGTCGTTCTCCTCTAATCTCTGGTCTACCGTTCTCGTAAACTCTGAAAATTGTTTCGCTTGGCGTTCGAGATTCGCCTCATTTTGGATTTGAATATCCTTAATGTCGATAGATAACGCATCTAACCTACTGTTGGTTTCATCCTGAGCATGCTTACACGCTTGTAAGTTACTCTCAAGTTTGGCTTCTATAGCCTCAAAACGTTTATCCGTTTTAACCTGCATTTCCGATACAATGCTTACAACAGTTTCTGTTACTTCGGTCTTAATTACCTCTTGCATTTGACCTAACTTATTATTCATTTCAACTTTATTAGCATCTAACCGATTATTCAATTCAATCTGGTTGTCATTCATTGCAACCTGATTTGCCTTTATTGCCAGCTGATTGGCATCTAAACGAGTGTTTATTTCAACCTGATTAGCATCTAAACGGTTACTTAATTCACTCTGGTTACCATCTAACCGAGCGTTTATTCCGTCCTGGAAAGCCTTAGCTTCCAGCCTATTCTGCTCGTTAAAAACATCAAAATGCTGTTTCAACCCTGCAATAACCTGCAAGATCTCCTCTGTGCATGACATTTTCACAAAATACATTTAAATATGCAGGCAGGCTTCCTGGAAAAAATGTGTGGATATGTTTTGAAAAGAAACATCAAACACTGTACACATATTTTAACGTCGTACAAAACCTGATAATATTATGATAAATTGTGGATCTGGTCCGTAGCGCTCATACCCTTGGGTAATCCTCTTCTCAATAGAGAGATTGTGCGTTACATCAAAAGCCTACTGAACTAAAAAATCACTCAAACACAGTTTGAGGCAAAAAAAAAAATTACTATGGTTTTCCCCATGAAATACCATAAAAATCTATGGGTTTTCCCTAAATCCCATAAGCTCCACGCAATCTGGGCGCCATGATAATGAATAGAGTCATGGGAGGTGGTCCACGTTAAGACACAACAGCAACCCTCCAAGGTCTCGGTTGTACTGTCGCATGCCCCACTTGGGTCTCGCCATGATAAATAAATATGCATACTAGACGTATTTATCGTTTGCCCGGTTTGTGCAATGCCAAGATCGCTCATATTGCACTGACGCAGGCGGTTCCATAATGAATTAATACCGCCCCACGTTGCTTGGGCCATGATAATGATAATGTACCGTAGTCATGCTCCTATACGTATTATGCATTATCAAAATTTATATTGTGCGTATCAGAGCTTAGCTAGATTAGGTGCGGTCCTCCCCTACTTCATGTTAATTGTTACTTTAATAGGGTTGTGTGCATTAGATATAGACCGACTTTCGTTGTACCTATAGCTCAAATCACCGTACAGGACATCATTTTCCATGTACCCATGTGAGTAATCTCGATGGAAAATATGCTTCTGCCTCCAGCTAGCTTCAGGACTCGAGGGTGTACCGTCCTCCCACTGAGCAGTTGCATACTTTGGATTTGAGGCTAAAAGGTATCAACTCTACAATGATAAGGCACAACTCTATTCTAAAACTTAAATTCAGTAAATAAAATCATGGCTTTTAACAAATAAAACAATCCCCATAACCATAAAACAAAAGCAAACAAAAATTACTTTCCACAATCCACCAATATGAACATAATATAATCATAATAAATCATATCATACCACAAACCTTTACCCTTATGTGCACTTCACAAAGATATTCTAGTGCGCTGATGCACGTACAACTTCAGAAACAAACTGTACATTGATTCTACTGTCATACAATGTGACTTCTTTAATTTCACAAAATTACTGATTCATTAAACCTTCTTAATTTGACAATTATGTGTACCGTGTGTGTTTTGATCTTCCTTTTCCCACCAAATGCTTCACATGCATTAGCCTATTTTGGTGTTGCAAAGCAAACTACGTGCAACTCCATATTTATGTAAGCTACCCCTACTCCACTATTTATATAGTTCCACTGCATGCCGTTTTGTGATTTCATATAAAAACGTTATGTTATTGTTGTGTCGGATGGTACAATCAAACTACCTTGCGCGCGTAGCCTGTGGAATCTGGTAACCAACTTCTGAAAAAGTTGTCAGTGACAGTATAAATGCAACGTCTAACCATTCGTTAGATAGCTAAAATCATGAACCATCAGGATAATATATAATTATCAATGTGTTCTTAAACCACATGGCTTCATTACTCAACATAACAATATTTCACTTCAAGTCATTAACAGGGTCTAAAATCTGTTCTTTTCAACCTTACTTTTACGGTCCGTCTGGCCGTCCCCAGACCCTCTCCCCGAGCGGTCGGCATACAATAGGAGTGTGGAAGGGGGTTCCAACATTAACTCGACCCTCGCTTTATGTCTGAAGGCTTATTTCCAAAGCATTGTAAGATTTTACAAGACAAACTGTGCTCCCAATGACACACATATCTCAATGGATTTTAACTGAATATTATGCACACAGGTAGTGAATGAGCTTTATATTTATTCCTACCCCGAGGATAAATAATAACTGGCACCAAACTAGGCCCATTTCAACATGAAGGTACGAGGTTCGTAAAACATTGGTTTCGTAGGCAACCGGTGTCTTAAATAAATTATGCGGTCAGTCCAAGCTGCCGACATTGAGGTTCGCTTCAACAAGCCGAATCACTCAACAATAAGTTCTCGGGAAATTATAGTGTCGAGGTGTCCATCGTTTGCCTCGCACCTACATGGGATTCCAATCCGGAACATTTCATCCATCATCAGAGTTAGGGTCCAACACTAAACACTCTGGCACAAAGTATATCTCCGCTTATGCCCCCGGCATAGGAGATTTCATACGTAGAATAGACCACCTGGCTCCTTTACCTAATGTTACGACTTCGTCCTATAATATTAAGAGAAATCTATCAATTACTCTATAAGCTTCTCACATAAGCTGCAAATTCAATTCACTAAAAGATCTTCCATTCCTGGCATAATTATATTCCCATTAATACAATATATTCTGATATCAAACTCTTTCTTTAATCCCGTAATGTAATCTTACTGTATAATCTTACTGCTTGGATCGATAAGTCTTGCAAATAGCGTAACTATTTCCTTTTTACAACAATTACCTGATGCGTTCATTAATACCTTTGATATTCATAATTGTTATTATCATTATTCTCACTGACATAAATTACCAAATCATTCCTTATTATTATTATTATATTTCTGACATAATTTACCAAAATCCGACACAACCAATCATCTCAAAACTCGAACAACTGTGCTCGTAACATTTACATAACTGATTGCCATCTTAATTAATAGTGGTAATGATTAATCCACTTATTGATGCACATTAACATCTCAACTCTATAAAAATCAATACAATAATGATTAAACCTGGAGGGTCTACCTCCTAATCTGATTCTTACTGGCATCTTTACTGAAATCACATAACATGCAGTGGCCCATATTCTCTACTTAACCATAATTTGTGGGGTACTCACATATCTCTAGGCTTCTCATGGTGGCTTCAACCAATCATATCCTTCCAAGTCGCCTGCCATCTGCAGGTTTAACGCGACATTTTTATCTTGAATACACACATTTTATGACACATATTTTCCGTTAACCACACGGCACTTTGCATTTCTATAATGAAGCTATTGCTTCCAAACATGTGACATTTTATAACACTTATTAAACCACTACTTTAAAAGATATTTTACATATTCTTTATACATAACACACGTCACTTTGTACAATTTTCATTGCTTGAAATTCCCTAGCAAAGATATCAAAATTGCAGGTGTCGACGGCATCTCCCGTGCTCCTACCAACTCCTGATTGAAAGTCTGGTTTACCTGCCCTCGGAATTCACCAACAGTTTTTATACATACTCCTACGGTAAGCTTCCTGCGTTCCATAAATATGCTAACTTCCGTCCTGAGCGTTATTATTTGGTATTCTTAAAACATTACCAAATGCTTCGTAAAGTTTCTCCCAGCGCATTCAAGCGTAATTAGACATGAATGATCAGTCGATATTTGATACATTGCGCTTAACACTGTCCATAACTTTACACAAATTTATTATTTACAATAGTTCTGCCACTCGTCTTACGCGGTGCTTCCTAAGTGAACACGCCATTGCTCGTACTGCTGAGTATACCTGCAGCGCGATTATTATTAATAAAAGCTTATTAAATGCTTCACTCAAATGTAGAACTCTTTGTGCGGGCGTCCTTTCATGCACCGGACCAACATATGTTCCGCCATGACGACTGTCTGCGCCTCTCTTGACAAACTGTGACAAACTGGTGTGAGACTGGCTCCAACTAGGGTAAGACTGACTTAAGACTGACTGCTCTGCTAAGGGTCGACCTCCTTATATTAGTTTCACACAAAAAATAGAGCGAAATCTTCCCGCGTGATCTCGGCTCCTCTCCCAGCATGATTCTGGTCTCGAAACCATGTTCATTGGGTTCCTTTTCTTTCATTGATCCCAGAACTATCTGCGTGCTAAAGAATCGCTCGGCCAATTAATTAATATTAATTCCTTTCTCTATAGCGTGGGCATTCTATCTCCCAGGGATTCCCTGGCAACCTCCTCAAATCCCGCCGCGAACAATGATAGTCCTACGGTCCTTCCGCACTTCCTTAAATATGCGTCATTTTCGCAGATTAAAGGCTCTAAAATTAGCCTCCAGTCTAAAGATTCACCTGTGGGCAACTCCCATGTCATCTCGTTACTCCAATCACGAGTAATCAATGATTTTCCTTGTGATCTCTCCCCACCATTCTCAAATCCATTCTCCGTCGGGGAAGAACTGGGTCATTATTCAGGCCCTCACCCTCTTCCAGACGACAGAATGAGGTCAGAAAAATTGACTTGGCTCCACTGAACACCCACAATTCTGGGCCTATTTGTTAAATGTCAACCTCTGCACTTGCAGTGCTCCAAGCCCCATATAGCCTACACCAAGTAGTCTAATAGTACTGTATTCTGCTCAATTTCCCTGCATTATTTTAATAAATAATGTCACTGCAACTGAAATCACACCAGTGATTTAATATACACTTCTCTCTAGGGGTTATTACAATGAAACTCCCTCCACAGACTTCGGGTTCGTTCCCTGGTGGAACCTTTATTACTGAGATCACAGTCTCTGAGAACCACGTTCGATTTCAGTCAGCATAACCTCCTCGGGCTCAAGACTTCTGTTACTTAGGAAGCAAAATAACCAGTGAAGGACGAAGCAAAGAGGATATAAAAAGTAGGTTGGCTCAGGCAAGGAAAGCATTTCTACAAAAAAAAAACTGTTGAAATCGAATATAGGTTTAAGTATTAGGAAGTCATTTATGAAAGTTTTTGTCCGGATCGTGACGCTGTATGGAAGTGAAACTTGTACATGGCGCAGCAGAAATGAGGAGAATTGAAGCGTTTGAAATGTGGTGTTACGGGAGAATGATGAAGATCAGATGGGTAGATAGAGTTACAAACGAAGAGGTATTAAGACGAGTGGGAGAGGAGAGATGTTTCTGGCGACTGCTAATTAAGAGAAGAGATAGATTGGTAGGACAATTACTAAGACACCCAGGAATAGAAAGCTTAGTTATGGAAGGAAGGGTCGAGAACAAGAACTGTAGGGGTAGACTAAGGTTAGAATATGTTAAACACATTGCCTCGGATGTAGGGTGAGGTAGTTATGCTGAGATAGAACTTTTAGCTCATGACAGCTGCATGGAAGGCTGCATCAAACCAGTCAAATGACTGAAG
The DNA here is from genome assembly GCA_946902985.2 of Meconema thalassinum. Taxonomy (NCBI): domain Eukaryota; kingdom Metazoa; phylum Arthropoda; class Insecta; order Orthoptera; family Tettigoniidae; genus Meconema; species Meconema thalassinum. The sequence continues at coordinate 848,488,617 of OX336390.1, read as the reverse complement.
ACTTAAACAACAACAACTGTACTACATACACCACTGTAAGACAGGTCATCATATACTTTCTACATGCACCCAGGTACATGGGGCTAAATGACCACGATGTCCAGGCCCTTTAAATGACATGACTATGACGACAACAACAACAACAACAACGTAGTGTACCCTTAAAGGGAATAAAATGGATCGAACCGTTAACATCATAGTTAGGAAATGGAAGAATAATCATGGGATCTTAATACAGAACGTGGTCTGTGATTGAGAAAGGCTAGAGAGGACGCACGGGAGCTCGTCACACTATCAGATTTATAGCGTGCAAGCCGTGTATGTGTCATACGGTGTACGTGATTAGAGCTTATCTTACCTCATGAGTCAACATGGTGCAAGAGATGAAGAAATTTTCCACGCAAGAATACAGACAGGGGAACCCCCCGAGGGTGATTACTCAGCAATAATTTGGCAACGGTGTCTGTAGGAGAAGCCAGGAATCGTGGTGAAATAACCCAATTTGCAAGAACCACGCAAAATTATTAAAATCAAAGAACGACAATATTAATAATTCTGGGAATTAGAATTTTAAGAAATATAAAATTGTGTAATAAATGCTCAGGAAAAGAATGCTGACCTAAGCATGACGTCGTTATGGGAGGTAACCAGGAGTTTGGCTGGGAGATGGAAAAAAGGAATTACCACCCACACAGAGCGGGAGCACTTATTAATTTTTATAAAATATAAGCTCCGATCGATTTTCGGAAATTAAGGTAATTTTGAGACCGTGAAAAGATAAGTAATATGGATATATCTTTTCTACACGCATACGAGGCTTGGCTTAGAAGATAGTTTCAAGAAGAAACATAATGGGCAACTTTAGCCAGTTTTGAATAAATAGCGAGACCGCCAGGCGGAAATCATACAGTCTTCAGATAGCCTCTGTGGAGAGGTCGTGCTATATCGTAACGCCGTCAACTCTGAACCTCTGTGTGGAGAGGAACGTATCGTCATACTACTGTCGTGCTGCGACAAGAAGTAACCAGTCAGTGGAAATTAGCAAATTGCTATACTTTGACCGCAAACGTATTAAGCCGACAAGGACTTAGTGAAACTAAACTCAGTGAACGTAGGAAAGTAGTGAAATACCTCGCCAGTATACGAGAAAACTGTAGAGCATCGAACGTGCTAAATAATTAACCACGTGCATTAAAGACCGGATAAGGTCGTGACGCCGGATAATAAGCCTGACTTACCTGTGCTTAGTAAGTTAGAGCTTGAAAGTGACGATAAGTCGGGAAGACAGAAAGAAATTAAACGCAGTGATTGCAAATTGAAATAATTGAAAGACTTTAGAGTCGTCAAGAGATAGAATACGCACATAGTATTCCAGTAAAGCAGTTCCAACGCGGACAGACGTGAAAACAGTGATAAAGAGCGTTAGTTAATATGAGACTGCGACTCTAGGACTAACGTCTATCAGAGACATTTGGCAAAGCATTAGACTTACAGCCAAACCAGAACAGTATCGTCCCCCCCCCAGGCAAATGCCGGGGTTGGTCCCTAACTATAGGCCACAGCCGCTACCTTCCAACTCCTCGTCCTTACATTCCAACTTCCCTCCTTCCCTCCCCAACGGTACTTGTAGCTCACCCATTGGGTGTCCGACTCGAAGCAGCTGCAAAACTGGCGAGCCGAACATGTCCTCGGACACTCCCGGCACTAAAAACCATACGCTAAAAAAAAAAAAAAAAAAAAAAGTATCGTCCCAATACTTAACGTAGTGCCGATTACTAGGAAGCAAGGACATGGATATAATTATCCACAGTAACCAGTAAGGAACGGGTAGCAGTGCTCGAGACTTTCAATTAATCCCACTAGGAGTTAGGACTAGGAGCATACGTCGCTCGTACCTACACTCTGGGAGAAGGTGAAAGGAGTGAAGCAAGTGTAAGATAAAGTAATATAAGTGTTAAAATAAGCAGTGATTTAGGCTTGAAAAATGTTGTGTGTAGAATTAGAATATTTTAGTGTTACAGTGTATTTAGTCATTGTATTGAACCCTCCAAAGGAGGGAATCAGTGAAAATAATATGTGTAAAGCTCGTGGAAAAAGTGTGTATGTAGCGAGCGCCACGATGGTTGAAATGGAAGGTTAATCCCAGATGTGGGTGAACCAGTCTAATCGTTGGGATCCAGGAGGAGTCTCCGGATATCATGTGAGTCCCAGCTAATAATGATGTGTTGTTTTGGGGGAATTCGTGAAAGCATAAATGATGAATAATTCATACTTATCTAAAATAGGGATTCAAGATGTGAAATGTGTGTAATTAAACAGACGGGTCTGAAGGATAAATGAATTGTGTAATTATCAAGTCAAATGAATATTTAACTAAAACTCAGTGGAGTTATATATTTTTGAGATAACATTGTATGTAAATTAACGGTATGCTTATATACTGTCTAGGCAAGGAATAGAAGTTGAAACTTCAGTTAAAGAAATAATTGTTGAATTGTGATATTCAAAATAATTGGAAGGAACAGAAGCCTCAAGGCTCCTGAAATAAGAAATAAATATTGTTTAACTGTTATGTTCAGGGTATAAGTGTGAAGAATTGATACAGTTATAATGAAGGGCATTTTTAATGGCCGAAATAATGTTCAAAACGGAAGGTTACAGGGACGGCTAGGAATAAAAATCCTACTCGAAAAGCTCTACCCAAATAATGTATGTAAACCCGCTGTTAAGCGAATATAGATCAGAGCTGGGAATTGCTACTAATAACGCCGGGAAGAGCTAAATGTGGGAGGAGTTGTGCGCGGTGAAGTGAAATGAATGTATGTTTTAAGCAGTTGTGAAAGGGTGCAATATTGGTAATTATGAATAGCGTGCAGGGGCTTGCCTGTTGTACCACACTGAGTGTCGCTGAAATGAGGAGGCTGAGGTTATATTCCAGCTCCGTCTACGTGTGTCTTCGTATTCCTCCGAAAATGGATTGTCCCTAGGAGATGAATGAGGTGTGAACAATTGGCCACATCATTTGAAAGGCCCTTTATACATGAATTATCATTCCTTACACTCGGAAACGTGGATACCCAGAAGTTAGTTACCTCACCTGTTCAAACATTGGCGGATAATATGGCCACACCAGTATAAAGTTAACGAGATGTCTGTGAAGCTTTTCGAGGCTAAGGGAAATATTGTATAACATTCAGTGTAGCCGGTCCTAAGAAAGAATTCCGTATTGCCAAGGAGTAGGCAAGCCTGGCGCGCCCTATGAATCACTTCGAGTGTTTGACACGTTTAATGTGGGTCGCTAGCCGAAGGCCGGCCAGACCAGATGATGGCTTGCGTACGCACATGGCGTAAAAGAATTTGTAAACATGGAAGAAACGGTACGGATATTAACACCGTGACCTAATTATTAAAGAAGTAACCTTGCTAAATATCGTTCAGATTCCGATCAAACAAAGAGTATTATTATAATATATTGTAAAATCCCAATGTATGACAGAAACCAGAAATGAATACTCCCGAGTAAAAATGAATCTTTAGCAGTCTGGGGAGTCTGCTTCATTTGTGTAAATCAGTATTTTCTAAAACTCAAGGGGAGCACGAATTATTCCCAACAATACAAAGCAGTACAAGTTGAATGACAGAGAGATAAAAACTTGAATTTAAGTGGACCCAATGAATTGATAATTATTATTATCATTATTATGAATAATTTATACAGTTAATTAATACTCAAAGTGAGTAAAAACTAGTTTTAACAGTGTTCAATGTTATAGATGAAACTATGGAGCCATAGCGAGTCCATAAGTACTATTTGAAGAACAGGAAACTGTGTATCAGGTTCAAGGGAACCTAAATTATAGAGTTTAAGTAATGTTTATGATGATTCCTTGTTCAGTAGAGAACAAGTATGAAGGATATGTTGTAATTTTGATTTTTATGTGTATTTTGTGTTTTGTAGCACCTATATTTTTGAGTAATATTAAATATTTATTTACTTTGTGATTTTGAGTTTATCTGAAGTGTAGACCTGTTGATTCTGATCCTAAACATATGTATCATGCTGGGGGATTGGACGTACCACCCTCGAGACCCGCTGAGCTATCCGAAGCATGACTATGTATGACTTCCTGCAAGGGTACAGTAGTGACAGGTATACCTCCCACGGTTTGCGATACAGTTCGCTAAACGGGAAGAGAGAAACGAGGAATGCTGATTTCTTCGAAAATCATTTGTGAATTGATCTAAGAATTGTTAGTGACGATACAATGTGGAAATGTAGCTTGCAACATTATGGTGTTTGAAGCCATTTTCAGTGTTGCCTTAGAAAACGAAAGTTTGCTTTTCAGTCGGTCAACACGAGGCTTTCCCAAAAGAGATGGGCTATTCCCTAATTCTGAAAAATTACATGAGATTAATAAATACACTAGGATGACCAGTTTCGATAGTCAAGCAATCATCATCAGATAAGTAGCCGGTACAATACAACCTGTATTGACCATTTAACTACAATCACATATTCACTCCAATCAAGCAAGTTGGGTGATCAATCACCAATTCTAGTATTTTAACAAAAGATCACATAGACCACAACTAACAAATATTGACGAGTTGCAATATCTCAACTCATACTGCAACTAAACATTTGTAAACATTTTCACCCATATTTTCTGACATAAATTGTATAGCCTAAGTGTAATGGATCTGATGATGATGGCTTGACGATCGAAACTAGTCATTCAAGTGTATTTATTAACCCGGCAGTGGTGTGTTGGGGTGCTGCAAACCCCTTAGCACTTAATTATATAAATATTCGCTAGAATGCGCCTCGCACTGCTTGTAGTTCCAGGTAGCTGCCAGTTGATCTCAATAGAAGGCGGTGAGTGTGGTTTCGTAACCTTAGTTGTGCATTTGACTTCGTGAGCTGCAGTGGGAGCTTGCTGGGGTTTAGGAAACCCCCACACATCACTCCCGTTTCATAAACGGAAGAGGTAAATATACTTATTAAAATTATAGTTTTGTTTCTATGCTTCCTAATATGTAATATTTAGTTCTTAACAATAAATATTGTTATAGATGGATCCTTATGGGCCTCAAGGAGAAGTTATTCGAGCACTAATTGATGCTGTACTGGACGAGCCAGTTGATTCGGATTAAATATTGAATTGCATTGTTGGAGAGTTCAGAACTGCATTGTTGCCATTTTATATTAATATATAATCAGTTTAAGTTGTAGTAATAACTTGGAATCCGTTGAATTACAAATTTCAAATGTTAAGTATTTTTAGCCTACTTTCGACTTTTGCAAAAAATGAAAGTAGACTTAGAGATCAACACAGGGCGAAAAAAAAGTGTGTCTGTCTGTGTGTATGTGTGTGTGTGTGTGAGTCTGTGTGTGTGAGAGAGAGAGAGTCTGTGTGTGTGTGTGTGTGAATGTGTGTACTCTGTATGTCTGCCCCCCCCCCCCCCATATCAATTCGAACACGGTGAACGCGAATTGAACAAAATTTGTTACAAAGGTAGCACTAGAAAAGGACACCTCAGTGTCATGTTTAATATCGCCGCCATCTTGACGGAAACGTAATGGCGGCCACACAAATGTTCAATGCTAAAATCAAATTACGACTAACCTAATCATCCGATCTCTACCAAATTTTTCAACAACATACCTTTATGGGGGGGAGCATCACTTGACCGAACTAATAAGTCATCAGCCTAATAGTTTGCGGATGGCGGCCATCTTTGTGTGAAAATCGATTCCCCCTATTAATTCGAACACGGTGAAACCGAATGGAACGAAATTTGGTACAGAGGTAGCACTCGTAAAGGGCACCTCAGTGTCATGTTTTATATCGCCGCCATCTTGACGGAAATGGAATGACGGCCACCCAAATGTTAAAAGCTTAAGTCAAATTACGACCATCCTAATAATTTGATCTCTACCAGATTTTGCAACAACATGCCTTTTTGTGGAAAGCATCTCATGACTGACTACAAAGTCATCAGCCCAATAGTTTGCAAATAGCGGCCATGTATGTGAGCAAATCCATTCCCCAGATCAATTCAAACAGGGTGAAACCGAATTGAATGTTTTTTTTTACAGAGGTAGCACTAGCAAAGGGCACCCCATATTCATGTTTTATATCCATATAGCACGTTGTATTTCAACAAGCTACTACAACAAACATTCAATTATACTCCTTGAAAAGGACAAAGAGTTATAACAATACCCATGCATTTAGGAGAAAGTAGCCTATATGTTCTTTACTGAACATCTTCTTCATATATCAAAAACAACATGGGGTGTACCACACCCCACACACCACTGGCGTATGCATTTCTGACCACACCACTGCCGGGTTAATCTCTTGTAATTTTTTTTAGGATTAGGGAATAACCCGTCTCTTTTGGGAAAACCTCGTGTTGACCGACCGAAAAGCATCAAAATTTCGTGTAGCTTGTGATTTGTGTTAGCAAAGAGCTATTCTGTTCACATGGGATTGAAGTTCACAATAGAGTATTCATTTTTCATTCTCGGACGGTAACGCCTCGCTTCTCTGTTATCATAATATAGAGCTCCCTGCGGGGTTGTTGGGCGAGCAGTTGGGTGGAAACATCTTGCCACATTCTCCAGGGCAGTAAACTTTATACAGCCAGTCAAACCCGCCGGAGAATGTATTTGTTTCCCCATATAACTTTAAATAATTGTATTAATAGAGCTTTCTGCCAGTGATAGGTAAAGACCTACAGTGTGAGTAAAAAGTTGTGTTTGATGTATGAACATGAGTGGGTTGAATGCCTCTTGGCGTACTGTTCTTTGTGGCTCATGGCTCTGTTCAAGTGAAAACGGTAGGATTTTTGTTTCAATCAGTCCCTTCTGTGCTTGCTTTTAGCACGCCGTTGTTTTTCTACCTATCACCTCGTGAGATAGTTTTAATTTCACCGTGGGCCATCCTTGAATACTCGCTTTTATTTTTCAGATATTCATGATTTATGACCGATAAATGCCTCCGCTGATCATTCTAAGAACAAGAACGAGGATTTCTTGCTCCGTTAGATGGTCCATATGCTGTGATAGATCCTTGGAATACCAGTTGAATTATGACTCCACGCATTGAAACATGGGTAAACGTCCAACTGCGTGGTATGATTCAATATTTTTTTAAATATAGGCCTGCATGAATTGCAGCAAATGGCCATAGCAGGGTATTTTTCATTGAACGCCCAAGGGCTCCCAACAAGTTCAATTTCAATTAGTTCCAACTTTGGCTAACGGATGCTACTGTCACTAACACCTAGCGGCGAACGTTGGAACTTGATAGAGCGTTTCTAACTAGCCAAATATAACCTACAATGTTTGCTACACACTACCAATTGCAGTGGTTGGTTCTTTTACGTGCCATAAATCTATGATATGGGCCCGATGGCTTTACTTCCCCTCCGTAGGGAGGCATACTGAAGGATTTTAATGCTCTTAAATATCCGACGACTTTGGCCGGGGCACATACAGCTTAAGGAGCCACAACAATAACGATTTTAATATTATAACAATGCCTGTTATAAATCTTGTACTACAATGATATACATTTCCATGGAAACACACACGCCTTGCTATTAGAAGCAATGTTAGAAATTTTCAAAATCCAAATGGTAATTATTTTATCAATTTTTTCAAAATTGGTTCTTGTTTTGTGCTGACCTTCACCGTTCCCCTGATATCTCCGGTGTTTATAGGAATTTTTGGAGTTTTCTTTTTTTTAATGTGGGTGTTAAACCGTCTGCTACAAAATGAATCTCACTCAAAACCGTTGTGGCTTTAATTAGTCTTTCTGAAAAATCCACAGCCTGCTTCCAGTCTCCGACCAGGTCAGGAATGGAATGAATGAAGCCCCCATCTAGCGGCGAGGATATGAACTGTGCCGGCTGCCAAGGCCTGACGCACTCCTCTGGGGCAATGATTAAATGAATGACAGATGAAATGAAATGATAGTGGAGAGTGTTGCATGAATGAAATTTTGTCAGGGAAAACCGGAGTACCCGGAGAAAAACCTGTCTGCCTCCGTTTTGTCCAGCACAGATCTCACATGGAGTGACCGGGATTTGAACCACGGACCCATCGGTGAGAGGCCGGCGTGCTGCCGCCTAAGCCACGGAGGCTAATTAGTCTTTCTATGAAACGTTTACTTTTTTTGGAGTTTGCTCAGAATAAAAATGGAAATAATGACGCTTAATTAATTAATTAACTAATCATGAGAAAATGTGCGAGATTCATTTTGTAGCAGAAGGTTTAACACTCACATTAAAAAAAGAAAACTCCAAAAATTCCTATAAACACCGGAGATATCAGGGAAACGGTGAAAGTCAGCACAAAACAAGAACCAATTTAAAAAAATGATTAAAATAATTACCACTTGAATTTTGAAAATTTTTAACTTTGCTTCTAATAGCAAGGTGTGTGTGTTTCCTTGGAAATGTATATCATTGTTGTACGAGATTTATGACAGGCACAGTTATAATATTATAATCGTTATTGTTGTGGCTCCTTAAGCTGTATGTGCTCCCTTAACGCTCTTAAATATCCGACGACTTCGGCCGGGTTTGAAACCACGATCTTGGGCGTAGAAGTTCAGCATGCTATCGACTAGTCTTAAAATTAAATTCATTAACGACAAAACTATCAACCAAACGACAAGAAGTCCGTGTAATTAAGCATTATAAATAATGCATTAAACGGGACACGAAACTTTTCTATCATAAAATAAAATATTATGCTTCACCTTAAGGGCACCAGACGCTAAGTAATTCTAATTCGACTACAAGAGATTACTACTACTATATTATTTTTAATGTCTCATAAATTAACCAGGAATCGAACTTGATGATGAGAATCAAGCAGCTGAACAATTAGACCATCGCGCCCCTTATGAGTTGTCGGTAGTGGTATATTTCCGATACGACCACTGTTCAAGCGACGTTATGAAATCTCTGATCTCCACAATGTTGAAGATGAAGCCATTTATACTGCGTCTAGCGGTAGTGTTTCGTGGTTTTACAAGAGGCATTACAAATTCCGCAGCGCACTCCTGGAATCCCTGTGGACACATAACCTGGATGGAAACATTCCCAGAGAAACGCTTGTGGAATGAGGTGTTACCTCAAATAGTGTATTGTCGCAGTTAAAATCGTGGGCTAGCATTAAGCATACTGCAGTACCTCCCCGTTCAAATATAATTAGGGATTTTGAAGATTAAAACGTATTTGATTGGCCAACAGTGGCGTAGCCAGGGGGTGTTACTGGGGGTTAGAACCACCCCCACTTGGAATTTTTACCAAAAAAAGAACAGGAACTGATAATAAAAATAAGCAAAACATTTTTTAATTAAATAATTATAATATGATGCTAATGATTCGATAACTCTTACTACTCGTATGTACTGTTGTCGCCTTTCGGCCCGGCTCCTCATTTGATGCTACACACGTCTTCATGGCAACGTCCTCTCGGGTTTGCCAATCTAGCTTATTCCCCGCTAGATATAGCTTATTTCAAGGCGAGCCTAGGGTCAAATAATTTTTAATACTGCCTAGTGGGACAATTATCTTTTTGTTTCTTTCTTTCCTTAGCGGGAGGAACTTTGATAAGAAAAACAAGAAGTTCCGTGACGAACTAAAGAGCCTACTTTTCTTAAAATTTAAGATGCATGCCAATGATTAACTTGTATGGATCTATCTAGAATAATGACGAAATTAAGTTGGTAATATCGAAATTTCTAATTAGTTCGAAATACTGTATACCTGGCATAATGTAGCCTAATAGAGAACTACAGTTGGCAGCCCTGGTGACTGAATATATTCTTAGTCCCATCTCTTAAGGTACAGAACACAAAATTTGGTTGAAGTCCAATGGACAGCATGAACGTTACACAGTTAAACATTGCATCTAACAGCGCGCGTAAAATCATGTTGGCAACAATGACATACATGTATTGGTCAGAAATAATCTGAAATAATATGATCTATTGTTGTGTCAATTTTGAATGAAATCCATTCGTTAGTATAGAAGTTACATGCATTTTAAAATTGGACCTATCAGCAGGCTTAGAATCATGTTGGCAGCACTGGCGTAGGCCTATATTAGTTACTCCAAATTTATCTAGAAAGCCAGGTACTATACGTTTGCAAAGTTTAGAGCTATTGGCATGCATACTTTCTGATATATTGATATTAGGGTAACAAAAAGAGAGGCAGTATTTATTAACAGTTGGCAGCCCTGGTTACTCTTAAGAATCGGCATAGTAATATCTGTTATGGTGCACATAGTACACACGAAATTTGGTTGAAATCCAAATGATAGTATAGAAGTTACATGTATTTAAAGTTGGACTTCTCAGCAGGCTTAGAATCATGTTGGTAGCACTGACGTATATAAGTTACTCCAAATTAATATAGAATGTCAGGTAGTATACGTGTGCATAGTTTAAAGCTGTCGGCTTGCATACTTTCTGATATAAGGGTACTTGGATAAAAAAATGAGAGCATTTATTAACAGTTGGCAGCCCTGGTGGCTCTTAAGAATTTTCTCAGTCATATCTGTTTACGTACACATATCACATACGAAATTTGGTTGAAATCCAATTGATAGTGTAGAAGTTATATGCATTTAAAATTTGGACCTATCAGCAGGCTTATAATAATTTTGGCAACACTGCCATATATGGTCTCCTGGAAATTAAACTGCAATATTATTGTCTTTACGTGTGCCAATTTTGAAATAGCTCCCATTCATACCTTCCAAGATATCCAACGTGGTGCTCAAATTTCAATTGCGATTTTTCAGCAGTTGGTAGCACTGACATCATTTTCAAATATGGCCGTGAGATATTCAGGTATAGATGTTTACTCCTACCAAATTTTGTTTCGATTGCTGCAGCCGTTTAGGAGTTGATAGGGGGGGGCACACACACACAGCCAGACAGGCAGACAGACATACAGAAGGACAGACAGACAGAAGGACAGACAGACGGACAGACACACATTTGCCCGATGTCATAAGTCTACTTTTTCCTAATTTTTGCAAAATGTGAAAAGTAGGCTAAAAATAATCTTCCTCTTGTTACAAACACAAGAGAAAAGGGGAAAAAAGAGTAAAGCGAGGAGGCCTCTTATACAGTCCTATATTCCGTGTAAAGCGAATCAACAATGGTTTTACTGAAAGGGGCTGGTCTCACTTACATCGATGTATTTAGAAATATATTTCTCCCTCTCCAATTTAAAGGTCATCGAAAAGTACCATTGTACAGATAGTCTAAAAATATTAGAGTTAGCTGTTAATGTCAAACACACATTAAAACAAGAAGTTCCGTGACGAACTAAAGAGCCTACTTTTCATGCCTATGATTATTCTCCAGTATATGAACCTATCTAGAATAAAGACGAAATTAAGTTGGTAATATCGAAATGTCTAATTAGTTCGAAATATTCCTGGTATAATGTAGCCTAATAGAGCACTACAGTTGGCAGACCTGGTGACTGAATATATTCTTAGTTCCATCTCTTAAGGTACAGAATACAAAATTTGGTTGAAGTCCAATGGACGTTACATGTACATAAACATTGGATCTATCAGCACGCGTAAAAGCATGTTGGCAACAATGTCAAGCGTGTGCTGGTTAGAAATAATCGGAAATATTATGAGATCTTGTTGTGCCAATTTTGGATGAAATCCATTTGTTAGTATAGAAGTTACATGTATTTTAAAATTGGTCCTATCAGCAGGCATAGAATCATGTTGGCAGCACTGACATATTAATTATTACAAATCAATCTAGAATGCCAGCTGCTATACGTGTGAAAAGTATAGGGCTGTTTGCTTGCATACTTCCTTATATATTGATATTAGGGTAAAAATATAGACAGGATTTATCAACAGTTAGCAGCCCTGATTGCTCTTAAGAATACTTATAGTCATATCTGTTTTATTACACATAGCACATACGAAATTTGGTTGAAATCCAACTGATAGTATAGAAGTTACATGTATTTAAATATTGGTCCTATCAGCAGGCTTAGAATCATGTTGGTAGAAATGAAGTATATAAGTTACTCCAAAATTAATCTAAAATGTCAGGTACTATACGTGTGCATAGTTTAAAGCTGTCGGCTTGCATACTTTCCGATATATTGGTATTTGGATAAAAGAAGAGAGAGATCAATTATTAACAGTTGGCAGCTCTGGTGAGTCTTGAGAACACGCTCAGTCATATCAGTTTATATTCACATATTACATACAAAATTTGGTTGAAATCCAATTGATAGTGTAGAAGTTATAGGCATTTAAAACTTGGACTTATCAGACGGCTTAACATTATTTTGGCAATACTTTCATATATGGCCTCCTGGAAATTAAACTGAAATAGTGTTATCTACATGTGTGCCAATTTTGGAATAGCTCTCATGCATACCTTCCATGATATCCAACATGGAGCTCAAATTTCTAGTGCGTTTTTTCAGCAGTTGGTAGCACTGACATCATTTTCAAATATGGACGTGAGATATTCCGGGATACATCTTTACTCATACTAAGTTTGATTTCGATTGCTGCAGCCGTTTAGGAGTTGATAGGGGGGGACACACACACAGCCAGACAGACAGACAGAAGGACAGACAGACAGACAGACAGACAGACAGAGAGACACACATTTTCCCGGATCGATCTCATAAGACTACTTTTTCCTCATTTTTGCAAAATGTGAAAGGTAGGCTAAACAAGATGTTCAGTAAAGAACATATAGCCTACTTTCTCCTAAATGTATGAGTATAGTTATAACTCGTTGTTATTATCAAAGAGTATAATAGAATCTTTTCTTGGTTGAAGACCTTAGAAACTATTTACCTCTACCAAACGCCACAACCTAGAAAAAAAACTCTTACCTTCATTGAAGAAAAATAGATAAGAAGTATCTCAAGAATGTTATGGATCTGGAGACATAATCGACCGGACTGGCTGCGTGGCTCAGCGGTAACGTTCTCGCTTGCTGGGCCCTAGGTTGCAAGTTCTTATCCTGGCGCAGTCAGCTGGCATTTGAGGGTGCACAAATGCAAGGGAGCAGTGTCAGTAGATTTACTGGCACGTTAAAGATCCCCTTCGGGCCAAAATTCCGGCACCCCGGCGTATCTAAAAGCAGCAGTAGTTAAAAGGGACGTAAAACAAATAACTTTATTATTATTACTATTGTTATTATTACATAATCGACCTGCCGTGGACAACATACAACTTTGAGTTGAGGCATGTCTTTACACATCTGGTTGTGCATTGCTTTCACAACCCGAATTGAATTCACAAATCTTTCCATGACCATACAGAGACGAGAGTATACAAACTGTGTGGATATTTTCGATTGCTATTTGCCTGAAATAAAAGTATTAATTAATAACCTGAACTAGCACCAATGGCTTGAATTCAGTTACTATGTGAAATCGTTTTGTTCTCTACTTCAAATAACATTTTCAAATAACGCACAATAGACTGTTACAATCCCTTTAAAATAAAAAGTAAAAATTTATCGTAGTTTCATCTTGCCATTCTTCAAGATCGATGCGCATAGAATGCCAATGGTATACGGTACTAACCAATGGAGTCCCACGTAGACCAGTCGTGACATCTAGTGGAGAAGTATCGAACAATATAATCCTAACAGGGCGAGTGCATTCTAGCGGCCATAAGAAGAAACTTTTCAATAAAATCTGGAAGTTAATAAGTAGGCCGGCGTGCAGTTACCTTTTTGGCTGCTAGATGTCTCGAGCAAATCTGGTGGCGAATTATGTTTTAATTAAATATATGTTTCCCACCGTAATATGCACAATATAACGCTTAATTTTAAAACGTCTGTGTCATTACAAAGCAATAAATATGTAAAATTTCAAGCAAAAAACCTAACACTGATGGGGTTTGAACCTCAGGCATATGTATGATAGACCAACCCTCTACCACGGAGTCATTTGTGCCAACGAATATTGTTCTATATAAAATGACTTACATAGAACTTGTTAGCAAATAATGATTTAGACATAACGATTTCATCAGTGGAGTATAATATTTATATATAAAGCATTTCATACAAAGTTTATTTATTTTGTATCAGTACGCTATATTGCATGCAATACTCAAATTAGTGAAATATAAGTCAGTCACAAGATAACCGCTGCCATCTTGTCTTCTTACCGAGACGGCTCAGCTTTTTAAAATCACTTCTGCACTGTAGTATTACAAAATAAACTTTTATTTCGAACGTGCCTCTTCCTTTAGAACAGTTAAATCGATTCTCGGCTCGATAATCGGAACTGGTGGGTCCCATGATATGGATTATAAAGTTTGCATAATTCGCACGGCCGCCATCCTGAAATGGTCCGGCGGATGACCTTGTAGTTTGGTCACAAGACGCTTCCTATATGAAGGTATGTTATTACCAAATTTGGTAGAGATCGGATAACTTGGTTAGTCGCTATTTGATTTTACGTTTTGAACGTTTGAGTGGCCGCCATTCAGTTTTGGTAAAGATGGCGGCATTATGAAACATGACACTGAGGTGCCCTTTGCTTGTTCTACCTCTGTACCAAATTTCGTTCAATTCGGTTTCACCATGTTCGAATTGATAGGGGTGGGGGACAGACATTCAGAGTACACACTCTCTCACACACACACACACACACACACACACACAGACTCACACACACACATACACACACACAGACAGACACACAATTTTTGGCCCTGTAGTGATCTCATAAATCTACTTTCATTTTTTGCAAAAATCGAAAGTAGGCTAAAAACCCTCTCGGCACACCGGAAGGCGGAGGTAGATTTCAACGGACAAACCTGGGGATAGGCGAAAATAGGGAGAATATGCAGGTTTTCGTAGAAGGATCAGACCTCATTTATTGCGAGAAAGTATTTTATAATTGGAGCTTAATTAACTTTGTTTTTCGTCATTTTATACATATTTTAAACATTTTATTGTCTTATGGCGACGGTAACCTTCTTGTCATTTGGGGTCCATTTTTTTTATTATACTTGTGGTCACACTGTCCTTATGCAAGGTTTCGACACTGATGTGTAACTATGTAACGGTATGTTACTTCTTCACGCAAAATTATATTTCCCGTAGAGATTTTGGTTGGTTCCTAGTTTAGGGGCTGCGACAACGCGGTCATGTAACCCCGTGTACTTTGGGTGAGTGTAGAATCTTTCTGATAAACGGTGTGAATTGTGATGGCTGTATTAGTCTGTAATTCAGGTAAGGACTGCAGACGGTCAATTTCAAGCAGTAGTTCCTAATGTTGCTACCAGATACTACCGTCAATGACACCTAGCAGTGAACTTGGCTACTAGATGCCACCACAACCAGCAACTCGCAACGAACGTTGGAGCTTCCCCTCCAAAGGAAAGTATACTGAGGGATGTTTAGATCTCTTAGAAAATCCGACGACTCCGGCCGGCTTTGAACCCGCGACCTTGGGCATAGAAGTTCAGCATGCTACCAGTTACGTCACCGAAGACGCTTCACACATAGTCAGGTGGAAATCTGAATCTGATATCGAGCAAGTGCGTTGTCATGGCAACGTCCGATGGCTCATCCGTCATCAATTTAGTAGTGTTGCCATGGCAACCTCTGATAGCTCTTGGCATTTTCTTATAATTCCGAAATAATTTTTCTCATCCCTTTGCGTAATGGTCGGTCATATGAAAAATTCTTTCAGACAAAATTTTTAGGTAATTACTGGGGGAATATTGTCCATTTTGTACGGTTTTGATATTGTGCCTATTAAGAGAGATATGATTAATGTTTCCCGAAAATACCACTTTTTCCCACCCCTTTTGTCAATGGTTGGTGCTATAAAAAAACTCTTCAAACATAAAATTTTGGGCTTTATCCGACACATAGTATGAACTTTGAACGGATTCGATATTTCGCATATTAAGAGAGTTATAGCAATATTTCACTTTTTCGAAAAAAGACCCCATTTTCACCCCCTTCGACCGATTTAGCCCAGTAACGAACTCGACCGAGATTTTATAGGTATACATATTCTGTAAAAAATTCAACGTGATTGGTGGAAAATTACGGCAGTTATCGTGTCCACAAGAAACTGATATACATATATATATATACTAGCTGAAGTACCCGTGCTTCGCTACGCGTCATAAATAAATTAAAATGTGAAAGTGACAGTTAAAACAGGGGATAGTTGAGGTGCTGCGCAGAGGGAGATTAAGGATGGAACATTTTGTCCAACTACACCGTTCGGCGTTGGCCGTGTTTTATAGCACAAATTTAGGTTTTACTCGCTAACCGTTGGAGATACCTTTCGGATAGAAAATGTAATTTTAAACCTCGTATATGCCATCAAAAGTTTGCTATTTCTTAGCGTTCACTTTTTATTTGAAATGGAAATATGAAAGTTTGGAACCAAAGGGTGTAGTGACGTCACTAAAATGGTCGCCATAGTGCAAAGTATTGAAATCAAAAGTAGCCTATATGTTAACCAGTTAAATCAGCTACTTTCATGTAAAATTCATGTAAGTCGGACCAGTGGTTCTTGCGTGATTGAGTAATACACAGACTCACACCATCTCATTTTTAGCCTCGCTTCGCTCGCGTCATAGTCGTGTCATATTGTTATTCAATGACATGCAGGTTTAACCCCGTTAACACCCCTTTAGAACCTGAATATCCAAAAATCCCTCCTTAGTAGACATTTTCGACACACAACAAACATATCCCCTTCTTCTAACTTCAATAGTTTTGATTGGTCGATGAGAGTGAACATCCAAAAATCCTTCCTTAGTGGACGTTTTTATTCCAGAATTTCACCCCTCCCCATATGCCCCTTAAATTGGATTTATGAAAAAAAAAAACGGTCGAACATCTACTTATTTTAATTATTTATTCATTTATTAATTTTTAAGGTGATTGGAACTCGGAGAAAATCAAACTCCTCGTCTATGTCGTTTAAGAGATACGCGCTCCGTTCGGAATCTTTCAACCCCCACTTTTCATCCCTTTCACCTCATAATATACACCACATCGAAAAACCATTAGACATGTGTCAGCTTATTTTAAATGATTAGTATATATGCCAAGTATCACATCCCCAAATGAAACCACTCGTGAGATATTGTTATTCAATGAAATGCACGTTTAACCCCCTTAACACCTCATTAGAACCTGAATATCCAAAACTCTTTCCTTAGTGGACGTTTTCGACATACCACGAACTTATCCCCAAAATTTCATGTTTCTAACTTCAATATTTTTTGCTGGGCGATGATGAGTGAGTGAGTCAGTCAGGACATTTTCTTTCATTAATATTTGAGAATTTCACCCCTCCCCAAGAACCCCTTAAATTGGATTTATGAAAAAAAAAACGGTCGAACACCTATTTACTTATTTAAAGCTGTTTTCCCCCTGAGTTTGATAAGTGAGTAAGTCAATCAGTTAGGACACCTTCTTTCCTGTTTCCCCCCCCCCCCCCCCGAATTTCACTCCTCCCCATGGGCCCCTTAAATTGGATTTATGAAGAAATGGTCGAACACCTATTTACTTATTTTTAAGCTGCTTTTTCCGCTGAATTTCAAACTTATCGCCTATGTTGAATAAGAGATACAGTACACGCTCCGTTAAGAATCCTTCAACCCCCAATTTTCTCCCCTTTCACCTCATAATATACACCATATCGATAAACCCTTAGACACATGTCTGCTTATTTTAAATGATTAGTTTGTATGCCGAATATCACATCCCCAAATGAAACAACTCGTGAGATATTGTTATTCAATGAAATGCAAGTTTAACCCCCTTAACACCCCTTCAGAACATGAATATCCAAAAATCCATCCTTAGTGGACTTTTTCGACAAACAACGAACATATCCCCAAAATTTCAAGTTTCTAACTGCAATAGGTTTGCTGGGGGATGATGAGTGAATATCCAAAAATCCTTCCTTAGTGGACTTCTTTCCCCAGAATTTCATCCCTCTCCATGAGCCCCTTAAATTGGATTATGAAAAAACGATCGAACACCTATCTACTACTTTTTCAATCTGATTTTTCTCCCTGAGATTCTTACTTTTTGCCTCTGTCTTTTAAGAGATACTTGCTCCGTTAAGAATCCTTCAACACTCACTTTTCACACATACACCTCATAATATACACCACATCGAAAAACCCTCAGACATGTGTCTTCTTATTCTTAATGATGAGTTTATATGCCTAGTATCCCATCCCAAAGGAAATCATTCGGGAGATATTGTTATTCAATTAAATGCAAGTCTACCCCCTTAACACCCCTTTAGAACCTGAATATCCAAAATTCCTTCCTTAGTGGACGTTTTCAACATACAACGAACATAGCCCCTTAATGTCATGTTTCTAACTTAAATAATTTTGGCTGGGGGATGATGAGTGAGTAAGTCAGGACATTTTCTTTCAATTATTTTTCATAATTTCACCCCTCTCATGAACCCCTTAAATTGGATTTATGAAAAAAAAACGGTCGAACACCTATTTACTTATTTTGAGCTGTTCTTCCCCACTGAGTTTGATGAGTGAGTGAGTTAGGACACTTTCTTTCCTGTTTTCGCCCCAGAATTTCACCTCTCTCCAAGGGCCCCTTAAATTGGATTTATGAAAAAACGGTCGAACACCTATTTACTTATATTTTAAGCTGTTTTTTCCCGCCGAATTTCAAACTTCTCGCCTATGTCGTTTAAGAGATACACGCTCCGTTAAGAATCCCTCAACCCCCAATTTTCACCCCTTTCACCTCGTAATATACACCTCATCGATAAACCCTTAGACATATGTCTGATTCTTTTAATGATTAGCTTATATACCGAATATCACATCCCCAAAGAAACAACTCATGAGATATCGTTATTCAATGAAATGCACGTTTACCCCCTTAACACCTCTTTAAAACCCGAATAACAAAAATCATTCATTAGTTGACGTTTTCGATATACAGCGAACATATTCCCAAAATTTCATGTTTCTAACTTTAATAGTTTTCGCTGGGCGTGACGAGTGAGTGAGTCAGACAGGACATTTTCTTTCAATTATTTTTACCAGAATATCACCCCTCCCCATGGGCCCCTTAAATTGGATTGATGAAAAAACGCTTGAACACCTATTAACTTATTTTTTAAGCTGTCTTTTTCCCCTGAGTTTGATGACTGAGTGAGTTAGTCAGTCAGTTAGGACACTTTCTCTCCTTTTTCTCCCTAGAATTTCACCCCACCCCATTGGCTCCTTAAATTAATTTATGAAAAAAACGGTGGAACACCGACTTACTTATTTTTAAGCTGATTTTTTTTCGCCGAGTTTCAAATTTCTCGCCTATGTCGTTTAGGAGATAGGCCTACACGCTTCGTTAGGAATCCTTCAACCCCCAATTTTCACCCCTTTCACCTCATAATAATACACCACATCGAAAAACCCTTAGACACATGTCTGCTTATTTTTAATGATTAGTTTATATGCCGAGTATCATATCCACAAATGAAACCGCTCGTGAGATATTGTTATTCAATAAAATGCAGGTTTAACCCCCTTAAGACCCCTTTAGAGCCTGAATATTCAAAAATCCTCCCTTAGTGTATGGTTTTGACATACAACGAACATATCCCGAAAATGACATGTTTCCAACTTCAATATTTTTGGCTGGGCGATGATGAGTGGGTGAGTGAGTCAGGACATTTTCTTTCAATTTTATTCTTCAGAATTTCACCCCTCCCGATGAACCCCTTAATTTGGTTTAACAAAAAAACTGTCGAACACATATAAGTTATACTTATTTTTAAGCAGTTTTCCCCCTGAGTTTGAGGAGCGAGTGAGTCAATCGGTTAGGACACTTTCTTTCCTGTTTTTCTTTTACACAGAATTTCACCCCTCGCCATAGGCCCCTTAAATTGGATTTATGAAAAAAAAACGGTCAAACACCTATTTACTTATTTTTATGCTGATTTTTTCCCGCTGAGTTTCAAACTCCTCGCCTATGTCGTTTATGAGATACAGGCTCCGTTAGGAATCTTTCAACCCCCACTTTTCACCCCTTTCACCTCATAATATACACCACATCGAAAAACCCTCAGACACATGTCTTCTTATTTTTAATGATGAGTTTATATGCCGAGTATCACATCCTCCAGTGAAACCAATCGGGAGATATTGGTATTCGATGAAATGCAGGTCTACCCCCTTAACACCCCTTTAGAACCTGAATATCCAAAAATCCTTTCTTAGTGGGCGTTTGCGGCCCTTGAGTAAGCTGCATACCAAATTTCATTCCAATCTGTTGGGTGGGTTCTGAGATTTCGTGATGAATGTGTGAGTGAGTGAGTGAGTGAGTGAGTGGTATTTGACAAATATCTAGTAGATAGTGTCAAGTCTTTGTTATGCTATACTCGGTTGACAGTGCTGTGTGAGCAGTTGAGTAACTAACGGGATTTCAAGTAAAGATCCTCATTTTCTATACCGGTAGTGCAGAGCGCAATTGGCATCCAGACGGCCGTGTCTCGACTTGAGCTATGTTGCCATGGAAACTATCTGCCTTGCCATTCCTTCATGAGTATATTTAATGATTTGATTAGCCTGTTTTTGAGTGAAAAAGGGCCGAAATCAGAAGAATGAGAAAGACTATCGAAAATTCATGTAGCCAGCGGTTCCTTCTGGGTCCTAAACTATGTGTATGCAAAATATGGTTGAGATTGGTGGAACGGTGTAGATTTGTATACGGAACCAACATATATACATACATACATACATACATACATACATACATACATACAGACTTTCACTTTTATATATTAGATATACATATATACATATATCATCATCATCTTGTACAGTTTCCAGCCCCAGTCTGGGTCTGTTTGGAACATAAGCCTCGCCACTTAGTCCTTTCTTCCCACCACCTCTCCGCTGTCACTCTGGTCCAGTCCTCGCCTCTCGTCTTGACACATTCCTCCACTCCTTTCAGCCATCTAACTCTTGGTCTTCCCCTTGGTCGTTTCTTCTGCATCTGCATCTCATGTATCCTCTTGGGAATCTTCTTCTCATCCATTCTCTTTAAGTGTCCATACCACCTCAGTCTTGATGTCTCAATCCTACCTTGCAAGGGCTCCTCTTTCACCATTTCCCTGACCTTTTCATTACTCACTCTGTCTCTTTTTGTTACTCCGATCCTACTTCGCAGGCACTTCATTTCACCAGCCTGTATTCTGCTTATGTCTCTTTTCTTCATTTTCCTCGTTTCTGAAGCATAGGTCAGTATCGGGATATAGTAGCGTCTGTATAACACTTCCTTGCTTTTTTGTGGGACATCATTATTCCACACTAAGCTCCTAATGCTTCTCAGAAATGCTTCTGCCTGTCTGCCACGTTCCGTAATCTCTTTGTCATTTCTCCCATTTTCCTCCACTATACTTCCCAAGTACTTGAGACTTTCCACCTTCTTCAGCTGTCCACCTCCAAATGTTATCCCACTCATTTGTCTGTCCTTTTTCCTGGTTGTTAACAGGATCTCACATATACTGATGTTGGACTTCCATCCGTACTCTCCCACTGTTTCTTCCCAAGCCTCCAGTTGCGCCTGAATTTCCTCCTCCTTGTTTCCCCAGACCATGAGATCATCTGCAAACACCATTCCTTTCATCTTATCTTCTCCTATCTTTCCTGCTATCCGTGTCTTTACCCCGTCCATAACCACAATAAAGAGAAGAAGTGACAGCGCACTACCCTGTTTCAAGCCATCATTTGTCTGAACCTGTCTGTTCTTTCCCCTCCAACTTTCACACAACCCACACTTCCACAATTCATCTCCTTCACAGTGCCTACAGTCCCTTTTTCCACTCCCATGTTTTCCATTGCTTTCCAAACCTTCTCCCTACACACACTATCAAAGGCCTTTTCGATGTCCAGGAAGGCCATCAACAGATCCTCTCCAAATTCGTAGTGGTGTTCCTGGAGCTGTCTCACTGAAAATATGAGATCCACTGTTGATCTCCCAGGTCTGAATCCATACTGCTCCTCTCTCAATTTTCTCTCCACTTTGGCTCGTATTCTACTTTCTAATATCTTTTCATATATCTTGGCACAGTGAGGTATGAATGTGACTCCCCTGCAATTTCTGCACTCCTTTCTGCTTCCTTTATTAAATATTTGGACAATTAATCCTTTCTTCCAATCTTCTGGGGTCTTTTTCCCCTTCCATATTACCCTCATCACACGGTACAGCCACTGTTTTCCAACCTCCCCTGCTGCCTTCACCATTTCAACACTCACTTCATCCACACCCGGTGCCCTTCCTCCTTTCATCTTGTCTATAGCCATCTCCTGTTCTCTCCAATTCAGGTCCTTTTCCATTCGTGTGTTGTCTTCTCCAACTTCCAATACATTGTCTTCCTCCCTATGACCATTTGGATTCAGCAAATCCTCAAAGTACTCATTCCACACTGTCTTGAGTGTTTCTTTGTTGTGTACCTCATTTCCGTTTTTGTCCATCATTACCACATCCTCTCGCAGACCTCTTCTCTTACTTTTGACCATCCCATAAAGTACTTTCTTATTTCCTCTGCTGTCTTCCTCCATCAACTCTGTCCACTTTATCATCCACTTCTTCCTCTCCTCTGCGACAATCTCGTTTGCTTCTTTCTTCTTTATCTTATAATCTTCCCTTGCCAGATCAGTTCTTTCCTGGAACCACACTCTGAAAGCCTTGTTCTTCCTTCCCACAGCTTCTTTTACTCTCTCATTCCACCATGGTGTCTCTTTACACCGCTTTCTGTTGCTTGTTCTTCCACATACTGCCACTGCAGCTTCCACCATTGTGTTCTTGAATTGTTTCCATTCCTCTTCCCCTGTTTTAGGATTGTCTGTTGGCATCCTTTCCCTTATTATCTTCTGGAATTCTTCCTTGACTTCCTTTTCCTTGAGTTTCCATATTTTGATTCTCCTTTCCCGGTACTCTGTCCTCTTGCTATCCTTAACAACTCCCAGGTTCATTACAAGTATTCTGTGGTCGCTATCTAAGGCCTCTGATGGTATTACCTTTATATTACTGACACTTCTCTTCATTTCCCAGTCGTACAGCATGTAATCTACCAAAGATGTCTTTGTTAAATCACTGCTGTACCACGTTACCTTGTGGGTTTCTTTCTTCCGGAACCAGGAGTTGCCTACCACTAAACCGTTTCTCTTGCAAAAATCCAGCAACTTTCTCCCTTCTTCATTCCTGCTACCCCATCCTTCTGCTCCCAATACATTTTCATATCCTTGCCTTTCACTTCCTACATGTGCATTCAAATCTCCCATGACAATGATGCTCTGACCATTCAACTGCTGTTGTAGCTCCTCCTCAAAGTCTTCCTTCTCATGAGCTGTACATCCAACTTGAGGGGAATACACCTGGGCTATCTCCAGGCTTCTTCCCTTTACAGTTACTCTGATCTTCATGATCCTGTCACTTATTCCCTTTACCTCTTCCTTCATTCCATCTCTCACACTACTCCTACTCCGCTGCTCCTTACTTTTCTCTTCCCACTCCAGTACAACCGGTACCCTTTCCTCAGTTCTCTGCGACCTTCTCCTTTCCATCTTGTTTCTGCCAAGCCCAGTATATCCAGTTTTCTTCCCTCCATCACATCTACAATCTCCTCCACCTTTCCTGTCAGTGTCAGTATGTTTAATGTCCCAACTCGTAGTCCATTAGCATATCCGGGTCGTCGTCGTTTGCATCCGTCCTTTCCGAGGCCTGTTCCTGTTTTGAAACCAAATATGATATCCACTACTGGCTTGCATACATAAATTATATATAAACTTTTGAACTGACGGTGGTTTTGGGGTTTGGGGGTTGTGAAACGCGAAGATATGTCGAAATTTTCCGGAAGTCGAAACATGGGACCCATTGCAATAGTTAGCTTTCTAATGAAATCTACCTAACAAGAAGTTCCGTGACGAACGAAAGAGCCTACTTTTCTTAAAATTTAAGATTCATGCCAATGATTAATCTATATGGATCTATCTAGAATAATGACGAAATTAAGTTGGTAATATCGACATTTCTAATTAGTTCGAAATACTCTATACCTGGAATAATGTAGCCTAATAGAGAACTACAGTTGGCAGCCCTGGTGACTGAATATATTCTTAGTTCCATCTCTTAAGGTACAGAATACAAAAATTGGTTGAAGTCCAATGGATGGTATGGACGTTATATGCAGTTAAACATTGGATCTAACAGTGCGCGTAAAATAATGTTGGCAACAATGACATACATGTATTGGTCAGAAATAATCGGAAATAATATGATCTATTGTTGAGTCAATTTTGAATGAAATCCATTAGTTAGTTAGAAGTTACATGCATTTTAAAATTGGACCTATCAGCAGGCTTACAATCATTTGGCAGCACTGACGTTTATTAGTTACTCCAAAGTAATCTAGAATGCCAGGTACTATACGTGTGCATAGTTTAAAGCTGTCGGCTTGCATACTTTCTGATATATTGATATTAGGGTAACAAAAATAGAGACGGTATTTATTAACAGTTGGCAGCCCTGGTTACTCTTAAGAATCGGCATGTACATATCTGTTATGGTACGCATAGCACACACGAAATTTGGTTGAAATCCAAATGATAGTATAGAAGTTACATGTATTTAAATTTGGACCTCTCAGCAGGCTTAGAATCATGTTGGTAGCACTGACTTATATAAGTTACTCCAAATTAATATAGAATGTCAGGTACTATACGTGTGCATAGTTTAAAGCTGTCGGCTTGCATACTTTCTGATATAATGGTAGTTGGATAAAATAAATTGAGAGCGTTTATTAACAGTTGGCAGCTCTGGTGGATCTTAAGATTACGTTCAGTCATATCTGTTTATGTACACATAGCACATACGAAATTTGGTTGAAATCCGATTGATAGTGTAGAAGTTATATGCATTTAAAATTTGGACCTATCAGCAGGCTTAAATTCATTTTGGCAACACTGCGATGTATGGCCTCCTGAAAATTAAACTGCAATATTATTATCTATACGTGTGTCAATTTTGAAATAGCACCTATTCATACCTTCCAAAATATCCTACATGGAGCTCAAATTTCAATTGCGATTTTTCAGCAGTTGGTAGCACTGACATCATTTTCAAATATGGCCGTGAGATATTCAGGTATAGATCTTTACTCCTACCAAATTTTGCTTCGATTGCTGCAGTCGTTTAAGAGTTGATAGGGGGGGATACACACACACACAGCCAGCCAGACAGACAGACAGACAGAAGGACAGACAGACAGACAGACAGACAGACACACATTTGCCCGTTCTCATAAGTCTACTTTTTCCTCATTTTTGCAAAATGTGAAAAGTAGGCTAATTCTTCAGTTTTAATTAAAAATAAAATGTTTCAATAAATACCTGGAAAATTCTATCGGTCCATTAACAGTAATTTAGATGATTGATTGTTGTTGTTATTTTTTTGAAGGGGTGGAACTGCGAGGAAATCTGCCCGTACTAATTTGGAGAACGTTAACTTCTTGAATGTGAGATAGTTGATTTGCTTCATATTACAGATATTCAGCAACTCCCCGACTTACGATTAACCCGCAGTTGTTATAACCCCTCCAATTGGTGGCTACGCTACTGTTGGCCAATATGCAACTTTCACTTTATTGATGTACCTTATGCCTTGTTGCTTATTGGTTAGCGTAGTTAGCTGCCTTCCCAGATGCCTGGGTATGATTCCCAGATCTAGCAAGAAAAGAAATTGTTGTTTGAAGTACTGGAACTGTATCGTTCAAATGTAAGTCATCCATTGGTGACAACTTGTGGCTAGGTGGGAAGGACGCTATCTCTGATTTCATTCTTATCCGAGTCATGGGGTTTTATCATCGGATGGTGAATTCCTCTGAATCGGGGATTGGGTGTTCATGAAATCTTTATTTTACATTTCTTCCACATCAGGTTGCGCAGGTCGCTCGCGACCGTCAACTTTAAAAGTCTGTAGCAGGTTCATAACCCATTTTGTTACAATCGTGTTGACCGACTGCAAAGCATCAAACATTCGTTTACTAAGGCAACACTGAATGGTGGCAACATTTACTTAATTATTTATTTACGTTTAAACCATCTATGGGCTGCGATTATACAACTTCCATTACTTTCGAACGTTCTTTCCTATTTCACCAGTAGGCCTTCATCCATTAGAGACACTCTTAAACAACTGGTAGCCCTGTGTAGTTGCATTCGTCTACACTTATCGTTAAGTCATCATTATTTCCGACTTAGCTTGCCACGCACAGTGGGTTAGAATCGAAATCTAGGGGGAACAAACGTATATAATTTGTTTACTTCATAATAAACATCAGTTAAGACCTTTTTAAGCTACGTCTACACATGCAAGAAATTGTCAGGAGTTGGATAGAGCATTGAGTTATCTCTTCAGAACAATTTTCTACCCCTAATTTACTTTTAACTTTTGACAAAATCGTCGAACCCAGTGCTTCAAACAGTTGTAAACGTGTGAGAACTGGTTGCGCGGCATCTTCTAAAACGTAAAATAACTAAGTAAGTTGCAAAAAGATGCAAACAATCTTTTAACAGGCGTAATCTATAAGACTTTATCTACATTTTAACATTAAGTAGAATGTGACGCAGAGTGACGCGACATACTAAAAATCTAAGTGAAAATATAATTTAAAAATAATAGTTAAATATTATATAATGCAAATATAGCTAAAATTACGTAACAATTACGCCCATTAATAACTGAAACACGTCACAAAGATCATACCTTCAGCTGCATGTTCCATCTTAAAGCATCACACTAACCACAAAGACAACCAAACCACAGCCACTTACATTCACCCTCCAATTCAGACTGCTCGAACAGTGGTGACAGATTTACACTAAGATGCGTTTATATCCCAGAATAGTGAGCGGCATTTATATGAGAATGCTCTAGAAGTAATAAATTTTGATTTTTTAATTATGAAAATAAATAATTTTGTCTTCCTAGATTTCGATTTTGACCCACTCTGCCACGGTGGGTGAGTGGTTAACATGTCGGTCTAATAACCCCAAGCCTGCAGGTTCGCTTCTGGCCGTGGTAAGTGATTTTTGAAAGGCGGAAAAAAATTACGACACGCAAGTAATACGATTTGGGCATGTCAAAGAACCCATTTGAATTCAGTAGGGCGTGTTCATAATGGCAAAATTAATCTCGGGATTTTCCGCCAACACAATGTTCCTCATTTATCTACTAGAAAGCGTTATAGTGTTCAAGGAGCTTAGATATCTAACCTCCTTGACTTTCATAGTGCTTCAAGGAACAACGAAATTCGACATGCAAGCTACCCTCTGGGTGCCAAATAACAAAGCTTGCACCCGGCACCCGACCGAGGCCATACGATATTATTATTATTATTATTATTATTATTATTATTATTATTATTATTATTATTATTATTATTACTTCCGACTTGACGTTTCAGTACTAGGCTAGAGTTTCGTTCGCTAAATCACGACATCACCAACGAAACTCGATTTGTCGTGATACATTGATTTGAATGACTGCCTGTGATTGGTTAGTTAAAGTGTTTTCCTTCTGACCCTTACATAACTCTACGGTAAAACTGAAACGTCAAGTCGGAAGTAATGATAGCTTTACTCTAGGTCACACTATGATTTAATGTGTAATCTGATGATGATCGCTTGACGTTGAATCTGGTCATCCAAGTGTATTTATTAATCTCATGTATATTTATTCAGGATTAGGGCATAACCCATCTCATTCGGGTACAATCGTGTTGACCGACTGCAAAGTATCGAACTTTCGTTTACTAAGGCAACACTGAAAATGACTTCAAATCAGCATAACCGACCATTAATATTACATTCAAACCACAAGATTTACGAAGACTCTCCTTAATCCCCGGGTGAGTGCAGAGATCGTGAAAGGAACTGACTCTTCCATGGGCCTTACCGAAACCTCCCAAAACGTATAAAAGGTAGGAAGGCTAACGCTGTTGATTTTTCAATTCTCCACTGACATAGCTCTAAAGGCCTTAGGGCTTCGCTGACTTTACGCCGTGGGTCAGGTCAGGTCAGGTACAGGCAAGTAACTAAAATGAACTGTGCTTCCCAATTTAAATGGATTCTGTATTCTGAAGCTTAGCAACAATGCCTGTTGTTGTTTGTTGTTTGAGTCTTCAGTCTTTTGACTGGTTTGAAGCAGCTCCCCACGCCTCCCTGTCTTGAGCTAATCGTTTCATCTCTACATAGCTACCACACCCTACATCCGAAGCAATCTGTTTAACATATTCTAACATTGGTCTACCCCTACGGTACTTGTCCTCAACCCTTCCTTCCATAACTAAGCTTGCTATTCGTGGGTCTCTTAGTATGTGTCCTACCAACCTATCTCTTCTCTTCATTAGCAGTCGCCAGAAACATCTCTCCTCTCCCACTCGTCTTAATACCTCTTCGTTTGTCACCCTATCTACCCATCTGATCTTCATCATTTTCCTGTAACACCACATTTCAAATGCTTCAATTCTCCTCTTTTCTGCTGCACCAATAGTCCATGTTTCACTTCCATAGAGCGCCACGCTCCAGACAAAGGTTTTCAAAAATGACTTCCTAATACCTAAATCTATATTTGATGTCAACAGATTCCTTTTCTGTAGAAAGGCTTTACTTGCCTGAGCCAACCTACTTTTTATATCCTCTTTGCTTCGTCCATCACTGGTTATTTTGCTTCCTAAGTAACAGAAGTCTCCTGCTTCCTTCAGCTTTTCACCTGCCAATTTGATGTCCATAGAGGTTTCTGATTTAATTCGGCTGCATTCCAGTATTTTTGTTTTACATTTATTAATTTTAATCATGTATTCATTCCGTAAGACGGAGTCCATACCATTCAAAAACTCATTCAAATCCTCAGGCGTGTCGGCCAAGATGACGATGTCATCAGCAAATCTCAGAGTTGAAATTATTTCTCCTTGAATCTTCACTCCCTCTTTAATTTTTTCTCCAATTTCCTTCATTGCTTGTTCAATGTAAAGATTGAAAAGTAATGAAGGAAACAATGACTAACTTATACAACAATAAATAAAAATTAACCCTAAAAATTAAGGCTGGCATAGATTGATTCCCTAATATGTACAAAGTTCCATATAACCGATGATGTAGCTCTTCCTACCGCACTCCTGCGCTTTGCAGAGTGTTGCCTATTCCTCTTAGCCATTGTGATAGAGCGGAAATTGGTTGCAGATGTATTGTTGATCGTAGATGTAGTACCTTCATCTCCTAGAACAGAGATGTAAATTGTCGGGAAAAGAAGAACATATTTCGGGAGGTCGAACATCAATTCCGCCCGATTTTCCTCAATTCCACCCGGTCCTCCAAGGGACCCAAAAATAAGTTCCTCAACTCCGCTCGGGCTTTGACAAGGGGTCAGCAAAGGGGTTATCCCCAATGACGTAAACAAATGTCATAACCAACCAGCGACTTAGTGAATTTTCGGATTACCTTCTGGAAACCTACATTGAAGAGGCTCCAGGTACGTTGTTCCCCCCACATCTGTGGGCGTCACCGTCTGCAGAGTTGTGGAGAACAATTAAAGCCTGCGAGGCTTTCCACTCAAAATTCAAAACACAAAATACAACACCTCATCCAAATATATTTGTTTTTTTTAAGTACCTACGTCAGATACAGACAGACACGTACATTCTACTTAACAGCAGCGGGCGGGTGTCGAGCAAAGACAAGAATAGTCGTGTGAGAAATGAATTCATTGAAAACAAGCTCATGCAGTTCGCCAATCAAACAATGAGTAGATTAGATCTTGTGAAGTGTGTTTCTCACACAATATTTAGGGAATGAAAAGAGTTTCATCTAATGTTTTTTTGTATAGTTTGAAATGAAGTAAAGATTTATGTGATTTTAAGATGCTGATTTTTCTTATTTTATTAAATTTCCTGTCCATATTTTTATTTAACAACAGTGATTAATATCTAGCTCTTTGTATTATGTTTATATCTGATTTAACGATTGAGCGGACTTGGTGGTGGTGATTTAAAATTAATCATAATATTCTTTTAACTAAGTCTGCCAAGTTTTCAATTTTTTTCTACTCATGCGCTGCATAAGGTGTTTGACACGGCCCTAGGTATGCGAGCTGGAGGGTTATGACATTTGTTTACCTCATCGGGGAAAAGCCTGGGTGGACTTGAGGAACTCATTTCTGGGTCCCTTGGAGGACCGGGTGGAATTGAGGTAACCCTGGCTACCTGACTGGAATTCCCGGGTGGAATTGATGTCCGTCCTTTCAGGAACTCAAGGCGGAGGTTCAAAGAAAAACACGTCAGCTCAAAAATAACTGGTGGATATCCAAATCAAGGGAAATGCATCTTTTTGCAGACACAAATAATACGCACGCGTGTTTTCAAGGCAACTGAGGCTATATATGGACCACCCACTCGTGGCGGGACCCCTCTTAGATCAAAAGAGGGAACAATTCTTCTCAAAGACAATGACTCGATTAGTAGGCACTGGAGAGAACATTTCTATGATTTATAGAATCGGGAATTGACGAACATGTATTTAATGTAATTATTCAGACACCAGTTCAAGAACAACTTGCCCTTCCCCCAAATCTCGGAGAGGTCCAGAAGGCCATTAAACGGTCTAAGGGGAACAAAGCTACTGGTCCAGACAACATCCCCGTAGACATCTTAAGGAAGGCGGACACTTTTTAACCACCCACTTGCATGACCTTATAGTCAAGATCTGGAACACTGAGGAGATCCCACCAGAATTTCGAAACTCAATGCTAGTTGCCATCTTCAAGAAGTGTGGCAGAGCAGACTGTGGGAATTATCGTGGAACTTCGCTCTTATCGATTGCTGGAAAGATCATAACCCGGATACTAGCAATCCATAGCACACCACTGGCAGAAGGCATTCTACCACAACCCATTGTGGATTTAGGCCAAACAGAAGCACGGCGGATATGATCTTCACAGCACTACAACTACAAGAGAAATGTCATGAACAGAGCAAACTTCTTTACGTGGCCTTTATAGATCTTGTGAAGGCATTTGATTATGTAGACCGTGTAACTCTTTGGAAAAATCTTGCCCTCCATGGTTGTCCATCAAAGTTCATATCGATTTTAAATCTACTACACGACAATATGACAGCTACAGTGTTCGCAAATGGAAGTACAGGAGAACCGTTCGAAATTAGGACTGGTGTGAAACAGGGCTGCGTGATAGCGCCAACTCTCTGTATATGGAGATATACATATCAACAATTTTGCAGCTAGTAGAAGGACAGATTCCACCTGGTATACAAATCACATATCGCATGGATGACAAGCTATTCAATCTATCCAGGCTCAATGCTAGAACAAGAACACCAATAACATCCGTTTTAGAGCTGCAGTATGCAGATGATAGTGCTATATTTTCACAATAACAGGAAGATCTTCAATCTATCCCGAATTCTTTCACTGAGGCATATCGCAAATTAAAACTCAGACTGAACTTTCAGAAAACAAAAGTTTTATACCAACCTGCTACTGGCAACATTGCAGAAGCCCCTAACATAATAGTCAACAGACAGCCTCTTCCGAATGTTAATTGTTTCCCGTATCTTGGAAGCCACCTCTCTTATAAAGCTAATATAGATTCAGAGGTCCTTCATCGTCCGCAATGCACTGGATCAGCATTTGGAAAGATTCGTTCGAGAGTATTCGACAAACACGACATTAATTGTTCTACCAAGATATTCGTGTACAAATCTGTTGTATATATGGCTGTGAGTCGTGGACAACCTACAGGCGTCACAAAATAATACGAGTACTTGAGAAATTCCACCAAAGATTCCTCAGACGTATCTTGTAAGTCACTTGGAGAGATAAACGCACAAAGCGTTCTGGATGACGCCAGTATTACGATCACAGAAGCAATGTTAGCCCAACACCAACTCCGATGGGTGGGTCACGTGATCCGCATGACAAATCATCGCATTCCAAAACAAGTACTGTACTCGGAACTCCGTGAGGGCGTTCGGCGCTATGGATGTCAGATGAAGAAGTATACACATTGCCTCAAATCCACCCTGAAGAAATGTAACATCAACGATGGTAACTGGGAAATGCACGTGCTGGATCGTCCAACATGGAGAAGCACCATTAATGAAGGGATTGCTGTTTTGGAAGAGCACTGCAGCAGAAAACGAGGAGAAAACAGCGTGAGACCTTGAGGCGGAATGGTCATTTGCCAGCTGGCTGCTCAATATATGTGTGTCATCACTAGGGCTCGGATTTTTAGGTGCTAAAAATCGGGAAAATATTAATTTTTTATGTTTTAAAAATACCTGAAATATGTGACAAAAAAGTAAAAACAAGTAGTTCCGTGACGAACTAAAGAGCCTACTTTTCTTTAAATTTAAGATTCATGCCAATCTATAGAGACCTATCTAAAATAATGACGACATCAAGTTTGTAATACCGTACTAACATTTCTAAGTATTGCATTTTGAAATACGGCTGAAACAGTGTATCCTAATAAAGTAACTTACTACAGTTCGCAGCCCTGGTGACTCTGAAAATATTCATAGTTCCATCTCTTAAGGGATAGAATGCACATACAAAATTTGGTTGAAGTCTAATGGATAATGTAAGTTGCATGCTGTTTGATATTGGTTGATTAACGGCCACGTAAAACTAAAAGCTTAACTAAACACGTTAAACACCGAGTCCTTGCATTATGTGAGAAATGTGGCTAATATTCGTCCATACATTTTTAGCCTACTTTTCACATTTTGCAATAATGAGGAAAAAGTAGACTTATGAGATAGATCCGGGCAAATGTGTGTCTGTCTGTCCTTCTGTCCGTCGGTCTGGGTGTCCTTCTGTCTGTCTGTCTGTCTGTCTGTCTGTCTGTCTGTGTGTGTGTGTGTGTCTCCCCCCGCCCTATCAAGTCCTAAAAGGCTGCAGCAATCGAAACGAAATTTCATAGGAGTAAAGATCTGTAATTGAGTAACTCAGTGCCGTATTAGAAAATGATGTCAGTGCTACCAACTGCTGGAAAATCGCAATTGAAATTTGAGCTCCATGTAGGATATCTTGGAAGGTATGAATAGTAGCTATTTAAAAATTGGCACACGTATAGATCATACTATTTTAGTTTAATTTCCAGGAGGTCATACATGGCTGTTTTGCCAAATGATTATAAGCCTGCTGATATATCCAATGTTTTAATGCATATAACTTCCAAACTGTCAATTGGAATTAAACCAAATTTAGTAGGTGCTATGTGTACATAAACAGATATGACTGAGCGTATTCTTAAGAGGGCTGTTTTTAGCCTATTTTCAATTTTGAAACAAGATGTTCAGTAAAGAACATATAGCCTACTTTCTCCTAAATACATGGGTATTGTTATAACTCTTTGTCCTTTTCAAGGAGTATGATTGAATGTTGGTTGTAGTAGCTTGTTGAAATACAACGTGATATAGGGATATTAAACATGAATATGAGGTGCCCTTTGCTAGTGCTACCTCTGTACCAAATTTCGTTCAATTCGGTTTCACCGTGTTTGAATTGATAGGGGGAATCGATTTTGACACAAAGATGGCCGCCATCCGCAAACTATTAGGCGAATGACCTATTAGATTGGTCAAAGGATGCTCCCTCCATAAAGGTATGTAGTTGCAAAATTTGGTAGAGATCGGATGATTAGGTTAATCGTAATTTGATTTAAGCTTTGAACATTTGTGTGGCCGCCATTACGTTTCTGTCAATATGGCGGCGATATAAATCACGACACTGAGATGCCCTTTGCTAGTGCTATCTCTGTACCAAATTTCGTTCCATTCGGTTTCACCGTGTTTGAATTAATAGGGGGAATCGATTTTGACACAAAGATGGCCGCCATCCGCAAACTATTAGGCGAATGACCTATTAGATTGGTCAAAGCATGCTCCCTCCATAAAGGTATGTAGTTGCAAAATTTGGTAGAGATCGGATGATTAGGTTCATCGTAATTTGATTTAAGCTTTGAACATTCGTGTGGCCGCCATTACGTTTCAGTCAAGATGGTGGCTATATAAAACATGACACTGAGGTGCCCTTTGCTAGTGCTACCTCTGTACCAAATTTCGTTCCATTCGGTTCCACCGTGTTCGAATTAATAGGGGGAATCAATTTTGACATAAAGATGGCCGCCACCCGCAAACTATTAGGCTAATAATCTATTAGATTGGTCAAAGGATGCTCCCTCTATAAAGAAATGTTGTTGCAAAGTTTGGTAGAGATCGGATGGTTATGTTAGTCGTAATTTAACTTAAGCTTTGAAAATTGGTGTGGCCGCCATTACGTTTCTGTCAAGATGGTGGCGATATAAAACATGACACTGAGGTGCCCTTTGCTAGTGCTACCTCTGTACCTAATTTCGTTCATTCGGTTTCACCGTGTTCGAATTAATAGGGGGAATCAATTTTGACATAAAGATGGCCGCCATCCGCAAACTATTAGGCTAATAACCTACTAGATTGGTCAAAGGATGCTCCCTCCATAAGGGAATGTTGTTGCAAAGTTTGGTAGAGATCGTATGGTTATGTTAGTCGCAATTTAACTTAAGCTTTGAACATTTGTGTGGCCGCCATTACGTGTCTGTCAATATGGTGGCGATATAGAACATTACACTGAGATGCCCTTTGCTATTGCTACCTCTGTACCAAATTTCGTTCCATTAGGTTTCACCGTGTTTGAATTAATAGGGGAAATTCATTTTCACACAAAGATGGCCGCCATCCGCAAACTATTAGGCTAATGACCTAGTCATTTGGTCAAAGGATGCTTCCTCTATAAAGGTATGTTGTTGCAAAATTTGGTAGAGATCGGATGATTAGGTTAATCTTAATTTGATTTAAGCTTTGAACATTTGTGTGGCCGCCATTACGTTTCCGTCAAGATGGCGGCGATATAAAACATGACACTGAGGTGCCTTTTGTTAGTACTACCTTTGTACCAAATTTCGTTCAATTCGCATTCACCGTGCTCGAATTGATAGGGGGGGGGGGGACAAACATTCAGAGTACACACACTCACACACACACACAGACACACACACACACACAGACTCACACACACATATACACACACACAGACAGACTCACACACACACATACACACACAGAGACAGACACACTTTTTTCGCCCTGTGTTGTTCTCATAAGTCTACTTTCATTTCTTGCAAAAATCGAAAGTTGGCTAATATGTAATTATGATTTAGTTCATTATAGTGAATATAAACAATATGCAGTACACTCAAATGCAATTTATTCTATGTCTCACTAACTGCTGAAGCATTACAGTACACAACGGGATACATCTTCAAGTTGTCCATCACAAATGACCGACGATTATCGCGAAACACTTCTTCTGAAGGCACGAAACTGCGGCAATATGTTTCTTGCCCTTGAGGTGTTGTGTAACTTGAGATCGCTGTTCAGCCTTGATTGCTTTCCCACAAGGTTGGCAGCACAGAACGCCCCCATCAGAAGTAAAATTATCTTTAAATTCTGCAACAGACGATAACTTGTAGTTGCTTTTACTTTAGGCACCGTAGAACTGCCTCACACAGTTACAGAAATGAACTGCATGTGACACTGGTTCCAGATGGCTGGGGGGGGCTGAGGTTCTAGCACGTGGTGCAATATGGCTATGGACAAGGAAATCCCCGACTTCCACAGTGAGTGGCATGGGACGACAAGTTAAGAATAACACAGTTGCAAACTGACATATTCTCTGCATGAAGATTAGATAGATCTCAGGTTCTTCCCCGTTGAAGTACCGTAACAGAACAAAAATGCAATAAACTGAAGGATCTAGCATACTGATTTCACAAAATGTAAATATTATGTCTTTTTATGTGCCAATAAGTGAAAAGCAGGATTTTTTTAAATTATAGAAAAAATGCTTAAAATATGTATTTACATAAAAAAATATTTATTTACCTAAAAATCCGAGCCCTAGTCATCACTATAGTAGAGTGTGTAGCTCACGGATTGGACTGATCAGTCATCTGAGGAAGCATCAGTAGGAAGACAAATTCATACTCGCTCGCGAGTGAATGCCAATATATACAGTATACTGTATATATTTATACCTGAGTACGAACACAGTTTTTCATCAGAGACGCACTCACACAAATTACACTTATGAGTGCTACGGCATTACAGCCAAACTCATACACGAAGCACTTCCAAATAGGCCTTCTCACAAATTAAGTGTTGAGTGATAACATTCTGGCTAGATAACCATACTCACAAGAAAAACTCAAGTACTCAACCATACAGTCCACCGGCCCATTAGCCACACATACACATAGCACTTCCATAAACAGAAAACAAATCTGAAAAATAAGTCGTTGAGTTATGTCTGACACAATCTTATATGGTCAAAGAACTCTCCCTACTACCACAATCCAAAACATCTATTTGCGCGGAAACCAACCAATCGTAAATCGGGTTACAGTCGCTGACCCTCATTACTCCATCCACCAATCACATAGTTCGTCTTCATTCGAGACTGAGAACTATGTCCCCCAATCACATAGTTCGTCTTCATTCGAGACTGAGAACTATGTCCCCCAATCACAGAGGCACGTCCGTTGAGTGGTACTAAGTCGGAGGCAGCGTTGCAATATTGTTATTGGATATACGTATGACTCATGCGGTTTTTCTAAAGGTTCTGAACTTTTCATCCAGAATTAGTAACCTTGCGAAACGCTATTTCCTGCCCGGCTCAATACACACTTAACATATGAAATCTGTACAAATGAATTAAACCAAGCTTCAGAATCTCGTCGAATACAACAGTAGGCTACATTACCATGGATTACAATATGACCTTCAATAATAATAATAATAATAATAATAATAATAATAATAATAATAATAATAATAATAATAATAATAATTATAATTTTATAAATAACTAGGTGACCCGGCGAACTCTGTTCCGCCTTAGAGGCAATAAATAAGCAGATTTTCGATTTTATTAAGTTAAATTTTTATTAGGAAATACAAATAAAAAATTAATTATTTTAATGATTCTTTATTGTTCATGTACTTTGGTGCATGGGTTGCACTCTTCAGTTAAGTACCTTGTGATACACGACAATTTTTGTTTCATTATCAGGCGCAAGAACAAACAACGCAGATGGTCTTCCGTCCCGTGAACATGCCACATATAATTGACCATGGGAAAAACATGGATATTCCAGATTCAAATCACAAAATTTCAAGGATTGGCCTTGTGATTTGTTAATGGTCATGGCGAATGCAAGACGGATCGGAAATTGAAGTCTTTTAAACTCAAACGACATATCGGTTGGTTTCATCGGGATCCTCGGAATGTGAACTTCCTCACCTTCGAATTTTTCTTTGAGTATCGTCGCGTAAATCACATTGTTCATCAATTTACATACCACCAAAAGCGTACCGTTGCATAGTTTTGGTTGGTTTATGTTTCGAAGCATGATTACTGCGGAGTCAACCTTTAGGCGTAAATTGTGCGGTGGTAATCCAGGCACATCCAAGGAGTTTAAAAATTCAATTGGATAGTTTGGGGCTTCATCTTCATTTGTTACACAGTCAATAGAATTGAATGAATGCATTGTTCCAATGATCTCATTTTGAATTATATAGTTTAGGTCATAGATGGTGAATCTGTTCTTGTATCTAAAAAATAAATATTAAAGACAGTATTACTGATTTATAAACACTTTATAGAATTAGCAAATTAGTATAGTAAGTTATTCTTCTAATAAATTGTGTGTGTGTATAAAAATTAATAAATAAATACTTTGAATGTCGGATTAAATCCTCGTTCTTCGATAATGTCTGCCCATAATGAGGTCATTTGGTAACAACCATTGTATGTTTTAGTGTTTGCAGGAAAATTACGTGATTCAGGTGTTTCGCCACAAAGCAATGAATGCAATGGCTCAGGTGGCGGAGTCAATAATGGCAATTTCACTTTCCCACTAAGGCAGCACAATCCGGGCGTTTCTCCGGAAAACTTCAATGCGCCACAATACTCGCAAACAACGTCCATTGGCCCAATGCAAACGCTAGGACGCAAGCAGTAAGCAGTGCTGCAGTCGTATCGAAACGCTGCTCGATTCAAATCAGCACTTGATAAATCTCTTCTTGTGCGTCGAAAATTATCTACTTCTTGGTCTCTGTTGTTCGCTCGACGATTTCGCATTGCCGACCGAGCCGTTTAAGCACGAAGTCGAGCCATACTAACGCGGTGCTCTTCACGGGCAATTTCTTGTTCTTCTTCAGTCCTTTCATTCGCAATGTTTCGTATCCTTCTTGCATTATGGCTTTGTCGGGAAAGATTCGATCGTCTTTGTCGCGGCATTATTAAAGATGATTCGAAGAGAATACAAATTACGTTGAGTAACTAACGGGATTTCATGTTGAGAGCCTCATTTTCTATACCGGTAGTGGAGAGCGCTACTCGCATCCAGTCGGCCGTGTCTCGTCAAGAGCTACTGTTGCCTGGAAACGACTTGCCTTGCCATTCCTTCATGAATTTATTTTAGCTGTCATTTGCGTTACGTTTTATAGTGACTTGTATTCTCTTTGACGTTTTATGTCACGTCATGGGATAAAAAGTATCATATGTCCGTCTCCTGGTTTTAAGCTACCTCCACACCAATTTTCAGCCAAATCGGTTCAGCCGTTCTTGAGTTATAAATAGTGTAACTAACACGACTTTCTTTTATATATATAGATAATAATAATATTAATAATAATAATAATAATAATAATAATAATAATAATAATAATAATAATAATAATAATAATAATAATAATTACCAAAACAGAAATAAGCAACTCTTTATCTCTTTTTATAGATTTCAAGAAAGCCTATGATTGTATTCATAGACTGACACAGCTAAAAATCCTCAGATCATACGGTCTCCGTCCTAAATTGATAAAAATCATTCAATTAACATTAACAAACACAAATTCGAAAGTTAAATTTAGGGGAGAAATATCAAAAGCTTTCACAGTAAAAACTGGTCTCAGACAAGGTGATGGATTATCCCCTCTGCTTTTCAATGTGGCTCTTGATTATATCATGAAGGTTTGGCAAAAGGAAAACCCTCCTAAGATCAAAATTGGAACAAAACCATCAATAACAATAAACTGATTAGGATTTGCAGATGACTTGGCTCTTTTAGCACTAGACAAGGAAGAGGTTTGTACTCAGATCACTAGTCTCCAAGAAATTGCTCAAGGGATAGGATTGCAGATATCCTTTGAAAAAAACTGAGATCATGCCTATGAAACCCTTAGATATAAATGAAGTCTATATAAATGATCATAAAATTAACCTAGTTCCTCAATTTAAGTATCTTGGAGAAATTATAACACATAACTTAAACGAAAAAGTAACTTGGATAAATAGAACAAATAAAATGAAAAAGGCACAATCTCTAACCTGGTCAACATATAATAAAAAAATGCCTATCAATAGCTACTAAGATCCAACATTATAAAACTGTAACTCTCCCAGAAGCCACTTATGCTTGTGAAACACTGTTCCAAATTAAAAATGAACAAAGAACTGATCAGCTCCTCAAAACGGAAAGAAGAATCATTAGAACGTGCATAAATAAAAAGTATCAGGTTGAGGGAGTCGGGAGGATTCTCCCAAATGAAACTGTCTATCGTGAGATTGATCCAATCACCAGCACAATGACGAAGAAAAGAATTTCATACTTTTTCTCATCTTACGGCTTCCAGAAAACAGAATTGTACGCCAACTGGTGATGAGAAATCTAGGAAAGAAAACTGGAGGAAAATGGATCCAAGAAATCCAACAAGATCTCAAAGCAGTTGGACTCAAGATAACAGATGCCGAGGAGAAAAATAAAATTAACACCAATCTTAAAACTCACAAATTTTCTGCAGAAATGACACATGGAAAGCCTGTGGAGATTTCAGATGAGTTGAGAAAATCCCGATCTGAGAGAATGAAAAAGTACTGGAAAGAGCGCAGGAAACAAGCAGTACTACCTTCAAAGAAGAAGTGATTGTGGAACGACTCAAGTGGTCCAATGTGACCAAGATTAATAATAATAATAATAATAATAATAATAATAATAATAATAATGTGATAATAATAATATTACTCAATATTAACTCCGCCAAGGACGGTCCCAAGCCCGGCTGAAAAAGGAGGAGGGTTTGAGTGGATATCTCATCCCGCTCTGGAAAACCAAACTAGAGAAGAGTTGAACATCTAACTCCACATCTGTGAGCATGGGCACAGTGAGGAGGCAGCCCCTC
Source organism: Meconema thalassinum (assembly GCA_946902985.2). Lineage (NCBI taxonomy): Eukaryota > Metazoa > Arthropoda > Insecta > Orthoptera > Tettigoniidae > Meconema > Meconema thalassinum. Next base: position 848,448,186 of record OX336390.1, on the reverse strand, counting down.
CACCATGATAGGGTGCTGTGGGCCAATCACTCACACATCTGTGAGCATGGACACAGTGAGGAGGCATCCTCTCCACCATGATAGGGTGCTGTGGGCCAATCACTCACACATCTGAACTTATTCGATTACTGAAACTGCAACAGAAAATAACCGGACTGATATACAGTTGACGATTTTTGGCATGAAAATGATTACGAAAATTGGATGCTGGAATATAAGAACTTCACGCCAAACAGGCAGGCTAATGCAGGTCTGCGCAGAAATGAGAAACTACCATTTGGGCATTCTAGACATGGAGAAGAAGTGTTGAGGAGGAGAGGAAGGCGACTGGCAAATCCTGGACAGACCTGCAGAGGCTGGCTGGGAGAAGAAATCAGTGGAGGAATTTTGTTGCAGCCCTTTGCTCCGAGAGGGGACATAGGAATTAAGTAAGTAAGACATTCAATATTAACAATGATAATATATTGATAAAATAGTGACACTGCGTCTACTGCGAACAGGCCAATGCAATAATTGGACACGTTGCCAACACGATAAAATATTGATACAAATTTGTATGCATAAATTAATAATATCAATGGCCTAAATCAAACTGTTATTGGGGACTCATAAAAATATTGGTTACAATTCTTAGCTGTTGTAGTTAGCCTAAAAGTAAAAAGAAGGTAATTGCTTCTGTAATTAATAGTCTATATATCAGGTACGCTCGTTAGTACAACGTTGGTTCAAAGCTTCTTGTGTTCGCCTCTACTGCAGATGCTTCAGTAGTTCCAGACATACGCATTCCCTGCAATCTTGTGCAATTTGTGCGAATTGTAGAAATGCTGCAATGCCCCGAAGGAACTTTCTTGCAAATCGCTGTGTTCATTTGTCATTTACTCAGAATAACCAGCTAGTGACTTTTAATTTTAAGTTCTTTCTTCGCTGTGTTCTATCTTTTTCATTTTAGTCTGTCTTCTCATTATATCTGGACGTGAAAAGAGCAAAAACAGATATCTCCTCTCCTTTGTACTCTGCCAGTAATTTAGAGCAGCCTCCGTGCTCCTTTGAGATAAAGGTAATGGAAGATCAGGCAGGGACGTTCTCAGAAAATTGGTTGGAAAGGTTAAGTGTAGACTATAAATACAGATACAATCACGACATTTATCCAAGAATCACACCTTCTCATGGCACTTGGTAGAGAAATTTAACGTAGCATTAAAATAAGAAAGGTAAGTAACAATGCCCCGCTTCCTTCGAAACGATTATAGAGTCAAAATACAACATTTTATATGAGTAACGAACACGTAAAACGTTATCGAGGGTGTCAATGCAATACCTCGTATCCATTTTTTTCCCTTATGATTAGGCACGCCTCGAAACCGTGTGTGGATGTGGCATCCATGGGTTTAATTTTCTGAGGAGGGGCTAAAAAATGAGTTTTATATACATTGTATTGTAGAAAAGTATATTTCCATGTAGTTATGCTTTCAAGGTTCAAACCTTCCGACTACCCACGGCAAAAATGAGGAAAAGTAGACTTATGAGATCAATCCGGGAAAATGTGTGTCTGTCTGTCAGTCTGTCTGTCTGTATGGCTGTCTGTGTGTCCCCCCTATCAACTCTTAAATGGCTGCAGCTATCGAAACCAAATTTGGTAAGAGTAAAGATCTACACCTGAATACTCACGGCCATATTTGAATATGTAGGATAACTCAGAAGTTATGAATGCGAAATATTCCAAAATTGGTACACGTATGGATAGTAAAGTTGCAGATTAATTTTCAGAAGTCCATACATGCTAGCTTTACCAACATGATTGTAAGCCTGCCGATAGGTCCAATTTCTAAATGCATTTAACATCTATAATATCTATTGGATTTCAACCAAATTTCTTATGTACTATGTGTACTACAACAGATATGACTGCGTATTTTAAAGAGCCACCATGGCTGCCAACTGTAAAAAAATGCTCTCTCCATATTTTAACCCTAATATCAATATATCAGAAAGTATGCGAACCAACAGCTCTAAAATCACCGACGGTAGTGGCTACGCTGGCTAAAGCGCGGCTTTAGGTCATGGGGCCAAGCTCTCTGCTGACTCGGTAGACGCGTGGGTTCGAGCCCCACCGTCGGCTGTCCTTGAAATGGTTTTCCGTGGTTTCCCCATTTTCAACACCAGGCAAATGCTGGGACAGTACCTTCTGACAGGCCACGGCCGCTTCCTTCCACATCCTTGCCCAGTTTCATTCTTCATCCATTCCATCTCTCATCCCGACGCGCATGTCGCCCACGGGCGTCGAATAGAAAGACCTGCACTCGGCGTCTCAGGAGGCTACACGACCAAAAAAAACCAGCTCTAAACTTTGCACACGTATAGTACCTGACATTCTAGATTAATTTGGAATAACTGATATACCTCAGTGCTGCCAACATGATTCTAAGCCTGCAGATATTTCCATGTAGTTATGCTTTCAAGGTTCAAACCTTCCGACTACCCACGGTGGAATAATGAAAGTGGAAAGATTCAAGTACCTCGGTGAGTGGCTTGATCCCAACAATTCTGAGAAGTTCGCCATCTTATCACGTGTCAACAAATTTGAAACAGTTTTCCGACTCACTGAAAATATACTCTGAAATAACAAAAAGTATCCCTGTATAAGTTAAAGAATTAGACATTATCAAACTGTGATCAGACTTGAAGCATTAAAAGCTGAATAATATTTTAATACTTCGAACACACAGCTTGCTTGAAAAATTGGCAATTAAGGAAAGGAGAATAATCAAAATATCTCTTGGTCGCAACTTCAACGATGCTGTTTACATACTTCAGAGCAACTTAGAAAGGCACATCCTCACCAAAAAGTTATAAAACGTAATCCAAAAACAAAGAAAAACCTTTTACGCTCACCTCTTTAGATTGCCAGCTGAAAGAATTTCTAAACGTTTGTTATCCTACTTTAGAAGTCTCAAAACGATTTATCCTAGGCTGGTGGAAACCGGTGAGGGCCTATTACTGCATGAAATTTGTGAAACATATATTCATCTCCGAACACAACTCAAACAAAACAAAATAAAGAGGATCATTAATTAGAATGCTCCGCCAATCAGTGCAAATTGTATTGAAATCAGTACATGTTTAGGTCCAACAATGGGACATTCTTCAGCAAATTACATATTAATCCTAAAACAAGAAGTTCCGTGACGAACTAAAGAGTCAACTTTTCTTAAAATTTAAGATTCCTGATAATCTATATAGACCTATCTACAATAATGACGAAATTAAGTTGATAATACTAACATTTCTATGTAGCCTACTGCAATTTGAAATACACCAGAAATAGTGTAGACGAATATAGTAACTTACTACAGTTGGCAGCCCTGGTGACTCTGAAGGTATAGAATGCACATACACAATTTGGCTGAAGTCTAAAGGATAGTATGAACGTTGCTGTTTGATATTGTATTTATCAGTGTGCGTAAAATCATGTTGGGAACAATGTCATGTATGTGAAGCTCAGAATTAATTTGAAATATTACGATCTATTATAGTGCCAATTTTTGATAAAATACTTTTTTTTTCATGTAATTAAAAATTGAAACTATCTGAAAGCTTAGAATCATGTTGGCAGCACTGAGGTATATTATTTATTCCAAATTAATCTAGAATGTCAGGTACCATACGTATGCAAAGTTTAGAGCTGATGGCTTGCATACTTTCTGATATATTGATATTAGGATTAAACAAATAGAGAGAGCATTTATTAACAGTTGACAGCCGGGCTGGTTCTTACGAATACGCATGGTCATAACTGTTATGGCACACAAAGCACATACGAAATTTGGTTTAAATCCATTTGTTAATACAGAATTTATAGTCTATGCCTTTAAAAACTAGACATATCTGCAGGCTTAGAATCATGTTGGCAGCACTGAGGTATATTAGTTACTCGAAACTAATCTAGAATGTCAGGTACTATACGAGTGCAAAGTTTAGAGCTGTTGGTTCGCATACTTTCTGATATATTGATATTAGGGTTAAAATATGAAGAGAGCATTTTTTAACAGTTGGCAGCCATGGTGGCTCTTTAAAATACGCAGTCATATCTGTTCTAGTACACATAGTACATAAGAAATTTGGTTGAAATCCAATAGATATTATAGAAGTTTAATGCATTTAGAAATTGGACCTATTATTAACAGAAAAGCGCACGAATGTGCATAACATAGATTTACACTAGTGAAACAAACATGCTATAAAGAGTTAATTGATGTGAAAAACATCATGATCCAGTAATCAATGAGGAATGTGTGCATTAAAGCATTCATTCATGACCAGTCATGATATTGTGAATTGAATGTTATTTGTGAAATAGAGCAACACTGTATGATGCTTTGTTCATTTTAAATGTTAGTCCTTGCTATAATCACAGAGTGATTTCTGGTTATTTTTACATCGTGTGATGTGCTATGTGTCACAGAACTGGTCACATAACGAGCACACGCAGAGTTCATTTGGGGCGTGGTAGGACATGTTTTTACATATTTTATGGTGGTGCCCATGCACTGCTAACTTTATCACCACATGTCTTAGTTTCTGATTGGCGCTGGTCCAGTTCCGGTTGATCATGGCATCCGTGCTGTAAAATTCTAGCGGAATGCCTTCTCTCTTATCTCTTCTCTCTGCTAGGTGCGCTTCAGCATTCTTTGTTGATGGAAGCTGTAATTTTGTTCTTATTTCTTCGACGAGGAAGGGTTCCCGTGCTAATTCATATGTTAGGCGGGAGCGCGTGTATTTTGAGATGCCCATTAAGGTTTTCAGGAATTGGGCTTTAACTCTTTCGATGGTGGCCAGATCTCTCTTCGTTAGTCGGTCCCATATCAAGTGGATCCCGTACGTGAGAATTGGTAGGATCTTTGCGTCAAACAGATGCATAGCTGTTTTTAAGGATAGCTGCTGTAGATTGATAATGTCGTACATGGCTTTCAAGCAAGCCACTGCTCTGTCTTGGATGTGTAGTCTGAATGTTCCGGTAGTCTGTAAAGTGATCCCAAGGTATTTAACTGCATTCACTATTTCCACTTTGACCTCTTCATATTGCAAGTTGTCGTTTGCTGCTTCACGCCCACCTTTCCGAAAAACCATCTGTTGGGTTTTTGTCCAGTTTATTTTCAGACTTATTTCCTGCCCATTCTACCAGTGCTGAGAAGGCGTGTTGGAGTTCTTCCTTATTTGGTGATCCTAGGACCATGTCGTCCGCATATATGTAGATCACTGCGTCCTTTTATTTCTCTCGGATTGCTGTTGTTACATCGGCTGTGGCAATATTGAACAGTATGGGACTGAGGGGGTCACCTTGCAACACTCCATTAGTTTGGGTGATTTCCTTTGTTTTGCATACTGCGTCATCTATGGTGATCTGGTTGTATGCCAGGATATTTTTTACTAAGATTGTTAAAGGATTGTGATTTCCGATGATATTTTGAAGTTTCGATGTGAGCTTTCTTCTGTCAATTAGGTCGAAGGCCTTTGTATAGTCTATAAAGACTGCATAAAACTTTCCCTTTTGGAGTCGTTTTGCTTCCTCTGTCATTTAACAGATTTTGAATTGCGTACAAGGTTCCTCTTCCTCGTCTAAAGCCGAATTGTTCCTCCGGTATCTTGGAGACGACTTCGTATACTATCCTGTTTGTTAGAATTCTTGTCAGTAACTTGAAGGTGTTGCTTTTCAGTGCAATTTCTCTGTACGAGTTGGGGTCGTTGGTTTCACCTTTTCCTTTATAGAGAGTTTTAATGGTCGATTTTCTCCATTCTTCGGGAATATTTCCTGTTTCTAGGCATTTGGTAAAGAGCTTGGACCATAGTTCTGATAGGTATTGTGCCGATTCCTTTAGATGTTCGTTGAAAAACCCGTCTGGTCCTGCGGCCTTGTTACATTTCGTAGCATTGATTATGTCCAATACCTCTGTTTTAGTGATGGGGAGTATTTCTTCGTGTTGATCTCTACATTCAATTTCATATGCCGCTTGTTGACCTGTACCGTTAAGGATGAGAGTGAAGTGCGATTCCCATATTCCTATTTCTACGTTGCTAGATCTTTATAATAATAATGTTATTGGTTTTACGTCCCTTTTAACTACACTGGCTTTTAGAGACGCCGGGGTGCCGGAATTTTGCCCCGAAGGGGATCTTTAACGTGCCAGTAAATCTACTGACACGGCTCCCTCACATTTGCGCACCCTCAAATGCCAGCTGACTGCGCCAGGTTTCGAACCTGCAACCTTGGGCTCAGTAAGCGAGAACGTTACCCCTGAGCCACGCAGCCAGACATTGCTAGATCTTGACGATCTTCTTGGTCTGATGGCTATGTATGGATCATTCATTGCTTCTTTGGCGATCCTCTCACCTTCTTTTTCTATGTATTGAAAGCGTTTACGTTTTAGGAGATTCTTGTAATATCTCCGTGTTTCCCCATATACTCTTAGGTCCTCTGGTGTTGACGTGATCCTAGCTATATGTAGCGCCTTTAGTGTAGTTTGTCTTTGTGCATAACATTCCTTATCAAACCACGGTTGAGCTTTCCTTGAAATCTGTTTGTGGGTTATACTTGCTCCTAGTATCTTGTTAATTCTTGTTAGGGCTGAATTTAGGTCGTTTTCCTTGATTGTCTTTTCTGCTTCAGGTACTTTTCCTAGTTGTCGCTGTAGTGCTGCCATGTTAAGGTGTCTGGATATGATAGTCTTGATGCAATTCGGAACAACTTTCTTTGGAGTTTTGAGTAAGAATTTGGTCTGTATTGGGATGTGTTTTCTTAGTGGGGTTACTGGCGAAGTCCATAGACTCTTTTGTTCTAAAATTTCAATATCGTTTCCTTTGTGGAACACGAGGCCAATTGTGCTACTGCCATTATGGGCAAAGTAAGTTTTGCGTCTTGGGTCATTTACTATTTTGAAATTTTCTTCTGTAAGGAATGTAAGGACAGTTTTACATTTCGTATCGGGTTTGTCTAGTCTACAGTTCATATCTCCTGCTAGTATTATGGTTTCTTCTGGGTTTGCAACTTTCCGTAGGGAGAGCGAGAGGAGTTCCATTATTTCCTCGGTATCAGTGTTGGGGCGTACATTGGACCTATCGGCAGGCTTAAAATCATGTTGGCAAAACTAGCATGTATGGACTTCTGAAAATTAATCTGCAATTTTATTATCCATACATGTGCCAATTTTGGAATAGTTCGCATTCATAACTTCTGAGATATCCTACATAGAGCTCAAATCTCAATTACGATATTTCAGCAGTTGATAGCACTGACGTCAATATCAAATATGGCCGTGAGTATTCAGGTATAGACCTTTACTCTTACCAAATTTGGTTTCGATTGCTGCAGCCATTTAAGAGTTGATAGGGGGGACACACAGACAGACAGACAGACAGAAGTACAGACAGACAGACTGACAGACAGACACACATTTTCCCGGATTGATCTCATAAGTCTACTTTTCCTCATTTTTGAAAAATGAGAAGTAGGCTAAATATTAATTTAATAAAACTGTTTAGAAAGCCCCCAATGTTGGACCGAAATATGTACTAATTTGAATACAATTTGTACTGATTGGGGAAAAGAGAAGAATCAAAACTTGAGGCAGCTGAAATGTGGTTTTGGAGACGAATGACCCGAAAAAACTGGATGGAAAGAAAGAGAAATGAGCTTGTTCTGAACCAAATTCAGGAGAATCGATGCCTGTTGAACACCATCAAGAAGAGGAAATCAAAATTCATGGGACACATACTCAGTCCTCCAGGTCATTTTTGAAGGAAAAATTTTGGGGAAGAAACCAAGGGGACGACCCAGACAATCGTATCTCAAGAACATTGTCAAGGAAATGGAATGTGAATCGTATTGTTACGGCTGTGAGTTTGTGTCATCGCTCGCCGCATGAGTCACAACTGCCCCAGGGCTGGGCTGTGCCCTGCGTCAGTGTATTGCGTACGCCTTATGCAACAGGACTACTAGGACAAAGGGATGGTCCAGAATATTCATGACTCAACCAGTGAAGGAAACCTCGAGAAGCTGTGAACCCTGGATGGGTCTAGAAGCATTTATTGAGTCACCGGCCTGCTATATAATTGCGACCTGTCAAGCAGTGTTGTTGTGTTTTACGAGCTAGTGCGAGCGTTTATCCTGAGCTACAGAAGTGTGGTGACTTGCGAAACCCCTAGTGAAGCCGTTTCTCTTGACAGCGAGGAAGTGAGAAGCATACAGGGGACTGCCTGTGTTTTGAGTAGGTGTGATTTCACTGAGCGTCAGAGATATTGTGGTGAAGTGCCGCCCATGTTACGAAACCCAGTGACATTGTTTCCCAGCTCGTGAACAGCGAAGCAGCGTGTAGCAGGTTTTCGTAAGTAACTGTAATTTGTGTACATAGGGGAGAGTTGCATGTAGTTCTTTCAAGGCCACCAGATTCATTAGCGAGAAGATTAACTGTTGACAAGTGTAAGAGGGAAAGAGCTCTCCATAAGCAAGAGACTTGAGGAAACTGGAGTAAGGTTCCAATTGCTTGTATTTGCTGATGAGTAGTGTATCTTCCTGCAAGCAATAAAGCTAACTTCTCTTTAAAGCAGTAGTTTGTGTTGTGCTTTCTACCCACCGTAATCCAGTTAACGGAATTGCCACTAAGGTGGTGGTACGTAACAGTACGTCAATATGAAGAGAACTGCTGAAGAGAGTAAGAAATGGCTGCAACGACAAGGCTTTTAGCCATTAGAAGCTGATGATGATGATTAACCAAGGAAATTTTCTCACATTTTCCTATAGTGGTAAATGTTTTTGCTTTTTATAAACAGGATCATCAAGAAGAAGCCACAATACGGACGAAGCATTGTCATTCTGATTGATGCATGGAAATAAGCACACTCCGAAAGGATGAAATCCTGGTGGGTCCGCAAGAAGGCAGGCAGTTGAGATCCTGCGGTCCTTAGTGGTCCTAACGATGATGTTGATTATTTTTATTATTATTATTATTATTATTATTATTATCGTTAATTCCCCCTTAAGGAGAGCGTTCATACACAATCAATCTTCATGTCTTTTTCTGTCACATTCTTCTTTCTTCTCAACAGCTTCTCAATTATTCACTGTGCCTCCTCTTTCTCTCTTCTGTCCACTTCTTTCCTGTTTTTAGCCTATTTTCAATTTTGAAAAAAATAGGCTTATGAGATCACCTTTTGTCCGTGTATGTGTGCGTGTGTGCGTGAGTGAGGTGTGTGTGTGTCTCCTAATAACTTCTAAACGGCAAGAGCGATTTCAATGAAACTCGAAAAGTTCATAGCACTATTCCGGACGACCCCGACCATGCCCTTCAAATTATTTTTCGTGTCACCAATCCAACATGGCGGCTGTGAGAAATATTTCACCAGCATTCAATATCTCCGAAACTATTCCCGATAATACCCTGGAATATTTTACGGTGATAAAGACAACTACTAGAAGTTCACCTATGTGACTTTTGAAAAACTGGTAACTACAAACCAACATGGCGGCCACGCGAATTTGCGACTTTAAAATAGACGTTTAATGCGATTTAACCAACCAAATGCAATTAAACTTGGTACAGTATATGTTTATACACATTGTAAGGCACCGACATCTAACTTCGTTCAATTGTTTACATAATCACAAGATGGCGGATGTGCGAAATATTTCACCGGCATTCTATATCTCTGAAACTATTAGCGGTATCACCCTGAAATTTTGTACGGAGATAAAGAGCACAACTGGAAGTTCATCTATAAGACTTTCAAAAACCAGTTAACTACAAAACGAACATGGTGGCCTAGCAGATTTGAAAATTTTAATAGACCTTTCTCGTGATTTAATGTTCCAAACGCAATGGAATCTGATACAACAAATGTTTATACGCATTGTAATGCACTGGTATCTAATTTAGTTCAATTGTTTACATAACCTCAAGATGGCGGCTGTGCGAATTTTAAAATTAAGTTTTTATTTCTTGTGTCGTAATCATGCGATCGAAGTGAAAGTTTGAATAAGTTTTCCTTAATGGTACATGACTCTATGGCCTATACATATAAAAATCCATCATGGCGACCATCCGAAATATTTAGATGGATCTCAATATCAACGAATCTATTACAGCTATCAAACTGATTTTTTTAATGTTCATAGGGGCTATGAACATAAGTTCATCTATAAGTTTTTCAACAACCTGGTGATCAGAAATCCAACATGGCGGCGACGCGAAGTATAAATATTCACATAGCCGTTTCTCACAATTTAATCATCCAAGATTAGTGACACTTGGTACTGTAAATTCTTATACAAATGTTAATCCACGGGCATCTAATTCTTTTCAATTGTTTCCATAACCACAAGATGGCAGCTGTGCGAAATTTTAAAATCTCATTTTTACTTCTTGTGTCCTAATCATGCGATTGAAGTTTGAATACTACACGTACACAATAATCTTCATGTAACAGTACATAACTCTAGGACCTACATATATAAAATCCAACATGGCGACCATCCGAAATATTTAGTCGGTTCTCAATATCTACAAATCTATTACAGCAATCAAACTGAAATTTTGTATGTTGATAGAGGCAATTAACATAAGTAGGATATATGAAAATAGGCTCTATAGTTCTTCACGGAACTACTTGTTTTTTCTCTTTGCTCCCTGAGTTTTTCTCCGTATGTGTTCCTGTCTGCAATGTCTTTAGTAGAGTTGTTTGGTTTCTTGAGGTCTTCCACGGTTTGTTTAAACCAATTGGTTTTCAATGTAGGGTCTACTCTTCATAACTATATTAAAAACTTTATTGGTCAGCTTGTCTTCGTTCATCCTTTGTATGTGTCTATAAAAATGTTGCCCTTCTTTTCGTAATCTTGTTTGTAATCATCTCTGTCTGTTTGTATAGTTCTATTGTCGGCCTTTTTTTTGAATCAATATTCCCAATTTCTGAAATGGCCCGTAGTGTCGTAGTTTGGCATTGATGGAGATACTTTTCTTGTTGTAGTAGTTCCATGTATGTCTGTAATTGTGATCCTTTCTTCATTGGATGACAAGTTCAGTCTTGTTTTCAGTATAATCTCTGATTATTATTATTATTATTATTATTATTAAATAGTTCCTTAGAAGAGACTTGCAAATGAATGGATTGATTAAAGTTATCCTATTTGGTCATAAAATAAAGATAATAGAAAGAATATGGAGAGTAAGTATTTTATGAAGCTGATGCCAGCGCGGGGTTAGAAGTATACCTATGACTAAGTGGTGGTTAGGGGCAGATGACCTCGTAGTTCCTCCCCTTGAAACCACAATAACTAACTAACTAACTAACTAAGTGGTGGTTGCATCACATGATTGTGTATGCAGATTGCATTGTTAATTATCGACAGAGGTCGTGCCCTACTAGCCACTGACCTGATTGCTATGGTCTCTATGAGCATGTGCACTGAATCCCGGAACCGCTTAATAGGGTTCGATATGAATACCTGGTGTACAACTAACTTTGTATTGTGTAGCTGAGAACTTCTCATAATTATCTCCGAAGCTCAAACTAGTGATTAAGGTTCGCTGTTCCCCGAGTGATAACGGATTTGGATTTAACAATCAGGACTGTGTCCGTGGATGGTATTAGAGGAATATACTCGTACTTGAACTAGCAGACCCCTGCGAGAACTCTCGTATGTGTATAAGCCACCCGCCTGTATTTAATGTTATGCGGGCTTCTATAAATATATGTATTTGTTTAAACGCACTTTTTAAACAAATTGTGGGTTGTGCGCACCCCATGTGTACAGACTACCCGTCCGGCCCTATTGCTATGCGGGCTGTACGCGAAACAGTTTTGCCAGGGACTATCGTCTTGTTTATTTGTTTAAAATCACAATATCAATTTTAATCTATATATATAGAGACCTTGAAAAGGCGTTAAACAATGTGAACTGGAATGTTCTATTCAGCATTCTTCATCAAACAGTTATCAACTTTAGAGACAGAAGACTCATCTACAATATCTATAAGCAAGAAATTGGAATTGTTTGTTGTGGTAGCAAGTAAGAAACAGCACACATCAGAAAGGGAGTACGGCAGGGTTGTTCCCTTTCCCCATACCTATCCAATATGTACAAAAGGCGATTGACCGAGTAAGAGAAGAATTTGTCACAGGAGTGAATATTCATGGAGATAAAGTTGACATGATAGGGTTTGCTGATGACATAGCGCTAATTGCAGAAAGTGAAGAAGACTTACAAAAGATCCTGAGCAAGATGGATAAAATAATGGAATTTAATATGAGAATAAATACAAACAAAACAAAAATTTTGGTCTGCAGTAGAAATGGCGAAAACCAGACATCAATAGAGTTAAGAAATGAAAAGATACAAAAAGTGAATGAGTTTAATTATCTGGGAAGTAAAATAACGAATGATGGAAGAAGCAGCAGAGAGATATTAAGTAGGTTTGCCCAAGCCAAGAACGCTTTCTATAAAAAGAAGAACCTATTTACTGCAAGGAACATAAGTCTTGATGTGAGGAAACAAATGTTGAAGACCTATGTACGGAGCGTCGCACTATATGGCAGCAAATCTTGAACAATTGGAGAGAGAGAGAGAGAGAGAGAGAGGAAAAGACTATTAGCATTTGAAACCTGGTGCTATAGGAGGATTATGAAAATCAGCTGGAAAGAAATGGTCACAAATGAGGAAGTCTTTAGAAGAGTGGGAGAGAGAAGATGAGTAGTGTGTTTTGGCCGGTTCTACACCCACCGCCACCGCTCCACCGCTGGAATACTAAAATGGCAATATCTCGCGAACCAATCAGGCTAGAGACTTGTACGAGGTGTCATTGACCTCGGGATAACACCCCCTTTCCAATGGACAAAATATTTCCACCCCAAAATAAAACCTACCCCTACTAGGGGGTGAAATTGTAACTTTTTAGAGAATCTCTCTTTCAAATTGCAACATGTGAGAGTTTGAATGCCAATATGGGATTAAACGTTGTTCTACATAAAGTGCATGTGTTCGGTGCGTAGCCACTATGAATTAACATGCTTGTTTTTTGTTTTTTACGCATGCCCACTCATAGCTTTGGTAAGAGGGCGGGCTTTTTAAAGATGGCAGCTGTAGTGTAACCTAACTTAACCCAACCCACGAGTGGTGATCAAAACGTTTTCCAAGTGACGCTTGTCGATCGGCAAACTGATAATCAAAGAGGGGTATGTCAGGCCTTGAGGTGATAGCCCCTTTCGATTGATCCCTGTTGATTTGTTTCTTTGGACTGATCCCTGTTGACTAACCCCTTTGGACGGGTCCTTTTTGAAGGGAGTCATTTTTGACGGGTCCCAGTTGATGGGCCCCTGTGGATGGATCACTGTTGACGGGTCATTGCTGACGAGTCCCTTTGGACGGGTCCTTGTTGGCGAGTCCCTGTTGACGGGTCCTTGTGGACGGGTCCCTGATGACAGGTCATTTTTGACAGGTCATTGTTGACGGGTCCTTGTTGATGGGTCCCTGTTGACAAGTCCTTTTGACTAATCCCTTTAGACCGGTCCCTTTGGACTGGCCCAAGAATTTATCCAAAGTGTGCCAAAGGGCTTAACTAACGGACTAATAAGGCTAGGAACTTGTATGAGGTATTGTAGGACTTGGGATGAGGCCCCCTTTTAGAATGTATTTTTGAAATTTTGACAAAGGGCCTAACCACACATTTGTTAATATCTCGCCAACCAATCATGCTAGTGACTTGTATGAGGGGTCCTAGCAATTGGGACGATGTTCCCCTTTGGGGTGTGAAACTTTCCCCCCACTCCCAAATTGGAAAATCGATATCGTGGAAACTAAAAACCCTAAAATTATGTGTGATAGCTTTAAAAATAGGTCATAAGATACGCTTTTACCACGATAGGTCACTTCACCCCTAAAATAGTAAATAGTAATGTTACAGGGAAAAAAGGGGTTAAACACTTAAAAATGATAAATGAACCTAAGATCTTTTGTTTTTGATGAAAAACTAGTGGGAGGGTTAAAACTACCCCCAAAATTTAAAGATCGTTGTCTTGGAAATTATGAACCTTAAAATTAAGTGTGATAGCTTTAAAAATAGGTCATGACATACGCTTATACCACGATAGGTCATTTCACCCCTAAAACAGTGAATAGTGTTTTTACAGGGAAAGAGGTGTTAAACGCCTAAAAATGATAAATGAACCAAAGATCTTTTGTTTTGATGAAAAATAGTAAGGGGGTGAAAACTACCCCAAAATTTAAAAAATCGATATCTTGGAAACTATGAAACTTAAAATTAGGTGTGATAGCTCAAAAAATTGGTCATTTAATACTCTTTTACCACGATTGGTCATTTTTACCCCTAAACAATGCATGTAGATTTTACAGGAAAAAAGAGGAACCAATAATCAGATTTAGACAAATGAGGTGTTATAAGACTCTGGGCAACAATCTCTTCTTGAATTTATTATTTATTTTTGAAATTTTGACAAAGGGCCTAACCACACATTTTTGAAAATTTAGATTTTTAAAATTTTTGAATTAATTTTAATATTTTTTTTTAGTAGAGAGAGATAGTACCGGTTGTGTTTAAACGAGCATGTCGCCGATCACTGTGGCCATGTTCAATGGATGAATCGATATTTTGTGAAGCATTGATTGAAGAGGGTCATGCGACGACTTGTTTTAAGAATATTTTTTTTATGATTTTTCCTATGATGCATGCATTTATTTATATATTCCAAAACGGCAAGGTTACTGATTTGAGTTTTATAAACTAATAATGGGATTTGGTCTCTTAAGGTGTGCTATAACTTGACATGACACTTTCTTTATACGGCTTATGAATTTTCCCAAAAAGATTGATAATTTTGTTTCTCTTAATATATTGCAAACCCATAATGTTAGATGTTTATGGTGAGTGATGAAACATAGCTAGGTAGAGAAAGAATTATTGTAGGCTACACGTATGCTGACTGACAAGTCTTTGACCATTGAAACTTGTTTTAAACCTGGCCGCAGTACATAGGGAGTTTAGGTTTCAGGCATGACATGACAAACGGTATGTACAAAATCCAATTTATCGATTCAAGAATTAAGAGTAGACTATCTTTAATTGATTAGTTAAAGAGGATAGCTAAGAAAACAAGATGGTGATTACACTGTACCAAACCGAGCCAATTCAATCCTTTTTGGATATATAATGTTACTTGCTAACCATTTTGCGCTGCAGTGGCAAGCACTTTTGGCTCTTGCACTAGAGGCCTTAACTCGATTTAACTTTAAGGCAAAGAACGAACTAAACAAAGAAAGATGGTTATAGTGGTGCAGTGGTTAAGCTGTTATCTTGTGACTAAGGTACACCAGGGTTTGATTTTAGATTAATACGCATGTCGAAAACATATAAAAAAGCAGGGATAATGTTTTAAGACTGATTACACTTGTATATTTTTTCAAATTATTACTTAGATTACAAAATACAAAGGTGGACTGTGTTCAATATACAGTTAATGCAAGTAAGATTTTGTATTTGTTTTTTATTTTAGACTTTAGATTTTAGAATTTACATTTTACAATTTAGATTGTGCAAAAAGACCAAACCATAATGTCATGACTTTAATTTTTCGGAAACTAATTATTAAAGAAAAAACATATAAGGATTTGTAATACTTGGAATTATGTTTTCTATACTATATTATATTTTTGTTTTAGATTTTAGAAATTTTATATTAGATTTTAGATTTTAGGTAAAGACCAAACTAATATTGACTATTCATTAGACACTGGTGTGTAGATAGAAATATGATTAGACTATATGTTGAGATGAATTTTTAGGTGTTGACTGACCTTGCAATAAGAATTGACTAACCAGACATGAGTTAACAACCAACGAAACATTTTGGCGACTATGCTTGTTATTGACCAGTGAGTAGGGTTTTAGAAAAACTGTTTGCTATTTTGGGTTATATACAACAAATGCATAGACCTACTGAGCGACTATGTTTGCTAAACAAGACATTATACCAGAGATGATTAGGATTCTTATGTAGCTCAGGCAAGGAAAGCATTTCTACAGAATTTGTTGACATTGAATATAGATTTAGGCATTAGGATGTCATTTTTTGAAGACCTTTGTCTGGAGCGTGACGCTCTATGAAAGGGAAACTTGGACTATTGGTGTAGCAGAAAAGTGGAGAATTGAAGTGTTTGAAATGTGGCGTTACAGGAGAATGATGAAGATTAGATGGGTAAATAGGGTTACAAACAAAGAGGTATTAAGGCAAGTGGGAGAGGAGAGATGTTTTTTCTTGCGACAGCTAATGAAGTAAATCGATAGGATGGTAGGACACATACACCCAGGAATAGCAAGCTTAGTTATGGAAGAAAGGGTTGAGGACAAGAACTGTAGGGGTAGACCAAGGTTAGAATATGTTAAACAGATAGCCTTGGATGTAGAGTGTGGTACCTATATAGAGATGAAACGATTAGCTCAGGACAGGGAGTCATGGACAACTGTATTAAACCAGTCAAAAGGCTGATGATTCAAACAACATGTAGAGCTTACCAAAATAATGTTGTGTGATGGTAAATGCTAGTCAACTAACTTTAATGCATTACTAAAACCTATGACACGATACCAGAGAGCTTTTCTAAAATTATTTTAAGATGCCTTTAACCCTATATTAAACACCCAGTTCTCAAGACTCATAACTACAGTGTAATGAAAAAAAACAACAACAAAAAATACATTTAAAAACGAGCAAGTGGTTGAGTCAATATACACTGGAAAATTTTGTAAACACTCAAGTGCACCAATCAAATTACATTATTAACTGTCAGGTTGATCGAGTGGTTAAGGCGTTTGCCTTATGTTCACATTTTCAATACAAGAAAGCAAGGATTTGAATCCCTTACCTGACATAACTATTGCTTTAACATGCCTCAGCGATAGTGTATTATTATGTTACTCGATACACAAACCATAGATAGAGTGTATTGTTTAAGTCTACTCTGTCTTTCGAAACAGAGCTAGAGACTGTCAATGGTTAACAATTGCATTAATAGTGAGAGGATGTAGTGATAGTAATTAAGAAAAAGCAGACAATAACCATAAAATATTTTTAGCCTACTTTCGATTTTTGCAAAAAATGAAAGTAGACTTATGAGATCACTACAGGGCGAAAAAAAGTGTGTCTGTCTGTGTGTGTGTATGTGTGTGAGTCTGTGTGTGTGTGAGTGTGTGAGTGTGTGTACCCTGAATGTCTGTCCCCCCCCTATCAATTCAAACACGGTGAAACCGAATTGAACGAAATTTGGTACAGAGGTAGCATTAGCAAAGGACACCTCAGTGTCATACTTTATATCGCCGCCATATTTACCAAAACAGAATGGCGGCCAATCAAACGTTCAAAACGTAAAATCAAATTACGGCTAAACTAATCATCCGATCTCTACCAAATTTGGTGACAACATACCTTAGTATAGGACGCGTCTTTCATTCAACATTCAAGGTCATCGGCCGTACCATTTCAGGATGGCGGCCGTGTGAATTATTCAAACATTTTAATCAATGGCTTAAGACCCACCAATTCCGATTATCGAGCCTAGGGTGGTTTAAGCTATCCTGAAGGTCGTGATCCGTTATTTATTATAATTTAATATTATAATATTATACTGTATGAGTGGCTTAAAAAGCTGAGCTGTCTGTGTCACACGACAGGATGGCAGCTGTCCTCATGTGCCTGTCTTATATTTCAATAGTTTTAGTATGTTGTATGTGATATACCCTACTGATAAAATAATATAAACTTTGTATGAAATTATCTTTAATGAAGATGTACTGCTGTGAAGAAATCGTTTATTTAAAGTATTATTTGCCAACAGGTTGTATCTAATGCCAGTTAAGAACACCATGATGTTAAGGATAGGATTAGCTCTGGGCTAGCGTGTTAGTCTGTCACGCAGTCGACTGGGGATCGAGTACTGCTGCAGTTAACTTTTTTTTCTTGAATTCTTTTACAAATGATGTGCACGAGCTCTTTCCACAGATACTGAATAAGATGTCATTTAGCTCAAAGGAGAAGCTAATGTATACACTCGTGTATTAATAAAATCACAGCCCCAGCATCGCAAATAAACAGAAGACATTAGGAAAAGGAGAATAGAAGAACTAGATACACGTTGTCATTAACCACAGCATTCTTAATGCCTCTGTACGGTGCTGTCCTCTTGTGGGTTATGTGGGTAATATTGTTCCAAACTTACCGCTGTGTAAATACCTGGCCTCCTGAAGTATGGCAATTTTGTAATACTGGTAGTTCAACTATTAGCCACGATCGCGCTCCGATTACCTTTAAACACTGCCAGCTGGATCGCCTCCCTCTTGGCTACTTTAAACTGTCTACTCATTCAACACCCTTAGGCCACTGCCATCGTAGTACATGACGATGGCAGTGCATAGGCGTACAACATAAAGATTAATTCACTGATAGGTCGCAGCACCAACCTAATGTGATCGGCGTGGATTTTTAAAGGGGAAGATACCCAAAACGGAAGATTCTTAACTTAGCAGGCTGGCTTAATATAGAGATTAACGGACGTGAATGCATTACAATAAGTTAGTAGTTTTGTTATTCAATCATCATAAAGTATACAATATTGATTTTGACACTTACTCGCTAATTATCAATATAAAAGAAAACAAACAATACATTGTGGTAGAGGTGATTGTGTTAGGGATGAGGACAAAGAGTCATAAATATACCCATACATTAAGGAGAAAGTAGGCTATACGTTCTTTGCTGAACATCTTGTTATTAAATTCATTTTATAATAGATACACACTGAATACAACTTTCTCTATTTACCATTGTTTGATATAGATTTTTTAAACACAACGCTTGTTGTAGATCCTTTTGCAACTTTCTCCAGGTACTCGTGTTCGTAAAAAAAACTGGGGAAGTCGCAGTGGATTTATAGACATAAAACCCTCATCCTTTTCTCTTTCATCATCATCATCATCATCATCATCATCATCCTCCTCTTCATTATGAATATTATCATCAAAATTATGATAGTCATTGTCACCATCATTATCATCTTCATCATCATCATCCTCAACATCACTAGAACTATCCAATTCCTCTTGTTCGTTTTCCACAGGGACCTCTTCTAAAGTCTGCGTTGCTCTTGATAGTGTTAAGGGCTTCTTAGACGTTGACAACTGTCCTAACATGACTTTTTGAGGACAAGATAAGTGATTTAGAACAAACACTGCACTATCTTGAGCAGCAATATTTTTAGCCTACTTTTCACATTTTGCAAAAATGAGGAAAAAGTAGTCTTATGAGATCGATCCGGGAAAATGTGTGTCCGTCTGTCTGTCTGTCTGTCCTTCTGTCTGTCTGGCTGTGTGTGTGTCCCCCCCTATCAACTCCTAAACGGCTGCAGCAATCAAAACCAAATTTAGTATGAGTAAAGATGTGCACCGGAATAGCTCACGTCCATATTTGAAAATGATGTCAGTGCTACCAACTGCTGAATAAACGCACTAGAAATTTAAGCTCCATGTTGGATATCTTGCAAGGTATGCATGGGAGCTATTCCAAAATACCGATCGCGCCAACTATCAATCGCACCTACAGTCAATTGCGCCTACTACCAATCGCGCCTACTATTAATAGTGCCTACTATCAATCACATCTACTAATAGCGCCTACTATCAATCGCGCCTACTATCAATTGCACCTACTAATTGCACCTATTATTAATAGCGCCTACTAGCAATTACGCCCACTACCAATCGCGCCTACTGTCAATTGCACTTACTATCAATTGCGCCTACTACCAATCGCGCCTACTAGTTATTGTGTCTACTACCAATTGCGCTTACTACCAATCGCGCCTACTACTAATTGCGCCTACTATCAATCGCGCCTACTATCAATAGCGCCTACTATCAATTACATCCACTATAAATCGCGCTTACAGTCAATTGCGCCTACTATCAATAACGCCTACTATCAATTACGTCCACTACCAATCGCGCCTACATTCAATTGCGCCTACTACCAATCGCGCCTACTATTAATTGTGCCTACTATTAATTGTGCCTACTATCAATTGCGCTAACTACCAATTGCGCCTACTATCAATTACGCCTACTATCAATTGCGTTGAGTATGAATAGCACCTGCCATCAATAACACTTCGTAAAATTAGTTTCTAGTAAAAATCGCGCTCAGTATAAATCATAATCAGTATAAAACGCGCCCAGTATCAAACGCGTCTACTAATCGTACCTACTATAAATTGAGCGTGCTATAAAACGCACCCAGTATACATTGCCTCTACTAACCAAGGCTACTATCAATTACAGTCAATAAAAATCATAATCACTATAAATTGTGTTCAGTATAAATCTTGACATTGAGCAATGTGTGTGTAAATCACTTGTAGTCTAAAATTTGTTCATGTGATTATTATTCTTGACAGTACTTTGAAAATTCCGCCTTTAAAAAATATCAATCCACTTCATTTATTTGTACTGTTATTATTACTGAAGTGACTTTACTAAAAATAAATTAATGTGTATTAGTTAATATGGAAGTCTCAACAACCAGCCATGGTAAGCCATGTGCCTACTATAAAGGATATACATATATTGTAACAAGACCTTCCGTGAAGAACTATACAGCCTACTTTTCATGCCAATGATTATTCTACAGTATATGAACCTATCTAGAATAATGACGAAATTAAGTTAGTAATATCGAAATATCTAATTAGTTCAAAATATACCTGGTATAATGTAGCCTAATAGAGCACTACAGTTGGCAGCCCTGGTGACTGAATATATTCTTAGTTCCATCTCTTACTGTAAGGTACAGAATACAAAATTTGGTTGAAGTCCAATGGACGTTACATGGAGTTAGACACTGGATCTATCAGCACGCTTAAAGCATGTTGCCAACAGTACCATGCGCGTGCTGGTCAGATATAATCTGAATTATTATGATATCTTGTTGTGCCAATTTTGGATGAAATCCATTTGTTAGTATAGAAGTTACATGTATTTTAAAATTGGACATATCAGCAGGCATAGAATCATGTTGGCAGCACTGCCTTGTATTAATTACTCCAAATTAATCTAAAATGTCAGGTGCTATACGTGTACAAAGTATAGAGCTGTTGGCTTGCATACTTTCTGATAAATTGATATTAGGGTAAAAAGAATATAGACAGCATTTATTAACAGTTGGCAGCCCTGATTGCTTTTAACAATACTTATAGTCATATCTGTTATGGTACACATAGCACATACGAAATTTAGTTGAATCCAACTGATAGTATAGAAGTTACATTTTTTTAAAAATTGGTACTATCAGCAGGCTTATAATCATGTTGGTAGAACTGACGTATATAAGTTACTCCAAATTAATCTAAAATGTCAGAATATACGTGTGCATAGTTTAAAGCTGTTGGCTTGCATTCTTAGTGATATATTGGTATTTGGATAAAAAATAGAGAGAGAAATTATTAACAGTTGGCAGCCCTGGTGGCTCTTAAGAATACGCTCAGTCATATCTGTTTATGTACAGATATTACATACAAAATTTGGTTGAAATCCAATTGATAGTGTAGAAGTTATATGCATTTAAACATTGGACCTATCAGAATGCTTAAAATTATTTTGGCAACACTGTCATAGTTGGCCTCCTGGAAATTAAACTGAAATAGTATTATATATATGTGTGACAATTTTGGAATAGTTCCCATGCATACCTTGCAAGATATGCAACATGGAGCTCAAATTTCTAGTGTGTTTTTTCAGCAGTTGGTAGCACTGACATCATTTTCAAATATGGACGTGAGCTATTCCGGTGCACATCTTTACTCATACTAAATTGGGTTTTGATTGCTGCAGCCGTTTAGGAGTTGATAGGGGGGGGACACACACACAGCCAGACAGACAGACAGAAGGACAGACAGACAGACAGACAGACAGACGAACACACATTTTCCCGGATCGATCTCATAAGTCTACTTTTCCTCATTTTTGCAAAATGCGAAAAGTAGGCTAAACACAACCAATAAAGATGGAACTGTTATTTGGCGATGTTCAAAACAACGATCTAAAAAGTGTCGAGGAATGATTAAATCAAAAGACTCCAACGTACATACTTCAAACGAGCATCACTGTGAATCTCGAATTAATACACATTTAAATGGACAAAATACTCTAACCAAGGTAAAAAAAAGCAAGTCCAAGAAAAAACAAGAAGTTCCGTGAAGAACTATACAGCCTACTTTTCATGCCAATGATTATTCTACAGTATATGAACCTATCTAGAATAATGACGAAATTAAGTTGGTAATATCGAAATATCTAATTAGTTCAAAATATACCTGGTATAATGTAGCCTAATAGAGCACTACAGTTGGCAGCCCTGGTGACTGAATATATTCTTAGTTCCACCTCTTAAGGTACAGAATACAAAATTTGGTTGAAGTCCAATGGACGTTACATGCAGTTAGACACTGGATCTAATAGCACGCGTAAAAGCATGTTGCCAACAATACCATGCGTGTGCTGGTCAGAAATAATCTGAATTATTATGATATCTTGTTGTGCCAATTTTGGATGAAATCCATTTGTTAGTATAGAAGTTACATGTATTTTAAAATTGGACATATCAGCAGGCACAGAATCATGTTGGCAGCACCGCCTTGTATTAATTACTCCAAATTAATCTAGAATGTCAGGTGCTATACGTGTGCAAAGTATAGAGCTGTTGGCTTGCATACTTTCTGATATATTGATATTAGGGTAAAAAGAATATAGACAGCATTTATTAACAGTTGGCAGCCCTGAATGCTCTTAACAATACTTATAGTCATATCTGATATGGTACACATTGCACATACGATATTTGGTTGAAATCCAACTGTAAGTATAGAAGTTACATGTATTTAAAAATTGGTACTATCAGCAGGCTTATAATCATGTTGGTAGAACTGACGTATATAAGTTACTCCAAATTAATCTAAAATGTCAGAATATACGTGTGCATAGTTTAAAGCTGTTGGCTTGCACAATTTCTGATATATTGGTATTTGGATTTAAAAAGAGAGAGAGAGAGCAATTATTAACAGTTGGCAGCCCTGGTGGCTCTTAAGAATACGCTCAGTCATATCTGTTTATGTACAGATATTACATACAAAATTTGGTTGAAATCCAGTTGATAGTGTAGAAGTTATATGCTTTTAAACATTGGACATATCAGAAGGCTTAAAATTATTTTGGCAACACTGTCATGGTTGGCCTCCTGGAAATTAAACTGAAATAGTATTATCTACATGTGTGCCAATTTTGGAATAGCTCCCATGCATACCTTGCAAGATATCCAACATGGAGCTTAAATTTCTAGTGCGTTTATTCAGCAGTTGGTAGCACTGACATCATTTTCAAATATGGACGTGAGCTATTCCGGTGCACATCTTTACTCATACTAAATTTGGTTTTGATTGCTGCAGCCGTTTAGGAGTTGATAGGGGGGGACACACACACAGCCAGACAGACAGAAGGACAGACAGACAGACAGACGGACACACATTTTCCCGGATCGATCTCATAAGACTACTTTTTCCTCATTTTTGCAAAATGTGAAAAGTAGGCTAAAAATATTGCTGCTCAAGATAGTGCAGTGTTTGTTCTAAATCACTTATCTTGTCCTCAAAAAGTCATGTTAGGACAGTTGTCAACGTCTAAGAAGCCCTTAACACTATCAAGAGCAACGCAGACTTTAGAAGAGGTCCCTGTGGAAAACGAACAAGAGGAATTGGATAGTTCTAGTGATGTTGAGGATGATGATGATGAAGATGATAATGATGGTGACAATGACTATCATAATTTTGATGATAATATTCATAATGAAGAGGAGGATGATGATGATGATGATGATGATGATGATGAAAGAGAAAAGGATGAGGGTTTTATGTCTATAAATCCACTGCGACTTCCCCAGTTTTTTTTACGAACACGAGTACCTGGAGAAAGTTGCAAAAGGATCTACAACAAGCGTTGTGTTTAAAAAATCTATATCAAACAATGGTAAATAGAGAAAGTTGTATTCAGTGTGTATCTATTATAAAATGAATTTAATAACAAGATGTTCAGCAAAGAACGTATAGCCTACTTTCTCCTTAATGTATGGGTATATTTATGACTCTTTGTCCTCATCCCTAACACAATCACCTCTACCACAATGTATTGTTTGTTTTCTTTTATATTGATAATTAGCGAGTAAGTGTCAAAATCAATATTGTATACTTTATGATGATTGAATAACAAAACTACTAACTTATTGTAATGCATTCACGTCCGTTAATCTCTATATTAAGCCAGCCTGCTAAGTTAAGAATCTTCCGTTTTGGGTATCTTCCCCTTTAAAAATCCACGCCGATCACATTAGGTTGGTGCTGCGACCTATCAGTGAATTAATCTTTATGTTGTACGCCTATGCACTGCCATCGTCATGTACTACGATGGCAGTGGCCTAAGGGTGTTGAATGAGTAGACAGTTTAAAGTAGCCAAGAGGGAGGCGATCCAGCTGGCAGTGTTTAAAGGTAATCGGAGCGCGATCGTGGCTAATAGTTGAACTACCAGTATTACAAAATTGCCATACTTCAGGAGGCCAGGTATTTACACAGCGGTAAGTTTGGAACAATATTACCCACATAACCCACAAGAGGACAGCACCGTACAGAGGCATTAAGAATGCTGTGGTTAATGACAACGTGTATCTAGTTCTTCTATTCTCCTTTTCCTAATGTCTTCTGTTTATTTGCGATGCTGGGGCTGTGATTTTATTAATACACGAGTGTATACATTAGCTTCTCCTTTGAGCTAAATGACATCTTATTCAGTATCTGTGGAAAGAGCTCGTGCACATCATTTGTAAAAGAATTCAAGAAAAAAAAGTTAACTGCAGCAGTACTCGATCCCCAGTCGACTGCGTGACAGACTAACACGCTAGCCCAGAGCTAATCCTATCCTTAACATCATGGTGTTCTTAACTGGCATTAGATACAACCTGTTGGCAAATAATACTTTAAATAAACGATTTCTTCACAGCAGTACATCTTCATTAAAGATAATTTCATACAAAGTTTATATTATTTTATCAGTAGGGTATATCACATACAACATACTAAAACTATTGAAATATAAGACAGGCACATGAGGACAGCTGCCATCCTGTCGTGTGACACAGACAGCTCAGCTTTTTAAGCCACTCATACAGTATAATATTATAATATTAAATTATAATAAATAACGGATCACGACCTTCAGGATAGCTTAAACCACCCTAGGCTCGATAATCGGAATTGGTGGGTCTTAAGCCATTGATTAAAATGTTTGAATAATTCACACGGCCGCCATCCTGAAATGGTACGGCCGATGACCTTGAATGTTGAATGAAAGACGCGTCCTATACTAAGGTATGTTGTCACCAAATTTGGTAGAGATCGGATGATTAGTTTAGCCGTAATTTGATTTTACGTTTTGAACGTTTGATTGGCCGCCATTCTGTTTTGGTAAAGATGGCGGCGATATAAAGTATGACACTGAGGTGTCCTTTGCTAATGCTACCTCTGTACCAAATTTCGTTCAATTCGGTTTCACCGTGTTTGAATTGATAGGGGGGGGGGGGACAGACATTCAGGGTACACACACTCACACACTCACACACACACAGACTCACACACATACACACACACAGACAGACACACTTTTTTTCGCCCTGTAGTGATCTCATAAGTCTACTTTCATTTTTTGCAAAAATCGAAAGTAGGCTAAAAATATTTTATGGTTATTGTCTGCTTTTTCTTAATTACTATCACTACATCCTCTCACTATTAATGCAATTGTTAACCATTGACAGTCTCTAGCTCTGTTTCGAAAGACAGAGTAGACTTAAACAATACACTCTATCTATGGTTTGTGTATCGAGTAACATAATAATACACTATCGCTGAGGCATGTTAAAGCAATAGTTATGTCAGGTAAGGGATTCAAATCCTTGCTTTCTTGTATTGAAAATGTGAACATAAGGCAAACGCCTTAACCACTCGATCAACCTGACAGTTAATAATGTAATTTGATTGGTGCACTTGAGTGTTTACAAAATTTTCCAGTGTACATTGACTCAACCACTTGCTCGTTTTTAAATGTATTTTTTGTTGTTGTTTTTTTTCATTACACTGTAGTTATGAGTCTTGAGAACTGGGTGTTTAATATAGGGTTAAAGGCATCTTAAAATAATTTTAGAAAAGCTCTCTGGTATCGTGTCATAGGTTTTAGTAATGCATTAAAGTTAGTTGACTAGCATTTACCATCACACAACATTATTTTGGTAAGCTCTACATGTTGTTTGAATCATCAGCCTTTTGACTGGTTTAATACAGTTGTCCATGACTCCCTGTCCTGAGCTAATCGTTTCATCTCTATATAGGTACCACACTCTACATCCAAGGCTATCTGTTTAACATATTCTAACCTTGGTCTACCCCTACAGTTCTTGTCCTCAACCCTTTCTTCCATAACTAAGCTTGCTATTCCTGGGTGTATGTGTCCTACCATCCTATCGATTTACTTCATTAGCTGTCGCAAGAAAAAACATCTCTCCTCTCCCACTTGCCTTAATACCTCTTTGTTTGTAACCCTATTTACCCATCTAATCTTCATCATTCTCCTGTAACGCCACATTTCAAACACTTCAATTCTCCACTTTTCTGCTACACCAATAGTCCAAGTTTCCCTTTCATAGAGCATCACGCTCCAGACAAAGGTCTTCAAAAAATGACATCCTAATGCCTAAATCTATATTCAATGTCAACAAATTCTGTAGAAATGCTTTCCTTGCCTGAGCTACATAAGAATCCTAATCATCTCTGGTATAATGTCTTGTTTAGCAAACATAGTCGCTCAGTAGGTCTATGCATTTGTTGTATATAACCCAAAATAGCAAACAGTTTTTCTAAAACCCTACTCACTGGTCAATAACAAGCATAGTCGCCAAAATGTTTCGTTGGTTGTTAACTCATGTCTGGTTAGTCAATTCTTATTGCAAGGTCAGTCAACACCTAAAAATTCATCTCAACATATAGTCTAATCATCTTTCTATCTACACACCAGTGTCTAATGAATAGTCAATATTAGTTTGGTCTTTACCTAAAATCTAAAATCTAATATAAAATTTCTAAAATCTAAAACAAAAATATAATATAGTATAGAAAACATAATTCCAAGTATTACAAATCCTTATATGTTTTTTCTTTAATAATTAGTTTCCGAAAAATTAAAGTCATGACATTATGGTTTGGTCTTTTTGCACAATCTAAATTGTAAAATGTAAATTCTAAAATCTAAAGTCTAAAATAAAAAACAAATACAAAATCTTACTTGCATTAACTGTATATTGAACACAGTCCACCTTTGTATTTTGTAATCTAAGTAATAATTTGAAAAAATATACAAGTGTAATCAGTCTTAAAACATTATCCCTGCTTTTTTATATGTTTTCGACATGCGTATTAATCTAAAATCAAACCCTGGTGTACCTTAGTCACAAGATAACAGCTTAACCACTGCACCACTATAACCATCTTTCTTTGTTTAGTTCGTTCTTTGCCTTAAAGTTAAATCGAGTTTAGGCCTCTAGTGCAAGAGCCAAAAGTGCTTGCCACTGCAGCGCAAAATGGTTAGCAAGTAACATTATATATCCAAAAAGGATTGAATTGGCTCGGTTTGGTACAGTGTAATCACCATCTTGTTTTCTTAGCTATCCTCTTTAACTAATCAATTAAAGATAGTCTACTCTTAATTCTTGAATCGATAAATTGGATTTTGTACATACCGTTTGTCATGTCATGCCTGAAACCTAAACTCCCTATGTACTGCGGCCAGGTTTAAAACAAGTTTCAATGGTCAAAGACTTGTCAGTCAGCATACGTGTAGCCTACAATAATTCTTTCTCTACCTAGCTATGTTTCATCACTCACCATAAACATCTAACATTATGGGTTTGCAATATATTAAGAGAAACAAAATTATCAATCTTTTTGGGAAAATTCATAAGCCGTATAAAGAAAGTGTCATGTCAAGTTATAGCACACCTTAAGAGACCAAATCCCATTATTAGTTTATAAAACTCAAATCAGTAACCTTGCCGTTTTGGAATATATAAATAAATGCATGCATCATAGGAAAAATCATAAAAAATATATTCTTAAAACAAGTCGTCGCATGACCCTCTTCAATCAATGCTTCACAAAATATCGATTCATCCATTGAACATGGCCACAGTGATCGGCGACATGCTCGTTTAAACACAACCGGTACTATCTCTCTCTACTAAAAAAAATATTAAAATTAATTCAAAAATTTTAAAAATCTAAATTTTCAAAAATGTGTGGTTAGGCCCTTTGTCAAAATTTCAAAAATAAATAATAAATTCAAGAAGAGATTGTTGCCCAGAGTCTTATAACGCCTCATTTGTCTAAATCTGATTATTGGTTCCTCTTTTTTCCTGTAAAATCTACATGCATTGTTTAGGGGTAAAAATGACCAATCGTGGTAAAAGAGTATTAAATGACCAATTTTTTGAGCTATCACACCTAATTTTAAGTTTCATAGTTTCCAAGATATCGATTTTTTAAATTTTGGGGTAGTTTTCACCCCCTTACTATTTTTCATCAAAACAAAAGATCTTTGGTTCATTTATCATTTTTAGGCGTTTAACACCTCTTTCCCTGTAAAAACACTATTCACTGTTTTAGGGGTGAAATGACCTATCGTGGTATAAGCGTATGTCATGACCTATTTTTAAAGCTATCACACTTAATTTTAAGGTTCATAATTTCCAAGACAACGATCTTTAAATTTTGGGGTAGTTTTAACCCTCCCACTAGTTTTTCATCAAAAACAAAAGATCTTAGGTTCATTTATCATTTTTAAGTGTTTAACCCCTTTTTTCCCTGTAACATTACTATTTACTATTTTAGGGGTGAAGTGACCTATCGTGGTAAAAGCGTATCTTATGACCTATTTTTAAAGCTATCACACATAATTTTAGGGTTTTTAGTTTCCACGATATCGATTTTCCAATTTGGGAGTGGGGGGAAAGTTTCACACCCCAAAGGGGAACATCGTCCCAATTGCTAGGACCCCTCATACAAGTCACTAGCATGATTGGTTGGCGAGATATTAACAAATGTGTGGTTAGGCCCTTTGTCAAAATTTCAAAAATACATTCTAAAAGGGGGCCTCATCCCAA
Source organism: Meconema thalassinum (assembly GCA_946902985.2). Taxonomy (NCBI): domain Eukaryota; kingdom Metazoa; phylum Arthropoda; class Insecta; order Orthoptera; family Tettigoniidae; genus Meconema; species Meconema thalassinum. Next base: position 848,418,839 of record OX336390.1, on the reverse strand, counting down.
GTCCTACAATACCTCATACAAGTTCCTAGCCTTATTAGTCCGTTAGTTAAGCCCTTTGGCACACTTTGGATAAATTCTTGGGCCAGTCCAAAGGGACCGGTCTAAAGGGATTAGTCAAAAGGACTTGTCAACAGGGACCCATCAACAAGGACCCGTCAACAATGACCTGTCAAAAATGACCTGTCATCAGGGACCCGTCCACAAGGACCCGTCCACAGGGACTCGCCAACAAGGACCCGTCCAAAGGGACTCGTCAGCAATGACCCGTCAACAGTGATCCATCCACAGGGGCCCATCAACTGGGACCCGTCAAAAATGACTCCCTTCAAAAAGGACCCGTCCAAAGTGGTTAGTCAACAGGGATCAGTCCAAAGAAACAAATCAACAGGGATCAATCGAAAGGGGCTATCACCTCAAGGCCTGACATACCCCTCTTTGATTATCAGTTTGCCGATCGACAAGCGTCACTTGGAAAACGTTTTGATCACCACTCGTGGGTTGGGTTAAGTTAGGTTACACTACAGCTGCCATCTTTAAAAAGCCCGCCCTCTTACCAAAGCTATGAGTGGGCATGCGTAAAAAAACAAAAAACAAGCATGTTAATTCATAGTGGCTACGCACCGAACACATGCACTTTATGTAGAACAACGTTTAATCCCATATTGGCATTCAAACTCTCACATGTTGCAATTTGAAAGAGAGATTCTCTAAAAAGTTACATATTCACCCCCTAGTAGGGGTAGGTTTTATTTTGGGGTGGAAATATTTTGTCCATTGGAAAGGGGGTGTTATCCCGAGGTCAATGACACCTCGTACAAGTCTCTAGCCTGATTGGTTCGCGAGATATTGCCATTTTAGTATTCCAGCGGTGGAGCGGTGGCGGTGGGTGTAGAACCGGCCAAAACACACTACTAAGATGCTTCCTTAAATATTTAAAAAGAAGAAGGAATCACCCCAAGTAGTGGAGTGATGATGGTTCTGCCCCACTTGACACTCCTGTGCCCAACAAACCAACATGGCCGCCGTGCGAAATTGAAATAATTAATATCTCTCAAACGCATGGCCGGATGTTGACAAATGAGGTGTTGTTGAACTCGAGCAGTCGTCCTCTTTCTTATCGACCATGTATTATATTTTTCAAAAATTCTTTGAATTATTTTGTTTTGCAACGTTGGTGATAGTTTGAAAACCAAACATGGTAGAACGTTGTGCCATGGCTCAAACGAACGGCCTTTATGACCTTTATTTTTTGTAATAAAACTTTTTTATTTTTTATGTTTTTTTGAAAACACTCGAATTTTGAAAATCCTATATTTTGGAAACTAGGAACTCTACAAAAAAGTTTGTTTGACGTAAATGAAAGGTCCCTACTCCCTCTACCCCCAAAATAAATTTCAAGTCTCTAGGATGAAAACCTGTAGGTAGTAGTGTGGTAAGGACAGAGCTGTCTCACTTAGCAAGTTGTGAGCCCCTGCGACCTTGGAATGGAAGGAGCCATGCTAGGAGGGCGTGCTTGGATTCTTTTTTTTCGTCTCGTTGTGCTCTTTACGGGAATGTAGGTGTCGAAAAGGTGAAAATTTGGAAACACGGTCTTTTTGGGGTAAAACCGTGATTTTGAACTTTTTGCTATATCTCGCGAACCAATCATGCTAGAGGCATGAACGAGGGGTCCAAGGACTCGGGCTGACGTCCTCTTTGCTATGGACCACACGTTATATTTAAAAAAAAAATTGGAAACGCGATTTTGGGGTAAACACGTGTTTTTTGTGATTTTTGCCGATATCTCACGAATCAATAACGCTAGAGACGTGTACGAGGTGTCCTAGGACTCGGGATAACGCCCCCCTTTCGAGTGTGGTAGATATTGTTTTCCAAAAAAAAATTCGCAAAGGGACTAACGCCATACACATTGAAAAAAAAAACTGTTTTTTTTTCTTTACCTGTTTATAATGTCCATGAAGCGTGGTGGTTGAGAGAGACGATACGGCTGAGTGTGTGTTTCAACGAACCTGTCGCTGACCATGGTGGCTGTGTTCAATAGAACAATCGCTATTTCGGCTGGTCGGTGTATGACAGAACGAGCATGCGTTTTCTGATATTTTACCTTTAACGTGTAAACGGTGATGAGAACTTGATTCTATGTTGGTCGAAGCGAGTACAGAAAACAAACTTACAGGAGGTGAAGGTCATTTGAGCTTATTGGAAGGCATTGATCTGACTTGACAACAAGTGCAATGGAAAAAATGACCAAGACGCTTGAAGGTGAAATAATCTGACCATCGTGGTGGCAGGGGAGTGTGAAAGGCGTGCACACATGTGTGAAACCACAGGCACGCTAAACCAGTGACATCCTGTTTTGCTTCGTACGTGACAAAATGCAAGTTCATGTGAAATTTGATCTTTCACAGGTGTTCGCTTGGGTGTTATCTGTCCACGTGCGCGATAACTGTTAACAAGTTACAGCCTGTCTTGCTTCGTACGTGACAAAATGCAAGTTCATGTGAAATTTGATCCGGCACAGGTGTTCGCCTGGGACGTTAGCTGTCCACGTGCACGATAAGAGAATCTTCAAAGCGTGGGAAAAAAAGATTATACATGCAACATAGCATATATAAAGACATGTCGTTATCATTTCCACGCTCACTTAAGTGACTACCTTTGAACACACTGCGTTGCAAGAAACCCCTGGTCTTGTTTATCAGTTTTGGTGTTGGTGGAAAATACTTAACCTTGTTGTGGGGTAGGTATATATTTATTTATATATTTATTGATTTTTATATAAATACATGCAATTATTTATTGATTAGGTAATTAATGATTTTTATTTATTTATTTGTTTGCAGATAACGTGTATAGCCTACCTGTCGTGTGTCTGTGGGAAATATATATTAAAGAAAGAGAGAAAGACAGAAAAGAAAACCATTTCCATACTAGCCCACGAGACGGGAATATAGAAAAGCATTACACGTCAAGGTGAGATTTGTTTTATTATATAATATAACCTGTTTGATTTTGTTTTGTTTATGAAATACATAAACTATATGGAATGGATATACTTATGGTGGTTTATTTTATTTCTTTTTAGATATTTGGAAAAAGAAGGGTTCACTGCTACAGCAAATACAGTTGAAAACCAAGTGGCTTTAGAGTGGAACCATTGTCAAGCAGTCTACAGCTGAAAACTCAGGTGAGAGTGTTCTTTCAGAATAATGTCATTTGCTACTGCTACCGATAGCCTAACTTGGGAACCCCTAAACAGTTGTTTCAAATCACGTGTGTGCTCTGGTCGTGTGGTCAATGTTAGAAAAAGTTTGATTCCCAAAGAATTTTTACAATCTTGTTTTGAAATTTTCAAAATTGAAATTTGCACAGCGCAAAGGTTGCATACAGCTTTAAAGGTGAATACAGAACTGGTGTGCGATTTCATATATAAAAAGAAGGACGTAGAGCATAAAGAGACATTTTATATTTGCAGTAAAATGCAAGAGTTATTCATAGCCCATAATTTGGAACAGTGGTATGAAACCCACGTGGTGAATGCCTTGCTATCAAAATTTGATAAACTGCAACAAGGACCGAGTGGCCTTGCCTTAGACAAAATTCATCATTTACAAATCAACATTTGTCAATTCAACCCGTTGAATGCTGGGTCTAGCTATATTAAAACACCACCAGCAATAGCTTCGAAAAAGGCTGTGGTGAATATTAAGAATCGTGACAATGATTGCTTTCTGTGGGCTGTGGCTGCGTATTTGCAGCCAGCACAAGACCGTCATGTTAACAGATCAGCAAAGTACAAGGCCAAGTTTGATGAATTGAAACAAACTTTAAATTTAACTCGAGTGTCGTTCCCTATGGACTTAACCGAGATCCATAGGTTTGAACAAGATAACCAGGACTTTTCGTTCATGGTGTATGGCCTTAATGGTGACGAGATTGTGGGTCCTCTTTATGCCACAAAAGAACCGAAACGACACCACATTCATCTTTTATATCTGTCTTACGGAGAAGTGAATCACTATTGCCTCATTAAAAGCCTAAGTAGATTGCTAAGCAGACAAATGTCCAAACATGTGCGTGCAAAACATATTTGTGATCGTTGTCTGCAATATTTTACCACTCTTACGCTTTTGGAACGTCATAGGGTGGATTGCGTTTCTCAGGAAGCGGTGAGATTGATATTGCCACAAGGGGACAAGGCTGTGTTAAACTTTAAAGACATTCATAAGCGTGACACTGTTCCCTATGTGGTATATGCAGATTTCGAAGCACTCACCACACCCATGGCGGGATGTGAACCAGATCCCACCATCAGCTCAACCACACCCATTCAAAAACATGAACCCTTTGCCATAGGATTTAATGTGGTGTGTGCCTATGACCCAACACAATCCGTTTACAAATACCGTGAGGGGCCAGATTGTGCCAAATGGTTCTTGGATGAACTTGTCAAGTTGGTCGATCATGTACAGGAATTACTAAACCACCCAGTACCCATGAGCCTATCTCCAGAACAGCAGCAGCAGTATGAGCATGCCACGACATGCCATATTTGCGAAAAGCCTATTTTAAGTGGAGAGGAAAAAGTCAGAGACCACTCACACTTTACAGGGGAGTTTCGTGGAGCTGCGCATAGTAAATGCAACTTGAACTTTCCAGCTCCTCGTTTCATTAGTGTCTTTTTCCACAATCTGGCGAATTATGACATTCAGTTTTTGATTCGTGAATTGGGCCATGTCAATAAGGGCTCGTTTACCATTATTCCCCAAAACCATGAGCGTTTTACGGCCCTGACATGGTGGTTGGGCGACTTTAGCATTCGATTTTTGGATTCCTTTAAGTTTATGGCATCCTCGCTAGACAGCCTTGTGAATGGCTTGAATGAGGAGGAATTAAAAAATACTAGAATGCATTTTAATGATCCTGAGCAATTTCAATTGTGCATTCGGAAAGGTATATTCCCGTATGATTTCTGCAATAGCTGGGACGTGTTAAAGCAAAGAAAACTCCCACCACAAGAGAAATTTTACTCGAAACTAACACGCAGTACCGTTTCCGATGAAGACTATGCACATGCATGTCAAGTTTGGCGAGTGTTTGGCATGAACACGCTAAGTGAATATGCTTTGCATTACCTAAAACTGGATGTATTGCTGCTCACTGATGTGTTTGAAAAATTCCGTAACTTGTGTCAACACATTTACGGTCTTGACCCGGCTCACTATTATACGAGTCCTGGACTCTCGTTTGATGCCGCTTTGAAATACACTCAAGTGGAATTGGATTTACTCACTGACGTAGACATGGTTCTATTTTTTGAAAAGGGCATTCGTGGCGGCTTTGTGTCACTTAACCAACGCCATGCTGAAGCGAACAATGTCTACATGCCTGATTATTCACTAGACAAACCAGAATCGTACTTAATGTACTATGACGTGAATAATTTGTACGGTTACGCCATGAGTCAGCCTTTGCCCTATGGGAAGTTTGCTTGGCTGACAGACAAACAAGTGTCAGAATTTGATGTAATGAAGGCTAGCCAAGAAAAAGGCCGTGGATATGTGCTAGAAGTGGATATTGAATATCCCTCATCCTTGTATGATGAACATGCCGATTTCCCATTCTGCCTTGAGCAAATGGTTCCCCCTGACAGTAAAGTGAAAATTGAAAAACTCATGGGCACACTTTACAACAAAAATCGGTATGTACTACATATCCAAATGTTGGTGCAATGCCTCGCCCAAGGCTTGGTGTTGAAGAAAATCCACAGGGGTATTTCTTTTGCTCAAAAAGCATGGCTTGAGCCATACATGCGACTCAACACGGAGCACCGACAAATGGCAACACAGCAGTTTGAAATTAACTTTTTTAAATTAATGAACAACTGCATCTATGGCAAGTCCATGGAGAATGTCCGCAAATACCGTGACATTAAATTGGTCAATGTCTGGGAGGGGCAGTGGGGTGCCCGGCGGTACATTGCCAAGCCAAATTTCAAATCGATCAAAATTATCGATGAGGATTTGGCTACTATTGAAATGAGTAAGACCAGCGTGACCATGGATAAACCCATTTACTTGGGTCAAGTCATTTTAGACTTTTCTAAATCGGTCATGTATCGATTCCACTATGAGTTTGCGAAACGCCATTTTGAGGACGTCTCTCTTTTGTATATGGACACGGACTCATTCATTTACCACATTCGCCACTGCAACCCCTATGACGTCATGAGGCAACATAGTGACTGGTTCGACACCTCTTGCTATAGCGCTGACAACGTATTTCAGCTGCCCATAAAGAACAAAAAGAAAATGGGCGTTTTAAAAGATGAATGCGGTGATTCCATTATGACGGAATTCGTAGGTTTGGCTTCGAAAATGTATGCTTACCGCACACTCGACTGTAAGGAAGCCAAAAGAGCAAAAGGTGTAGGTAGAGCAGTGGTAAAATCGCTACGTGTAGACGATTACCTAGCGGTTTTACGCACTGGCAAAGCTATGTCTCATACACAGTGCAGGATACAATCCAGCAACCATCATCTGTATCTTGTGGAACAGAGAAAACGCACCCTCGCCTCCATGGATAACAAGCGTGTGTGGGCTGATGACCTGCTCACTAGCCTGCCCTGGGGTTATAATCGCAACGAGGAGGAGGTGTGATTTCACTGTTTAATCGTTTATGGGACATGGCTTTTTGTAACTTGTAGATTTAGAATTTTGTAAATATTGGTTTCTGTCATTGTAAATAGTAGATTTTGTAAATAGTGACAACCCACTTGGACCTTTTGCTCTTTAAAAAGTTCTATGCAATCTTATTTTTTTTAAATTTTTTGATTGGTAAATAGTGTGATTCTTTTAACGCTGTACAAAGTTGAGTTTTTTTGTAAATATGAAATAAGTAAGATTTTTAGTAACTTTAATAACTAGTATTTAATTATTTTTCGTAATGTAAATGATAAACTAAAATGTTCTTTTGGGATGAGTGTGCATGTCGAGAATGTGCTTTTGGGAATAAATAAAGTGGTTGTGTTTGTTTCCAAAGACAGGTGTGAATGTATGAGTGGAGAGAGAAAACTGGTGTGTATGATTGACCAGAGCGAACACGGTGAGGTAGGGTGGGGGGGTGGGGAGGGGGGGTAAATGCTCACTTATATACTCATTTTGTTTTAAATAGTTTCGTTTTTTTTCATTGAAATGTGGCAGACAATAGACATTATTTTTGTAAAAACAGTCTTACCTGCAGTAGTCGTAGACCTCGACGTTTCTCCAAACACACATCAACACATTGCAGTATTATCAAGGTCAAGCACTTGCATCAACATCATTGTCAAATCTCAACTTTCGACATACACCAAATGGAAAAAAAATGAAAACAGCAAAATGGAAATTCCATGTTTCCATATCACCAAAACAGCAAAACTTAAAACGGCCATTTTTAAAAACTGGAAATGGCCATGTATGAAATTTGAAAATTCAAAAACTTCAAACGGACATTGTTTAAAATGTGTCATCAGCAAAATGGAAAAATCCATATCATCAAAAACGTTAAACTTGAAACGAACGTTTTCAAAAAACTGTAAATTGCAAAATGATAAATGACAGTGTGTGGAATTCATCATGTGCGAAATGTGTAAAATGAAAAAATCAGCCATCAACATCACAATTTCTTAAAAATAAAAATAACAAAACATTGTGCTCTGGTAAACCTTTGTATTTATTTCGTAGTCATAGTGAATTGACAAAAGAAATATAGAATACAAACACATTCCAATTCCTCACTCCTCAATGTTTATGTCCATGCATCATCAACTTTCCTTTCATAGCACTCATGACAATTAGGGCTGCCATCCTTTCACCTACTGAGGCATCACTGGATGTGAAACGTTGTTTAGCTTTCTTTAATAACAATTTATCTGCCACATGTTTTAAACCAGAATGACTATGGCGATAAGAAAGGTCATGTTCCTTGCATGCTTGATCCAAAAGATTAATGGGTACATCACTACGTTGTAAACGTTTTTCGAGACGAGTTCCAGGGCCGCAAAAACGATAACCTGGAAGATGGATTTCGAAAGGTAAGTATTGAATCACTTTGTCAATGACGCCATTGCCAGTACAGGTCTGGCATATCCTTTTCCATCGATGGTAAAAAGGTTTGGTCTTCCTCCTCCTCTGTGGACGATGTTTGTGTTTGTTGTTGTTGTTGTTGCTTTTTCTCGCCATGACACCCGTGGAATGATTCAACAAAGTCTTTACATGGACTTTTATGACCGTGATACAGTTTCACTAGCTGGCAAGTCGCACACTGACGCATAGACGGTATTTTTGCCATGGCCACTTGCTTATGGTGATCGTAATCCGTACAGGGTTGCAATTCACTCAACACAGGATCTTGAGTCCATGATTTTGGTACATGTTGCCAGATTTCTTTGACCGCGTTGGCGGCCACATAATAAATGAACGACTTGGGCAGCGCCAAGAGTTCCTCTTTGGTAAAACTGTCTAGTTTCTTTTTGCACACAAAGAACTTGCCGATGGCTTTGTCCGTAGCATTGCCTTTCTCCATGGTATCACGTGCTGTAGATGTTTACACGTCGCTTGTAGAAATCTCACTGACGTCATTCACAGGTAAATCTTGAGTTATAATTTTGTTCAACAACTCCCAGCAGGCATGGGTGGTTAACCAATGAAAGAGATGCCACGCATGTGATAGGGCTGTATGGGTAATGTTGCCACAGGAACAAGTATCCATGAGCGTTTGCAGGGAGGGGCAGCCCAACTCCATGAGGTCGATACATTGGCAGTAAGACGCCAAAAATGGTTGCAACCATTGACGTTTTTCATTACCTTTCACAAATACCACATTGGCCGAGGACAAGTGTGCTTTCATAACCACGTCCAAATATTTATAGGAAATGGTTCCCTGATTCCAGTCTAGTTGCCTATGATTTTCAATCCACTGGGTTTGTTTACGGTCTTTTTCACACAACAAATCAAAAGCATGGGGTGGTTTAAATAGCAAATGCGTAGCTTGTGATATCCAAAACGTGGTACAATCGATCATGGCCACTTGTTTAAATATAAATTTGTTGTCACCAATTTTAAACCCTTGGCAATCCACAATGAGTGTGCGCAACATGTTGACGCTTGTCTGGACCAAGTTCAACTGACGACTGACGGACGATCAGGTGTGATCATGGCATGGACTTACCTGCCATGCTAGTTTCAAAAAATAAGGTTAGGGTAGGACAGAGGCAAAAGCAAAAAAATAAGAATTTAAGAATTACATCATTTTATTATCATTACACGTCTTACAGGCCTTTGTCATTTTGGGATAAGGACGATAGCAACTAATACAACAATATAGTCTCTTGTGTTTGTAACGTCCATAACACCGATGATGTCCCAATGTCTCTAAACTAGGCGTTTTTGATGGTGAGCTGCTCACCGAAGCACTATGGATACCATACGGTCCACACGTATCGTAACTTGTTTTTTTTTCATCACCCAGAGACACAAGCGAGGGATAGCTTGAATGACAGGGTATATTTCCCACTTTCATTCTGCACAGGTAGGGGCAGGTGGGTGACCAGCGCTGATGTTCCTGCATGGGTTCATCGCCCTCCTGACATTGGTCTATGATGATGGGACAAAAGGCACATTTCACTTCATCTCTTGTTTTTAAATAGTAGAATCCAGCGGCTGCCAAGGCTTGAGGGTTTATGAAAGGCACTGGCCATGTGGCAAAAGTCTTGAAACGTTGTTCCTCAGAGTTTAAATTCATGGATGTAACGTCTCTTGAGGCTTTAAAGCAAGACATGACTGAGCGGCTTGACGTGGGATGACCTGTTATTTATACACTCGTCACTTGGTTGGACAGTGGATAATAGTTGACTTGTTTGTGATGAATAATCAGACAGTAGGCCGTCGTATTGGCTGGTACATTGTCATGCGTTTCAAAATCTAGTCGAATGTCGATATTGGATGGCTTGACAGACTCTTCCAGGTAAGAACAGTCAAAGACAATCAGTGGTGCTCTTGCCTTAAACGCTTGGGGTAGTAGCATGGGGCCGTTCTCTTTTTGATAATACGACCATCGAAATTTAGAAAACAAGTCGTACAGGGGCCCAAACTTATTTTTTGAAAAATCCAAATCCAGTCCTTCATAGGGAAACACAGCTCCGTTGAGGAAAAGACGTGCATTTCTCAATTGCAGGTGATCAAATTGCGAGGCATCTTTGGTTTGTTGATACTTGCGATTCGTTTGAAAACCCACGATCAGGTAGAGAGGTCTCTCTGTATAGCGAGCTGTTTTTACAGACCAACTGTGTGTGTTGGTAGTGGGCAATAGCGGATACTCATGGAGTGCCCAGCTTCTAAATTCCATGGGTAGAGGCATATCTCTCTTTACCATTTTGAGTATGTCCAGTTTTTTGCTATCGTTAAGGGTCACATGAGGCACTTTCCATAGCAAGCGTTGTAGTTGAACTTTTGAATCGATGGGGGCATTGTCGGCTTCCTTGAGTGCATTATTATCACTCCTGTCTCTCACCAGATAAAGCACTTGCCTTGCGTTGACCACAATGCGTTGGTGATCTTCAGCAAAGCCTAGAATCAGTTTAAGAGGTAAATATCCAGTAAAGGTCCCATCGGTGTGTACCATCCAGTCATTGGTCGAGTCAGGACACCAACCTGCCATGCAAAGTGTTTTACCTTCTTCCTCACTATAAGAGGGGTATAGTTTCATGACACTGGAAATGCCCACATTTCGAGTGCTATCCACCACGATATCGTTAATGACATAACGTACTTCAGAAAACAGAAAGGCTAAACCATGGTTGGCCAACTTGGATGTGGTAGGTGTAGAGCCATCGGCTTTGGTGAGCCGACCTTCAATCTGAATGACACTTTCATGCGGTAGGGTGTAAATATCTTGGTTGTTGATAACAAATTGAATTTCATCATTGTTATTGAGTCCAGGTGTTTGAGCTTGATAGGAATGGAGATCAATTCTTACCACTCCTGGTTGCTCCTCGATGCGGTTCGCTATCTCTAGGATAGAATTCATCATGAGGGTTGACGTGGTAACCCAAATGCTGTAATATCTGCTTGTTCTGAGATGTTAACGTGTATTCACGTGGCAAACAACTAACACCATTCCTAGACGGTGTTGTTGCTTTATACACAAATTTCATAGTGGCTTTAGCACCAACTTGTAAGTCACTGGTGTGGTAGAATCTAGATCAATGAGTTGTTGATCTCTATTGATCAGTCTTAATGTTATATTACTAATACTATCGACAGCCACAGCATGAAAAAGCACCACTGGAGGGTTTTCACGAATAATATAGCCATTGGGCGATGTCACAATAAAGTCATAAAGTGAATGCGATGGTTCCTGATTGGTGTACACTTGGCTAATAATATTACACGTCACCGACACATGATGGTCCTCAATGAATTTCACTTCATGGTCTGATTCATGTTTTTTGTTGGGCTCTAACACCGTGGTTTAAATCCTAGTAATGGGCCAATGGAATCGGGGTGTGTTTTAAAGTCAATGTTGAAGGTAGAGAAAATACTGCAGCGATGAGTGTTGGTATTGCCTACAAGTTCAAACTTGTGCGTTCCGTCGAGAAATGACTTTAAACCATATTGATTGATCAACACCACATAAATGTGTTCATAAATGTCATCGATCGTGTATCCACCAGAGTTCAAGGTGAGCACAGAATCATCATAGTAAAACTTGTTGTTCACATTTTCACGTATGTTGTATATTCGATTGTACGTTTCAAGAGAAACAAGTCCTAAACCATAGGGTTTTTCACTCAATTCGATAGGCGGGTAAAAGTCTAGGCTGACTTCAGGTCCACGTCCATGCACTGTAAACGTTTTACTTTCTGCCGACATACTGGTGGCGTTTTTGCTTATGCTGCGTCTTATATAAAAAAATTAAACACAAACGTCCACACTGTTGGCTGTTAAACGTTTGCTCTCGTTTCACATTATAATATATCTTGATCCTGTTTCCAAAATAGGTCACTAGTTCCATGGGCGGGGGCAAATTCCCAAAACTGTCAAAGTACCATACCGTGGATCCCTCTTTGACATAAGCTACATAATGCGTTCCTGGTCCTCGGTGATCATCCAAATTGACAACAGCACATTCCTGTTTCCAAGGTCGTGGGGGTAATTGGTTTCGCATAAACACACCTCGAAAATGAGAAAGCTTTAGTTGTTTAGCATAGCTTTCCACTTGTTGATGCGTCAGGGCATGTCTCGCTATGGCAGAGGTTAATTTTTTTTTTTTTTAATATTTCGAAATGGTGAAATCCCAAATCCTTGTTGATAAAAGGCTGGCTTTAAATTGGCATTTCTAGCCCCCATGGCAATCGCTTCCATCGTTTCATTGTGTCGCTGACTTTCTTTGAGTTGTTGCTTGCCCTGCTGCGCGGCTTTAATGGTTTTCGCCACTGCACTGGCACCGCCCAAAAGTGAGCCCAGAGCAGCCAAACCAGCAAATAATGCAGGTAAAAATCCCGCTCGTTTGGGGACGGGAATCACTCGCCCTTGGTTTGAAACCTGTCGCCGACGTTTTGGAATAACCTGTCTCTGTGCTGCTCGAAGGGCTTTCCTTATGGTCAATACATTATTTTTTCTTTTTTTCTTTCGCAAGGGCATGTCCTCGAATGTTGTAAGCCCAGGCTTTGCCAAGGACAATGTCCTTTTTTTAGTCTTTCTCACCACATACCTTTGTTTCACCATGATGATAATGACCCACAACCTTTCACAAGAAAGTTTAAATCACAACTAACGTCAGATGGTTATTTCATGGCTGTATATTCCAATTCCACATAAAGTGGGAAGTCGTTTATGGTTTTTCCCGCTTGCTTTTCATCCCATGTCAACATGAGGTGAAAGGATAATTCGTCACCAGCATTGACCATTTCATGGTTATGGACCAACATCCTATGACCATTTATCTTTATTTGTAAATGGTTCTCATCAGGTATGGCATATTTGATGTGAATGGTTCCATCATAGTGTAATCGATAGTGGCTTAAACCCGAAGCAAGCGCATAGGTCAAGTGCTGATCATGGACTAGCGGTAAATGGTTTCTGTCATTCACAGGTTTTTCATTTGTTAGATACACTAAAAATACAGATGGGATAAATTTATAAAGCCTTTTCATTTCATGGGTCATGTAACGCTTGGTACAAACATCGTCTTCGTCTTGTGGGTCTTCCACGTGAATAATCCGATGGTGATTAGCGCTATAGCCATTCACCGTAAGCTGGGGCACTTTGTCATTAAACTCATACACTTTGTTATCCACATACTTTTTCGTAGTAACGTCTGTAGACACTTGAGGATATTTTACATGGGTTAACCGCTTTCCCTTAAAGTCATAATCTCCCTGTTTTGTGCGTGGCACTACTGACGTATCCACATAGTGTTTATTAGCAGGATCTGTTTCCTGTTTAGGATCATGTATGGGGACAGACCTAGCTTTGGCCATCAACGCACGTCCAAAGACATCCATCGTCAACCTGTAGTACCAGTCTACTGTTTCTATGACAAGGCTCGGTGTCCTGTATATAGACAGCCTGCTAGCCTGTCTAAGCCTTAGTTGACATGAAGATTATTAAGCAGCAAGAGTCATTCCCCGTGGGGGACATGGTTTCCCATCTCTGTCCCACATCACGTGAACAACGCCATGGTTCACTGTTTCCATCTTCCATTCGCTGCATCATTGTGGGGCCTTCCGGCTGTGGAAAGACTAATCTTTTGCTAACGCTCATTACAGCGCCCAATGGTCTGCGTTTTCAAAATATTTATATTTTTGCAAAATCTCTCTACCAACCCCTTTACGTGTTTCTGGATCAAGTCATGTCTGGATTACAAAAAGAGAATATGGGTTATTTTACATTTTCCATGCAAGAAAATGTGATTTCACCGGATGAAGTAAAGCCTGATTCACTCATGATTTTCGATGATGTATCCACTGAACGTCAAGGCATCATTCAAAGCTATTTCAGCATGGGTCGACACAAACATATCGATTGCTTCTATCATGGGCAAACGTATTCTAAAATGTCCAAACAGTTGATTCGTGACAATGCCAATGTCATTGTTTTATTTCGTCAGGACGAGAGGAACAGTCGTCACATTTATAATGAACATGTGAATCCGGATATGACCTTTCAAATGTTTACAGAATTGTGTGCCAAGTGCTGGAACACTCAACGTCATGCCTGTTTAGTGATTGACAAACAAAGTGAACTCAACCAAGGACGGTATCGCTTAGGGTTTGATCATTTTATTGCTATTTAAGGCCTTGTCTCATTCCCCGGCAAGTCATTTGCCAAGACACCATGGCGTTAGCAGAGAGTCAATTAAAAAAGCATATTATTAGAGCAAAAAATACTATTCGCCAAAAGTTTCGTCAATTGAAACAATCACGTGCCAATCATGCTTTGTTTATTCAGCAACATTTAGCACCTCCACTAAAAGCCATGTTGAAACCCTCTTTCAAGCCATCTGAAACGCTACCCACCGTTTCACATGCCACGCAGACGCTGCACGAGGACCCTGAGGAAGAGGAACAGGAAGATTTGACTAGTGTTAGTGAAGTTGAGGATGAGGAGGAACAAGTGTTTACGCCTCAAAAAAAGGCCGCACCCCTTGCAGAGTTTTTGAGAAAAAAGAAATCCTTGGCCATGGTCGAAACACCTTGCCCTTCCAGGGCGTCTCCGTTTTCACAACTCTTGGCCACCCCTCAACATAAAGCTCAACTGAAAACCATTTTAATAAAATATTATGGATCAACATTGGAACCCTATTTCACCGATCTATTTATTGGGAACACAGATACCACGTATGGTGTTCGCTATGAGGATGATAGTTTTAAAATTGGCGATTCATCCATTAAATTTGCTCGTACTAAAGCTGTCATTAAAAACATCAACTATATATTAACCCCAGGACTGTTAAAGCTGCTCTTTTCTCGGACCCCCTCTTCCCATGATTATACGTCAGAGGATCTTGAAAAATATAAATCCATTTTATTGGATACCCATGCTCACAAAAGACAGTATGATCCCACGCAACAAGTGAATGCCAATATATCTCAAAAATATAAAACCATCATTGCAAAAATGTTTCCCACTAGTCAAAGTATTCGTCGTAAAGTGTCCGCTTCGGGAATGACATTTAAACCATTAAAACCCCTTGTGGATGTTACCTACTGGCACAATCCCAATAAGCTCGTCCAGCGGCTACAATTGTTGCATGCCTCACGTCAAGCTGGCCATACCGGTCACGATTGGGAAATTCAAGAAATTGAACAAGAACTTCGAAATGCCAAAATTATTGTTTAAGCCCTCACCCATTAAAATGGGTATTGCTCACGAGTTGCATCGCCCAGCTAGGCGTCACTATCCGCGACTCAAGGTGATTTCACGAGGTGTGGATGAACTTTGGCAGGCTGACTTGGTTGAAATGATACCCTATGCTGGCGTTAACGACGGTGTACGCTATATGTTGACCGTCATTGATGTCTATTCCAAAATGGCCTTTGTTGAACCTGTGCGTCGCAAGTCTGGTCCACTAGTTACCAAGGCCTTTCAACATATTATTCAACACTCCCAACGTCAACCTCAGCTGCTACAAACCGACCAGGGGAAAGAATTTTTCAACAAGGACTTCTCCAGTTTTCTCAAATCTAAGGATATTCACCATTACACCACGTACAGCAATCTGAAAGCCAGTGTGGTCGAACGGTTCAACCGAACATTGAAAACCCACATGTGGAAAGCGTTTACCGCTCAGGGCACGTATCGCTGGTTGGACATGTTATCTGAACTAGTGTCACGTTACAATGACACCAAACATAGAACGATTGGGACCAAGCCACGCCTCGTGACTAAAAATATTCAGCGATTGGATAAACTGTTTAACCCCATAAAAACAGCCGATCCTAAACGTCACCGACTGAACATTGGGGATTTTGTTCGTGTGAGCAAATTTAAGTCTACCTTCAATAAGGGCTACACGCCTCAGTGGGGGACTGAACTATTTCGAATTCGTCGAGTCAACTTGGACAGTCCAGTCACCTATTTACTCGAGGACCTCAACCATCAACCCATAAAAGGTAGATTTTATCTACATGAACTTCAGAAAACAGCATTTCCTCAGCATTATCTTGTGGAAAAAGTGTTGAAACAAAAAGGAAATAAACTCTACGTCAAATGGTTAGGGTTTAACTCTACGTTTAATTCCTGGATCAATAAATTACATGTTGTGTGAACCTGTGTACTTTTTATTTATTCACACATGTTGTACACCACCTATAGCTCTATGTGTACAGTCCTCAGCTCCACATATTTCTTTCTCTTTCCACCTGTGTTCTCTCTTACATTACCCCTCCCCCTCTCCCCCCCCCCCCCCCCCTCCACCTCCCACCACTGCTGTTCGCAGCTCTTGCCTATCTATTGGTTGTGACATCATTCCCACAAGTTGCATCATACTTTTTTACTGATTCAGCGATTCCCACGCTTTGAACATTCTCTTATCGTGCACGTGGACAGCTAACGTCCCAGGCGAACACCTGTGCCGGATCAAATTTCACATGAACTTGCATTTTGTCACGTACGAAGCAAGACAGGCTGTAACTTGTTAACAGTTATCGCGCACGTGGACAGATAACACCCAAGCGAACACCTGTGAAAGATCAAATTTCACATGAACTTGCATTTTGTCACGTACGAAGCAAAACAGGATGTCACTGGTTTAGCGTGCCTGTGGTTTCACACATGTGTGCACGCCTTTCACACTCCCCTGCCACCACGATGGTCAGATTATTTCACCTTCAAGCGTCTTGGTCATTTTTTCCATTGCACTTGTTGTCAAGTCAGATCAATGCCTTCCAATAAGCTCAAATGACCTTCACCTCCTGTAAGTTTGTTTTCTGTACTCGCTTCGACCAACATAGAATCAAGTTCTCATCACCGTTTACACGTTAAAGGTAAAATATCAGAAAACGCATGCTCGTTCTGTCATACACCGACCAGCCGAAATAGCGATTGTTCTATTGAACACAGCCACCATGGTCAGCGACAGGTTCGTTGAAACACACACTCAGCCGTATCGTCTCTCTCAACCACCACGCTTCATGGACATTATAAACAGGTAAAGAAAAAAAAACAGTTTTTTTTTTCAATGTGTATGGCGTTAGTCCCTTTGCGATTTTTTTTTTGGAAAACAATATCTACCACACTCGAAAGGGGGGCGTTATCCCGAGTCCTAGGACACCTCGTACACGTCTCTAGCGTTATTGATTCGTGAGATATCGGCAAAAATCACAAAAAACACGTGTTTACCCCAAAATCGCGTTTCCAATTTTTTTTTAAAATATAACGTGTGGTCCATAGCAAAGAGGACGTCAGCCCGAGTCCTTGGACCCCTCGTTCATGCCTCTAGCATGATTGGTTCGCGAGATATAGCAAAAAGTTCAAAATCACGGTTTTACCCCAAAAAGACCGTGTTTCCAAATTTTCACCTTTTCGACACCTACATTCCCGTAATGAGCACAACGAGACGAAAAAAACGAATCCAAGCACGCCCTCCTAGCATGGCTCCTTCCATTCCAAGGTCGCAGGGGCTCACAACTTGCTAAGTGAGACAGCTCTGTCCTTACCACACTACTACCTACAGGTTTTCATCCTAGAGACTTGAAATTTATTTTGGGGGTAGAGGGAGTAGGGACCTTTCATTTACGTCAAACAAACTTTTTTGTAGAGTTCCTAGTTTCCAAAATATAGGATTTTCAAAATTCGAGTGTTTTCAAAAAAACATAAAAAATAAAAAAGTTTTATTACAAAAAATAAAGGTCATAAAGGCCGTTCGTTTGAGCCATGGCACAACGTTCTACCATGTTTGGTTTTCAAACTATCACCAACGTTGCAAAACAAAAAAATTCAAAGAATTTTTGAAAAATATAATACATGGTCGATAAGAAAGAGGACGACTGCTCGAGTTCAACAACACCTCATTTGTCAACATCCGGCCATGCGTTTGAGAGATATTAATTATTTCAATTTCGCACGGCGGCCATGTTGGTTTGTTGGGCACAGGAGTGTCAAGTGGGGCAGAACCATCATCACTCCACTACTACCCCATGGGCCACATACTGCGACACAATGGACTGATTAAGCTAATAATCGAGGGAACTGTAAACGGCAAGAATTATAGAGGAAGACCCAGACTGGAGTACATGAGTCAAATACTGCAGGATATGGGTTGTGGCTCATACTGTGAACTGAAGAGGAAGACTGAGAGACGGGAAGAATGGCGAGCTGCTGCCAACCAGCCTCACGGCTGTTAACCACAGATATATATAATACGCTAATCTAATATATAAAAGTGAAAGTCTGTATGTGGGTATGTATGTGGGTGGGTCTGTTCCGTATACAAATCTACACCGTTCCACCAATCTGAACCAAATTTTGCATACACATAGTTTAGGACCCGGAAGGAACCGCTGGCTACATGAATTTTCGATAGTCTTTCTCATTCTTTTGATTTAGGCCCTTTTGGACTCAAGCACAGGCTAATCAAATCATAAAATATACTCATGAAGGAATGGCAAGGCAGATAGTTTCCATGGCAACATAGCTCAAGTCGAGACACGGCCGTCTGGATGACAGTTGCGCTCTGCACTACTGGTATAGAAAATGAGCATCTTTACTTGAAATCCCGTTAGTTACTCACCTACTCACACAGCACTGTCAACCGAGTTTAGCATAACAAAGACTTGACACTATCTTCTACTATATATTTGTCAAATACCACTCACTCACTCATTCATTCATCACGAAATCTCAGAAACCACCGAACGGATTGGAATGAAATTTGGTATGCAGCTTCCCCAAGGACCGCAAATGCCCACTAAGAAAGGATTTTTGTATATTCAGGTTCTAAAGGGGTGTTAAGGGGGTAGACCTGCATTTCATTGACTAGCATTATCTCCCGATTGGTTTCATTGGGGGATGTGATACTCGGCACATAAACTCATCATTAAAAATAAGAAGACCCGAGTCTCAGGGTTTTTCGATGTGGTGTATATTATGAGGTGAAAGGGGTGAAAAGTGGGGATTGAAATATTCCTAAATGAGCGTGTATCTCTTAAACGACAAAGGCGAGGAGTTTGAAACTCAGCGAAAAAAAATCAGCATAAAAAATAAGTAAATGTGTTTGACCGTTTTTTTATAAATCCAATTTAAGGGGCCCATGGGGAAGGGTGAAATTCTGGTGGGGGGGACAGGAAAGAAAGTGTCCTAACTGATTGGCTGACTGACTCACTCATCAAACTCAGGGGGAAAAACTGCTTTAAAGTAAGTAAATAGCTGTTCGACAGGTTTTTTTTTCATAAATCAAATTTAAGGGGTTCATGGGGAGGGGTGAAATTCTGAAAAAAGAAAATTGAAAGAAAATGTCCTGACTCACTCACTCACTCACTCACTCATCATCATCGCCCTGCCAAAATTATTGAAGTTAGAAACATGACAGTTTGGGGATATGTTCATTGTATGTCAAAACAGTCTACTAAGGGAGGATTTTCGGATATTCAGGTTCTAAAGGGTTCTTAAGGGGGTTAAACCTGCATTTCATTGAATAACAATATCTCTCGAATGGTTTCATTGGGGGATGTGATTCACGGCATATAAACTCATCATTAAAAAGTAAGAAGACACGTGTCTGATGGTTTTTCGATGTGGTGTATATTATGAGGTGAAAGGGGTGAAAAGTAGGGATTGAAAGATTCCTAACGGAGCGTGTATCTCTTAAATGACATAGGCGAGGAGTTTGAAACACAGCGGAAAGAAATCAGCATACAAAATAAGTAAATATTTGTTTGACCGTTTTTTCATAAATCCAATTTAAGGAGCCCATGGGGAGGGGTGAAATTCAGAGGGAAAAAAAATGGAAAGAAAGTGTCCTAACCGATTGACTGACTGACTCACTCATCAAACTCAGGGGGAAAAACTGCTTTAAAGTAAGTAAATAGCTGTTCGACCGTTTTTTCTTGGATCAATCAAATTGAAGGGGTTCATCGGGAGGGGTGAAATTCTGAAGAAAAACAAATGAAAGAAAATGTCCTGACTCATTCACTCACTCATCATCGCCCAGCCAAAAATATTGAAGTTGGAAACATGGCATTTTGGAGATATGTTCGTTGTATGTCAAAACCGTACACTAAGGGAGGATTTTTGGATATTCAGGCTCTAAAGGGGTCTTAAGGGGGTTAAACCTGCATTTCATTGAATAACAATATCTCAAGAGTGGTTTCATTTGTGGATGTGATACTCGGCATATAAACTAATCATTAAAAATAAGCAGACAGGTGTCTAAGGGTTTTTCGATATGGTGTATTATTATGAGGTGCAAGGGGTGAAAAGTGGGGGTTGAAGGATTCCTAACGGAGCGTGAAGGCCTATCTCTTAAACGACATAGGTGAGAAATTTGAAACTCAGAGAAAGAAAATCAGCTACATAAATAAGTAAATCGGTGTTCGACCGGTTATTTTCATAAATTAATTTAAGGGGCCAATGGGGTGGGGTGAAATTCTGGGGGAAAAAAGGAGAGAAATTGTCCTAACTGAATGACTTACTCACTCACTCATCAAACTCAGGGGAAAAAGACAGCTTAAAAAATAAGTTAATAGGTGTTCAAGAGTTTTTTCATCAATCCAATTTAAGGGGCCCATGGGGAAGGGTGAAATTCTGGTAAAAATAATTGAAAGAAAATGTCCTGTCTGACTCACTCACTCATCACGACCAGCGAAAACTATTAATGTTGGAAACATGAAATTTTGGGAATATGTTCGTTGTATGTCGAAAACGTCAACTAAGGAATGATTTGTGTTTATTCGGGATTTAAAGAGGTGTTAAGGGGGTAAAGATGCATTTCATTGAATAACGATATCACATGATTTGTTTCTTTGGGGATGTGATATTCGGTATAGAAACTAATCATTAAAAATAATCAGACATATGTCTAAGGGTTTGTCGATGTGATGTATATTATGAGGTGAAAGGGGTGAAAATTGGGGGTTGAGGGATTCTTAACGGAGCGTGTATCTCTGAAACGACATAGGAGAAAAAATTTAAATTCGGCGGGAAAAACAGCTTAAAATACAAGTAAATAGGCTAGGTGATCGACCGTTTTTTCATAAATCCAATTACAGGAGCCCTTGGAGAGGGGAGAAATTCTGGGGGGGAAAACAGGAAAGAAAGTGTCCTAAATGATTGACTCACTTAGTCACTCATCAAACTCAGGGGGAAATCAGCTTTAAATAAGTAAATAGGCGTTCGACAGTTTGTTTCATAAATCCAATTTAAGGGGTTCATGGGGAGGGGGTGAAATTATCAAAAATAAATGAAAAAATGTCCTGACTGACTCACTCACTCATCATCGCCCAGCCAAAATTATTAAAATTAGAAACATGAAATGTTGGGGATATGTTCATTGTATGTCGAAAACGTCCACTAAGGAAAGAGTTTTGGATATTCAGGTTCTAAAGAGGAGTTAAGGGGGTAAACGTGCATTTCATTGAATAACAATATCTGACGAGTGGTTTCATTTGGGGATGTGATACTTGGCATATATACTAATCATTACAAATAAGCTGACACATGTCTAATGGTTTTTCCATGTAGTGTAAGTTATGAGGTTAAAGGAATGAAAAGTGGGGGTTGAAAGATTCCTAACGGAGCGTGTATCTCTTAAAATACATAGGCGAGGAGTTTGAAACTCCTCGGAAATCAATCAGATTAAAAATAAATACATAAATAAATAAAATAAATAGGTGTTCGACCGTTTTTTCATAAATGCAATTTAAGGGGCCTATGGGGAGGGGTGAAATTTTGGAAGAAAAACGTCCACTAAGGAATGATTTTTGGATGTTCACTCTCATCGACCAACAAAAACTATTAAAGTTAGAAGAATTACATTTTGGGGATATGTTCGTTGTGTGGCGAAAACGTATACTAAGGAGGGATTTTTGGATATTCAGGTTCTAAAGGGGTGTTAACGGGGTTAAAACTGCATTTCATTATATAACAATATGACACTCATTCGTTCATTCATTCATTTATTTGCAATGGAGGGTGTGCCCCCCGGAGGCAAATTGGATATACATATCAAATAAATAATTACACATAACAATTCAATAACAATTATACAACAATTAAACTGGAGTATTTACACAAATAGTCAGTCTTTTCTTAAACACACCTATATGTTTGGGAAAAGGCTCTAAGACTGCGGCAGGTAGAGAGTTCCAGTTATCAATGGCACGGTTTACAAAATAATATTTACCATAATTTGTTCGCTGTGGTCGGCCCTTTACTTTGAAAGGATGATCGCTCCTACCCTTGTAAGTAATGTAAGTAATGACGCGAGCGAAGCAAGGCTAAAAATGAGATGGTGTGTGTCTGTGTATTACTCAATCTGGCAAGTACCACTGGTCCGATATACGTGAATTTTACATGGAAGTAGCTGATTTACCTGGTTAACATATAGGTTACTTTTGATTACAATACTTTGCACTATTTAAAGATGGCGACCATTTTAGTGACGTCACTACACCCTTTGGTTTCAAACTCATATTTCCATCTTGAAATAAAAAGAGAACGCTAAGAAATAGCAAACTTTTGATGGCATATACGAGGTTTAAAATTACATTTTCTATCCGAAAGGTATCTCCAACGGTTAGCGAGTAAAATCTAAATTTGTGCTATAAAACACGGTCAACGCCGAGCGTTGTAGTTGGACAAAATGTTTCAACCTTAATCTCCCTCTGCGCAGCACCTCGCCTATCCCCTATTTTAATTGTCACCTTCACATTTTAATTTATTTATGACGCGTAGCGAAGCACGGGTACTTCAGCTAGTAAGGTATACGTTTCACAAACCTCTAGCCGATTGAGAGACCAACGCTGTAACCACAGACCTAATTACGTGCTCACAAAATGAATGTTATCAATCGATTAAGATACGTCTTAGCTAATAATGACTTTGACTAAACGATTTCTTCACTGGAGTATATTTCAAAGAAAGTTCATTTCATACAAAGTTCTTATTATTTTTATATCTGTAGGCTATATTGCTTGCAACATACTCAAATTAGTGAAATATAGTTCAGAACGAGAGATCAGCTGCCATCTTGTCCGATTTTTAAAGCCACTTCTGCACTATAATATTACAATATACACTTTCAATTTCCCATTGCAAAATGCACAATATGTTACCAATCGATTAAGATACAACGTCTTAGCAAATAACAAATGATTTATTACGGTTCGGATTTGGCACTGGAGTTTTACAAGTAGTTAATTCAATGACCAACGAAGTTCACTGTTAACAAGGGATTTGCGCTCCCGGGACGCACATGGAAGTATAACATTGTTAATGTTATGCGGGCTTCTTTAAATATGTTTTTTCCCACATATTACAGTAATTGGAATTATATTGGATTGGCCTGTAAATAGTTTACATGGAGTGGCACTTCATTAAATTGTATGTTGCACTCCAGATATTCATCAATGAGCCAGTGTAGCAACTCTGGCGCTATGAATGACACCTTTCACAGCGTCAATCAACAGTGTGCCCTGAATAACTACCGTCATTACCTCAGTACCTTGCTTATAATCAAAGCCTTGGAAGTCGCATGAGATAGAAAGAGCAGATGATGTCGCTGTTACGCCCATTAAACCAATAATCATCAACCAAACTCCGATGTATGCGCTAATATTTGATCCCACCATCTCTGAGATCAAAACCTACTACAGGGCTTAAACTTTTCAAATTACGAAAATTAACCCACTTAACTTAAATATTACTAGCAGAAGTACCCGCTCTTCCAACGGTGTTCGTTGTTAACACCAGATGTTATCAATTGAGCTACTGTTGCAATGGTTAGCGGTTTGTCATTCCTTCAAGTTTATCAGAACGAAGTTAGTTTTCTGGGAATATCACACACACGGTTAATTTAAGGCCCTTAAAATGTAGTTTTCGGAGACCCTTTATAGATTCCCGAATTTTGTGTCTCACATTGAGAAGCGCATTATATGCTTCGGTCGTCCTTCTAGGATAATTTTTATACTTCGCCTATTTTAGCATGTATTGAGAAGTTTTTCTCTATATCCACCCTTCTACTGTATGAAAAATGCGGTGAAGAGTTTTATAAATGATTGGTGTATTGACTCTCATGGTTACCATACCTAATTTTACGATGCTCCAAGCATCCGAACACGAGTTATAGGCGTAGGCTCCATAAAGATACAAAGAAAGACAGACAGACAGACAGACAATTCTATTGTCTACAACATATTACCGAGATATCCAAATATGGGTATATCTACCACACAGTATCAAACAAAATCATCCTTACGATGAACATGTTTGTCGACAATAAAATAGTTAAAATGTGCTCTCAGACTAAATTCACCTAACGTGTACTTCCTGACGTGAAATAGAATTGAAAGCCTTGTAGACGAAACGCAATACACGTCACATAAAAACTGACCCTCTACGTTGTGCTAGGTGCCCATACACAGGAAGACCCCTTTTATAAATTATAAAGGCTTGTGGTGCATGAAAATTCAGGTTCTTTAGCCTCAAAATGCCCAAATACCTAAAAGCTGCAAAAAAAATGCTGGTTCAATTCAAGAATTTTTGAAAATAATGTTGCTGTTCGGAGATATAATAGACCCTCAGTACTATATGTCGAACGTGAAAATTGCATTAAAAAAATCTAGGTTACCCTTTGACCCCCTTAATTGCATTGATGAATTGTACAGTCTACGTTAGTTCCGTGATAACCTTATAGCCATTTGCAAACTTTCACAGAAATGTAATAAATGGAGTGACATTGCTTCTTACAGAAATAGAAGGCAAGTTGTAAGCCACCCCTTGATATAATGTTCTCATGGTTACCGATTTGCATTCATTCATAAGTTTGTTAAATTAAATTAAATTAGTGTTCTGGGAATATTTCAGAAACTGATGGATTTAGAGCGTTATAATGTAAGTAGTGGAGTGATGACAGTTCTAACTCCCCCCACCACTACTCCCAATGCGAGCCGATAACTCCCGAACCCTTGGTCGGAGATTCACGAATGAGGTGTCGTTGGACTCGGGCTGACGGGGGCTTTGCTATGGACCACTCATTTCAACCCCTAAATAAAACCTACCCCTACTAGGGGGTGAAATTGTAATTTTTAGTGAAAGTCTCCTTTCAAATACGACATGTATAAGGTGCGCTGCTAAAATGAACTTAAATGTTGTTGCTCATATCGCGCATGCGTTTTTCTGGCTGCCGCTATGGATGAACATTTTTGTTTTTGTTTTTTACGCATGCGCACTTGGGATTTTTGTAAGAGGGCGAGCTCTTTGAAAAAAATGATTGATAAGAAGAGGTTTTGGTGGTGAGGAGAGAGCCAGATAGTCGCCTACTTTCCTACGAAGTTTGTCGATATCTCTCAAACGCAAGGTCAGATTTGGACGTGTGACGTGTCAAATCGATTGTCTCGAAGCCCTATACATGTTATTAATAGGTTAAAGTTTTGAGAATGAGGGAAACAGGCTTTTTGGGGGTAAAACCGTGATTTTAGACTTTTTCCGATATTTCACGAATGCATGGTCGGATTTGGTCCTATGACGTGTCAAATGGCTTGTCTCAAAACCCTCTTTATTTTGGTAATAGGTTAAAGTTTTTGAGAATGAGGGAAACAGAATATTTTGGGGTAAAACCGTGATTTTAGACTTTTTGCTATATCTCGCGAACCAAGTATGCTAGAGGCGTGTACGACGGGTCCAAGGACTCGGGCTGACGTCCTCTTTGCTATGGACCACTCATTATATTTTTAAAAAAAATTGGAAACTCGATTTTGAGGTAAACACGTGTTTTTTGTGATTTTTGTCGATATGTCACGAATAATAACGCTAGAGACGTGTACGAGGTGTCCTAGGACTCGGGCTAACGCCCCCTTTCAAATGTGGTAGATATTTTTTCGAAAAAATAATTCACAAAGGGCCTAACGCCGTACATGTTGAAAAAAAAATCATTACCGTTACCTGTTTATAATGTCCATGAAGCGTGGCGGTTGAGAGAGACGATACGGCTGGGTGTGTGTGTGTTTCAACGAACCTGTCGCTGACCACGGTGGCTGTGTTCAATAGATCAATCGCTATTTCGACGGGTCGGTGTATGACAGAGCGAGGGTACGTTTTTTCACACCTTTTACCTTTAACGTGTAAACGGTGATGAGAACTTGGTTCTATGTTGATCGAAGCGAGTACAGAAAACAAACTTACAGGAGGTGAAGGTCATTTGAGCTTATTGGAAGGCTCCGGTCTGACTTGACAACAGGTGCAATGGAAAAAATGACCAAGACGCTTGAAGGTGAAATAATCTGACCATTGTGCTGGCAGGGAAGTGCGAAAGGCGTGCACACATGTGTGAAACCACAGGCACGCTAAACCAGTGACATCCTGTCTTGCTTCGTACGTGACAAAATGCAAGTCCATGTGAAATTTGATCTACCGCAGGTGTTCACTTTCGACGTTATCTGTCCACGTGCATGATAACTGTTAACAAGTCACATCCTGTTTTGCTTCGTACGTGACAAAATGCAAGTTCAGGTGAAATTTGATTCGGCACAGGTGTTCGCCTGGGACGTTAGCTGCCCACGTGCACGATAAGAGAATGTTCAAAGCGTGGGAAAAAAAAAGATTATACATGCAATGTGATATATAAAGACACGTCGCTGACATTTCCACTCGCACTTATGTGACTACTTTTGAACACGCTACAGCGTTGTGTGAAACACTTGGCCTTGTTTAACAGTTTTGGTGTTGGTGGAAAATACTTATTCTTGTTGTGAGGTAGGTATATATTTATTCATTTATACATTTATTGATTTATATATAAATACATGCAATTATTTATTGATTAGGTAATTAATGATTTTATTTATTTATTTGTTTGCAGATAACCGGCATACCTTACATGTCTGAGGGAGAAGAAACCATTGCATTTTTGAGCCCACTAGAAGGGAAAAGCAACAAGTCACTGCAAGTAAAGGTGAGATGATTTTTTTAAACTAACTTGTTTCATTTTTGTTTGTTTTATGTTTTATTTTATGAAATGTATGTATTAACCTGAATTTAGGTATTTATAGCGGTTTATTTTATTTATTTTTTAGAAACTTGGAAAGAATAGCCTTACCGCCGTAGCAGTCGCTGAAAAAAACCAGAAACGCACTAAAGCGAAACCACTGCCAAAGAGTGAACTGTTTAAAACTCAGGTAAGTCCAACTTAAAAATGCTATTCCATTTTACCACTACTGAAAACTCGTAGACAAAAAAAATTCATTACCTGTACATGACTGGGACAATGATTGCTTTCTTGATTAATGGCTATGTTGTTGTTGTTGACTGGGAAAAGTACAAGGCCATGTTGGATTTTCTAAAAATAAAAATAATAAATTTAATTTATGGGTGGTTCCCTATGGACCCAACGAATATTCACAGGTTTGAACATGATAATGTGAACAAAATGACATGACATTCATTTTTGTTTATTTATTGGTTAAAGGGAGGGTGGGGGAATGTAAATGACTGTAGCTTTATAAAAAAGAAAATAAGTACATGAGTTACTGTTAGTGCCAACATACAGTTTATTTTTAATGGTGTTTTGATATATTAATGCCAATTAACGTTAACGTTTTATTTACAAGTATTGATTGAGTGATGGGTTATTTTGTTTGCTTTTAGGTGTCGTCATGTGCCACTAACGTAATGAACAGACAGTGAACAAGCATGCATTATGCTTTAAAGTACTCTGTGCTCTTGTGCAATGTTAATAACTTACAATAAGAAAAAGTTTTATTATAACACATGGCGTTAGTACCAAATACAACAAGTGAGCAAGTTGGTTTACCACGTGGGATAAATTTAAAATCTGAACATGATCGATGGTTAACATTTGAATCCTGGCCTGTAGGCTTTTTTTCGACGCATGAACTTGCAAAAGCCGGTTTTTTTTACTTGAACCGAGAAGATGTGGTGCGCTGTGTGTTTTGTCGTATTGAACTTTCACACTGGGAAGAAGGGGATGATCCCTTTAGAGACCATTTGCGATGGTCTCCTCACTGTCCTTACATGCTTGGAAAGCAAGTGGGTAACCTACCCGTGCATTCATTTTACCGAACCACAAGGCCTTTGGCTGCTACTTACGTTGCTGAATCACAAATAAATAATAATAATGATGTATTACCAGTCAACGGTAGTGTCGATATATGTGGTCCATATGCCATAGACAGTGTTGAATTGGCGTGTGCTTTTGAAAAATTGGGAGTTTGCAAGACTAAAGCACTAGCACACCCAGAGTACAGCTCTGTTGAAAAACGTTTCGAATCTTATAAAAATGTTTGGCCATTAATATTAAAACACCTTACCAAACAGCTAAGTGAAGCTGGATTTTTTTATACTGGTGAAGGGGATAAAACAATATGTTTTTATTGCGGATTTGCTTTAAAGGATTGGCAAATGACTGATGACCCTTTAGTGCAACATGCTCGTTGGTTACCAAACTGTAAATACATGGTGTTGCTTAAAGGTCAGGAATTTGTGAACACTATTCGTAAAGAAAAAGTGATTGCAGCACAAGACATAAAAGTGCCTTTAGAGTTAGAACACGCGGAGCAAATACATAAGGCTGAAAGAAAAGACTTGTCTCACGAACAGATACAAAAGTGTGACCAACAATTATGTAAAATTTGTTATCAAGATGAACTAGGTGTTGTATTTTTACCCTGTGGACACATGATAGCCTGTGTCAAATGTGCATTAAAACTTAACACTTGTGCTATATGCAGAAAAGTAGTATCTGCTACAGTTAGGGCATTTCTTGCATAACTAGTATAATTTATTCGCCATGCATAGTGCAAAATCCCTAATTGCACAATATTATTAAAACTGTTTTAGAGTGTAATAGATATGCTTTTGTTTTGTTTATAGACTACTACAATGAATGTTTTGAATGCTGTGGGACAATCATGTGGCTTAGAGACAAAGAAGCTCAGCGAATTGCCAACGCATATTCCATTCCGCATTATCAAGATTCGGAAATTGAAAACAGCATATGGTGATCGTGTACTTTGTGTATGTGAAAACTTTGAGACATTTCTGCCTATACGGTTTAATGATATGTCGGAAAGTGTTTTTGATGAAGTCAATAATGCTGTGCAACCTGTACACTTAATTTATGAAGGTTTTAAAAACAATAGGTGCATGATTCGTTTTAATTAAATAAAAAAAAGTCAAATAATAATGGAAGATATAAGTCATGACAATGGACTGAAAGAAAAAATATGTGTATAGAATAATAATGTCTTAGTGTTTAGTATTGTCTTAAAAATATTATCATGAAACCAAAAATTGTATATAAAGTTTGTAAATAAATGAAAATAATGGTACAATGTTGTTTTATTTTCTATAGAAGTCAGAATATTTAACATTGCAGAGCATACATGATTATGACAATAAAAAGCACACTTAATACAAGTCTTTGCCTTTACGATAGTGTGTTATAGTTTTAAAAACAAAGCTTGTTGTAGATCTTTTTTCTTCCACGGTAAACAATAGGCATGAAAACGTTATTGTCCTGTTTTGGATCATTATCACTATCATAATCATAAGCTGCATGATCTATATCACTATTATTATAATCACTATAATTATCCTCAACATTATCCTCAACATTACTAAAACCAGTTAAATATTCCTGGTCCTCTTCCTGTTCCTCTTCCTCTTCCTCTACAGTGTCCTCGTGTAGAGTCTGCGTGGCTTTTGATAATGTTAAGGGTTTTTTGAACATTGAATTATTTTCAATAGTAGTATTGTTTTGTAGCACTTGCTTTTTAACATTTTCATGATTTTCTGTTGACAGCAACAGTGTTTCATGCAGTACACTACATTGATGATCACTGACACTTAAAACCACACTATTTTTGCTTTTTAGCTCACTGCGACATTGTTTTGAACGTTGTTTTGTACAACGCCAAATAACAGTTCCATTTTTATTGGTTCGTTTCACAATATATGAATATCCTTTATAGAATGCATGAGGCTTACCATACCTAGTCACAGATACTTCCATATCAACTGTCAAGCTTAGACTAAGCTCTAGTAAAGACAACTTGGTAATAAGAACAATAGATTAATGTGCGAGCATATATGGGTGCAAATGTGGGAGCAAAAAAAAAGTGGGAGCAAAAAGTGGGAGCAAGAATTGGGAGCAAAAAAGTGGGAGCAAAAAGTGGGAGCAAAAATTGGGAGCAAAAAGTGGGAGCAAAAGTGGGAGCAAAAGTGAGTGTAAAAGTGAGTGCAAACGTGGGTTCAAAAGTGAGTGCAAAAGTGAATGTAAAAGTGAATGTAAAAGTGGGTGCAAAAGTGGGTGCAAAAGTGGGTGCAAAAGTGGGTGCAAAAGTGGGTGCGAAAGTGGGTGCAAAAGTGAGTGCAAAAGTGAGTGCAAAAGTGGGTGCAAAAGTGGGAGCTAAAAGTGGGAGCAAAAAGTGGGAGCAAAAAGTGGGAGCAAAAATTGGGAGCAAAAAGTGGGAGCAAAAGTGGGAGCAAAAGTGAGTGTAAAAGTGAGTGCAACCGTGGGTTCAAAAGTGAGTGCAAAAGTGAATGTAAAAGTGGGTGCAAAAGTGGGTGCAAGAGTGGGTGCAAAAGTGGGTGCAAAAGTGGGTGCAAAAGTGGGCGAAAAAGTGGGTGCAAAAGTGGGTGCACGAGTGGGTGCAAAAGTGGGTGAAAAAGTGGGTGCGAAAGTGGGTGCAAAAGTGAGTGCAAAAGTGGGTGCAAAAGTGAATGCAAAAGTGGGTGCAAAAGTGGGAGCAAAAACTGGGAGCAAAAAGTCGAGCAAAAAGTGGGATCTGAAGAAAGTAGGAGCAATTATGAGAGTAAATGTGAAAGGAAAAGTGGGAGCAAGTATGGGAGCAAATGTGAAAGCAAAAGGGGGAGAAAAAAATGAGAGAAAAAGTGGGACCAAAAAGTGTAAGCAAAAGTGGGAGCAAATATGAGAGCAAAAAAATGTGGGAGCAAAAAGTGGGAGCAAAACGTGTAAGCAGAAGTGGGAGCAAACAAGTGTGAGCAAATATGGGAGCAGAAAGTGAGAGCAAATGTGAAAGCAAAAGTGGGAGCAAAAAGAGCGAGCAAAAGTGAGTGCACAAAGGGGGAGCAAAATGTGTGAGTAAAAAGTGGGGTCAAATGTGGTGTTTTACTAAAACAATCCCCCCTAACCTAACCTAACCTAACTTTACTCAACCTAATTTCACCTAACCTAACTTCACCTAACCTAACCTTCCAACTCTCAGATCAAAAATTAAATTCTGGCTATAGTCGCGTTGGAATCCAAAACCTCTGGGATAACACCCAAGTATACTAGCCACTACACCGCGAAATGGGCAAATTATCATGCAACACAACACAAAAATAAAAAGTTTTCTGTAGTGTAACTCATTGGCTGACAATCATAGTTGAGAATTCAAACCCAAGACCTCAGGACTTTAGTTTTGAACATTATCAGAAATATTATTCCATTTACATTTTGCTGTTGCTTATAGTTATAAGAGTTGGCATTAATATGGGAGCAAAAGTGAAAGCAAAAAGTGGGTGCAAGCATGGCTGGTTGTAGAGACTTTCATATCAACTAATACACATAAATTAAATTTTAGTAAAGTGACTTGGCTAATAATAATAATAATAATAATATTAACAGTTTTTAAAAAAATCAAGGGGATTGATATTTTTCAGGGTGTAATTTCCAAAGTACTGTCAAGAATAATAATTACATGAACAGATTCCAAGAACTCTAGAGTGCTTTTAAGGTTAATGATTGGCTAGGAGTGAGATAGAGCTAGCTAACCTAAGTTAACCTCAGCTCAGTAAACCTAACCTTGTCACATGGCATGTTCTACAAGTATAGACTTGCTTTGAGACTGGCTATGACGTCACAGATGAATGGCGGTGGGAGGCTGGCAAAAAGGACAATGTTTTTGGGTAATAAAAAGTCGTGTCCAGCCTCCCACCGCCATTCATCTGTGACGTCATAGCCAGTCTCAAAGCAAGTCTATACTTGTAGAACATGCCATGTGACAAGGTTAGGTTTACTGAGCTGAGGTTAACTTAGGTTAGCTAGCTCTATCTCACTCCTAGCCAATCATTAACCTTAAAAGCACTCTAGAGTTCTTGGAATCTGTTCATGTAATTATTATTCTTGACAGTACTTTGGAAATTACACCCTGAAAAATATCAATCCCCTTGATTTTTTTAAAAACTGTTAATATTATTATTATTATTATTAGCCAAGTCACTTTACTAAAATTTAATTTATGTGTATTAGTTGATATGAAAGTCTCTACAACCAGCCATGCTTGCACCCACTTTTTGCTTTCACTTTTGCTCCCATATTAATGCCAACTCTTATAACTATAAGCAACAGCAAAATGTAAATGGAATAATATTTCTGATAATGTTCAAAACTAAAGTCCTGAGGTCTTGGGTTTGAATTCTCAACTATGATTGTCAGCCAATGAGTTACACTACAGAAAACTTTTTATTTTTGTGTTGTGTTGCATGATAATTTGCCCATTTCGCGGTGTAGTGGCTAGTATACTTGGGTGTTATCCCAGAGGTTTTGGATTCCAACGCGACTATAGCCAGAATTTAATTTTTGATCTGAGAGTTGGAAGGTTAGGTTAGGTGAAGTTAGGTTAGGTGAAATTAGGTTGAGTAAAGTTAGGTTAGGTTAGGTTAGGGGGGATTGTTTTAGTAAAACACCACATTTGACCCCACTTTTTACTCACACATTTTGCTCCCCCTTTGTGCACTCACTTTTGCTCGCTCTTTTTGCTCCCACTTTTGCTTTCACATTTGCTCCCACTTTCTGCTCCCAT
The DNA here is from genome assembly GCA_946902985.2 of Meconema thalassinum. NCBI lineage: Eukaryota > Metazoa > Arthropoda > Insecta > Orthoptera > Tettigoniidae > Meconema > Meconema thalassinum. The sequence goes on along the minus strand of OX336390.1, from coordinate 848,385,814 downwards.
ATTTGCTCACACTTGTTTGCTCCCACTTCTGCTTACACGTTTTGCTCCCACTTTTTGCTCCCACATTTTTTTGCTCTCATATTTGCTCCCACTTTTGCTTACACTTTTTGGTCCCACTTTTTCTCTCATTTTTTTCTCCCCCTTTTGCTTTCACATTTGCTCCCATACTTGCTCCCACTTTTCCTTTCACATTTACTCTCATAATTGCTCCTACTTTCTTCAGATCCCACTTTTTGCTCGACTTTTTGCTCCCAGTTTTTGCTCCCACTTTTGCACCCACTTTTGCATTCACTTTTGCACCCACTTTTGCACTCACTTTTGCACCCACTTTCGCACCCACTTTTTCACCCACTTTTGCACCCACTCGTGCACCCACTTTTGCACCCACTTTTTCGCCCACTTTTGCACCCACTTTTGCACCCACTTTTGCACCCACTCTTGCACCCACTTTTGCACCCACTTTTACATTCACTTTTGCACTCACTTTTGAACCCACGTTTGCACTCACTTTTACACTCACTTTTGCTCCCACTTTTGCTCCCACTTTTTGCTCCCAATTTTTGCTCCCACTTTTTGCTCCCACTTTTAGCTCCCACTTTTGCACCCACTTTTGCACTCACTTTTGCACTCACTTTTGCACCCACTTTCGCACCCACTTTTGCACCCACTTTTGCACCCACTTTTGCACCCACTTTTGCACCCACTTTTACATTCACTTTTACATTCACTTTTGCACTCACTTTTGAACCCACGTTTGCACTCACTTTTACACTCACTTTTGCTCCCACTTTTGCTCCCACTTTTTGCTCCCAATTTTTGCTCCCACTTTTTGCTCCCACTTTTTTGCTCCCAATTCTTGCTCCCACTTTTTGCTCCCACTTTTTTTTGCTCCCACATTTGCACCCATATATGCTCGCACATTAATCTATTGTTCTTATTACCAAGTTGTCTTTACTAGAGCTTAGTCTAAGCTTGACAGTTGATATGGAAGTATCTGTGACTAGGTATGGTAAGCCTCATGCATTCTATAAAGGATATTCATATATTGTGAAACGAACCAATAAAAATGGAACTGTTATTTGGCGTTGTACAAAACAACGTTCAAAACAATGTCGCAGTGAGCTAAAAAGCAAAAGTAGTGTGGTTTTAAGTGTCAGTGATCATCAATGTAGTGTACTGCATGAAACACTGTTGCTGTCAACAGAAAATCATGAAAATGTTAAAAAGCAAGTGCTACAAAACAATACTACTATTGAAAATAATTCAATGTTCAAAAAACCCTTAACATTATCAAAAGCCACGCAGACTCTACACGAGGACACTGTAGAGGAAGAGGAAGAGGAACAGGAAGAGGACCAGGAATATTTAACTGGTTTTAGTAATGTTGAGGATAATGTTGAGGATAATTATAGTGATTATAATAATAGTGATATAGATCATGCAGCTTATGATTATGATAGTGATAATGATCCAAAACAGGACAATAACGTTTTCATGCCTATTGTTTACCGTGGAAGAAAAAAGATCTACAACAAGCTTTGTTTTTAAAACTATAACACACTATCGTAAAGGCAAAGACTTGTATTAAGTGTGCTTTTTATTGTCATAATCATGTATACTCTGCAATGTTAAATATTCTGACTTCTATAGAAAATAAAACAACATTGTACCATTATTTTCATGTATTTACAAACTTTATATACATTTTTTGGTTTCATGATAATATTTTTAAGACAATACTAAACACTAAGACATTATTATTCTATACACATATTTTTTCTTTCAGTCCATTGTCATGACTTATATCTTCCATTATTATTTGACTTTTTTTTATTTAATTAAAACGAATCATGCACCTATTGTTTTTAAAACCTTCATAAATTAAGTGTACAGGTTGCACAGCATTATTGACTTCATCAAAAACACTTTCCGACATATCATTAAACCGTATAGGCAGAAATGTCTCAAAGTTTTCACATACACAAAGTACACGATCACCATATGCTGTTTTCAATTTCCGAATCTTGATAATGCGGAATGGAATATGCGTTGGCAATTCGCTGAGCTTCTTTGTCTCTAAGCCACATGATTGTCCCACAGCATTCAAAACATTCATTGTAGTAGTCTATAAACAAAACAAAAGCATATCTATTACACTCTAAAACAGTTTTAATAATATTGTGCAATTAGGGATTTTGCACTATGCATGGCGAATAAATTATACTAGTTATGCAAGAAATGCCCTAACTGTAGCAGATACTACTTTTCTGCATATAGCACAAGTGTTAAGTTTTAATGCACATTTGACACAGGCTATCATGTGTCCACAGGGTAAAAATACAACACCTAGTTCATCTTGATAACAAATTTTACATAATTGTTGGTCACACTTTTGTATCTGTTCGTGAGACAAGTCTTTTCTTTCAGCCTTATGTATTTGCTCCGCGTGCTCTAACTCTAAAGGCACTTTTATGTCTTGTGCTGCAATCACTTTTTCTTTACGAATAGTGTTCACAAATTCCTGACCTTTAAGCAACACCATGTATTTACAGTTTGGTAACCAACGAGCATGTTGCACTAAAGGGTCATCAGTCATTTGCCAATCCTTTAAAGCAAATCCGCAATAAAAACATATTGTTTTATCCCCTTCACCAGTATAAAAAAATCCAGCTTCACTTAGCTGTTTGGTAAGGTGTTTTAATATTAATGGCCAAACATTTTTATAAGATTCGAAACGTTTTTCAACAGAGCTGTACTCTGGGTGTGCTAGTGCTTTAGTCTTGCAAACTCCCAATTTTTCAAAAGCACACGCCAATTCAACACTGTCTATGGCATATGGACCACATATATCGACACTACCGTTGACTGGTAATACATCATTATTATTATTTATTTGTGATTCAGCAACGTAAGTAGCAGCCAAAGGCCTTGTGGTTCGGTAAAATGAATGCACGGGTAGGTTACCCACTTGCTTTCCAAGCATGTAAGGACAGTGAGGAGACCATCGCAAATGGTCTCTAAAGGGATCATCCCCTTCTTCCCAGTGTGAAAGTTCAATACGACAAAACACACAGCGCACCACATCTTCTCGGTTCAAGTAAAAAAAAACGGCTTTTGCAAGTTCATGCGTCGACAAAAAGCCGCCAGGATTCAAATGTTAACCATCGATCATGTTCAGATTTTAAATTTATCCCACGTGGTAAACCAACTTGTTCACTTGTTGTATTTGGTACTAACGCCATGTGTTATAATAAAACTTTTTCTTATTGTAAGTTATTAACATTGCACAAGAGCACAGAGTACTTTAAAGCATAATGCATGCTTGTTCACTGTCTGTTCATTACGTTAATGGCACATGACGACACCTAAAAGCAAACAAAATAACCCATCACTCAATCAATACTTGTAAATAAAACGTTAACGTTAATTGGCATTAATATATCAAAACACCATTAAAAATAAACTGTATGTTGGCACTAACAGTAACTCATGTACTTATTTTCTTTTTTATAAAGCTACAGTCATTTACATTCCCCCACCCTCCCTTTAACCAATAAATAAACAAAAATGAATGTCATGTCATTTTGTTCACATTATCATGTTCAAACCTGTGAATATTCGTTGAGTCCATAGGGAACCACCCATAAATTAAATTTATTATTTTTATTTTTAGAAAATCCAACATGGCCTTGTACTTTTCCCAGTCAACAACAACAACATAGCCATTAATCAAGAAAGCAATCATTGTCCCAGTCATGTACAGGTAATGAATTTTTTTTGTCTACGAGTTTTCAGTAGTGGTAAAATGGAATAGCATTTTTAAGTTGGACTTACCTGAGTTTTAAACAGTTCACTCTTTGGCAGTGGTTTCGCTTTAGTGCGTTTCTGGTTTTTTTCAGCGACTGCTACGGCGGTAAGGCTATTCTTTCCAAGTTTCTAAAAAATAAATAAAATAAACCGCTATAAATACCTAAATTCAGGTTAATACATACATTTCATAAAATAAAACATAAAACAAACAAAAATGAAACAAGTTAGTTTAAAAAAATCATCTCACCTTTACTTGCAGTGACTTGTTGCTTTTCCCTTCTAGTGGGCTCAAAAATGCAATGGTTTCTTCTCCCTCAGACATGTAAGGTATGCCGGTTATCTGCAAACAAATAAATAAATAAAATCATTAATTACCTAATCAATAAATAATTGCATGTATTTATATATAAATCAATAAATGTATAAATGAATAAATATATACCTACCTCACAACAAGAATAAGTATTTTCCACCAACACCAAAACTGTTAAACAAGGCCAAGTGTTTCACACAACGCTGTAGCGTGTTCAAAAGTAGTCACATAAGTGCGAGTGGAAATGTCAGCGACGTATCTTTATATATCACATTGCATGTATAATCTTTTTTTTTTCCCACGCTTTGAACATTCTCTTATCGTGCACGTGGGCAGCTAACGTCCCAGGCGAACACCTGTGCCGAATCAAATTTCACCTGAACTTGCATTTTGTCACGTACGAAGCAAAACAGGATGTGACTTGTTAACAGTTATCATGCACGTGGACAGATAACGTCGAAAGTGAACACCTGCGGTAGATCAAATTTCACATGGACTTGCATTTTGTCACGTACGAAGCAAGACAGGATGTCACTGGTTTAGCGTGCCTGTGGTTTCACACATGTGTGCACGCCTTTCGCACTTCCCTGCCAGCACAATGGTCAGATTATTTCACCTTCAAGCGTCTTGGTCATTTTTTCCATTGCACCTGTTGTCAAGTCAGACCGGAGCCTTCCAATAAGCTCAAATGACCTTCACCTCCTGTAAGTTTGTTTTCTGTACTCGCTTCGATCAACATAGAACCAAGTTCTCATCACCGTTTACACGTTAAAGGTAAAAGGTGTGAAAAAACGTACCCTCGCTCTGTCATACACCGACCCGTCGAAATAGCGATTGATCTATTGAACACAGCCACCGTGGTCAGCGACAGGTTCGTTGAAACACACACACACCCAGCCGTATCGTCTCTCTCAACCGCCACGCTTCATGGACATTATAAACAGGTAACGGTAATGATTTTTTTTTCAACATGTACGGCGTTAGGCCCTTTGTGAATTATTTTTTCGAAAAAATATCTACCACATTTGAAAGGGGGCGTTAGCCCGAGTCCTAGGACACCTCGTACACGTCTCTAGCGTTATTATTCGTGACATATCGACAAAAATCACAAAAAACACGTGTTTACCTCAAAATCGAGTTTCCAATTTTTTTTAAAAATATAATGAGTGGTCCATAGCAAAGAGGACGTCAGCCCGAGTCCTTGGACCCGTCGTACACGCCTCTAGCATACTTGGTTCGCGAGATATAGCAAAAAGTCTAAAATCACGGTTTTACCCCAAAATATTCTGTTTCCCTCATTCTCAAAAACTTTAACCTATTACCAAAATAAAGAGGGTTTTGAGACAAGCCATTTGACACGTCATAGGACCAAATCCGACCATGCATTCGTGAAATATCGGAAAAAGTCTAAAATCACGGTTTTACCCCCAAAAAGCCTGTTTCCCTCATTCTCAAAACTTTAACCTATTAATAACATGTATAGGGCTTCGAGACAATCGATTTGACACGTCACACGTCCAAATCCGACCTTGCGTTTGAGAGATATCGACAAACTTCGTAGGAAAGTAGGCGACTATCTGGCTCTCTCCTCACCACCAAAACCTCTTCTTATCAATCATTTTTTTCAAAGAGCTCGCCCTCTTACAAAAATCCCAAGTGCGCATGCGTAAAAAACAAAAACAAAAATGTTCATCCATAGCGGCAGCCAGAAAAACGCATGCGCGATATGAGCAACAACATTTAAGTTCATTTTAGCAGCGCACCTTATACATGTCGTATTTGAAAAGAGACTTTCACTAAAAATTACAATTTCACCCCCTAGTAGGGGTAGGTTTTATTTAGGGGTTGAAATGAGTGGTCCATAGCAAAGCCCCCGTCATCCCGAGTCCAACGACACCTCATTCGTGAATCTCCGACAAAGGGTTCGGGAATTATCGGCTCGCATTGGGAGTAGTGGTGGGGGGAGTTAGAATCGGCACTACTAACCTACTAATGTAGTTTTCGAGGACCCTTTAGGGCCCCCGAGTTTTGTTTCTGGCACCGAGGGGATTTGTCTCGTCGTTGTACGCCATAATATAATACTAATAATAATATAATATAGGGAGAAATTATAACACCTATTTTTTAAAATTATTAATGCAACCAATGGCCATGTACTTTTCTTTTCAGGACGGGTCATGGAAGGGATATTATCAGAGAATGAAGCATTCAATCACGCATGAGCAAAATGGAAATGGCCTACCATTTAACTAAGGACATCTATAAGAAACGGTCAATATCCTTCAACGCAAAACTAAAACATTACTGCAGTGTCATCCGTCCGGAGGTCTTGCTTGCTTCTGAATGCCTCACGATGAACAAAATAGGCTTGGTCGAGAAAGTGGAGGCCAAAGTAAGACAAATTTTGAGAAAGATATTGGGTTCCATCAAAGACAATGGGGAATACAGAAGACGGCATAACCATGAACTATATACTCGTGTGGAGAAGATAAGTAACGTCATCCGGAAGAGAAGGATACCATTTTTTGGGCATGTGAAACGAATGAGCCCAGCGAGACTGACCAACCGCAACATAACTTACTTTCAGGAGAGGATAACAAAATGGGCCTGGTTCATAGAACTGGATAAAGATCTGAAAGAAGTGGGGATTACACCAATAGACATCCAGGAGCGCGCCCCACTCAAAAGGAAACTTCAAGCTTGCAAAGGATTCCAAGAAAAACCGAACTGAAAACGGGAAATATTTGGACCCAAGAACGAATGGAAGTCCACCGAGAACGAATGCGGGTGCACTGGGCAAACATCAAAGCCAGTAGGAGACAGTGGCAATGACGCGGTCCATAGATGGCGTATACGAAATGAATGAATGAATAATATGGGGATAGGAATATAATAGACCTGCCGTACCACACCCGCAGGTGTAAATCGCGTGAAAAAATTCTAGAGTACCCCTTGATCCCCTTAAGCGCGTTAAACGTATTGATGAATTTTACGGCTTAATTTGGTTCCGTGATAACCTTCTAGCCGTTTGCAAACTTTCACACTAATGTAATTAATGGAATTGCATTGCGTCTTACAGCATTAGATGGACCTCTGAGAATCTGTTACATGTTTACTGGCTTGCATTTGTTTATTAGTTCATTAAATGAAATTAGTTTTCTGGGAATAACTAAAAAAAACGGTTGGTCTTAGGGCCATAAAATGTGGTTTTCGGGTACCCGAGTTTTGTCTCTCACATTGAGGGGCTGAAAATGAGCTTTGTCTCGTCCTTCTACGCCTATTTCAGCATGTATTTTAAGGGGGGTAGCCCCCTTTTATGAGGGGTACGGAGAAGAGTTATATCAATGATAAGTGTCGTGCCTATGATGGATATCTGTACCAAATTTTATGTTGATACACCCAGCCGTTCTCGAGTTATAAGGGAACAAATTTGTCCACAGACGAACAAACAAACAGACAGACAGACAAAAAAAAATCGCGCGCATCCATCAAAAACAGTCTGAAACCCGTAAACAATTCAATTTTCCGTAGAAATTCAGAGAAAAACAGACAAACTTTCATTTTTAGCCTATTTTCAATTTTGAAAAAAATAGGCTTATGAGATCACCTTTTGTCCGTGTGTGTGTGCGTGTGTGTGTGTGTGTGTGTGTGTGTGATTCGTGTGTGTGCCCCCCCCCTAATAAAATCTAAACGGATGGAGCGATTTCAATGAAACTCAGTAAGTTCATAGCACTATTCCGGGCGACCTTGACCGTGCCCTTCAAATTTTGTTACGACTCACCAATCCAACATGGCGGCTGTGCGAAATATTTCACCAGCATTCAATATCTCCGAAACGATTACCGATTACCCTGACATCATGTATGGTGATAAAGGGAACTACTATAAGTTCACTTATGTTTGAAACCTGGTAACTACAAAACCAACATGGCGGCCAAGCGAATTTGCGACTTTTAAATAGACGTTTCTCGTGATTTATCCAACCAAACGCAATGAAACTTGGTACAGTATATGTTTATATACATTGTAATGCACCGACAACTAACTTCGTTCATTTGTTTACATAACCACATGATGGCGGATGTGCGAAATATTTCACCGGCATTCTGTATCTCTGAAACTATTAGCGGTATCTCCCTGAAGTTTTGTACGGAGATAAAGGGCACTACTGGAAGTCCATTTATATGACTTTAAAAAACCGGTTATATACAAAACAAACATGGCGGCCAAGCGAATTAGAAAATTTGAAATAGACCTTTCTCGCGATTTTATGCTCCAAACGCACTGAAATCTGGTACAGGAAGTATCTATACACATTGCAATGCACTGGTATCTAATTTAGTTCAATTGTTTTCATAACCTCAAGATGGCGGCTGTGCGAATTTTAAAATTAAGTTTTTATTTCTTGTGATGTAGTCATGCGATCGAAGTGAAAGTTTGAATAATGAACCTACCCAATAATTTTCCTATAATGGTACATGACTCTATGGCCTATACATTTAACAATCCAACATGGCGACCATCCGAAATATTTAGACGGCTCTCAATATCTACGAATCTATTGTAGCAATCAAACTGAATTTTTTATTGTTCATAGGGGCTATGAACTCAAGTTCACTTATAGGACTTTAAATAACCTGGTGATCACAAATCCAACATGGCGGCGACACGAATTATAAATATTCTCATGGACGTTTATCGCAATTTAACCATCCGAGAGCAGTGAAACTTGGTACAGTAAATCCTTATATGAATGGTAATCCACTAGCATCTAATTTATTTCAATTGTTTCCATAACCTAAAGATGGCAGCTGTGCGAAATTTTAAAATCTCCTTGTAACTTCTAGTGTCCTAATTATGCGATTGAAGTTTGAATACTACACGTACAAAATAATCTGCATGTAACAGTACATAACTCTAGGACTTACATATATAAAATCGAACATGGCGACCATCCGACTTATTTAGTCGGTTCTCAATATCTACGAATCTATTACAGCAATCAAACTGAAATTGTGTATGTTGATAGTTGCAATAAGTGGGCTATATGAAAATAGGCTGTATAGTTCTTCACGGAACTACTTGTTATATAGAGAGATATATACTGCACCGGTCGGTGTTGACCGTGTTTTATTGCAAAAATTTAGGTTTCACTCGCTAACCGTTGGAAATATACGAAAAGTGATAAGGACCTTTCGGATAAAAAATTAAATGTTAAAGCTCATGTATGCCATTAAAAGTTTGCTATTTCCTAGCGTTCTCTTTTTAATTGAAATGGAATTATGAAATTTTGAAACCAAAGGGTGTAGTGACGTCATAAATGTCGGTTTTACTCGCTAACTGTTGGAGATACACGAAAAGTGATAAGGACCTTTTGGATAGGAAATTAAATTTCAAAGCTCATTTGAACCATCAAAAGTTTGCTATTTCCTACCGTTCTCTTTTTATTTGATATGGAAATATGAAATTTTGAAACCAAAGGGTGTAGTGACGTCACTAAAATGGTCGCCATTTATTTATAGTGCAAAATATCGAAATTAAAAGTATCCTATATGTAAACCTGGTATTTCAGCTACATCCATGCACAATTTCATTTAAATTGGACCAGTGGTTCTTGCGTTATTAGGTAACAGACAGACAGACACACACCATGTCATTTTTATATATTAGTATGATAACAATTTTAAAACGTTTATTATCATTATTATTAGTATTCATGTCAAATGATTGAAGCTGGTGCTCTCACAACAACAACTACAACACCTTGTCCTTCAGTAACTGGACAGTCAACAATGACTCACATGTCCCGGAGCTGAAGGGCAAAGCCATGGCGAAGAGTGCTAGAGTGATAATCTTATATCTTAAAAATTAAACAAATAAAAACAAATACCAAACAAACAATGTACCCACTGCTGATCTAAAATTATCAGTAACGTGCATCGATATTAAAAGAACAAAATCTATTTAACAGAATACAATAAAAAGAGACTGTCAGTCTGAAAGATGATCAAGAAACAATCAGAACTCTAGAAAGTTACAAGTCATGAGGGAGCTGGAGCGCGCGGTGAAAGGAGGGAGCTGACTGGATGTCGTCACGCTCGCCCTGTCGTTGCCGTCTCGTAAAGCCAGAGCTCACCAGTGAACTCAGTACACATGCACCAAGCGGTACTATGACGTCACACACCTCAGTGCATTCTCGGTACATTTCGTGACGTCGCCGTAATGTAACGACGAAGTCGACTTGATCATTTAAAAAGATAAAACTAAAAATACTGTATATTAAATTAAGGGGCATAAGGAGCTAATTTAGAGCACCAGGTTCCCACTTTTCAAAGGATACTTTTGCCTTCCTGCCGGGATTATCTCTCAACTGAATGAACTATAGGCCTATTGAAAGTCACAAAACAACAAACCAAAAACACACATTGTAATAATTATCAGAACACACGAATCAGTAAATTTCAAACCACTCATTACTTGTAACGTAATTATTTCATTCCAAAGCACTTGTTGTTTAAAAAAAAGCGCACTTCATGTTGATTTGTTTAATTGCAAGTTTGAAAACTGACGTAATTAATATGAGCCGCAACCATTCATTTTTTAATTAGTTTTCACATACGTTACACATTTAGAAAAACAGCGTCACACGGTTTAATGGCTATCAGTTCAGCTTTATTGCCAAATTATGTACTCATTAACATTTCCATGATTCTCCGAGTGCATGTAGTCTACAGTAGACGTATTAGAGTATCACATTGTAGTATAACTAGCAACCCGCCCTGGCTTCGCCCGGTATCTTTAACTGGTTACCCAGCGTAAGCTTGAAAGGCGCACGGACGGCAGATCCCAGACGCAATTCAGAGACGCCGAGGTGAACAGCCAGCCGCGGATCTAGAGTTTGGATTTGGGGGGGGGGGGGGGGGGTCACAGAATCGAAATTCTTAAGAAAAATTGTATCACTAACAACGCAATCACCAAATAACCTAACGTACAAAACCAGACCAATTTTTTTTGCAAGCTACATGGATAGGAATTTGATGCATTTAGCGCACCAAAAATATTCGTACAAATTGCAACGGCGTGTTTTGCGACTTTAAATCGAGCTTCAAGAAAAGTATCAAGGTACGTTACAGTTTCGGCAAGTCGAGTTGGTACCGGCAAAGGGAGAAAGTCACAGCTTAAATTGCCAAACAAGCTTGCAGTTTGGACGTCGGCAAATTTTTTTGGTGCGAAAAAGCCCCAACTTCCTATCCGTGCATTGCTGCTCATTCATCGTGACATCACTATAGACATCGATTCGGTAATCACAAGGTTTGCTAAACAAATTAGACGAGTTGAATTTGTTATATAAATATGTAAATATGTACAGCAGTAACAAAACATAATAATTGCAATGAAGATATTTTCAGTATTGAATAAAATGAAAAAGAAAACTGTTTTTCAGTTAAAATTCGTTAAGTTTTATTTGACTGGTTATTGTGTTTCCGTTTTTAGCCTATTTTCAATTTTGAAAAAATAGGCTTATGTGATCACCTTTTGTCTGTGTGTGTGTGCGTGTGTGTGTGTGTGTGTGTGTGAGGTGTGTGTGTGTGTGTCCCCCTAATAATTTCTAAACGGCTGAAGCGATTTCAATGAAACTCGGCAAGTTCATAGCACTATGCCGGGCGACCCCGACTGTGCCCTTTAAATCATGTTACGTCTCACTAATCCAACATGGCGGCTGTGCGAAATATTTCACCAGCATTCAAGATCTCCGAAACTATTACCGATATCACCCTGGAATTTTTTACGGTGATAAAGGGAACTACTAGAAGTTCACCTATGTGATTCCTGAAATACTGGTAACTACAAAACCAACATGGCGGACAAGCGAATTTGCGACGTTTAAATAGACGTTTCTCGCGATTTAACCAACCAAACGCAATAAAACTAGGTACAGTATATGTTTATATACATTGTAATGCACCGACATCTAACTTCGTTCAATTGTTTACATAATTACAAGATGGCGGCTGTGTGAAATATTTCACCGGCATTCTATATTTCTGAAACTATTAGCGGTATCACCCTGAAATTTTGTACGGAGATAAAGGACACTACTGGAAGTTCATCTATAAGATTTTCAAAAACCGTTTAACTACAAAACGAACATGGCGGCCAAGCGAATTTGAAAATTTAAATAGAACTTTCTCGCGATTTAATGTTCCAAACGCAATGAAACTTGGTACAGGAATTGTTTATACACATTGTAATGCACTGGTATCTAATTAATTTCAATTGTTTACATAACCTCAATATCACGTTTGTGCGTTTTTTTAAATCAAGTTTTTTATTTCTTGTGTCGTAATCATGCGATCGAAGTGAAAGTTTAAATAATGAAACTACGCAATAATTTTCCTTTATTGGTACATGACTCTATGGCCTATACATTTAACAATCCAACATGGCGACCATCCGAAATATTTAGACTGCTCTGAATATCTACGAATCTATTATAGCAATCAAACTGAATATTTTTATGTTAATAGGGGCTATGAACATAAGTTCACCTATAGGATTTTCAATAACCTGGTGATTACAAATCCAACATGGCGGCGACGCGAAGTATAAATATTCACATGGACGTTTCTCGCAATTTAACCATTCGAGTGCAGTGAAACTTTGCACGTTAGATGCTTATGCAAAATATTAATCCACTGACATCTAATTTATTTCAATTGTTTCCATAACCACAAGATAGCAGCTGTGCGAAATTTTAAAATCTTGTTGTTACTTTTAGTGTCCTATTCATGCGATTGAAATTTGAATCCTACACTTACACAATAATCTTCATGTAACAGTACATAACTCTAGGACGTACATAATTATATAAAGTCCAACATGGCGACCGTCCGAAATATTTAGTCTGTTCTCAATATCTACGAATCTATTACAGCAATCAAACTGAAATGTTGTATGCTGATAGTGGCAATTAACATAAGTGGGATATATGAAAATAGGCTGTATAGTTCTTCACGGAACTACTTGTTTAGTTTGAAAAAGAATAGTCTCCGTTGGCGGGGGGGGGGGGGGGGCATGACCACCCCCCCTGATTCCGCGCCTGCGAACAGCAAAACTCCAAACACATATAGTCTACTCTTCTATTAAGTCTTAACTCGACATGACTCAACAGTTTGATGCTAGCTGGAGCTGGGGTGATAGCTCGTTTGCTACCTCGTAAACTCGCTCCGAAGCTAGTAATTTAATATTCCACTGAATGGCGATTGTTCGAAGAAATGAAAACATAAAAACACTTCTAGTGGGTGATGTATTAAAGATGAGTTATGCTGTCGTGGACATTTTGTTGATACATTTCACGCTGAACAATATGCTTACACTCTTATTATATAGATACATTGGTTTTTTAGTTTTGGCACCTTAGTTATAAGTAGATTAATAACTCACTTAGATGGTTCCAAGTTTCACACGCCCTCGATGTAGTCCCCACCGTTGCGTACAACGTGTTCCTAGCGATGCGGAAGTCGTTTGATCCCGTTGGCACTGCCCAATCTATTGATGGTACGAAGAGAGCACTCGGCAGCCTGCTTAACGTCTTCAATGGTACGGAAGCGCTCCCCGCACATTGTCATCTTCATCTTCGGGATGAGATCATAGTCGCAGGGACTAATGTCGGGAGAATATGGGGGGTGATGGAGGACCTCCCAGCCCCAGCGTTTCAACAATACCGACACAACGCCTGCTGTGTGTGCCCTAGCATTGACATGCAGAACGATGGGCGGTGTAACCATGTGGTGGCGCCGTTTCCTTCTCAGAGCTCCTCGGAGATGGTCTTGCAGAAACGAACAATAGTACGCCACATTAACGGTTTGCCCTCGGGGAACAGTATGGTGAATGATCACACCATCTCAATCATAGGCAAGAATCAGCATTACCTTCACATTGGTGGCGGTTGGTCGAACTGTTTGTTTCCGTCGTGATCAGTGGTGCCGCCACTCGTTCGATTGGCGTTTTAACTCTGGCTCATAAGATCTGGCCCACGTCTCGTCAATGGTTATGATACGCCGTAAGAAGGCCTTTCCTTCGCGCTCATAACGCTGCAAGTGCATACGACAAGCGTCATATCGCAGCCATTTGTGCATGCCGGTTAAGTTATGCGGAACCCATTTCAGTAAGTTCTTCAGGATGTGGAGGACAATTGAATGCGCCAGTCGGGTATCTTGCTCTAATTGACGAATCGTTACGTTCCGATCCACCTCTACTAACGCGGATACCATCTGTACATTGTCATCACTTAGTGGTGGGTGACCAGATCGAGGCATGTGCTCCACACGTTCGCGCCCATCTCGAAAGTCTGCAACCCATCTTGCTATCGTTCTGAACGGTAACGCAGCTGCACCGCACACTTCCTGCAATCCTCGGTGACATTGTTTAGCACTGCGACCCCTAGCACACTGAATTATTATCCACGTTCTCTGCTCCTGCTTGGAAAACATTGCGACTGTCTTTCGCGAGCGCTGGTCTCACACTACTCATCTAACAGGCGCGACTGCGCACGAGCGGTGGTGAGGACGGGTGAGGTCATGTGCTCTGAGAGAGGGGATGCAGGGCAGCAACCGTCGGTAAAAGTGGCAGCGCCCAACCTTGTAGCAACTTAGCCCTGAAGCATTGGTGCCAAAACTAAAAAACCAACCCATGTATTTTTAACGGTTTACCCAGCGTAAGCTTAAAAGGCGCACGGATGGTTGGTTTTTCTTCGAGACGATTCACTGAATTACTGCTCGGGTTGCTTTGGTTATATATGAATGTTTTTCCACAGAAACCTTCCTCGGGAAAACCATTACAGAATGGTGAAAAACTCATGAAAATCCATCCTGTCGTTCTCGAGATTAACTAAGGAACTAAGGAAAGTTCTCGAGATTACTCGTTACATCCAAGAATCGAGGGCTTTGTTTCTGGCTATGTTGATACGTTATTTTACAACTGACTGCGAATTCCCACCATTAACAAACGTATTCCATGCATGTACTTTGCTGTCAATTACAAGCTAAATATAATAAAAGTGCCATTAGTTTAACGTCCCATTTAACTACTACGGCTTCTAAAGACGCCGGGATATCAGAATATTGGACCGAAGGGGAGCATTAGCCAGTAAATCTACTGACACGTTTCCCTCGCATTAAGGAACGTTTAAATACCAACTAATAATAATAATATCGTATGGCCTCGGGTGCCGGGTGCAAGCTTTGTTAGTTGATGACCAGAGGGCAGCTTGCATGTCTACTTTTGTCACTCCTTGGAGCGTTATGAAAGTCAAGGAGGTTAGATATCTAAGCTCCTTGACAGTATAGCGCTTTCTAGTAGAGATAGGACGAACTTTCTGTTGGCGGACTATCCCGGGATGAATTTTGCCATTATGAACACGGTCTACTGAATTAAAATGGATTCTTCAACATGCCAACAACGTATGACATGCGTGCCGTGATTTTTGTTGCCTTTCGAAAATCACTTACCACGGCCAGGAGCGAACCTACAAGTTTGGAGTTGGTAGTCCGACACGATAACCACTCACCCATCGTGGCAAAATACCAACTGACTGCGAGAGGACTCGATCTAGCAGGCGAGAACGTTACCGCTAGCATTCTTGGCTGTCACTGTGGAGGCCAGCCTCTGTCAAGAAATTTAATTTTGGTCTGAGGGAAGAAACGGCGTGCACTTAGCCTCATGAGACAGAACTAAGAAAAACCGTGTTCGATTCCCCCCTCAGGCATCCTGGAAGTGGTTTTCCGTGGTTTCCCACTTCTACTCCAGCAAATGCCGGGCTAGTACCTAACATAAGGCAATGGTTGCTTCCTATTCAAATCCTACCTCAATTTTAAAAAAGTCCTCTCGGCACGCCGGAAGCCGGAGGTAGATTTCACCGGGCAAACTTGGGGATAGGCAAAAATAGGCAGAATATGCACGTTTTCGTAGAAGGATCAGACCTCATTTATTGCGAGAAAGTATTTTATAATTGGAGCTTAATTAACTTTGTTTTTCGTCATTTTATACATATTTTAAACATTTTATTGTCTTATGGGGACGGTAACCTTCTTGTCATTTGGGGTACATTTTTATACTTGTGGTCACACTGTCCTTATGCAAGGTTTCGACACTGATGTGTAACTATGTAACGGTCTGTTACTTCTTCAGGCAAAATTATATCACCCGTAGAGATTTTGGTTGGTTCCTCAGTTTAGGGGCTGCGGCAACGCGGTCACATAACCCCGTGTACTTTGGGTGAGTGTAGAATCTGTCTGATAAACAGTGTGAATTGTGATGGCTGTATTAGTCTGTAATTCAGGTAAGGACTGCAGACGGTCAATTTCAAGCAGTAGTTCCTAATATTGCTACCAGATACTACCGTCAACAACACCTAGCTCAGAACTTGGCTATGAGATGCCACCGCAACCAGCAACTCGCAACGAACGTTGGATCTTCCCCCCCCCCCCCCCCCCAAAGGAAAGCATACTGAGTTTTTTTTAGCGCTCTTAGAAAATCCAACGACTTCGGCCGGCTTTGAACCCGTGAAATTGGGCATAGAAGTTCAACATACTACCAGTTACGTCACCGAGGCAGCTTCTCACTTAGTCAGATAGAAAACTGAATGTGATATCGTGCAAGTGCGTTGTCATGGCAACGTCTGATGGCTCATCCCTCATCAATTTAGTAGTGTTGTCATGGCAACCTCTGATAGCTCTTGGCATTTTCTTATAATTCCGAAAACATTTTCTCATCCCTTGGCGTAATGGTGGGTCATATCAAAAATTCTTTCAGACAAACGTTTTAGGTAATTATTAGAGGACTATTGTCCATTTTGTACGGTTTTGATATTGTGCCTATTAAGAGATATGATTAATGTTTCCCGAAAAACCCACTTTTTCCCACCCCATTGGTCAATGGTTGGTGCTATCAAAAAACTCTACGAACATAACATTTTGGGCCTTATTCGGCACATAGTATGAACTTTGAATGGATTCGATATTTCAAATATTAAGTGAGTTATAGCGATATTTCACTTTTTCGAAAAAATACCCCCATTTTCACCCCCGACGACCGATTGTGCCCATTAACGAACTCAACCGAGATATTATAGGGATACATACTATGTAAATAATTCAAATTAATTGGTGCAAAATTGCGGTAGTTATCGTGTCCACAAGAAAGTGATATATATATATATATATATATATATATATATATACATATATACATAAATTATATATAAACTTTTTAACTGACGGTGGTTTTGGGGTCTAGGGGATGTGAAACGTGAAGATATGTCGAAATTTTCCGGAAGTCGAAACATGGTACCCATTGCAATGGTTAGCTTTCTAATGAAATCTACCTAATACACACACTAGGACAGACTTTACAGTGACACAGATTAACACGCAAATTATACGCACAGCCAAGTATACTGGGCTACATAAACAAAATGTCGCAAAGACCCTAAAGAGTCATCAACAACAACAATAACGTTACCACAGCTCCACTCACCCAAACACAATCCACTAATCTAACTGTATCGGGAAAGCCCTGCGTGGATGCGGATATCCGCAAAACTTTCGTCATGAGGATATAGTTTGCATGGCTTTTCTTTACTGAAGTATCAACAGTCAAGTTTCACTTCCATATAGCACCCCACTCCAAGAAAATGCTTTGAGTATTAATACTTTTTCCTGTATTGTATGTATTTTAGCCGTGCTCCCATTAAGGGCTTTAAGTTGGAACAGTGCACTTTTAAATATACGTTCGATGAAATGTGACATTAAGGCACATCAAATATATTTTTCAATGAGAAAAAAGTAAAGTATTTGGAGCATTTATCTTGCGCTTTTCAGTGTCTCGCGACGTGTTTCTACTCGTCCTCAACTTTGTTTGCTTGATTTCCCTCACGTATTGCCTATT
The DNA here is from genome assembly GCA_946902985.2 of Meconema thalassinum. Classification (NCBI taxonomy): domain Eukaryota; kingdom Metazoa; phylum Arthropoda; class Insecta; order Orthoptera; family Tettigoniidae; genus Meconema; species Meconema thalassinum. Next base: position 848,367,744 of record OX336390.1, on the reverse strand, counting down.
TTAAAAGTCGATTCTCTGGTTAGGAGGAACTGACGAGTCCTTGATATCCAAGACAAGCAGATACTTTTGGGACGAATAGTGAAGCACCATGTTCTTACAGTATAACCTTCCCCATCCCTAACAGAGGATAAATGTTTGTATAAAAGCTGTTCTACGCATGCGTGTTAGACTTAGCAGAGTTTGGAAGGCATCACAGCTTGACTTAATTCAGTATTTACAAAGTCCTTTCGGCACGCCAGAAGGCGGAGGTAGATTTCACCGGACAAACTTGGGGATAGGCGAAAATAGGCAGAATATGCAGGTTTTCGTAGAAGGATCAGACCTCATTTATTGCATGAAAGTATTTTATAATTGGAGATTAATTAACTTTGTTTTTCGTCATTTTATGCATATTTTAAACATTTTATTGTCTTATGATGACGGTAACCTTCTTGTCATTTGGAGTCCATTTTTAGCCTATTTTCAATTCTGCAAAAATAGGCTTATGAGATCACCTTTTGTCCGTGTGTGTGTGTGTGTGTGTGTGAGAGAGGTGTGTGTGTGTGTGTCCCTAATAAATTTTAAACGGCTGGAGCGATTTCAATGAAACTCGGTAAGTTCATAGCACTATTCGGGGCGACCTCGACCGTGGCTTTCAAATTTTGTTACGTCTAACCCATCCAACATGGCGGCTGTGCGAAATATTTCACCAGCATTCAATATCTCCGAAACTATTCCCGATATCACCCTGGAATTCTGTACGGGGATAAAGGGAACTACTAGAAGATCACCTATGTGACTTTTGAAAAACTGGTAACTACAAAACCAACATGGCAGCCACGCGAAATCGCGACTTTTAAATAGACGTTTCTCCCAGCGGCGGCTCGTGGGATGTAAGTTCGGTGCAGCCCAACACACGCTCGTGTGCAGTAAACGTACCGTATATATTAACTAAAAGAACAAATATTACTCACATTCGGTCACGCCTATTGCTTGTATGTTAAATCTATTCTTCGGTCATTTGAAGCAGCGAACTTGTCTATGATGTCATCGTAAAAGGGCACTGTATTCATTAAATCGTTGAGCAGTGACTTCTCCAGGGATATGGTTGCCAGCACAGTCAGCCTCTCCTGGGATGTTGAATACCTTAAGTATATTTTGTGATTTTAAATGATCTTGTCGACTTCGTCCTTACGCTGAGGTCTGGCGTTACGTTACGGTAACGGGACGAAATGTACCGAGAATGCACTGAAGTGTGTGACGTCATAGTACGATGTAGCAGCCGAGTATCAAGAAGGCAGTGCGAGATCAGAGTTTCAAGAAGGCAGTGCGAGAACAATCAAGTAGGCAGTGAAGAAACAAACTAGAATCTTGAAACTCTGTTCTCGCACTGCCTTCTTGGTACTTGGCTGATAGCATTTAAAATGATAAGCATTTAAAATGATATAAAGTCCAGTCTTTCAGGCTGACTATCCGTGTCTTTTTATCCGCTTAAGGCACGAAAAGCTTCTTTCTACTGATGAACTGGCAGACGGTATAGTAAGTATTAAATACAATAATTTATACGCTTCTTTGAATACGTCCTTAAGTTCATTCTTATTGAGCGACACAATTATTTCCTCCAATCTGTTATTTTTGTAGGTAGAATCAGAATAGATGTACTGAAGTTTCGTTTTTTAACCTGTGTGTGTCAAATGTCGTGAGATAAGAGATTTTTAAGTTCTCTAGACAGAGCGTCAAGAGGGAGGATTTTAGAATATTCTTCAAACTTAGAGCTATCCCCTAAGCAAAGAAACTGGAGCTTCTGCATATCATGAAATCTCGTTAAATTTTAGTTTTCTTCTCAGCCATATGAAAATAGGTTTTAAACGTTACTTCATTCCTTTTACCTAGTAGGCTATCAGTTGTCATGTGGTGTTTATTTTTGACAGGCAGAAGTAAATGTGCAGAGACTTGTTTTGGAGCACGTTAAATAATATATTAGCAAGCTCAAAAATGTCATTGAATACTATTGATAACTAGTAGTTCCGTGAAGAACTAAATAGCCTATTTTCATATGTCCTACTCGTGTTTATTGCCTCTATCAACATACAATTTTTCAGTTTGAAGGTTGTGATAGATTCTTAGATATTGAGAACCGTCTAAATATTTCAGATGGTTCGCAGGCTTGATTTTTATTTATGTCATATTACATGAAGATTATTGTGTACGTGTGGTATTCAAAGTTCAAACGCATGATTAGAACACAAGAAGTAAGAACGAAATTTTAAAATTTCGCACAGCTGCCATCTTGTGGTTATGGAAACAATTGAAAGAAATTAGATGCCAGTGGATTAACATATGTATAAAAATCTAACGTGCAATGTTTCACTGTACTCGGATGGTTAAATCTCGAGAAACGTTCATTTAAATATGTATAGTTCGCGTCGCCGCCATGTTGGATTTCTGCTCACCAGGTTACTGAAAGTCCTATAGGTGAATTTATGTTCATAGCCTCTATGAACATAAAATAATTCAGTTTGATTGCTGTAAAAGATTCGTGGATATTAAGAACCGTCTAAATATTTCGGATGCTCGCCATTTTGGATTGTTATATATATAGGCCATAGAGTTATGTACCATTAAAGGAAAATTATTGCGTAGGTTCATTATTCAAACTTTCACTACGATCGCATGATTACGACACAAGAAATAAAAACTTAATTTTAAAATTTCGCACAGCTGCCATCTTGAGGTTATGTTAACAATTGAACTAAATTAGATGCCAGTGCATTACAATATGTATAATCATTTACCGTACCACATTTCACTGCGCTCAGACAGTTAAATCACGAGAAAAGTCTATTAAAATGTTTCAAATTCGCTTGGCCGCCATGTTCATTTTGTACTTTACAGGTTCATGAAAGTTACATAGATAAACTTATAGCAGTGTCCTTTATTACCGTACTAAATTTCAGGGTGATATCTGTAATAGTTTAGGAGATATAGAATGCCGGTGAAATATTTCCCACTGCCGCCATTTTGAGGTTATGTAAACAATTGAACTAAATTAGATGCCAGTGCATTACAATAAGTATAAATATTTTCTGTACCAAGTTTCATTACGTTTGGATGGTTAAATCAAGAGAAAAGTCTATTTAAAAGTCTCAACTTCGCTTGGCCGCCATGTTGGCTTTGTAGTTACCAGGTTTTTGAAAGTCACATAGATGAACTTCTAGTAGTACCTTTTATCACCGTACACAATTTCAGGGTGATATCGGTAATAGTTCCGGAGATACTGAACGCTGGTGAAATATTTTGCACAGCCGCCATGTTGGATTGATGAGACACAATAAAATTTGAAGGGCACGGTCGGGGTCAGCCAGGATGGTGCTATGATCTTACCGAGTTTCATTGAAATCTCTCCAGCCGTTCGAAAGTTATTAGGGACACACACACACACACACCTCACACTCACACACACACGCACACACACACGGACAAAAGGTGATCTCATAAGCCTATTTTTTCAAAATTGAAAATAGGCTAAAATATTATTTGGAAGCTATTGAAGTTATTATACAACCCTTCTGATTGACGAATTTTTTTCTCGTCTGACTGAGGGTCGTCCATTAGTCTTTCAAAAATATATTTCAATCCCTCCCACTCCTCGACAACCACGTTTAAAAGTTTACCATGAGACGACCAACACGTCACAATTAATGCCCCACACGGCCACGAATCACAATTTAACAGCACAATTTTTACTATAAAGGAATACTTCGTACACCACACGTTCAAATTTGTAACAAGCTTCTTGTTGCAGCAGTTGGAACAGTAGCCGCAATTCTCGCGACAAAATATATTAGTAAATATGTCTTTGCATGATTGTGTTTTAGCGTGATTGAGATACTAACATTGGCAGCAATGGTCTAGGAACGGAGAGCGCGGGTTATATTCGGGTGCGTTCGGAATAATATCGTCACAGCTCGTGCGAGGCAGCCAGATATTCCAGTTGCACGCTGGGCAGCACCAAGCGGAATACATCTGTACACATACCGCAGGCGGTTCGGCGCGTTGCCATGGCAACCGTTGAGTTACACGTCACAAGTCAGCCCATACTGCTGTGACCATTAGCAGGGCTGCACTCAGAAGGCAAGGAAACGGACTGCGGTGCTTGCTTAATTACTAAGAAGTATGAGCGCTGCACCGGTTGTGTAATCACAACATATAAAGCGCACTCTTCGTTCTTTTTAACGAATACGGTAGGATTTAAAGAGAAAATATAGGGATTCAGAAAATGATAGACAATTGTTTTGAGAAATGTTAGTGCAGCCGGGCTGTACCTGATGCACCTGAAAAGCCGCTACTGGTTTCTCCCGATTTAAGCAACCAAGCGCAATAAAACTTGGTACAGTATATGTTTATACACATTGTAATGCACCGACATCTAACTTTGTTCAATTGTTTACATAACGACAAGATGGCAGATGTGCGAAATATTTCACAGGCATCCTATATCTCTGAAACTATTAGCGGTGTCAACCTGAAATTTTGTACGGGGATAAAAGTGACTACTGGAAGTTCATCTATAAGACATTCAAAACCGGTTAATTACAAAACGAACATGGCGGCCAAGCGAATTTGAAATTTTCAAATAGACCTTTCTCACGATTTAATGTTCCAAACGCAATGAAATCTGGTACAGGAAATGTTTATACACATTGTAATGCACTGGTATCTTATTTAGTACAATTGTTTACATGACCTCAAGATGGCGGCTGTGCGAATTTTAAAATTAATTTTTTATTTCTTGTGTCGTAATCATGCGATCGAAGTGAAAGTTTGAAAAATGAACCTACGCAATAATTTTCTTTTAATGGTACATGAATCTATGGCCTATACATTTAACAATCCAACATGGCGACCATCCGAAATATTTATACGGCTCTGAATATCTACGAATCTTTTATAGCAATCAAACTGAATTTTTTTATGTTCATAGGGGCTATGATCTGAAGTTCGCCTATAGGACTTTAAATAACCTGGTGATCACAAATCCTACATGGCGGCGACGCGAAGTATAAATATTCACATAGACGTTTCTCGCTATTTAACCATCCGAGGGCAGTGACACTTGGTACGGTAAATCCTTATACGAATGTTAATCCACTGGCATCTAATTTCTTTCAATTGTTTCCATAACTACAAGATGGCAGCTGTGCGAAATTTTAAAATCTCCTTGTTATTTCTCGTGTCCTAATCATGCGATTAATGCTTGAATGCTGCAGGTCTGCACTAATCTTCATGTGACAGTACATAACTCTAGGACCTACATATATAAAATCCAACATGGCGACCATCCGAAATATTTAGTCGGTTCTCAATATCTACGAAACTATTACAGCAATCAAACTGACATTTTGTAAGTTGATAGAGGCAATTAACATAAGTAAGATGTATGAAAATAGGCTGTATAGTTATTTACGGAACTACTTGTTATACTTGTGGTCACACTGTCCTTATGCAAGGTTTCGTCACTGATGTGTAACTATGTAATGGTCTGTTACTTCTTCACGCAAAATTATATCTCCCGCAGAGATGTTGGTTGGTTCCTCAGTTTAGGGGCTGCGACAACGCGGTCATGTAACCCCATGTACTTTGGGTGAGTGTAGAATCTGTCTGATAAACGGTGTGAATTGTGATGGCTGTATTAGTCTGTAATTCAGGTAAGGAATGCAGACGCTCAATTTCAAGCGGTAGTTCCTAATGTTGCTACCAGATACTACCGTCAACGACACCTAGCTCTGAACTTGGCTACTAGATGCCACCGCAATCAGTAACTCGCAACGAACGTTGGAACCTCCCCTCCAAAGGAAAGCATACTGAGGGATTTTTAGCGCTCTTAGAAAATCCGACGACTTTGGCCGGCTTTGAACCCGCGACCTTGGGCATAGAAGTTCAGTATGCTACCAGTTACGTCACCGTAGCCGCTTCAAAGTTAGTCAGATGGAAATCTGAAACTGATCTCGCGCAAGTGCGTTGTCATGGCAACTTCTGATGGCTCATCCCTCATCAATTTAGTAGTGTTGCCATGGCAACCTCTGATAGCTCTTGGCATTTTTTTATAATTCTGAAATCATTTTCCTTATCCCTTGGCGTAATGGTGGGTGATATCAAAAATTCTTTCAGACAAAAGCTTTAGGTAATTATTAGGGGAATATTGTCCATTTTGTACGGTTTTAGGTAGATTTCATTAGAAAGCTAACTATTGCAATGGGTCCCATGTTTCGACTTCCGGAAAATTTCGACATATCTTCGCGTTTCACATCCCCCAGACCCCAAAACCACCGTCAGTTCAAAAGTTTATATATAATTTATGTATATATATATATATATATATGTATATATATATGTATATCAGTTTCTTGTGGACACGATAACTGCCGTAATTTTGCACCAATTACTTCGAATTTTTTACCGAAGATGTATACCTATAAAATCTCGGTCGAGTTCGTTACTGGGCTAAATCGGTCGAAGGGGGTGAAAATGGGGGGCTTTTTTCGAAAAAGTGAAATTTCACTATAACTCTCTTAATACGTGCAATATCGAATCCATTCAAAGTTCATAATATGTGTCGGATAAGTGCCAAAAATTTATGTCAAATAAGATTTTTGATAGCACCAACCTTTGACCAAAGGGGTGGAAAAAAGTGAGTTTTTCGGGAAACATTAATCATATCTCTCTTAATAGGCACAATATCAAAACCGTACAAAATGGACAATATTCCCCTAATAATTACCTAAAACTTTTGTCTGAAAGAATTTTTGATATGACCCACCATTACGCCAAGGGACGAGAAAAATGATTTCGGAATTATAAGAAAATGCCAAGAGCTATCAGTGGTTGCCATGGCAACACTACTAAATTGATGAGGCATGGACCATCAGACGTTGCCATGACAACGCACTTGCACGAGATCAGATTCAGTATTTCCATCTGATTAAGTGGTTGGTTGGTTGGTTCTTAAGTTTAGGGGCTGCGACAACGCGGTCATGTAGCCCCGTGTACTTTGGGTGTGTGTAGAATCTGTCTGATAACCGGTGTTAATTGTGATGACTGTATTAGTGTGTGTTATCTGTTTGTTAATTTAAGTACTGCAACTAACAATTTTTCAGATAGTTCCTACTTTTGCCGCCAAGCGCCACTGTCAACGACTACGAGGCCAAGTTCAGAACTGAGCTACTAGACGCCGCCGCAGTCGGCTCTTGGCAACGAACATAGAAACCTAAGAGCGTTGTATACATTCTTAACCTATCCAATTTAGCTTCTCACAGGTGCAATTAGTGGAAGGATCTTTAACATGCCATAAATCTATGACATGGGACCGCCGGCTTTACTTCCCCTCCGAAGGAAGGCATACTGAGGGATATTTAACGCTCTTAAAAAATCCGACGGCTTCGGCCGGGTTTGAACCCGGTATCTTGGGCATAGAAGCTCAGCATGTTACCGACTACGCCACCAAAGCCGCCTGATAAAGTGGGAAGCGGCTTCGGTGACGTAACTGGTAGCATGCTGAATGTCTATGCCCAATGTCGCGGTTTCAAAGCCGGCCGAAGTCGTCGGATTTTCTAAGAGCACTAGAATCCCTCAGTATGCTTTCCTTTGGAGGGGAAGTTCCAACGTTCGTTGCGAGTTGATGGTTGGGGTGGCATCTAGTAGCCAAGTTCACAGCTAGGTGTCGTTGACGGTTGTACCTGGTAGCAACATTAGGAACTACTGCTTGAAATTGACCGTCTGCAGTACTTACATGAATTAAGACTAATACAGCCATTACAATTCACACCGTGTATCAGACAGATTCTACACTCACCCAAAGTACACGGGGTTAGATGACCGCGTTGTCGCAGCCCCTAAACTGAGGAACCAACCAGAGGTAGATTTCGTTAGAAAGATAACTATTGCAATGGGTACCATGTTTCGACTTCCGGAAAATTTCGACATATCTTCGCGTTTCACATCCCCAGGCCCCAAAACCACCGTCAGTTCAAAAGTTATATATAATTTATGTATGTATATGTATATCAGTTTATTGTGGACACGATAACTGCCGTAATTTTGTACCAATCACTTTGAATTTTTTACCGAATACGTATACCTATAAAATCTCGGTCGAGTTCGTTACTGGACTAAATCGGTCGTTGGGGGGTGAAAATGGGGGGCTTTTTTTTCGAAAAAGTGAAATATTGCTATAACTCTCTTAATATGTGAAATATCGAATCCGTTCAACATTCATACTATGTGTCGGATAAAGCCCAAAAATGTATGTTTGAAGAGTTTTTTTATAGCACCAACCATTGACCAAAGGGGTGGGAAAAAGTGGTTTTTTCGGGAAACATTAATCATATCTCTCTTAATAGGCACAATATCAAAACCGTACAAAATGGATAATATTCCCATAATAATTACCTAAAACTTTTGTCTGAAAGAATTTTTGATATAACCCACCATTATGCCAAGGGATGAGAAAAATAATTTCGGAATTATAAGAAAATGCCAAGACCTATCAGTGGTTGCCATGGCAACACTACTAAATTGATGAGGGATGAGCCATCAGACGTTGCCAAGATAACGCACTTGCACGAGATCAGATTCAGATTTCCATCTAAGTGTGAAGCGGCTTCGGTGACGTAACTGGTAGCATGCTGAATGTTTATGCCCAAGGTCGCGAGTTCAAAGCCGGCCGAAGTCGTCGGATTTTCTAAGAGCGCCAAAAATCCCTCAGTATGCTTTCCTTTGGAGGGGAAGTTCCAACGTTCGTTGCGAGTTGCTGGTTGCGGTGGCATCTAGTAGCCAAGTTCACAGCTAGGTGTCGTTGACGGTAGTACCTGGTAGCAACATTAGTAACTACTGCTTGAAATTGACCGTCTGCAGTCCTTACCTGAATTACAGACTAATACAGCCATCCCAAAGTACACGGGGTTACATGACCGCGTTGTCGCAGCCCCTAAACTGAGGAACCAACCAAAATCTCTGCGGTAGATATAATTTTGCGTAAAGAAGTAACAGACCGTTACATAGTTGCACATCAGTGTCGAAACCTAGCATAAGGACAGTGTGACCACAAGTATAAAAATGGACCCCAAATGACAAGAAGGTTACCGTTCCCATAAGACAATAAAATGTTTAAAATAAGCATAAAATGACGAAAAACAAAGTTAATTAAGCTCCAATTATAAAATACCTTCTCGCATTAAATGAGGTCTGATCCTTCTACGAAAATCTGCATATTCTGCCTATTTTCGCCTATCCCCAAGTTTGTCCGGTGAAATCTACCTCCGCCTTCCGGCGTGCCGAGAGGACTTTTTATATTGTGCCTATTAAGAGAGATATGATTAATGTTTCCCGACAAACCCACTTTTTCCCACCCCTTGGTCAATGGTTGGTGCTATAAAAAAAACTCTTCAAACATAAATTTTTGGGCTTTATCCGACACAGTATGAACTTTGAACGGATTCGATATTTCACATATTAAGAGAGTTATAGCAATATTTCATTTTTTCGAAAAAAAAGTCCCCCATTTTCATCCCCTTCGACTGATTTAGCCCAGTAACGCACTCGACCGAGATTTTATGGGTATACATATTCGGTAAAAAATTCAAAGTGATTGGTGCAAAATTACGGCAGTTATCGTGTCCACAAGAAACTGATATATATATTGAACCCATGTGCCATCAGGTGCATGGATGGTCGAATCCATGTATTTGGGGAAGAAATGAAATAAGCGTACAGTTTCTAATGTAACTTAGAGAAAGATCAAGCTAGGAGGCTAGTGTAAGGTTGTGCAACCAGCGAGGACCAGGTGTTCAAGAGATGAGATCACCCCTCTTAACATTCAGAAGGGAGCTAGTCATGAGTATTAATAACCGAGTGGAAATTTCCAAGGAATAGACAAGGAGGCCTGAATCGGAAATCGAGCTGACGTTGCTGGAAAACGACAACACTGCTTATGCGCCAGAAGAGGAATAATTAAATTTAACCCGTTTACGAGCATAAAAATAAGTAAACAAGTACAGTACAGTGAATCATTTCGAATGAGAGATTTTTGTGTTAAGAAAAACCATTTAAAAACTGCCCAGGAGAAAACTGCAAACGTAAGAAGACGTCATCGGGGAATTACCAAGGCGTGTGTAGTGGGGAGAGCACAAAAGAACAGCAACACCCACACAATTGAGGACGAGAAATTAATTAATATCTCCAAATTGCACGATCGATTCTTATGCGCAATGAGATTATTTGACATTGAGAAGACGAGCTTTCGGAAGGTATAAGTTTTATAATTGTGCAACTATTATTTTAGAAGTTGGGGACGGAAAGGGCTAGAGTTTTATCTTTTTGTAGCGAAAAGGTATATAACTCCTGGCCTCACCAAGCTAATCATGCAGTCTCAAACAGCCCGAGGGGGTGTTACTACGCATCAGTACCAGCAGATTTAAATAGCCCGAGGGGGCGTTGCTACGCATCAGTATTCAGACAGTCGTGTGGGGCGTCACTCTGCGTTACATCGAAGACAGTTTACCAGTACTCCTTGAGGGGAGAAACGCTGTATTACACCGCAGAATTAATATCCGATAGCCAGAGGCGTCGCAGTATTAACAACTTGCTTACCTCCAGAGGGAGTAGTCAAGAAGAAAATTTAAAGTATCGCCGTGTTGAAATATTAGGAAAATCCTAGTTACAGGATTTAGGTCCGAAAGTACACAAGTTACAGTGAAAAGGTTCGTAAAATATAGTCAGAGCAGGCTGCGAACGTTGGACTTAAGGCGATAGGTCTTTAAATAGACGGACGAATAAATCATAACGTACGGACGTACCGTAACAGAAAGATAAACAGTTATCTAAATTAAAGAACCCTAAGAGGGAAGAACAGAGTAAGGTTCGTAACGTATCTCAGAATGTAGGAGTGTTAGAACCGATTAAATAAAGAGGAACGGAGATCTCGGTCCGAACAGACTTTCGCTAGGATCGATAAACCAGATCTACAAGGGAAGCCGTTCAAGCTAGAGGAATAGCCGGTCATCCAGAATAGGATTTGAAGAATTAGGATTCCAGGGAAAAGTAGATGTTTCGAGACTTTCGTATTCTGCAGGATAGGAAGCCGACATTGAATAAATTTCACCCTTGGAAACGGCAAATTAAGAGGTCACGTGTGGTAGGCTAAGAAATACGGCCTAGTGATCAAGAATTGTGAAAGTGTAGATTTATCAAGATTGTGTGTTAAATTAATATTTTTTAGTTTTTATTGTGTGTTATAAAGGAACACACTAGTGTATTAAAAATGTCGTCAATGTTAAGTGTATTAAAAATGTGTCAAGAAGTGTTTGTAAATAAGATGAATTTAAATAAGATGGACTAAAAATTCAAAGTGGGCCAAAATGAGACACCGCACAAGAATAAAGGTCGTGGGACGACCTTAAAAGAAACATGTAAGTAATAAATTTCATTTTATTTTGGTGTCAGGAAATATTGTGTACAAATCCACCGGAGTTTGAGTAAAAGGGATGTGTTCTAATAAATAAACGCTGAATGAATAAGAACGCGGTCTGAACAGAAATAGAAATTTGAGAGATTATAAAAAATTGTGTAGAGAATAAATCCAGTAAAGGAAATATATAAAATGTTAATGTATTTAATAAATGTCATAAGAGCAAGCGAAATATCAGTAATTATCGTGAAAGATATTTAAATAAAAGTAAAATTGAGATATGAAAGAAATAGCTTTTGAGCTTGTGTAAAGAATAAAGATATGAAATGATAATAATAATAACCAAGTAGGGAAATATTAAATAAAGATCAAATAAATTGATGTGAACATAAGGGCGTTAAAGCCTTAAATAAAAGTGTAGACATGATGTGTAAATGCATGGTCTTAAAAAGAGAGAAAGTAATTGCAAAGGAAAGAATAATAGAAAAATTGAAATGTGTATCAATTGTTAATATGATATTATCAGTTCTTTGGACGACGCTAGGCTTAAAAAAATAAGTATAGCGCAAAAGGAGCGCATTAAAGTAAAATGTCACGCTAGGAACGCGTAAAAGTTAATGTACTTGGCAAATTACTTATGAGAGGTAGTTGATTGTCGCGAATTGAGATATGGTATAAGTCCTCTATTTGTGACGTAGTATCACGAGGCATTGTGTATGTATTTGAAAGGGAGAAAATGTATGGTATTGAGCGTAGGTCTATTAGCTATTTTGGCAGACCCTAAATCGCATTTTGTATAGTCCTCTATAAGGGAAAGGTTCCCGAGGCAGGTGAAGAGATTCGAACTCAGAATCCTCTTATTTTGAAAGCCCCTTTATATTTCGTCGTTAATTACTCTTCCACAATCAATGAGGACCTTTCATAATTAATAAACGCCAAGATTATGAATGTGGTTTATAAACCCAATAATATTGTTGTATTATACACGAAGAATAAAAGGCCAGGTCTCCACAAGGAACTGAGAATGGAAAGTTTGTGTTTTGTGAAGGAAGTTAAAGAGAGCTCTAAGCTTGAGCCAGACGGGAAGGAACCCGCATAGTCATAAATAACTATCATGTTTCACGGCTAGACCCTTGGAGAAGGAGGGTGTCTCGAGGCCGTCTTGTCAGAAGTAATGAATACACCAGGAGTGTTTAAAGTTGTTAACGACCCGGGCGTTGAACCGAGGTCCTTGTAGATTGATATTTCCGCTTGCCTGTTCAGATCGTAGTTTTTTTTATGTGATAATGGTCTTATAAGACGTAAGAGATAAATAATAATCCCTATTGTAATGTGTATGGAAGTAGGATTCCACGAGTTAATTGAAGACAACTAGGTTTCGGGAGTAACTATAGTTTTTTGACTGTGTCAAGTATCTTCATACTCTGGAGTACACAAGTAATTTCCTGATTCCCTTAATGTATTTGTGAAACTGAGAGAGAGATGATAACATCTGAAAATGTGTGAAATGCCCAAATATTGAGTTAAATAATTAACATATAATTATAAAAGATTATTATACCTTTATTTTTCAAGATTAAGAAAACATAAAAAGTAGTATTTGAGGTGTACAAAGAATGACACCATTATGATGTAAAGCATGGAGCCAAAAGAGCTCGGGGTTATATGAAACTTACAGCTGATGCTTTATGGAAGTAAAACTAAGTAGGAATTGTTGGTTTATATGGAAACCATATGTTTTAATAAAATGTTTGTTTTATTTTATTGTGATTCCTTGTTCATTTGGAACAAGTAGATGATTATGGGTCAGTAATTAAATTGTTAAAGTGTTTGTAGCGCCATAATTTTTATAAATTAAAATATGTTAAAATAGGAATTGATTTTGTTGTTATTTATGCAAGTGTATCCTCTGATTAATCCAAAACATGTGAGTCACAGAGTGGGGGAACTTACCGCTGCCCCGAAAATTCCGAATTGAGCTACGCTGGTATTCTGTGATTGGCATATTTCTTGCTAAAAGGGCACATGTGGGTCATATAAGTAATGTGCTGGATTAAATACTAGAGGAACACTTAAGACGGTCATAACAAGTAAATTAAAGTAATGATAGGAGTAGCTACAACGTAAAATATTAACTGGCCGCATGGGTCCCTAGAAACTCATACCGAGCAGCCCTGAATTATATCAACAACCCCCTAGCAAACATCATTTTTTGGCGCCCAGTACGTAGGGACGAGTTTTCCTAGGGAATACCCGAGTTTTCTCGAAAAATCAAAATTTTCATTTTTTGAAAAAAATGGTTTTTCGAAAATTTGAATTTTAAATACTTCCATAAAGGTTGATGAAATTGAATAAGAGTATCAAAAGGGTACGGTGAAGTAAATACCCGTACCAAAGTAAATTTTTAAAATAAATTGGGACACAATGATTCAGAGTATCATCTCTCAAGCATGTACTGGTGTGGTGGCATTAGTGGCCCACTGTATTCTAATAAAATGGTATTGAGTGAGGAATTGCAGGGGCTTTTGGAGGCGATAAAAGTCGATAGCAATGAGAAGTTGGAGGCGATAAAAGCCGATAGCCATGAGAAGTTGGAGGCGATAAAAGCCGATAGCAATGAGAAGTTGGAGGCTATAAACAATACATTGGGCCTCCAAAAGGATGAAAATAACAAAGTGTTCGAATCCATAAATGAGAGTCTAGAGTCACTAAAAATTGATAGTGCTAACATGGGAACTAAATTAGAAGCTATCGAAGTTAAAAGTTTAGAAATGAACGATGAAGTGAAGGCTGAAATTAAGGAAATAAAAGAGGGGTCCAAAGGTTTAGAAAAAACAATGAATGACAAATTCCAAGGTTTTGACATTGAGTTTGGGAAAAAGTTAAGTGAGATTAAAAAGGAAAATGAAGGATTTTACTCAGGATTGCAAGTCCAAATAAAGACTATGAACAAAAATATGGGAGAGTCACAAAATGAATGTCAAAATCATTTTAAAATTATTAAGGATAAAATTGGTACCATGGAAAATAATTTTGGTTCGATAGAAACTAAATTAAATAGCATGGAAAAAGCATGTATAAAGAATGTAGACAAATGTAGAAATGAACTTGTAACCCAGATCCAAGGTGTGCAGAAAGAATTGAAAGCTCAGATAGAATTTAACAGCAATATTTGTGAAAAATCCCGGGAGGAGATAAAAGATAGTCTTGGTAGGCTAGAAGGCAGATTTACAGGGGTGGAGAAAAAAGTAGGAGACCTCGAGGGAAAAGTCGAGAAGGTCCAGGCAGAAATAATCGATGTTAAGAAGCAAAGTAAGGCCGATGCAAGTAAAAGGGAATTGCAATTTAACGTATTCACGGGACAGGTGGACGAATGGTTGAGGAAGCATGAGGGGGATATTACCACGAAGTTAGGTGAATACGAAGGGAATCTTAAGGGTGAAAGCATGCAACGAAAAATGGATCGTGATGAACAACTCGTGAAAATAGAGAGGATAGATAAAGGGGTTACTGGAATACAGGAAACCGTAATAGGATTAACAAAACATATGGGAGACACCAAGGGAGATATAGATAAGGTTATAACTGACATAACAATTATATTCGAGGAACAAGGAAAGGCTCGAGAGGATATGAACAAGATCCAGGACAAAGTCGATAAAGGACGAAAAGAAGTGGAGAAGAAGATAAAGGAAATACGAAAAGACCTAGAGACCATAGGTGTCGTTAAGCCAGAAAATATAGACCAAAAGGTCATGATCTTTAAGAAAGAGGTAGAAGAACAATTAAATGAATTCAGGGATAGTTACAGGGATGAGAAATTCCAATCCAAAAAGGTAGAGGAAGATATTAAAAGGAATCAAGAAAGAATTCAGAATGAATTAAGATCCCGATTGGAGAGGACTGAACATAAGAATAGTCAAATGGAAATCCAACTCATGGCTAATGAAGAAAGTGCCCGAAGGGAAAGGAAATTAGAATTTGAGAATCAGGAGGAGTTTCCAAAGACAGGATGGGTAGATTCCCGTGAGCAAGGCACAGATACGGAGAGGGACTTAGGAGGGGAGAGCCCTTATAAGAACCCAGGATATCCGATGGCGATGTCAACCCCGTACATGAATCAGACAAATGGCCAGATAATAAACATTATTAAATCAAATGAAGACAGACCAGTAAAGTTTACGGGTAATAACATGTCTATTACTCCAAAATACTGGCTGAAAGAAGTGGCAGAGTATTTAAACGAAATGAAAGTTCCTCAGGATCGGAGACTGAGAGCTATTGAAAAGCTGTTGGCAGGTGATTGTCTCACCTGGTTCAGAAGCTTCAGGTACACCTTTGATACGGTGGAAGGCTTTAGGGAAGCATTTCTAAAACGATATTGGGCAGCAGACGTCCAAGAGAATTTAAGGCTAGATCTGTACTCTAGGAAGTACAGCACAAATGCACCAACTAAATACTCGGAATTTTTCACCGCTCAGCTGTGTAAATTCCGTGAACTTGATATTGCTCCGAGAGAAAACGACCTGTGTGCCGCCATTGCAAGGCAGCTTCCGTATGAGATTCAGAGGCTGCTAATCTCATCCAAAGCCAGAAGTGCTGTGGAAGTGGAGAGTGTATTACGTCAATTAGATATGACGACTTCGCACGTAACTCCTCGGCATCAAAGACAGACTGAGCAAGTACATATGGCCAGCAGTCAGGAAATCAGCGAAAAACCAGCGACCAGGAATCAGTCCACCAGCACGGATACCCAAGGACTAGGTCGAGAGTATGGGCACCAGGAGCCGAGAATGATACAGCCATATTACAGGGGAGGATATCGAGGAAGAAATCCTAGGATTACGGGTTATAGGCAACAAGAAAGCCGACCCTATAACAATAACCATCAAAGGCAAGAAAACAGAAAGAAATGGGAGAATTATCCCAGAAGGAATGTAAGGCCAGACGATAGGGATGATGAATATCGGGCCGAAATAGAAGAAAGATATCAGGAAAGTCTTCGTTATATGAACGAAAGACCAGATGAACCTGATAGGCAAAAAGTCCGTTGGAGTGAGGCAATCAAGAACCGGAAATCACCCGACCGACTAGACGGAGCTCAAAGCTTGGAACTACAAGCTCAGTTAAAGAATGAGGGAAAAGGGAACCCCCAGGATAAAAAAAACTCCAAATTTAAATTGTCAAAAGTGGAAACATACCAGGAGCTGGGAGGAGGTAGAAATTGTAAATTGGATAGCCAGACCAGATGAACTAATTAACGAGGATGTGGAAGGAATCCCACTGGTTAAAAGAGAACTACCTATAATTATGCTTAGGATAGAAGGATTACTGGTCAGAGCATTGATTGATACCGGATCCACAATAAGTCTAATTACACAAACCCTTTTAAATGAATTGGAAACAAGGGGCCGAGTATTAAAGATTCCCACATCAAGTATAAAGATTAAGGGAATTATCCCTGAAAAATCTTTGACATGTAAATTTCAGGTATACATTGATCTGATCATGGGTAACGCTGAAATTTCGCAGTGCTTTTTGCTGGTAAATCAATTACCGTATAATGTCATATTAGGTATTGATTTTATCCGTGAGAACAAGGTCATTATAGACCTAGCGCAAAACTGCATTAGAGTTCAAAGAGAAGATGTGGATGAGCAAAACATTAACCTACAGGAACAGGATGCGAAAATAGGAGAACAGGTATGGCATATGGAGGAAGTGATTGAGGAAGATTATAAGGACATAGAAAAGATATTTGAAGTCCTCAACATAGAACTCGAAGATGATTTGGAAACTGAGTTCGAGACCACCCTGTCAGGAAAAGTGGAGGAAGCTAAAGTCAACCTCGAAAATAGGGAACAGTTAAAGAAATTATTATTGGAATATAGGGACGTATTTGATTCCAAGCCAGGGAAGATTGAAAATTTTAAATACGCGTTCCAGGTCAATGATTGGGCACCGTTCAAACAAAAACCATACCCGGTTGCGGAAAAACATTACCCACAAACTAAGAAAACACTGCAGGAAATGATGAATGCAGGTGTTATAGAAAAGATGGCGACACCATATGTTAGTCCATTAGTGATTGTGAGTAAACCGGATGGCTCAGTAAGGGTGTGTTTAGATGCCAGAAATTTAAATGCAAAAATCATACCAGAAAATGATTCGGCACCACCCATAAAAGAAATACTGAGGAAGTTCTAAGGCAAGAAGATCTTCACAAATATTGACATGACTTCTTCGTATCATCACCTCGAACTGGAAGAGAAAACCAGCTTGTTGACTGGATTTCAGTTCGACCAACAAACATATTGCTTTAGAAGATGTCCGTTTGGATTGAAGACCGCGGGATCTGCATTAATAAGAGCGCTTGATCGAAACCTGTCAGAGGAAGTGAAAGATTGCACTATCCGTTACGTGGATGATATTTTGCTTACCTCGGAGAATATCGAGGAACATTTAGAAAAATTGAAGAAATTATTGGAAGACTTAAGAAGGGCAAATTTCAAAATAAATTTAAAGAAGTCGAATTTTTGTCAAAGGCAAGTGACATTCTTAGGGCATGTGATTGATAAGGATGGTGTTAAACCAAATCCATGCAAATTGGAATCGATAAGGGATTTTCCAAGGCCTTTGAGGGTGAAGAACGTTCGCCAGTTTTTGGGATTGATTGGGTTCTTCTCAGGACATTGTCCATCATACACCAAAACTGTTGCACCACTACAGGACCTTCTGAAGAAGGGGGGCAAGTGGAAATGGACGGAGGAAGCAGAAAAAGCATTCGTGGAGGCCAAGGAAATGCTCTTAAATTACGTGAAGCTAGGATATCCTGATTTTAATCAGAGATTTATCATTCAAACAGACGCATCCCAGTTTGGAATAGGGGCAATGCTATATCAGGAGAACCCGGAAAACCCTGATAAGAAGAACTATCTAGCTTTCACAAGTAGGAGACTGAAACCACACGAGAAAAATTATACGATCAGCGAGATCGAGCTGTTAGCGATATTGCACGCGTTGCAATATTGGCGGAAGATCGTATATGGGTTTCAGGTCATTCTAAGGACGGATCATAAAGCTTTAACCTTTTTGATGAAGACTGATTTATCCAGTCAAAGGTTGATGCGTTGGGCTTTATACATTCAACAATTTGATGTCAAGATAGAGTACTGCCCAGGAAAAGAAAATATAGTTCCAGACTACTTAAGTAGACAGCCAGAGTCCATAGAAGAGGAAGTAATGGCTATAGATTTGGAAGACAGGGATCAGCGTACTCTTAAGGGGACCAAGTACTCCCTATACGAACAATGTTAATTTAGTAAAACTTGGGGGTGCTCATCTTCCAAAGTATTGCAGATAGAGCAGTGAAATTTGATATTGTTGTAACAGTCGCCTTTATCTCTGTGTTAAATGCATTTTAAACAAAATTAGTTCATCCATTTTATTTTATATTTTACTTTTTTCATGTAAGTAAAAAAAACTTATTTTTTTCTTGCAAATGATTTTTTTATGAGCAAAGTATGAATTATTTTATAATGAATTTGTGTTTAACATGGAGATCAGTGTTAGTTTCAAAAGTGGTATTAGTTTTACCCTTGTATCTTTCGTAGTTTCCAAGATGAGCACCCCACACCAAAAAAATAATGTTTCCAGATATTTAACTTCAAAGTTAAGTTAGAAAAGAACATGCACTTTTTGTGGTTTAGAACTTTCCAACTCCATACTCTGGATCATCCATGTCTTCCTTTCTCCGTTTGGCTCCTCTCCTTTTCTTTCTTGCTAATTTGGTCATCTGTTGTGCCTGTCGATCAGCATTTTTCACACGCACGTCATCCATTTTCTGAAGCTGATGTATGGTGTTAAGGCCTGGTTCAATCCCTAGGTGGGCAAGCACTTGTGCTTTTCCAATGTTTCCCATGTTGAAGCACAGAACACTTTCCAGCACCCCAATTTTAAGGGTATCATACCCAACAAACACATTCTTGGGTATTATGGTCCATATAATGTTGTTAAACGACTCATTCGGGTTCTGGATTTTGCCATGTAAGCATTTTCTTAGCAGGTCTGGGTGAGCCAAATCCCGATATATGGGTTTTATGGCATGTAAAATAGGCTCAGGAAGGCCTTGGTGCTTGTAGTTTGCCCTTTCAGAAGAATTATACTTACACCATGAATCTGTTGGGCAGAGTCCATGTTGAGGTTGATTGTCTGTCGAGAGCTTATGAAAATATGTGCACCACACTGCTTTTCTCATCTTTTCCAAGTCATGCACATTTTCTCTTATTGATACTCTCTTTCCCAATAATCACATTTTATACATATGACACTAGCAAGGCCCATTCGATTGTCAGTGTTTTCATGCACAGATATGCAATCCACATGATTACAATACTTACACTCTACAAATTGTCTCAAAGCTTCAGACAGCAGTTCAATATCTACAAACTGAAAACCTGTGGTCACTTTATTTACATCTGTATTACTGTTGCCAAATTTATTAAACATAGATCTTGAAGAAGAAATTTTCCTCCTTGATGCACTTGTTGGACTATCTGTACAGTCAGAGTGGACCCACTGTTGCTTGTAGGCCTAACCTCACTTTGAATATTATTTCCTTCACTGTTTCTTACACTTCCACTACCTGCACCACTACATTTATTGCTCCTTAAA
Organism: Meconema thalassinum; assembly: GCA_946902985.2. NCBI lineage: Eukaryota > Metazoa > Arthropoda > Insecta > Orthoptera > Tettigoniidae > Meconema > Meconema thalassinum. The sequence continues at coordinate 848,347,628 of OX336390.1, read as the reverse complement.
GATGTATTCTTGTTCTTATACTGATTTCCATGAGTTTTTCTTCGGCCAAATTTCTTAACATTACCCATTTTTCTCCGGCAAACAAGATAATATGGTTTGTATCAAAACAAATAACTCCCTGTGTTATGGATCAAAATATACCAACTCCCTGTGTAAAAACAAAAGGTGACATAAAGACAGTAGGACCAACTTCAGCTACGTTAATTCCTCTTTAAAACGAGGGTACGCACATCAATCTGACACAAAAAGTAACGGAATAGAAGTTGATAAAGTGAACTTCATATGAAAAGGGGCGTCACCAAGGTTACAAGCATGCACTAATTGTTAAAAATGAGACATTTCCAGATGGATTTAGGATATGAAACTCTAGAATTACATTTATTAGACATCCCTCAGCAAGAAAGTGAAAAAAAATTAAAAAATAAAAATTCATCCCATTTAAGGGTACTTGGTTCCCTTAACGAGTTAAGAAGCATTAGTCAAAGACAACGGGAGGATCCATGGATGAACATGCTCATATCTTTCCTTGAGGGAAGCTTGATAAGAGGAACACCAGCGTACACGGAAGCTAATAAGATAGCTCAAGACTACACGTTTTATAATGGGTTATTATATAAGTTTGTGGACTCTGACCATACAAAATTAAGGATTGTTGTACCTGCAATTTTGCAGAGGAAAATAGTATGGTTAGCCCATAGATCGTTCGGACATATGGGAGTCGACAAAACAGTCTCGATGCTGAAAGAAGCATTTGTATGGCCGAGACTGAGAGAAACTGTAAGGGACACGCTAAAGACATGTGATTTATGTCAAAGGATCAAACCTAATGCATTTCTGATGAGACAGAAGCCTATACCATTGTTGCCCGAAAGGCCCGGCCAAATCATATCTATTGATAATTTTGGACCTTTGCCAAAGGCAAGAAGAGGAAATCGACACATAATGGTGGCTATGGATGTCTTCACTAAAATGGTTGTCCTTGCTCCCATACAGAAGACTAGTACCAAACAGGTGTTAAAACGACTAAAAGAAAAAGTGATACCGATTCTGGGGAAACCTGAGAATTTGTTGTCGGATCACGGTAGTTGTTTCACCAGTGTAGAGTTCAGACGAGAATTAGAAAGACTTGGAATACGTCAGATTTTGTCAAGTATTCGCCATCCTGAGGCAAGCTCTGTAGAAAGAGTGATGAGGGAGACGGCCAAGTACTGTAGAATATACTGTGCCGAAGAAAATTGGAAGTGGATAGATATTTTAGATATCATCGAATTTTGTATAAATAATACAATCCATGAATCCACAGGAGAGATACCCATAACGTTACATCGGAATGAGCAACCAGAAAGACCTTGGAGTCTGGTAATTCCTAGGCCAGCAGACGCTCAGCCTGGAAGAGATGTACGTATTCGAAGAGCCTTTGAGCATCTAAAAGCTCAAGCCGACAGGAGGCAGAGAAGAAATAGGCATAAGAGGTATCATCGACCATTATTAGCAGGAGAAATGGTGTTAGTAAAAAGACCAGCCATTTCGGATCCAGGGAACCGTGTGTACAAGAAGTTCCAGAAAATGTACCACGGACCGCATCAAATAATCAGAGATTTGAGGAATAACGCATATAGAATTCGGCACTGTGAAACGGATCACGAAGTGACCATGAATTCAGCAAATTTGAAATTATATTACACTCCCGAAGATTTTGATGAAGAAAATGAACAAGCCCTGGTTATGGAAACGTTTAGAGATGAATCCGCTTTTGACATAAACAAGAATAAGGAAGAAATCGAAAATAGAGCTCAAGCATTCGAGTGCGAATGCGAATTGGAGAAATTGTATTGGGAAATTAAAGAAATAATTGAATTTATTGAAGAAGAAAATTTCAATTTAAGAAAAGAGAATGATGAAATAAGGAAACGGGTAGGGATAGACCAAACCCGTAAGGAAGAATGAGGTTCTGGGGACTCAAAGCCCAGACAAAGAAAGGAGAAAGAAAGGGTAGGGACAGAGCGTACCCGACCTACACAATCACCGGATACAACTTTAAAGGAATGATTGATTTTGTTGAAGAGGAACGGTTCAAATTAATGAAGGAAAAAGAAAGAAAGGGTAGGGACAGAGCATACCCGACGTATACATTTAGTGGAAGGAATTTTAAAGAAATAAAGAAACAGAAGGTACGGACAACGTTATGATGGCTTCGACGAATAAAGAAATACAAAATAAATTGAAATAAATTTCCTCAAAAAATTTTTCGAAAATTTATTTACCTAAGGAGGGGAGAGATGAACCCATGTGCCATCAGGTCCATGGATAGTCGAATCCATGTATTTGGGGAAGAAATGAAATAAGCGTACAGTTTCTAATGTAACTTAGAGAAAGATCAAGCTAGGAGGCTAGTGTAAGGTTGTGCAACCAGCGAGGACCAGGTGTTCAAGAGATGAGATCACCCCTCTTAACATTCAGAAGGGAGCTAGTCATGAGTATTAATAACCGAGTGGAAATTTCCAAGGAATAGACAAGGAGGCCTGAATCGGAAATCGAGCTGACGTTGCTGGAAAACGACAACACTGCTTATGCGCCAGAAGAGGAATAATTAAATTTAATCCGTTTACGAGCATAAAAATAAGTAAACAAGTACAGTACAGTGAATCATTTCGAATGAGAGATTTTTGTGTTAAGAAAAACCATTTAAAAACTGCCCAGGAGAAAACTGCAAACGTAAGAAGACGTCATCGGGGAATTACCAAGGCGTGTGTAGTGGGGAGAGCACAAAAGAACAGCAACACCCACACAATTGAGGACGAGAAATTAATTAATATCTTCAAATTGCACGATCGATTCTTATGCGCAATGAGATTATTTGACATTGAGAAGACGAGCTTTCGGAAGGTATAAGTTTTATAATTGTGCAACTATTATTTTAGAAGTTGGGGACGGAAAGGGCTAGAGTTTTATCTTTTTGTAGCGAAAAGGTATATAACTCCTGGCCTCACCAAGCTAATCATGCAGTCTCAAACAGCCCGAGGGGGTGTTACTACGCATCAGTACCAGCAGATCTAAATAGCCCGAGGGGGCGTTGCTACGCATCAGTATTCAGACAGCCGTGTGGGGCGTCACTCTGCGTTACATCGAAGACAGTTTACCAGTACTCCTTGAGGGGAGAAACGCTGTATTACACCGCAGAATTAATATCCGATAGCCAGAGGCGTCGCTGTATTAACAACTTGCTTACCTCCAGAGGGAGTAGTCAAGAAGAAAATTTAAAGTATCGCCGTGTTGAAATATTAGGGAAATCCTAGTTACAGGATTTAGGTCCGAAAGTACACGAGTTACAGTGAAAAGGTTCGTAAAATATAGTCAGAGCAGGCTGCGAACGTTGGACTTAAGGCGATAGGTCTTTAAATAGACGGACGAATAAATCATAACGTACGGACGTACCGTAACAGAAAGATAAACAGTTATCTAAATTAAAGAACCCAAAGAGGGAAGAACAGAGTAAGGTTCGTAACGTATCTCAGAAAGTAGGAGTGTTAGAACCGATTAAATAAAGAGGAACGGAGATCTCGGTCCGAACAGACTTTCGCTAGGATCGATAAACCAGATCTACAAGGGAAGCCGTTCAAGCTAGAGGAATAGCCGGTCATCCAGAATAGGATTTGAAGAATTAGGATTCCAGGGAAAAGTAGATGTTTCGAGACTTTCGTATTCTGCAGGATAGGAAGCCGACATTGAATAAATTTCACCCTTGGAAACGGGAAATTAAGAGGTCACGTGTGGTAGGCTAAGAAATACGGCCTAGTGATCAAGAATTGTGAAAGTGTAGATTTATCAAGATTGTGTGTTAAATTAATATTTTTTAGTGTTTATTGTGTGTTATAAAGGAACACACTAGTGTATTAAAAATGTCGTCAATGTTAAGTGTATTAAATATGTGTCAAGAAGTGTTTGTAAATAAGATGAATTTAAATAAGATGGACTAAAAATTCAAAGTGGGCCAAAATGAGACACCGCACAAGAATAAAGGTCGTGGGACGACCTTAAAAGAAACATGTAAGTAATAAATTTCATTTTATTTTGGTGTCAGGAAATATTGTGTACAAATCCACCGGAGTTTGAGTAAAAGGGATGTGTTCTAATAAATAAACGCTGAATGAATAAGAACGCGGTCTGAACAGAAATAGAAATTTGAGAGATTATAAAAAATTGTGTAGAGAATAAATCCAGTAAAGGAAATATATAAAATGTTAATGTATTTAATAAATGTCATAAGAGCAAGCGAAATATCAGTAATTATCGTGAAAGATATTTAAATAAAAGTAAAATTGAGATATGAAAGAAATAGCTTTTGAGCTTGTGTAAAGAATAAAGATATGAAATGATAATAATAATAACCAAGTAGGGAAATATTAAATAAAGATCAAATAAATTGATGTGAACATAAGGGCGTTAAAGCCTTAAATAAAAGTATAGACATGATGTGTAAATGCATGGTCTTAAAAAGAGAGAAAGTAATTGCAAAGGAAAGAATAATAGAAAAATTGAAATGTGTATCAATTGTTAATATGATATTATCAGTTCTTTGGACGACGCTAGGCTTAAAAAAATAAGTATAGCGCAAAAGGAGCGCATTAAAGTAAAATGTCACGCTAGGAACGCGTAAAAGTTAATGTACTTGGCAAATTACTTATGAGAGGTAGTTGATTGTCGCGAATTGAGATATGGTATAAGTCCTCTATTTGTGACGTAGTATCACGAGGCATTGTGTATGTATTTGAAAGGGAGCAAATGTATGGTATTGAGCGTAGGTCTATTAGCTATTTTGGCAGACCCTAAATCGCATTTTGTATAGTCCTCTATAAGGGAAAGGTTCCCGAGGCAGGTGAAGAGATTCGAACTCAGAATCCTCTTATTTTGAAAGCCCCTTTATATTTCGTCGTTAATTACTCTTCCACAATCAATGAGGACCTTTCATAATTAATAAACGCCAAGATTATGAATGTGGTTTATAAACCCAATAATATTGTTGTATTATACACGAAGAATAAAAGGCCAGGTCTCCACAAGGAACTGAGAATGGAAAGTTTGTGTTTTGTGAAGGAAGTTAAAGAGAGCTCTAAGCTTGAGCCAGACGGGAAGGAACCCGCATAGTCATAAATAACTATCATGTTTCACGGCTAGACCCTTGGAGAAGGAGGGTGTCTCGAGGCCGTCTTGTCAGAAGTAATGAATACACCAGGAGTGTTTAAAGTTGTTAACGACCCGGGCGTTGAACCGAGGTCCTTGTAGATTGATATTTCCGCTTGCCTGTTCAGATCGTAGTTTTTTATGTGATAATGGTCTTATAAGACGTAAGAGATAAATAATAATCCCTATTGTAATGTGTATGGAAGTAGGATTCCACGAGTTAATTGAAGACAACTAGGTTTCGGGAGTAACTATAGTTTTTTGACTGTGTCAAGTATCTTCATACTCTGGAGTACACAAGTAATTTCCTGATTACCTTAATGTATTTGTGAAACTGAGAGAGAGATGATAACATCTGAAAATGTGTGAAATGCCCAAATATTGAGTTAAATAATTAACATATAATTATAAAAGGTAATTATACCTTTATTTTTCAAGATTAAGAAAACATAAAAAGTAGTATTTGAGGTGTACAAAGAATGACACCATTATGATGTAAAGCATGGAGCCAAAAGAGCTCGGGGTTATATGAAACTTACAGCTGATGCTTTATGGAAGTAAAACTAAGTAGGAATTGTTGGTTTATATGGAAACCATATGAGGAGCCTACTTCCAAAAGTCGACATGTGCATTTTTTAAGTTATTGAGAAAAACGAAAAAAACGCTTAAACGGTAAAATTCAGGAAATGTTATGTTTTCTTGGTACAAACTCTAACATAAACATAACATAAACATCAAAAATAGGTTCAGGGGTAGATTCAGCAATTCGTTTAGTAGATATTTAGCATTAAAATTCGCAGATGTCGGATTTTGGAAGTACGTTAATGGAAAATCGTATTTTGGAACGAACTTCTAGCATATGACGAGTTTTGGAACAAAACATGGATTTTGCTTAGCAAGCATTTTAAGCCACATAATGTTGTTATGCACTCCTAATTTAATAAAAACACAACATTTCCAGTGAACACAAGTTTCTAGCATATTAGATAAAAAATAGTATGCAGTAACAAAATAATACACAAGGAGCAATAAGTCACATGGATTAGATTCTCATGGCGTCATCCTCCTCCTGGGGTTCACAAACAAGATCGTCTTCCACGTCAACTGTCACGTTTTCTGGATCCATGACTATCTTATAATATTTAAGTTCTTAATTATTTTTCCACTCTACCCCATAGTGAAGTGTTAGTAGTTTGTTCATATCATTTATCTTCTCTTCTTTGACGGCTACTCCAAGAGGCAACTGAACTTTCTCGAAAGTTACCGTTTTTCCCTTTTTAGTTATCCCTTTAAAATCAGGTAAGTCACCCCTATAATTTTGCTCTCCACGAAGAAGAGTAGATGATTTTACTTTCCTAAACACGAATCTCTTGCAGGATTGAATTCTAAAATGACATGACCCTGGTGCTTTAAAGGAAGATTGGACGCTACCTTTCCAGTCATACACCGGACAATCAACACCTAACGTGTTCACTGTGCCAAACTGCATGAAAATTTGAGTGTAGGTTTGACAATAGTGTCTCGCACTTTAATCTCCTTTTCAATTCTCCCGAAGACTCGGTCTGAGGGTTTAAAGGAGTGTCCTACAATGGGAAATACCATCTCCACTTCTTGAACTTGTGCGGGGGAATCATTATACAGCCAATAGGAAACCATTCGAATCATGATACTATTTTTATTTTGACCCCCACAGCCGTCAGAAACCAAATTAACTTTTGTGATACCTGTAGGATCAAGATGAATAAGTCTGTCATCAACACAGGAAGCTATTTCGTTAGATCCTTTTGGACGAGAGGATTCCAGCCACTGGTATATAAAGGTGTTAGTATAGTTTGACGCTCACGCGATGTTCCTACACAGATTGTAAAATTGTACATATACAATTGTCTGGAGTAACACGTGGCTTGATCTGGTAATTTTGGAAGGGGTACATTTTTATTTTCACTGTACTTGCTACGAGTATCTCCTCCTCGCTTATCTATAGGCAACAAATACTGCGTTGAAACAGTGCATTGTCACGTTAGAACGAACATGGCGGGAACACTTATAAAGAAGTTAATTGGCGCGGACATTGCTAAGTACTACAATCAAAAGTTCGCGGGAAACACTGTCTCGAAGTAAAGCAACAGGAATGTCGAGTATTGGAACACACTTTGGAAGTTGCATCAATTTTCTTATGCAAAATGTCGGATTTAGGAACGAAGTGCAGATGTCGGATTATGGAAATAACTTAACAAAGCAGATGTCGAGATTTGGAAATGAAGTCAAACTTTAATATTGATTTTTAACCACAAATATCGTGTTTTGGAACATCTTCTACCATCCATTTGATGCGTTTCTCCAAAAGGAATATAAAATAAAATAAATCAACTTTTTGTAAAAAATGTCAGATGTCGACTTTTGGAAATAAACTCCTCATATGTTTTAATAAAATGTTTGTTTTATTTTATTGTGATTCCTTGTTCATTTGGAACAAGTAGATGATTATGGGTCAGTAATTAAATTGTTAAAGTGTTTGTAGCGCCATAATTTTTATAAATTAAAATATGTTAAAATAGGAATTGATTTTGTTGTTATTTTTGCAAGTGTATCCTCTGATTAATCCAAAATATGTGAGTCACAGAGTGGGGGAACTTACCGCTGCCCCGAAAATTCCGAATTGAGCTACGCTGGTATACTGTGATTGGCATATTTCTTGCTAAAAGGGCACAATATATATATATATATTGTACCCGATACCTAGTTGAGGCTATCGGCTACGCCAGCAGACATTAAGCCGTAGTTGAGATTTTGGGAAGAGTTAAGTAAAGATAGCGCTCAGATCGAGTCAAGAGGAATGTCAGGATGACGTAGTAGGTCTAGGATTTAGAAGGCGCTGACCGCAGTTAAGCAGATGGAATTATGGCTGGAGATATGAAGCTTTATTATGATCTATATGGAACATGGTATTTAAACATCTTAGAAGAGGAGATATAACATGCATTATATATGGTAATTATTTGAAGGAAGTCAGATAACCCTTAAGTTATTTTATAACTTAATAGCCGAGATGATGGGGGTTCGAGATTATATTTGTGACGCAAGACCACGGTGGTGAGGAGGACGTCACGTGTCTGCGCCAAGCAGGTAAGGGTCGAGACAGTGCAGGAACTGTCAGTCTAGCTCTGTGATCCAAGCAAGAAAGTCAAGCTGAGTAACACACGCCAGGCGCATGGTACAGATCGTGCAGCGAACAGAAACTGTCACGGAAAGTGCAGGCGACAGTTTCGGCTTCTCCGAGCGGCGAGCTACAAGTAGGTCAGTGGGCCAGGCGAACAGCCGCAGCAAACAAGCATATGAGGCCGGGGTTCTGAAAACAGCATTGCGAGTAGTTGGAGAACTTTATTTCAAGCTGCATTTCAACGTAGAACGACATGGCGAGGCTAGCTTTATGCGGAGATTATTATGGCATAGCAGTAGGGCCGTGCGGGTTAATTCCCATTATTATACGCAAGCATTATAACAGAAGCTGAACTTCATTACTACGTAGAGTTGGAACGTTTATTCAGCACTTGAATTATGAAGACAAATAGTTACGTGATACTGCAACTTTGAACTTCGAAAGAACATAGATTTTCTCAATGACATTACGACTATGCATTTCATAGCGCATTCCAAGTAACAGTAACCATTTTAAGCAAACGGAATGTTGAAAGCATATGCACTTAGGAACATTAGCTCGTACATTAATGCAAGTCAGTCTTAAGAAGTGTTGTGAATTACCGAGTATGAACACAGATACAGGGTGTTTCATAAACTTAGACACTCTGATAAAACAATTTTATTTTCTACAAGTAAAACTAAACCGCTGTGGAAATTGAACTTTCAACACTCAAAGCGAACATTGTATAGAACAGTGGCGTAACGTAGAAGAGGAATAGGGGGTCCGTTGTTTCTATGAACGTTTTCGTGAGGATTTGGACAATATCCGCTATGGATAACCAGAAGTTTATCATGTCGGAGTAAACGCAGACAGAGACGCGATGGCACCACGGAGCGATGGATTCGATTCCTGATGAGAAGGAGGTCCACCAGCTGATTCACTTGGGATTCGAAGGCAATCGTCAATGCATGGATGGAATGATATTCACGCCGATCTTTCGAGAAATTCATTACATAGGGAAAATCGACGATCTTTGAAATTTAATAACAGCTGATTATGAGAAGGTACTGTAAGAGTTATAACTTTCTGATACGATTATTTTCATGAATACTGGGCACACATGTATATTTTTTCTAATAGGAGTGATACGATTGTTTAAGACATGGCTTTGACTTTATATACTTCAAATTTTGCTAGAATATGGCGTGACCATATGATATGGCAGGCATCATTATACGAAATTCTCACCATTGGTTGGCTTTATTAAGCAGATGTTTGGTCTTTTAGATATTTTTTCCAGCAAGGATATTTTTCATGAATAGTTTTTTTTTGTGTAACGAGTATTTCGAACTCGTGATCTGCAATTGATTATCTAAAATTACTTCGTCAGTTCATCGCATACTAGCGAGTGTGTATTATTCATCAGTAGGGATTTTTGCCATTGGATTGTTTGGAGATATTAAGATGTTATTCACTTTAGTGAATGAATATCGCTTTTATATGACAACTAGAGACTTGTTGATTCCTATCTGGTACATTCACTCATATAGTCTTCGAGATGGGGTCTTTCGTATTTATACGATTGTATGGTGGTTACTCATCTTACCCATCGCTTAGGGCACTATCATGATTAGTCGACGGGGCGAGGTCTTTCGTATTTATACGATTGTACGGTGGTTACTCATCTTACTTGCCATTGAGGGACTCATTTTTATCATCCGAGTGTACATGAGATTGTAAGTGAATCAAACAAGGAACTACTACTCACATATCAGTCGTACTTTTGTTAAATAAAGTAAAGATAAATGTCATCAGGGTTACATTTGTAATTCTTGTTTGCCAATCCAATATTTTGTTGCTATACTCTTTTGAGAGTAATTTCAGTTTAACAGCTGGTACAGCTGATTCTTTTGATGATTTTTATAATTGTGTTTGATACCTTTGAGAAGGATTTAAAGTAATTGAATCTTGTAAGATGAATCATTAATGGTCAGATTTATTTTAAGGCAGATTAGTATTGCAGATTTTGATATGAGAGATTATAGCACATTGGTGTTTTTTTCTGTGATGTGAATTATGAGAATTGTAAGAGAATTTATGCTATTTGAAAGCAAATCTTGAATTACTAGGGTAATATTTTTCCAATTGTTTAAGAAGTTGTCTAGATGTGATCAGAGTAATTACAGTTATTGGAGATTGTGTGCGTTGATAATTTGAAGCCAGTTATATATTTTTTGTAGATCATGCAACATGGTTGGAGCCTCCGTGGCTTAGGCGGCAGCACGCCGGCCTCTCACCGCTGGGTCCGTGGTTCAAATCCCGGTCACTCCATGTGAGATCTGTGCTGGACAAAACGGAGGCAGACAGGTTTTTCTCCGGGTACTCCGGTTTTCCCTGTCACAATTTCATTCCAGCAACACTCTCCACTATCATTTCATTTCATCTGTCATGCATTTAATCATTTCCCCAGAGGAGTGCGTCAGGCCTCGCCGCTAGATGGGGGCTTCATTCATTCCATTCCTGACCCGGTCGGAGACTGGAAGCAGGCTGTGGATTTTCATTTCATGCAACATGGTTAAGTGAAGTTTGTGATAGGCATTTTGTGGAAGTTGCCAAGTGATAGTTGCAATGTTGCTAATGCATTTTGAAGCAGACATAAGGTTGTCGAACCCAGTCTAGCGTAATTGTTGAGATTCATGCTGTATGTGCTGAATATTTATGGAGTTTTTGTGGAATAATTGTTGTATTCAAATGTGATATTTGAAGAATTGAGGATATATAATGTAGTTGTGGATAGTCAGATCCAACGTGATGTCGTGAAGGCATTAATATTTTTTGGCATGAAAATTTAAATACGAGATATAACTTGGAAGTGATAAAACTGTAAGACAACGTTCTATAACCCATATTAAACAATTTGTTAGGAAATTAAACAAATAAATAAAGTTGATAATACAAGGTTTTCTGAGAATAATAATTAATGAAATAATAATCTGAAAATTAAGCATATTAACGATCTGACCTAATGAAATAAAAATCAGAATGACTAGATGAAATAATAAAAATCTAAATAACAAGAAGGATGAAATTTAAATAAATTGATAAATTAAATTTTGGAATAAATCAATGAATTAAATAAATGGATGAATTAAAGATTGGATAAATAAACTGATTTAAATAAATTAATAGATGATTGGATAGATGATGAATAATTAAAGAAGGTGATAATTAATTAAAGAAGCTGATGATTAATGAATTTATATGGAATTAAAATAAATTTAATTGAGATATAATATGAGGAATTGCAATTTGAGTTGAGGATTTAAATGATTTAATGGTGATGAGTTGATGATTCTGACAGGAATATGTTGAATTTTGAAATGAGAATTAATGTGAGAAATATTTAATTTTGATGATGATGATGACCAATGAGAAGTGAATTTTCTGTAATTCACAAACAAGTAATTTGTAATGACAATGTAAATAGTGTAAATTGATTATTAGATGTTTAGGAGCATTTGACTAACATGTTCAACATTTAAATTATGCCATGCAAGCCATAAAATACGTGATATTTAAAGTATGTGATTATAATATGTGTATGTTTAGACAGATTAATAACTTTTTCAAATCCACATTCATGATGTTAAATTAAAGAGAAATTAGGTCTCAGGTATCACAAATGTCAGTGACGAAAGACATAGTGCTACAGTGATCCTGAGAACCCAAGAGAACTTTAGAGATTTTTCTGTTTTATGTGGATTGAATATTTTTGATTAGAAAAGAGATGGTTCGATTTTTGGACAATGACAATTTAACGTTGGCATTCGACCATGCTCTCAGGTAGGAGGTATATTTTAAATGTCTGTCTGACTATCAAAGTGAAATAAATTTGTTTTTATCTTAGTTGTGATCTGATGATGATGTGATTTTCCTTTTTCTTTCCTTGTCTTGAGTAAGGCTTAACCAGGAAAGGAGGTGGTTTGCTAGGAATTCAGTTGATGGCGCCCAATTATATTTGCATTTTTTTTATTAAACTTAAGCCCATAACGACCCTAGAGATACTTTGTCTCGTGTTACCCAACTGCTTCTTCGATAACTCAGCTGAATTTCCGACACATTCCTTATTTGACTAGAGGTTCATTTAACTCCGCTCTGTCCTGGAACTCCAGGAATGCGATGTAATAGCAGATGGGTCATCGCATCCCCAGGACGAACGGGCACAGAGAGAGAGGGAGAATTGGCTTTACCCACCTGTGGGGCTTCGATTTTGCTTATTCTATGGAATCACATCAGATTTAGATTACTGACAGATTGATCTCAAGTTCATTTAATTGTGTTATAAAATTTATTAAACTTAGTCAGACAATATACTTGTGTGCCCATTCCAGTGTTCATGTTAATCGTATTAGTATTATATCATGTTAGTTATAAGTCATTTTTTCCTATACCCAAGTGAATGCAGGAATTGAGACATTGTGATGCATTGTTGTCTAACGTCTCTGAATAAAACGTCTATTGAAAATATAATTATGTTGCCGGAAGATTTAGCTAAGGTGTTAGGAGAGTTACAGAGTGGTATGTCTGGTATTGCAGAAACTATTTCTAAAATGGAAACGGAAGTTAAAGAACAGATAAATAGTTCAGAAGCTAGGTTAGAAGCTAGATGTAAAGAAAATGTGCAAGCATTACAGGCTAGTAACGAAGGCAATCTGAACGACAGTTTAAAGTCATTAGAGACCAGATTACAGTCAACTAGTGAAGATAATTTAAAGTCATTAGAGACCAGATTACAGACTAGTAATGAAGAAAATTTAAAATTATTACAGTCAAATAGTAAAGATGAGTTGATGTCATTGGAGACAAGATTACAGACTAGTACTGAAAGTCATTTAAAAGCTAGTGAAGCTAACTTAAAGGATAGTTTTAAATCATTGGAAGAGAAATTACAAGCTCGTAGTGGAGAAACTAACACAGAGTTAGAAAACAAGTTAACTAGGTTAGAGAATAGTTTAACTTTAAAGAATAATGAAATGCTTAAGACTTTACAATTAGATATAATTGCAGTAAATATGAAAGGAGAGGAAAATGTTCAAATATTAAGAAAGAATATTATTGAATTAGAAAGTCGAGGAGAAGAAAATATTCTTACTTTAAGAACAGACGTTATGTCTATACAGAAAGACATTAAATCGGATGTATCGAAGTTGAGATTCGACATCGATGGTTTAGTGGCAGATGTAGGCAAAATTCAAGAGTGGTCTACCGAAGTATCTTTCGAGACTAAAATCAAAGGTCTAGAGATGAATCTAGGTAATGAGATTAAGGATTTAAAGTCAGTAATTGGGACCATTAAAGAGGAAGTCTTAGGAGAGGTTAATTCTAATTTAAAATCATTAGAGAATCAATTGCAGAAAGATATTAGGAAGATGGATGATGATATAGAGCAAAAGGTTAATGAAAACTTTGCTTTATTCAAAAATAGAGTCGGTGCAATCGTGGAAGAACGGTATAGTGAGGACGATGCCGAAGCAAAAGAAAAACGTGCAGGATTAGACGAGAAATTAATTGCAGGTATGGTGAACTTAGAAGCGAGATTTACGGAGAACAAGGAAGCGATGAAGATAGATTCAACTCTATTTAGGACAGATGTTGATCTGTTAAAGGAACAAGTCGCGTCAGTAAAGAATACATGCGAAGACAAAATAGACAAGTTGAAAAACGATCTAGACGAGTGTAACAAAACGCAGAATGTTACGTCGTTAGATAAGTTGAAGACTCAGGTCAAGACCGTAGAGAAATTGGCAGAAGATAGGATAACTAAACTAGAATCTATGATTAACAGTATCGCAAGTCAGAATACTACATCAGGGGAAATATCGATGAATCAGACAGCGATAGACCGCAGTATGGGTAATCAAGAAGTTAGCATGGGAGAAGACCGTCAAACGCAACCGAATGTGACATTCGAAAGGGCAAGTTCAACCCCTCAGGATAATCCAAGTTCGAATAGGAGTACGTTAGGTACAAGTGAACGATACTCAGGTCCAGTTACCATTATCAGAAATCTGGATGACAAGCCGAGGAAGTTTTCTGGAAATACAGGGGTCACACCAGTCGAATTTCTGCGAGATATTCGAGACTACATGGCGGAGCATAGAGTAGCCAAGGAAAGAGAGCTAAGGATAGTCGAACGCGCCTTAGACGGGTCTGCGCTTACTTGGTTTAGTGCATTCAGAAGCAATTTTGCGAATATGGAGCAATTTGCAATAGCATTCCTAAGGAGATTTTGGAGTGCAGAGGATCAACTGAACGTGAGAGCAGAAATGTACTCGAAGCGTTATTCTACGTCACATCCGACGCATTATGCCAATTATTTTACGTCACAGTTGGCTAAATTGCAGTTTCTGATTCCTCCATTGCCAGAAGAAGAGCTTTTGCAAGCTATAGCGAGACAGTTACCGATTGAGGTACAACGATCACTCATAGCGTCGGGAGCAAACACACTTGAGCACTATGACGACATTTTACGGCGATTGGAATATACAAGCGCTCAAGTTACGCCTAGAAATACAAGAAACGACAATAGGAACACGCAAGAGGTGAATGCGGTAATCGTTGATAACGCAGTTCAAACGGACAGAAGAGATTCCTGGGAAAACAGAAGGAACGAAGGAAATCGAGGAAACATCCGTAACGTTCGTGGAAATGATCGGTATAGAGGACCAGATGAGAGGCCATACGATCAGGAAGCAAGAGATAGCCGATATAGAAATTATAACCAGAATTCCAGATATCAAGATAGGAATCGATACAACAATAGATATCGTGGTAGAAATAACTGGAGCCAAGGTCAACAGTATAATCGGAACGACAGGCAGGATGGCCGAAGAAACGATCCTAATGAAGGACGAGATAATCGTGAATACGAGAGATCGAGGCAAGAAAATAGACAGCCTAGTACACCACTCGAGGAGACAGTCAGAGATGTCAATTGAGCAAGCACGAGTAATGAAGGAAGAAACAGACGTCAAAGTAATACAGAATCAAGATGCTAATCATTGGAAGTCAATCATCATTGTTGAGAGTCAGAAAGTACCATCATGCTGATTAAGAGAATTGTAGAGCTATCGTGTACATGTATATATATAGAATGCCTGAGAGTGTATTTTTTTCTCAATCCTGATAAAAAAGGGAGATGTACGGGAGAGATGTACCCGATACCTAGTTGAGGCTATCGGCTACGCCAGCAGACATTAAGCCGTAGTTGAGATTTTGGGAAGAGTTAAGAAAAGATAGCGCTCAGATCGAGTCAAGAGGAATGTCAGGATGACGTAGTAGGTCTAGGATTTAGAAGGCGCTGACCGCAGTTAAGCAGATGGAATTATGGCTGGAGATATGAAGCTTTATTAAGATCTATATGGAACATGGCATTTAAACATCTTAGAAGAGGAGATATAACATGCATTATATATGGTAATTATTTGAAGGAAGTCAGATAACCCTTAAGTTATTTTATAACTTAATAGCCGAGATGATGGGGGTTCGAGATTATATTTGTGACGCAAGACCACGGTGGTGGAGAGGACGTCACGTGTCTGCGCCAAGCAGGTAAGGGTCGAGACC
This sequence comes from Meconema thalassinum, assembly GCA_946902985.2. Classification (NCBI taxonomy): domain Eukaryota; kingdom Metazoa; phylum Arthropoda; class Insecta; order Orthoptera; family Tettigoniidae; genus Meconema; species Meconema thalassinum. Next base: position 848,331,679 of record OX336390.1, on the reverse strand, counting down.
GTGCAGGAACTGTCAGTCTAGCTCTGTGAGCCAAGCAAGAAAGTCAAGCTGAGTAACACACGCCAGGCGCATGGTACAGATCGTGCAGCGAACAGAAACTGTCACGGAAAGTGCAGGCGACAGTTTCGGCTTCTCCGAGCGGCTAGCGACAAGTAGGTCAGTGGGCCGGGCGAACAGCCGCAGCAAACAAGCATATGAGGCCGGGGTTATGAAAACAGCATTGCGAGTAGTTGGAGAACTTTATTCCAAGCTGCATTTCAACGTAGAACGACATGGCGAGGCTAGCTTTATGCGGAGATTATTATGGCATAGCAGTAGGGCCGTGCGGGTTAATTCCCATTATTATACGCAAGCATTATAACAGAAGCTGAACTTCATTACTACGTTGAGTTGGAACGTTTATTCAGCACTTGAATTATGAAGACAAATAGTTACGTGATACTGCAACTTTGAACTTCGAAAGAACATAGTTTTTCTCAATGATATTACGACTATGCATTTCATAGCGCATTCCAAGTAACAGTAACCATTTTAAGCAAACGGAATGTTGTAAGCATATGCACTTAGGAACATTAGCTCGTGCATTAATGCAAGTCAGTCTTAAGAAGTGTTGTGAATTACCGAGTATGAACACAGATACAGGGTGTTTCATAAACTTTGACACTCTGATAAAACAATTTTATTTTCTACAAGTAAAACTAAACCGCTGTGGAAATTGAACTTTCAACACTCAAAGCGAACATTGTATAGAACAGTGGCGTAACGTAGAAGAGGAATAGGGGGTCCGTTGTTTCTATGAACTTTTTCGTGAGGATTTGGACAATATCCGCTATGGATAACCAGAAGTTTATCATGTCGGAGTAAACGCAGACAGAGACGCGATGGCACCACGGAGCGATGGATTCGATTCCTGACGAGAAGGAGGTCCACCAGCTGATTCCCTTGGGATTCGAAGGCAATCGTCATTGCATGGATGGAATGATATTCACGCCGATCTTTCGAGAAATTCATTACATAGGGAAAATCGACGATCTTTGAAATTTAATAACAGCTGATTATGAGAAGGTACCGGTACTGTAAGAGTTATAACTTTCTGATACGATTATTTTCATGAATACTGGGCACACATGTATATTTTTTCTAATAGGAGTGATACGATTGTTTAAGACATGGCTTTGACTTTATATACTTCAAATTTTGCTAGAATATGGCGTGACCATATGATATGGCAGACATCATTATACGAAATTCTCACCATTGGTTGGCTTTATTAAGCAGATGTTTGGTCTTTTAGATATTTTTTCCAGCAAGGATATTTTTCATGAATAGTTTTTTTTGTGTAACGAGTATTTCGAACTCGTGATGTGCAATTGATTATCTAAAATTACTTCGTCAGTTCATCGCATACTAGCGAGTGTGTATTATTCATCAATAGGGATTTTTTCCATTGGATTGTTTGGAGATATTAAGATGTTATTCACTTTAGTGAATGAATATCGCTTTTATATGACAACTAGAGACTTGTTGATTCCTATCTGGTACATTCACTCATATAGTCTTCGAGATGGGGTCTTTCGTATTTATACGATTGTATGGTGGTTACTCATCTTACCCATCGCTTAGGGCACTATCATGCTTAGTCGACGGGGCGAGGTCTTTCGTATTTATACGATTGTACGGTGGTTACTCATCTTACTTGCCATTGAGGGACTCATTTTTATCATCCGAGTGTACATGAGATTGTAAGTGAATCAAACAAGGAACTACTACTCACATATCAGTCGAACTTTTGTTAAATAAAGTAAAGATAAATGTCATCAGGGTTACATTTGTAATTCTTGTTTGCCAATCCAATATTTTGTTGCTATACTCTTTTGAGAGTAATTTCAGTTTAACAGCTGGTACAGCTGATTCTTTTGATGATTTTTATAATTGTGTTTGATACCTTTGAGAAGGATTTAAAGTAATTGAATCTTGTAAGATGAATCATTAATGGTCAGATTTATTTTAAGGCAGATTAGTATTGCAGATTTTGATATGAGAGATTATAGCACATTGGTGTTTTTTTCTGTGATGTGAATTATGAGAATTGTAAGAGAATTTATGCTATTTGAAAGCAAATCTTGAATTACTAGGGTAATATTTTTCCAATTGTTTAAGACGTTGTCTAGATGTGATCAGAGTAATTACAGTTATTGGAGATTGTGTGCGTTGATAATTTGAAGCCAGTTATATATTTTTTGTAGATCATGCAACATGGTTAAGTGAAGTTTGTGATAGGCATTTTATGGAAGTTGCCAAGTGATAGTTGCAATGTTGCTAATGCATTTTGAAGCAGACATGAGGTTGTCGAACCCAGTCTAGCGTAATTGTTGAGATTCGTGCTGTATGTGCTGAATATTTATGGAGTTTTTGTGGAATAATTGTTGTATTCAAATGTGATATTTGAAGAATTGAGGATATATAATGTAGTTGTGGATAGTCAGATCCAACGTGATGTCGTGAAAGCAATAATATTTTTTGGCATGAAAATTTAAATTCGAGATATAACTTGGAAGTGATAAAACTGTAAGACAACGTTCTATAACCCATATTAAACAATTTGTTAGGAAATTAAACAAATAAATAAAGTTGATAATACAAGATTTTCTGAGAATAATAATTAATGAAATAATAATCTGAAAATTAAGCATATTAACGATCTGACCTAATGAAATAAAAATCAGAATGACTAGATGAAATAATAAAAATCTAAATAACCAGAAGGATGAAATTTAAATAAATTGATAAATTAAATTTTGGAATAAATCAATGAATTAAATAAATGGATGAATTAAAGATTGGATAAATAAACTGATTTAAATAAATTAATAGATGATTGGATAGATGATGAATAATTAAAGAAGGTGATAATTAATTAAAGAAGCTGATGATTAATGTATTTATATGGAATTAAAGTAAATTTAATTGAGATATAATATGAGGAATTGCAATTTGAGTTGAGGATTTAAATGATTTAATGGTGATGAGTTGATGATTCTGACAGGAATATGTTGAATTTTGAAATGAGAATTAATGTGAGAAATATTTAATTTTGATGATGATGATAATGATGACCAATGAGAAGTGAATTTTCTGTAATTCACAAACAAGTAATTTGTAATGACAATGTAAATAGTGTAAATTGATTATTCGATGTTTAGGAGCATTTGACTAACATGTTCAACATTTAAATTATGCCATGCAAGCCATAAAATACGTGATATTTAAAGTATGTGATTATAATATGTGTATGTTTAGACAGATTAATAACTTTTTCAAATCCACATTCATGATGTTAAATTAAAGAGAAATTAGGTCTCAGGTATCACAAATGTCAGTGACGAAAGACATAGTGCTACAGTGATCCTGAGAACCCAAGAGAACATTAGAGATTTTTCTGTTTTATGTGGATGGAATATTTTTGATTAGAAAAGAGATGGTTCGATTTTTGGACAATGACAATTTAACGTTGGCATTCGACCATGCTCTCAGGTAGGAGGTATATTTAAAATGTCCTTCTGACTATCAAAGTGAAATAAATTTGTTTTTATCTTAGTTGTGATCTGATGATGATGTGATTTTCCTTTTTCTTTCCTTGTCTTGAGTAAGGCTTAACCAGGAAAGGAGGTGGTTTGCTAGGAATTCAGTTGATGGCGCCCATTTATATTTGCATTTTTTTTATTAAACATAAGCCCGTAACGACCCTAGAGATACTTTGTCTCGTGTTACCCAACTGCTTCTTCGATAACTCAGCTGAATTTCCGACACATTCCTTATTTGACTAGAGGTTCATTTAACTCCGCTCTATCCTGGAACTCCAGGAATGCGATGTAATAGTAGATGGGTCATCGCATCCCCAGGACGAACGGGCACAATATATATATATACCGGTATATATATATATATAAACTTTTGACCTGACGGTGATTTTGGTGTCTGGGGGATGTGAAACGCGAAGATATGTCGAAATTTTCCGGAAGTCGAAACATGGTACCCTTTGCAATAGTTAGCTTTCTAATGAAATCTACCTAAAAAAAGAACGGTTTTCTTCCCCACGCTTTACGATGACATAATGAATTCTGGCATGGAATATTAATGACAAACATAGGTCTACATATTTTAAAGCAAGAGTCAATGCATCTCTCAATTTCGTCACATGCTGACTAAGTGAAGGGGCAGATGATCTCGTCGTTCCGCCCCTTAAACAAACAATAAATAAATATCTAACTATGACTTTGAGGAGTTTGGTAACGAGCTCTTTAATTAGTTTTACCTGTAGTTTATCTTGAAGTTGCGTTAAAAATAAATTCAATTCCACAAACCTTATGGTATTTGAGGCTATTTTTCAGTGTTGCCTTAGTAAACAAAAGTTTGGTGCTTTTGAGTCGGTAAACAGGATTGTACCCAAATGAGATGGGTCATTCCCTAATCCTGAAAAAAATTACATTTGATTAACTTACAATAAGTATTGACTACATATTGTAAATAAATATTTTCACCCATATTTTCAGACATAGATTTTATAGCCTAAGTGTAATGGTTCTGATGATGATTGCTTGACGACCGAAACTGGTCATCCAAGTTTATTTATTAACCTCAGGTAATTTTATTCAGGATTAGGGAATAACACATCTCATTTGGGTACATTCGTGTGGACCGACTGAAAAGCACCAAACATTTCTCTTTATTATCACAACAGTAGTTGTACATTTTGCCACCTGAGATCAACTGTGCATCCAACTCATGAATAAATAACAAAATAGTAATAAATAATCCGTATCTCCGACCCCAAATAGTAGTAAACGACTATAGAAAAGAAGATGATGCCGAGACCACCTCGTGGTACATCGGCTATCATTCTCGGCGGTCGCTCTGCAGATCGAGGTTCGATTCCTAGCCCTGACAATAAATTTAATTTAGGTCTGAGGGCTGGAATGGAGTACACTCAGCTTCATGAGGCTCCTAGATGAAACAGAAACAACGACGACACATCAAAGTGTTCAGAGAAAGGCAATGCAATCAGAACATTGGGGCAGATGATCTCGATATTTCGCAGTCATCATCACCTTTAGTGAGAATATCTTGCTACAAACAATTACTATAGCGACACGTGACCTCATTGATATTATTTGTAGACACACCTTGATAGCTGACCCTTCCTCTTTGGGCTCTCGCTCGATAGGAGAGAACAAACTTGATAGTATTGAAAGATTCTCCCCATCGTAAAACTCTTCTGATTGCCTTTTCCAACAGTAGCCATATACCTTTCTGAGTGTTAGGGTTTTATTCCTTATTTCCGGCGGACGGGAGACTCAAATCCACTATTCCAGTTGGTGCAAAATGTCAAGCTATCTCCGAACGTAAACAAAAGTGTAAAATGTTAGATATACTACTCTGAACCCTGATAATTTTGCTTCGTATTCCGCTCAACTTGCGTGAATATTGAATGTATTACTCTGTTTCTCCTTTTAACACAATTTACTAGGGTATAAATTGTAAATTTGTTCGAGGAGGGCGTAGACTAAACACCGGTTAGTTCGTTGGTTGAATATCTCAGAATATTATAATAATAAAATAAAATCTACAGACAGGCACCCACTGGAAACCAAGTATGGAAAAATAACACAAGTGGAAAGTTTCAAATACCTAGGAGAGATTGTACAGAAAACAGGACTGAACTTGGCATCCAATGAAGACAGGATCGCCAAATTGCAGAAAGCATACCGACTTACATGGAACCACTACCATAAAATAGTATTTCCATCAATGCTAAATTACAACACTATCGTACAATAGTCTTACCAGAGGCCTTATACGCTTCAGAAACGACAGCAGTCAAGGGACGAACAAAAATCAAGGAATGAGAATAACAAGAGAGAGAAATTCTGGGGCCGAAGCCGGCGGATTTTTTAAGAGCGTTAAAAATCCCTCAGTATGCCTTCCTACGGAGGGGAAGTAAAGCCGGCGGTCCCATGTCATAGATTTATGGCATGTTAAAGATCCTTCCACTAATTGCACCTGTGTGAAGCTAAATTGAATAGGTTAAGAATGTAAACAATGCTCTTAGGTTTCTACGTTCGTTGTCAAGCGCCGACTGTGGTGGCGTCTAGTAGTTAAGTTCTGAACTTGGCATAGTAGTCGTTGACGGTGGCGCTTGGCGGCAAATGTAGGAACTATTTGAAAAATTATAAGTTGTAGTTGTTAATATTAAAAAACAGATACACACACTAATACAGTCATCACAATTAACACCGGTTATCAGACAGATTCTACACACACCCAAAGTACACGGGGCTACATGACCACGTTGTCGCAGCCCCTAAACTTCAGAACCAACAAACCAACCAACCAGAAATTCTGGGAAATATCTACGGGCCAGTTCCGAAAGAGGAAATATGGATTATGAGACCGACAATAGAACTGTACAAACAGACAGAGACGATTACAAATAACATAAGGAAAATAAGGGGGAAAATGTATGGACCTATACTTAGGATGACCGAGAAGAGACTGACCAGAAATTTTTTAATATAGTTACGAATAGTACACTGAAAATTTTATGGACATAAATTTGGATGACCGAAGACAGACTGACCAGATTTTTTTTATATAGTTACGAACAGTACACTGAAAACCAATTGAGTAAAGGAAACCGTGGAAGACCTCAAAAATCTAAACATCTCTTCAGAAGACATAACAGACAGGAGTGCATACAGAAAGAAACTTAGACAACAGAAGTTTGAGCAAACTCCCGAGGAGAGACAACCGGGAAAGAAGTGGACGGAGGAGAGAAAGAGGAAGCATAGTGTGTATATGAGAGGTTTTTGGGAAACAAGAAGAAAGGGCCAAGAAAATTGATTGTGTTGAAACGTTCTCCTTATGGCGAATTAACGAATACATAATAATAATAATAATAATAATAATAATAATAATAATAATAATAATGCTATGCTCGCAAACATTCTATAACGGATACATCAAGGACATGGACTAAATGTTTTCCCTATCATGTGTAAGATTCTGCTAACCCTGCTACTATAACTTTCTACTCAATTCTATTTGTGAATCTCAGAAGAGTATATCACTATTCGCCTTCCTACGGAATCCAGTCTCCTGGAGGCAGGCTGTTTCTCGCTGTATCGACCTGCCTTCGTAGGTCTATTTACCCATTGAACACTCCTCGCAACTGTTGTCATCGGCTCTGAGGTGTCTCGTCTCACCAGCGTTGCCAACCTAGAAGCTTGAACCAATCGCATATTTTACTGAGAAATATCGCAAATTATATCGATGGATCCGACTCCTGTTACGATGTCGATATCAATAATCTCTCCCTTTATTTAAGTTCTCAACGAATCAGAGGGAGTTAGAAGGTGCGGTTTGTACCAATATCTTCCAAATCGTCTCAGTAGTGCAGAAAAAATCTTGCATTTCGTGAAAAATCAACAGAATTATATTTATTTGTTTATAAAGTGCGTTTAAACAAATAAACAACACGACAGTCCCTGTCGTAACTGTGTCGTATCAAGTTCGCATAACAATAAAGTTGGGCGGGTGGTTTATACGCATGGGGCACTCACAAGTAACCTGTAATAATGTTATTGGTTTTGTGTCCCTATTAATGTCTGAGGTTTTTAGAGAAGTCTGGGTGGCAGAATTTCGCCGCGAAGGTGTTCTTTAATATGCCAGTATATCTACTGACAAGTTTCCCTCGCATTTGCTCAATCTCAAATGTCAACAGGTTCATCTCTCGCGTCACATCTCGGCACAAGCGAGATCTAGAATGAAGCCTCAAATGCTCAAGTTAATGGAGGTATGTAAATGAAGCTTCATAATAAATTCAACCTGGAAGTAATTTCCTTGCACATTACGAAAGGAGTTGTGTGTAACGCTGAGATTATCAACGTACCGTAGTTAAATTATCTCCTCATTCTAAGTGCAAATAGCGCTAACACTCCCAAGGTCTTCTCTCCGACATCTGAAGAAAACAAGGGTTCAATCAAGAAGAATATATGGAAAGGAATATTCACTACTAGGTCACTTATATCCACTACACTACCCTAAAAGTTTGAAGTAAAATACTGTATATTTGAAAACTGTATCGAAATTTTACAGGAGTAGCCATTGAGATTTTCATTTTCTCAACAAAGGAAAGAAGTTTGATGGTAGTAGATATTGTTGTTTTAACCCTTTACATGGCAAAACAATTTTTTATTTTCATGTGTTTTTACATTTTAATGTGTTTTAATTATTATAATTATTTATAATGCTATTTATTGCATCTCTAGTTTTATTGTTTATATATTTATTTTTAATTTTCATTTATGTTCTTATAGATTTAATTTTGATATTTTTTATTCAATTAATTAGACAATTTCCAATTTGTATTATTTTTATTTTGATATTTCTTTTATTATTGTAATTTTATTTTTATTATTTTTGTTTCTATAGCTATATTTTATTTCTACACTTTAATTGTTAATGTTTTAAGTTTAATATTTTTTTTAAGTATTAGAAGCCTTTTTTCAATGTTGCTTAGTTCTATTATAGAAAGCATAATATGAGCACAATTTGTTTTGACCGACTGAATAGTTTTCAATAATAGAACTAGGCAACACTGTAAAATGTCTTTTAATACTTTTATATTCACCGCCAGTCAGGCAAATCGTGAAGCTGAAACATTCAAGTCACCAAGGTTAAAAATCATGAATTTAGATAAGAATATTTGATTATTTCATTCATGTTAGGAAGTTTAAATACTTGTTTTCCCGCCTAATGTAATTGGGCACAATTTTTGTTGATCGAACGCAAAGCTTTTTATAATATAACTTAGTATTTATGTCGACTGCCCGTAATGATAGATTTTAATAATAATAATAATAATAATAATCATTCATTACCGGACTGACTAAAATAATATTCAACATAATTTCGACGTCGAAATTGGGTACTGTCCCCGATATCCCAACCGTGGATTGCGTGGCCCGACACAACGCGATCCCAGGCTGAAATTCGGAACAACATTTAGCAGCGAATATTATAAAAAGAAACCGTGGATGGTTCGACACACGCTGACATGAAGATAAACAAGAAAAGAATTGAGACCTCAAATGACCTCGGGGCATGACGATGGACTGGGGTTCATATTTTATCGTCAGACATCGTCTCCCATCCACGTTACGTTGCGAAGCCACAGAAAGAACTTGAACAAATAACATAAAACTTCCACCTTTTATTCACTTCGGAACTGGTACAGTCAATAAAAAATATAAATGGTTCCTATCCCCCTACACGTGGAGATTATCTTTTTTATGTCTTGATGTGCAATCAAAAAGAAATATCAAATTAAATGGATCCTAAATCGTGACAAAATATCCTTGTGTCCTATCATTAGTTATAATCAAACTTACGGAGATCCCGCATATGGATTTTCAATGGGTTAAATTATAATTACATTATTGTGTTGGTCAACCGTTTCTTATTATAGAGTTCGTGTTTGGATACCTGTTAAACAGTTTGCATTGAAAGAAAAAAAAATATCACTGCAACGATTCTATTAGATCTATCTAATCTTGTGACTAGTGAATAGTGGATACTAATTAATTTCATTTACAAATTTACAGCGTATTTACATATGTGCATGCTCACATTTGGTTATATCAACTTCCCTCTTAACTCAAATTTTCAATTTCCTTTTATCTGTATACTCGATTCACTATCTTGATCACAATGAATATTCAAAAATTCAAGATCTGAAATAACACACAACATATTAATCCTGCTTTTCTTCTCACTGTATCAGTTGCAATTAAATTATTTCACTGATGTAACCTCTATAATGCCAAATGATTTTACAAAGTAATACAGATTCATTAGGCAAACTTTTAATGACTACAACGTTGATATGGCAATTCTCCTATTAATTTTAGACACATATTAAATGGCCCACAGGGATCCGTTGAATTATTCTCAGGCTTATCCTCATTTAATTATTGCCTCATTAAATCACAGTGACCTTTCAATTCACTCTTATTATTTCTCAGTCTTTACATCATTTGCAACTTTGTTCACCTTATTACGTTTCCATATTTTATCGGCCTTACATTTTATCATCGTAATGACCTTATTTCAGCATTATTATTATTATTATTACCTGTCATACACATTTATTACGTAAATCATTGAAGCTTATAACATCGCATTGTGTTTATAGATCTCATTTATCTATCAGTGTACAAAAAAAACAGTTAAATTGTGTTATTTAGATGTTTAAATTGTGTGATTACTTCTGTGTTAGTTGAACTTCATTATATTCCTTCCAATTTACATGATTATTATTCATCACCTCCAGACAAATTTACAAGTGTTACTGTGTAACTGTGATTAAGCTCATTAAAGCGATTATTTAACCCTTTATTTTAATGCCACATGTTCAAAATTATCCACTTTTCCTTTTAACATTGTATCCACTATATCTATGAAAATCAATCGTTTCTCAAGAGCATAAAGAAATGGTGTAATGTCACCGCTTAGCTCGTGACAAAAATATCCCCCCTTAAGGTTGTCGCAATATAATTTGACCTGTGCAATCCAAACCACTAAAATCTACATCACTACCACTACAGTTCTAGAAAAATCATGGTGTAGTCACTAGTACCTTGGACATCTTGTTGTGGAAATATGGAGTTCCTGGCGGACTAACGGCGTTTTCCCTCGGTCTCGCCATTTGGTCGTTACCCATCTCCAAGTCTATTGGTACACTCGGTGATGCACGTGGCTCTCCATTTTCACCTCTCGGAACGTCACACGTACCCAAAATCTCCCATGCCTCCTGCAGTCTAGTGTGCCATGTTACGGTATTGAAAGTTCCTCGTGGAATAGAAGTACAGACGTGGCCTGGTGACCATTATGTCCAAAAAATGTCCACAAATTCTGCCCGTCTAATATGTTAGTTTGCAGAATTCTGGATTCACCCGAGCAAACCGCACTTTGTTAGGCTCAAAGGTTTATGAAATATCGCAGTTTCAAAAGCTTAGGTTTTACGTGAGAAATCGGTTCGATCTCGCCGCTGCTAAGTTAACCCCTTCAGACCTGAATTTTTTCTACTATAGACAAAAATTATTTTTTATTTAAAGCACATTGTATGGATCTTAAATAACACACTGATATAAGAATTTGTGATTTTCTAAAATATTTTATTCAAATTTCAGCATGTACATTATAATGTACAAATGGTCCTGGGTATCAGTAAATAGTGAAATTTTAGATATATGTGAATATGAACATTCATATTTATATATATTGAAATGCTCAGTAATTAAGACACTTTTACTTGAAAAAATGCACAGGACGAATAAACTAATCAGTTAAGCTTCGATTTTTTACTGATTTCCTGTGAAATGGTGCAAAGCAGTTCCACTTACTGGTAAAGCAGAGATGTACATTGCATTTGTCACAGTAAACGTGTGTTCTCCCTTTACAGTCCGGTTTCTTGCATCTTGTTGCTTCTTTCTTTTCATCAAAATGGAGCTTATGGTCTGTGTAGTCATGCTGGACATCTTCTCCTGGTCTCTTCTCTGCACCTGGCCGTGACTGTGTAGGTGGTGGTGATTTGGGTGAAGAGCTTGGACTCCCTCGACGTTCCAATTGTACATTTCTTCCTAATTTTAAGAGACCGTCAGCTACTCTCATTCTAAAATGTAACAAGTTAAGCACCTTATTCCGTGGTATGCCGAGCGTCTCACAGTCCTTTCGATTCTCAAGCCAGCTATTGGTCAGTGCAAAATCAATGAAGTGAACAATTTTCTTAGAGTCCATTTTACAGACCTGATGAAAATTCTGTATAGACTTTTTAATTGATTTGAGACTTATCCGTCAGAAAATCTATGTAATTATTTATTGCATTGCCTTGTGGTACCTCACCATCTTCATCTTCAACATTTTCCTCCACTTCGTCATGCACATCTTCCTCTTCTTCCTCTCCTTCCAGCTGGGCTTCAGTCTTGGTTACACTATCTTTGCCTATAGCCCTTTGATTCTTCTTTGGTAGTACTGGAGTATCTATGATGTCCTCATCATCACTATTGAAGTCTTCAATATCAGGAGCCTCCCCATTCTCCAGCAAGTCTAAAATTGTTGCTGCATAATTGGGATCACCGGGATCAAGTCGTTCACGAGCCGCATTCCTCTTCGGTTGTGATCTTGAAGGGCCTAAAAAATTAAAATACAAATAATATTATTATGCAAGTACTAGTGATTGTTATAAGGTCACTGTATAAGTAAAAATACAGCTACGGTGACTGTTATATTACGAGACAAACAGATAGTAACAATTTGAGGTTACAGCAGTTAGGCATAGCTTGGAACCAGATGTACATTACAATGTACATTGAACTTCTGTCACATGAAATACAAGTATTATGAAATGTAAAATGGGCAGCATTTCAGTGTTTCATTTGTTAAAGCTATTTGATCATTTAGTAAAATAAACCAAGATCAATATTGTGGCTAAAATCCTATTTGTATGAAAAATATGTGAGGCTTACCTGCAACATGTTTCCATGGTTCCTCCATCTTCTTTGTTGTCATGCGAAATGCACATTTCTGCCCACAGAGGACAGCACCAACTGTTGTGTACCTCATATAGGATGTCAATTGCAATATTCAAAGAGTAACTAAGCATCAAAAATCCTTCTGGGGTCTAAGAATATAGCCTGAAAAGTGATGTACATTGAAATGTGCACCAGGTCTGAAGGGGTTAAACCTTCAGACACATATGGGTCTTGCGTCACAAGTAGTTGGCCTTGGCCTGCACGCAGCCCGCTGGTACAATAACATTCCATTCCTGGCTGAAAACAAAACATATCCGCTAGCTGGTTACACATTCAGTTCTACTCCGCGTTCAACTTCCGGTATAAATCTGACAGCATTTAAATAACTGTAAATGCGTGAAACCATACAGGCTTTCACTGTATCCGGACTGATCGTGTTTCACAATACTGAAGTCTTAGTGTACTCAATAAATGTTCGTTTGGTTAACTCACTCTGTCGGTATAGATCACACGGAAATATCGCCGTGCTGTCTGAGTGACTCCACACGTCTTTCGTCACTAGACATGCGTTGTAAGTTTCTTATGCGCGCCCGCGGAACTATGCACACCGCTCTGCCTGAAATATTCAAGTGAAGTGAAACATCTCACGGTCATCTCCTCTTCTCCAAAACTCACTCTGCGATTCCAGGGCCCTCTACTGTGTCCTAGATCACGTGTACTGCTTCTTCCTTACTGGCCCTTCAGGTTGTTACGTCATAGTAGGTATTCACAAATCCTTTCATAATCTCAGTAGAATAGTGATCGTTACATCCTTGCGTATTTCTAGTTCTCTTGACATTATGTAATCCATACGGCCATGGCAATGATGTCACAGCTATCATGCCCGTAATCTGTTCTTCACCAAATAATGCGGCGCAATCCAATCTCTTGGCACATGGCAAATCGGGTACACACTCCTCTCAACCAGTAAATAATAATTGATCGGAGATCCAGTTATTATTTTACTCAATGCTATGTCCTGACAATCATATTCACGTTCTGGCATGTGTCTCAGTGCCTTCTCTAATAACACATTCTGTGTCTCTTGTCATTCTACTCTCTTCTTTCTTCGCATATTATATCTTCGTCTGTCATTTGGTGGAATGCATGAATATTGATTGCATGTGAGTTACGGCTTCGGTTGTTCATTGGTTCCGGTCTGAAATTTGTGGTATTTTTTTCGAGTTTGAGACCACTAGTACTCGGTCTCTTGTCTTCCTTGGGTTTGGTTTGGGAGTATCTTTCCTCTTCCCTGAGCTGGTTCAAATGACTTTGTGTATCCAGATATCTGTTTTCCAACTCCTGACAGTATTCTCTTCTATTGCCTTCTCGTTGGTTTAGCCTATTGTTTCCTCGACCCCTTTGTCTGTCATCCCTTTAGTTCTGATAGTTGTTATCGGGCCTCCTTCCTCTTGACCATGATCCTCTTCCGTCATTGTTTCTCCTCTGGATCCTCTGGAGTCTTACTGTTCCCTTCTGTTTTGATAATAGGGCCTTGGTTCATACGGTCCTCTTTGTTCTCTATATCTGTTCCAACCATTTATCGGACCTCTGTTATCCCTGACATATCGTCGCTGTTGCGGTTCGGTTTGTGCCGTCCGATCCATCACGATCATATTGACATCACGTGGTTCAGATGTAATGATGCGAGGTTCTGTTTATGCGCTGATATGGTCCAGCCTCCTCAGAATTTAATCACAAATCTCGAGTGTATTGGCTCCTGATGCAATTAACACCCTCTGAACTTCAACAGGATATTGGTGAATTATCACTTGCACTAGATCCTCCTCCCTCATTGGTGGATCCAAAAATAGAAATTTCGTGATCTGCGTGGTAAAATAACTCGCGTACTGGGTTGGTTTTGTTGTAGCGTATTTTCTAGAGTAGAGCTCCGCTGATCGTCTGTGTTCCAAAATCGCCTCAGGAAAGCTTTTGCAAAATCGACATATCCTCTAAATGAGATTCGAAATGCTCTCAGCCAATTAAGTGCTGGTCCTTCAAGTGCTAGCTCAATAATTCTTAACTCACGGTCTTCTGGTGTCCTTTGTTCGTCTAGGAATTACCTCAGATCTCGTAAAAATTCTATTGGGGTAATAACACCCTCTCCCGAAAATGGTTTTGGTTTTGTAACGTCTTTCTTTAGCCCTGCCTTGCACTTTAAAATACATATATAAGAAGCTCCACAATTGGGCGGCAAGTGTAAAGTTTTCTTTTACTCCACGTTGAGCGTACAAGTGTAACTGTTTTCCAGGTGAGTGTGTGGAAAAACCACAACAAGTCCCACGTTTGAGGTGATAAATGTAATGTTTTCTCTGACTAAGATACGTTGTATTAATGGGCGCCAAGACCTCAACGCTATGTTGAAATCTAAATTTATATTTAACAACACCTAGCTCAGGCAGAACACCTTTAAGAATCTTCACACTCAGATCGTGGTATGATTTGATCATTAACCCAACTAACAATTGTATCAGGAGAAGGAATTTGGTCTATATCTATTGCTACCTACTGAATGCAAAGATTGCATAGTATAAGAAATGAATTTATTATATAAAAAACAAGTAGTGGCAATTTTAATAATAATAATAATAAATATAAATTGGAGCGTAACGATTCGAATATTACCACTAGAGAATTACGTGAAAACGGAGTCGGATGAATTACTGATTTTACTATTATTCCCAAGCTAAGAAGTTACTGAAATTCTGAATATGAAACAATGAAGCGAGAGATTATGTAGTTCTGAGTCATTCGCGCTTACCATTGGAAATTGCCGTAGCATTTCCCTCGTACTTGATGTTCTTTAAGAGAGCTTCCAACAGCCCTCTGGACGTCGCCATCTTCTTCGTCAGTTGTGGAGATTGTAGCAGAAATGATAAAGTTATGGTCCGATCACACCGGAACCAACCAAACGAAGACCACATCGGTCAAGTTTTACAATGATAATCGCCCTCCCTTCTCGGCGCGCAAACAATATATGCACTCCTCGAATCCCCTCTCTGGAGCCGTCTCCTAGTCGCCCGGTCTCCTGTGATTGGCCGAGACACCACGCTATACTCCCGACATAAGGGTCAATATACTCAGCGTGACGATGTCGATTTCCGGTCCTGGCCATTTCGCCTTTTCTTGATGCAGCCAGCTGGAAGTGCCCCACGGCTTTCGTCACGCCTCTCGACAAGAATATACCTGTAGCTGAATTCCCAATGACTCATCTCTCTCACAATACCCTTACTGACTAAAATCCATAAAATTCCGTAATCATATAATTGAGGCGATCAGATGCAAAAGGGACATTATTCACTTTTTAAAAAATTGCAGGAAGAGAGAAAAACTTATCGTCACTCACATAGTTGTGCAATTCTTGATTTCAGTTCACTAACTAATTAACATTTGATGACAAAGGTTAAGCCGGCAATTTTCAGTTACAGAAATCGTTAGAAGTTGACAAAAAATGTATTATAAAATGGATAATGTTCCTTTCGATTGGGAATGACGCAAAAAGGACATTATCCACTTTTTAAAAAAATTACAGGAACAGAAAATAACGTAAAATTACTCGTATAGTTATGCAATTATAGATTTCTCTTCACTAACTCATTAACATTTGATGACAAAGTTTAAGTCTGCAAATTCCAGTTACAAAAATCATAAGACGTGAACAAAAAAGTATTATAAAATGGATAATGTTCCTTTTGATTGGAAATGATGGATTGGATAATATGCATTTCAAAAATAAGTTTTATTATAACAATTACAAAATTTCCATTTGAAAACTGAATGCAGCATCTAACAGAAACTTCCAAATATTTAGAAGAGGAGCATCTTCCGTAGCTTCGCACGTAGTGTCATCTTGGTTCAAATCTTGATCTGCACCTGCATCAATGATGAACTTTTAAAATGTTAGCCTGTCGTCATTCCGCCAATCTGCTCCATAATGCTTAGTGAGAAGACTATCAACATTTTCCTGTTTATTTTTTTGCTTTTTTGAGGCTGTTGCCTTTGGTGATTGTAGGAGGAGCTAGGCCACTAAAGATTTTCATCGGCTTGCAGACAGATCGTGGAGTCCTTTACGCCATCTTTGTTGTTGACATCATGTGACTCCATATTCATGTTTCTTATTGGTGGAGAGGATAGTGTACCTTTAGCAGTACACTGCAGCATGGATAATGTCCCATATGCAGAAAGACGCAATATTCAATGTGTAACGTAACCAGGATAATGTCCGTTTTGACGTATAATGCTACTACTAAAGGATGAATATTTAAATCCAGAAGATAGCAGTATCAATAACTCTAATTTCACAAAAAGTGGATAATGTCCCTTTTGCATCTGAACGTCTCAATTTTCCGCGATAATGTTTTTCGTAATAATTCGCTTGATAGTGTTTTCTATAACATCGGAAACCTATCTGTATACTTATAATCTTATAAAAAACGCTCCTAAAATACCTTGATAATAATAATAAGTTACATGAAACTTGTCTTGGCAGAACAATTTGCCGCGTAAATAAACATTGAATGGCTTCCTGCTGACTTATGTCAGTGGCGTAAAATACCCTCGAAAAACACGTTACATATTGGCCTCGGATCATCGGATGATTTACCGTGACGACGGTACATCATGCGATTATCCCAGACACGTTAATAAAATCCCCATCCAAAATACATATTACACAAATTAAATCACCCAAAATTACATATATATACACTCATAATTTTCTTTACGCACTTAGCGTCAAAGTCTGTTGTTTTAATGGATTGCCCTATGCAATCAGTCCAATGTTTTTCATTTTGATTAATGTTCCATGGATATTTCCGCCTTTCAAATATCTCTATGTTGGGAAAGATATACAAAAATAATGTGTGAGCACTGTGTATATATGATGTCACATCACACGCATCTAAGGTGTGCTGATATATATATATATATATATATATATACATATATATCACCACAGAACGTCCTAATATTACTGGAGGTCGCTTTCTTATGGCGAAACTTAATCTCACTGATCACACAAGCACACGATCACACTATTGTGGCTGCGTATCGTGACCATAATACTTAATCTCTCTGTGTATTAGATAAAATTAATATTGATTTCTGAAAAAAAAAACCAGTAAGTGCGCATTACATATAACACCAAATATTTCTGTGCCGTAATCGCCCTATCTTACTAAGTTCCCGTAGACCATATTCTACTTAATACTAGTTCACAACCCAGACCAGTTCTCCTCACTCAAATAATACCTTTGTACTAATTACCTTAAATTTCACACCTACAGCTCTTACATGGCGAGGCCGTAAACAGAAATCACGTCTGCTGTTATGTATGAATTTCATGAAGGACTGTCTCGCCTTCTGGTGGCCCATCTTTTGTCTCGTGGACGCCTTAAGCAAAAATACCCTGTACAAGCGCTCCCCCATCTCGAGGAGACAAATGGGAATTCACCAGCGCTACCAAATTCTGACCTTGGTGTACCGAGACATTTTAGTGCTCAAGAGCATCCGACAATCCCGTCATATTTCCCTGTACCTTAGAAACTCACAATTACTTATATACTACCCCCCTTTGTGACTTCTGATACGCCTGCCTGGAAGACCAGATCTCCCACGCACCAAATACCATACTTACTCATTTGATAGGCTGGCTCGCCAGATAAACACACTCACTTTATGACACATTTTTCGTAGACGATGTATATGATACGTTCCGTATTATCTGTTTCCCTTACCATCCTCCAGCACATATGCCGTTTTGCCAATACGTTTGGAAACCAAAAATGGGCCTTCGTAGAGATAAAAAGAACTTGGACATGACTTTCTCTAGCTTATTTGACTGTTTAGGCACTCTAAGTAAGACTCTGTCTCCCGGCTCGAATAGGTCAAATTTAGTTTCTTTTTGTTGGCGAATTCTCTTTTGTGCTGACTTAGATAAATTCTGTTTCGCCAACTGGACAATGTAATCCATACCCGGTTGTTTTCCTTCATTTAAACCCAACACCCTCGCTAGTTCATTTTGTGGTCTCTTTCCGAAGTTAACTTCGTATGGCGTCAGTTTCGTGCTCTCATGCTGGACAGAATGCAGCCAAGTCTCGACTTTGGGAAGATGTGCAACCCAGGCGGAATGCTTGTCATGCACCAGAGTCCGAAAAAGACGAGCCACTTCCCTTAATGGACGCTCTGCAGAATTACCGTGAGGGTACCTTACAGAGGAATGAACGTGTGAAATACCAGCTTCCTGCATACTGGTTCTCCATTTCTTTGCAGTAAACTGTGGTCCACTGTCAGATAGTATCCTGAGAGGAAGGCCAAACTCAGGTACATACTTATTAATGATCAGACGGCTACCCGCTAGTCCCATGGCTTTCCTTAGCGGATATAGCTTGACATACTTACTAAAAGCGTCAATAACTATAAAAATGTACTCGTAGCCATACTGTACTTTAACGATCGGGCCCAATAAATCCACACACAGTAGTTCTCCGGGACTACTGGTGAGAACTGCAGATCTCTCCCCCACTAAATATTTAACTGGATACTTGCTCCTTTGGCAGGTGTCACACTTAGCTAAAATCCTCCTAACATCCCTTCCCATTTTACTCCAAATGAAGTCACGACCAATTCCAAAGAAGACCTTGGCAGCACCAAAGTGTCCTAATTCCCTATGAAAAATGAAAATCCACAGCCTGCTTCCAGTCTCCGACCGGGTCAGGAATGGAATGAATGAAGCCCCTATCTAGCGGCGAGGATATGAACTGTGCCGGCTGCCGAGGCCTGACGCACTCCTCTGGCCTAATTCCCTATGAATGAACCAAATTAGCTCCTCCCGAAAAGTGGCAGGAACACATATTGCCCACCGATTATTCCCACATTTCCGTGCAAGAAGCCCATCCTGCATCTTGTACGTGAACCGTCCTACTTTCACATACTCTTCGTCACTTATTTCCAACCTAGCCAGTGGCTCCCTTAAGTTAACGTCATCACGTTGCTCCACTAGCATATTTCTCTGTGTCTGTAACGATACCCTGTTGCTACTGTCCAAACATGCACATGATAAAATACCGTCCTCTGCTTTAACCAAAGGATAATCCCTACATAAATTAGTTTCCCTTGATAGCATGTCTGCAAGAATGTTATCTTTACCTTTAATATATTTTACTGTGAATTCGTATTCCTGCAGAGCAAGAATCCACCTACTAACTCTGTTAGAACTGAGTTTACAAGTCCTCATATACAGTAATGCATGGTGATCTGTATGGATCTCAAATTTCCCCCCTACCAAATACATTCTAAATTTCCCCAAACTGAAAACAATACCTAAAAGCTCTAACTCAGTAATCGTGGTCTTTCCTCTGCTGCTGTTAGTACTCGCGAGGCTAAAGATACAATGCACAGATTACCCTCATCATCTTTCTGACACAAAACTCTTGCAATGCCTATATGCGAAGCATCTGTCATAACCACATATTCCTTATCTTTCAAAGGATATTTCAGCACTACAGCTTTCTCAAAACCTTCCTTCAGCGCTCTAAATGCCTGATCATGCTTGGACTCCCATCTCCACCGAGTCCCACTTTTAAGCATTTCCCTGAATGGTTCTACCAACCCTGAGTATTTAAGAACGAACCTCCTGAAAAAGTTGCAAATTCCCAGGTATGTTTCATCTGTTTAACATTCTGTGGCACCTCTGCGTTGAGTATCTAATTAACCCTACTTTCTTCTGGTGTTACACCTCTGCTCGACTCTCTATGACCTAAATATGTCACTTCTGACTGACATAATGACGACTTAGACAGCTTCAAAGTGAACCCTGCCTGATCTAACTTCAGAAAAACTATATCTGAATGACGTAGATGCTCCTCAAAACTGCATAAACTAATTACCATATCATCAATGTAAATGGTTACAAACTCTCCTGTGTCATCCCCTAATGCGATGTTTTAAAGCCCTAATTTAAGCTGCTGAACTACTCTTTAATCCATAAGGTGTTCTACAAAGTTGATAAAGGTTATATTTATCACTAAAAGCTGTAAATGGTCTATCTCCGTACATAAGTGGCACTTGCCAAAAACTGGAACTCAAATCTACACAAGTGAAATACTTCTTCCCCTGAAATGTTTGCATTAATTCCTCTATTGACATGGATTTCAGCTGGTCTGAACTAATTCTACTGTTAACCAAACGAGCGTCTAAACAAATACGAACTGTGCCATCGGCCTTGGGCACGGTGATCAATGAATTAACATATGGACTGTTAGAGTGCTCAATAATCCCATCTTCAAGCATCTGGTTAATTTGTGCCTCAACTGCATTCTGATAAGCGAAAGGTACAGGATATCTATGTCCTGTGATTACTGACCTACCAATAACGTTCAATGAATGTGTATAGCAATTGGCCATACCAATGCGATCCTCAAAAACTCTCCTATTACACAATAACACATCATAGAGCCGAACACACTGTTCCTCCTCTATACTTCCCTGAAATGCAGCATCACGTAACGAGCCCTCTAGACTACCGTTCGTAATCACACTGCCCACAAAACATGGAGAATCCCGCTCTACAGCTGGCGATATCTCATATAAAGTACAAATCACACCTACAACACTACGTCTCTGAATATGGTCATTGAACGCTACCTCTACTTCAGAATCACCCCATTTAAATTTCAAACTCCCTACATCATAACATAAGTTACCAGACACTCTACTTAGCCACTCTGAACCCAAGATAACACTGAATACTAAATTTGGAATTACAAGACAAATCTGATTTTCTACATGATTATAAATTTTAATGTCTACTAAAACTTGTTTAGAAATTACTTTAGACCTCTTCCCAAAAGCTGTGATAACAAAAGTGCTTTTAATTGGCATCTCCTCAAAATTTACTCCAGTTCCTTTCATTTTATCATAAAATGCACTACTTATGCAACTCTTCATTCAACCACTATCAATTAAAACATCTGTGTACGCCTCGGACAAGTTAAATTTAATTATGGGGCTCTTACTAGCCACCTCCTGAATAATACCTTCATCATTTAGTTCACGTAATAATTCACTTCTTACATTTAGGTCATAGGGTTCCTGTATAAGTGTATGGACAGGGCATGTTACAGACTGAGATTCTGACCTTACATCGCAGCCTGGTTCGTGTTTAAAGTACCGCTACCGCTTGGTGTAGTACTACTCACTACTGAACTCGTCTGATTGTTCGGGGCCGTGTTAACGGTATTTCTCTGTCCGTTATTACCATTGAGCTGATTCCCTCCTTGACCCCTGTTCTGGTTATAATATTATTGTTATTATTCCTCCCTTGGTTACCCCTAAAATCATTATTTCGGCCTTGATTTCCCCTGAAATCATTATTTCTACCTTGTTAATGCGTTCCATACCCATTTCCTATGTACTGATTTTGCTGATTATTAGTCTATTATTATCCTGGTTCCCCCTATTTTGGACGTTGGCCCCTTCGCCACTGTTCCCTTGAACTTCCTGATTCCTTTTCTCATTAGGCCTGTTATTATGGTTACCCTGGTTCCTACCGAAATTCTCCTCGTAACCACCTCTTCCCACATCATCGAATGTACTTAATAAATGTTCCACTAGTGAAATAGATTTAACATTTTGGATACAGGCAGCTTCTTCGATTCTATATGGAAAATGTCTTAGTAATACCCTGACTACATCACTTTCCTCCCTCAAACCATCCAGATATTTGCACGTCAATACCTGTCCTAAAAATTACTCGGTCATAGTGTAGTTTCCTCTCGGGTTATATTTCCCACACACAATTCCCTCACGATGCTGAGACTGAATTACCTCGTTCCAAAATTTCTCACAAAATTTAACTTTAAAATCTGAAATGTTTTCGAAATTGTCTCTGTAGAGAGCAAACCAGTTTCTTGTCTCCCCTACAAACGCTTGCTCTAAAATCTCAACTACCTGGCACCACTCAATACTACCATCTTCCAACCTCTCCCTGAATTTATTTTCTATTGCATTCATGAACTCCATTGGACAACCCTGCCGATTACTGAATTTGCCTAGTTCTATTTCCCTGTGTGTGCTATTCACATAAACTCTGACTATTTTCCTGCCTAATTCTGGTTTCAACTTCTGTTCTAATTCAGCAATTTTCTCCTCAGCTTTTCTTTCAAAATTAGTTACAGTTAACCTAATGCTCCCTTCCGATGCTTCAACTTTACCACTTAACTTAGCTTGTTTCTCATTAATCTCATTAATGCTTTCCTTATTCCTCTCCCTTAAATCGTTAACTTCGGTAATTATTTCTGCATGAACTTTATCAATTCTTCCCCCAGCTGTTCTTTAACCTCTTTAATTGCTACCTGAATTTTGTCAATTTCTCCCCCCAATTGCTTTTTGACCTGCTGTGTTTCAAGTTGCACTAGTTCTTTTAAATTTTCAGCCTGTGTACTGATTCTAATTTCTAACTCCTCCTGTACTTTTCTTAATTTTCTGTCTTCATCTGCAATAATCTCTTTAGCCTGTTCTTCCATCACCCCTTTGATCTCACCACTAATCAGCTCAAATTTATCACTAATTTCCCTACTGTTTTGTTCAAGTTTAGCATTTAATATTTCAGTTCTCTCTTTTTTTCCTACTGTTTTGTTTAAGTTTAGCATTATTTTGTTCGAGTTTAGCAATTAAAGCGTCTGTACTTATTTTATTTTGTTGCATAAACTGAAGAAGCAAACTCTCTAACCCTGCTTGACTCTTTTGATTACCCCCCTCAGTATCGTGGTTTACCTCTGACATACCTGTACTGCTTTCATTTTCAAGACTAGCCATACAGCTCGTATCTTCACTATCCAACTGGTGACCACTACACAACTTCATCTCTTCCTCAACACTACCCATGCTGATACACACCGATAAATGAAAAACCCCCAAAATACAGGCACAGAAATATATATCCTTCTCCTTCCACAAATGTTATTAGGATTTCGGCCTCACGTTGGTAGCGACAAGTGTAACGTCTTTCTTTAGCCCTGCCTTGCACTTTAAAATACATATATAAGAAGCTCCACAATTGGGCGGCAAGTGTAACGTTTTCTTTTACTCCACGTTGAGCGTACAAGTGTAACTGTTTTCCTGGTGAGTGTGTGGAAAAACCACAACAAGTCCCACGTTTGAGGTGATAAATGTAATGTTTTCTCTGACTAAGATACGTTGTATTAATGGGCGCCAAGACCTCAACGCTATGTTGAAATCTAAATTTATATTTAACAACACCTAGCTCAGGCAGAACACCTTCAAGAATCTTCACACTCAGATCGTGGTATGATTTGATCATTAACCCAACTAACAATTGTATCAGGAGAAGGAATTTGGTCTATATCTAATGCTACCTACTGAAGCAAAAATTGCATAGTATAAGAAATGAATTTATTATATAAAAAACAAGTAGTGGCAATTTTAATAATAATAATAATAAATATAAATTGGAGCGTAAAGATTTAAATATTACCACTAGAGAATTACGTGAAAACGGAGTCGGATGAATTACTGATTTTACTATTATTCCCAAGCTAAGAAGATACTGAAATTCTGAATATGAAACAATGAAGCGAGAGATTATGAAGTTCTGAGTTATTCGCGCATACCATTGGAAATTGACGTAGCATTTCCCTCGTACTTGATGTTCTTTAAGAGAGCTTCCAACAGCCCTCTGGACGTCGCCACCTTCTTCGTCAGTTGTGGAGATTGTAGTAGAAATGATAAAGTTAATATACATATATAAGAAGCTCCACAATTGGGCGGCAAGTGTAACGTTTTCTTTTACTCGACGTTGAGCGTACAAGTGTAACACCGGAACCAACCAAACGAGGAACCACATCGGTCAAGTTTTACAATGATAATCGTCCTCCCTTCTCGGCGCGCAAACAATATATGCACTCCTCGAATCCCCTCTCTGGAGCCGTCTCCTAGTCGCCCGGTCTCCTGTGATTGGCCGAGACACCACGCGATACTCCCGACCTAAGGGTCAATATACTCAGCGCGACGATGCCGAATTCCGGTCCAGGCCATTTCGCCTTTTCTTGATGCAGCCAGCTGGAAGTGCCCCACGGCTTTCGTCACGCCTCTCGACAAGAATATACCTGTAGCTGAATTCCCAATGACTCATCTCTCTCACAATACCTTAACTGACTAAAATCCGTAAAATTCCGTAATCATATAATTTTCCGCGATAATGTTTTTCGTAATAATTCGCTTGATAGTGTTTTCTATAACATCGAAAACCTATCTGTATACTTATAATCTTATAAAAAACTCTCCAAAAATACCTTAATAATAATAATAATAATAATAAGTTACATGAATCTTGTCTTGGCAGAACAATTTGTCGCATAAATAAACATTGAATGGCTTCCTGCTGACTTATGTCAGTGGCGTAAAATACCCTCGAAAAACACGTTACATATTCGCCTCGGATCATAGGATGATTTACCGTAACGACGGTACATCATGCGATTATCCCAGACACGTTAATAAAATGCCCATCCAAAATATATATTACACAAATTAAATCACCCTAAATTACATATATATACACTCATAATTTTCTTTACGCACTTAGCGTCAAAGTCTGGATTGCCCTATGCAATCAGTCCAATGTTTTTCATTTTGATTAATGTTCCACGGATATGTCCGCCTCTCATATATCTCTATGTTGGGAAAGATATACATAAATAATGTGTGAGCACTGTGTATATATGATGTCACATCACACGCATCTTTGGTGTTCTGATATATATATCACCACAGAACTTCCTAATATTACTGGAGGTCGCTTTCTTCTGGTGAAACTTAATCTCACTGATCACACAAGCATACGATCACACTATTCTGGCTGCGCATCGTGACCATAATACTTAATCTCTCTGTGTATTAGATAAAATTAATATTGATTTCTGAAAAAAAAAACAGTAAGTGCGCATTACATATAACACCAAATATTTCTGTGCCGTAATCGCCCTATCTTACTAAGTCCCCGTAGACCATATTCTACTTAATACTAGTTCACAACCCAGACCAGTTCTCCTCTCTCAAATAACACCTTTGTACTAAATACCTTAAATTTCACACCTACAGCTCTTACATGGCGAGGCCGTAAACAGAAATCACGTGTGCTGTTAAGTATGAATTTCATGAAGGACTGTCTCGCCTTCTGGTGGCCCATCTTTTGTCTCGTGGATGCCTTAAGCAAAAAATACCCTGTACAAGCGCTCCCCCATCTCGAGGAGACAAATGGGAATTCACCAGCGCTTCCAAATTCTTGCCTTGGTGTACCGAGACATTTTAGTGCTCAAGAGCATCCGACAATCCCGTCATATTTCTCTGTACCTTAGAAACTCACAATTACTTATATACTACTCCCCTTTGTGAATTCTGATACGCCTTCCTGGAAGACCAGATCTCCCACGCACCAAATACCATACTTACTCATTTGATAGGCTGGCTCGCCAGCTAAACACACTCACTTTATGACACATACTTTCGTAGACTATGTATATTATACGTTCCGTATAATCTGTTTCCCTTACCATCCTCCAGCACATATGCCGTTTTGCCAATACGTTTGGAAACCAAAAATGTGCCTTCGTAGAGATAAAAATGAACTTGGACATGGCATTCTCTAGCTTATTTGACTGATTAGGCAACTGGACAATGTAATCCATCCCCGTTTTTTTAAAGAGATTTGTGCAGGTATAGAAAATTGTCTGAAATTAGGAAAAGTAGACACAGCTTATCGAAGGATTAAGAATAATTTTGGGGAAAAGAAGGCTAAGTGCTGTAATATTAAGGACACAAATGGAAAGCCTCTAACACATAGGGAAGAAAAGGTTGAGAGATGGAAAGCTTACATAGAGAGTTTGTATCAGGGAAAGGAGATTGAGAATCATGTAATGGAAAGGGAGGAGGAAATTGATGAGGATGCGAAAGGAGATTTAATATTGAGATCAGAATTTGATAGAGCTTTGGAAGACTTAAGCAGGAACAAAGCACCATGCATAGATGATATACCGATTGAGTTGCTACGCTGCATAGGAGATGAAGGTCTGATCAGGTTATTTCACTTGGTGTGTAGGATTTATGAGACAGGTGAGGTACCCCCTGATTTCAAGAAGAATGTAATCATCCCTATACCAAAGAAAGTGGGAGCTGACAGATGTGAAGATTACCGTACAATCAGCTTGATTACTCATGCTTCAAAGATCCTGTCTAGAATAATTTACAAGAGGATTGAAAGCCAGATAGAAACGGAGTTGGGTGAAGACCAGTTAGGTTTCAGGAGAAATGTAGGAACAAGTGAAGCTGTACTAAGTCTTAGGCTGATTTTGGAAGGTAGAATAAGGAAAGATAAGAGAACGTTCATGGCTTTTGTAGACTTAGAAAAGGCTTTTGATAACGTTGATTGGACTAAATTGTTTGACATTTTGAAATCGATTGGAATAAAGTACAGGGATAGGAGGGTGATATACAATCTATACAGAAGCCAGACAGCAGTCATTCGAGTTGAAGGACATGAGAGAGAAGCTGGTATTCAGAAAGGTGTAAGGCAAGGCTGCAACTTATCACCCATACTTTTCAATCTTTACATTGAACAAGCAATGAAGGAAATTAGAGAAAAATGTAAAGTGGGAGTGAAGATTCAAGGAGAAATAATTTCAACTCTGAGATTTGCTGATGACATAGTCATTTTGGCCGACAAGCCTGAGGATTTGAATGAGTTTTTGAATGGTATGGACTCCGTCTTACGGAAAGAATTCATGATGAAAATTAATAAATGTAAAACAAAAATACTGGAATGCAGCCGAAATAAAGCAGTAACCTCTATGGAGATCAAATTGGCAGGTGAAAAGCTGAAGGAAGTAGGAGACTTCTGTTACTTGGGAAGCAGAATAACCAGTGATGGACGAAGCAAAGAGGATATAAAAAGTAGGTTGGCTCAGGCAAAGAAAGCATTTCTACAAAAAAGGAATCTGCTGACATCGAATATAGATTTAGGTATTAGGAAGTCATTTTTGAAAGCCTTTGTCTGGTGCGTGGCGCTCTATGGAAGTGATACTTGGACTATTGGTGTAGCAGAAAAGAGGAGAATTGAAGCATTTGAAATGTGGTGTTACAGGAGAATGATGAAGATCAGATGGGTAGATAGGGTTACAAACAAAGAGGTATTAAGACGAGTGGGAGAGGAGAGATGCTTCTGGCGACTTCTAATGAAGAGAAGAGATATGTTGGTAGGACACATACTAAGACACCCAGGAATAGCAAGCTTAGTTATGGAAGGAAGGGTCGAGGACAAGAACTGTAGGGGTAGACCAAGGTTAGAATATATTAAACAGATTGCCTCGGATGTAGGGTGTGGTAGCTATGTAGAGATGAAACGATTAGCTCAGGACAGGGAGGCATTGAGAGCTGCATCAAACCAGTCAAAAGACTGAAGACTCAAACAAACATAGGCACTCTAAGTAAGACTCTGTCTCCCGGCTCGAATAGGTCAAATTTAGTTTCTTTTTGTTGGCGAATTCTCTTTTGTGCTGACTTAGATAAATTCTGTTTCGCCAACTGGACAATGTTATCCATCCCCGGTTGTTTTCCCTCATTTAAACCCAACACCCTCGCTGGTTCATTTTGTGGTCTCTTTCCGAAGTGAACTTCGTATGGCGTCAATTTCGTGCTCTCATGCTGGACAGAATTCAGCCAAGTCTCGACTTTGGGAAGATGTCCAATCCAGGCGGAATGCTTGTCATGCACCAGAGTCCGAAAAAGACGAGCCACTTCCCTTAATGGACGCTCTGCAGAATTACCCTGAGGGTACCTTACAGAGGAATGAACGTGTGAAATACCAGCTTCCTGCATACTGGTTCTCCAGTTCTTTGCAATAAACTGTGGTCCACTGTCAGATAGTATCCTGAGAGGAAGGCCAAACTCAGGTACATACCTATTAATGATCAGATGGCTATACGCTAGTCCCGTGGCTTTCCTTAGCGGA
Organism: Meconema thalassinum; assembly: GCA_946902985.2. Classification (NCBI taxonomy): domain Eukaryota; kingdom Metazoa; phylum Arthropoda; class Insecta; order Orthoptera; family Tettigoniidae; genus Meconema; species Meconema thalassinum. The sequence continues at coordinate 848,303,026 of OX336390.1, read as the reverse complement.
TATATCTTGACATACTTACTAAAAGCGTCAATAACTATAAAAATGTACTCGTAGCCGTACTGTCCTTTAACGATCGGGCCCAATAAATCCACACAGTAGTTCGCCGGGACTACTGGTGAGAACTGCAGATCTCTCCCCCACTAAATATTTAACTGGATACTTGCTCCTTTGACAGGTGTCACACTTAGCTAAAATCCTCCTAACATCCCTTCCCATTTTACTCCAAATGAAGTCACGACCAATTTCAAAGAAGACCTTGGCAGCACCAAAGTGTCCTAATTCCCTATGAATGAACCAAATTAGCTCCTCCCGCAAAGTGGCAGGAACACATATTGTCCACCGATTATTCCTACATTTCTGTGCAAGAAGCCCATCCTGCATCTTGTACGTGAACAGTACTACTTTCACATACTCTTCGTCACTTATTTCCAACCTAGCCAGTGGCTCCCTTAAGTTAACGTCATCACGTTGCTCCACTAGCATATTTCTCAGTGTCTGTAACGATGCCCTGTTGCTACTGTCCACACATGCTCATGATAAAGTACCGTCCTCTGCTTTAACCACAGGATAATCCCTACATAAGTTAGTGTCCCTTGATAGCATGTCTGCAAGAATGCTATCTTTACCTTTAATATATTTTACTGTGAATTCGTATTCCTGCAGAGCAAGAATCCACCTACTAACTATGTTATAACTGAGTTTACTAGTCCTCATATACAGTAATGCATGGTGATCTGTATGGATCTCAAATTCCCCCCCTACTAAATACATTCTAAATTTCCCCAAACTGAAAACAATACCTAAAAGCTCTAACTCAGTAATCGTGGTCTTTTCTCTGCTGCTGTTAGTCCTCGCGAAGCTAAAGATACAATGCACAGATTACCCTCATCATCTTTCTGACACAAAACTCCAGCAATGCCTATATGCGAAGCATCTGTCATAACCACATATTCCTTATCTTTCAAAGGATATTTCAGCACTACAGCTTTCTCAAAACCTTCCTTCAGCACTCTAAATGCCTGATCATGCTTGGACTCCCATCTCCACCGAGTCCCACTTTTAAGCAATTCCCTGAATGGTTCTACCAACGCTGAGTATTTAAGAACGAACCTCCTGAAAAAGTTGCAAATTCCCAGGTTTGTTTTAACTGTTTAAAATTCTGTGGCACCTCTGCGTTAACTATCTTATTAATCCTACTTTCTTCTGGTGTTACACTTCTACTCGACACTCTATGACCTAAATATGTCACTTGTGACTGACAGAATGACGACTTAGACAGCTTCAAAGTGAACCCTGCCTGATCCAACTTTCTGAAAAACTGTATCTAAATGACGTAGATGCTCCTCAAAACTGCGTGAACTAATTACCATATCATCAATGTAAATGGTTACAAACTCTCCTGTGTCATCCCCTAATGCGATGTTTAAAGCCCTAATTAAAGCTGCTGAACTACTCTTTAACCCATAAGGTGTTCTACAAAATTGATAAAGGTTATATTTATGACTAAAAGTTGTAAATGGTCTATCCTCGTACATAAGTGGCACTTGCCAAAAACTGGAACTCAAATCTACACAAGTGAAATACTTCTTCCCCTGAAATGTTTGCATTAATTCCTCTATTGACATGGATTTCAGCTGGTCTGAACTAATTCTACTGTTAACCAAACGAGCGTCTAAACAAATACGAACTGTGCCATCGGCCTTGGGCACGGTGATCAATGAATTAACATATGGACTGTTAGAGTGCTCAATAATCCCATCTTCAAGCATCTGGTTAATTTGTGCCTCAACTGCATTCTGATAAGCGAAAGATACAGGATATTTACGTCCTGTGAATACTGACCTACCAATAACGTTCAATGAATGTGTATAGCAATTGGCCATACCAATGCGATCCTCAAAAACTCTCCTATTACACAATAACACATCATAGAGCCGAACACACTGTTCCTCCTCTATACTTCCCTGAAATGCAGCATCACGTAACGAGCCCTCTAGACTACCGTTCGTAATCACACTGCCCACAAAACATGGAGAATCCCGCTCTACAGCTGGCGATATCTCATATAAAGTACAAATCACACCTACAACACTACTTCTCTGAATATGGTCATTGAACGCTACCTCTACTTCAGAATCACCCCATTTAAATTTCAAACTCCCTACATCATAACATAAGTTACCAGACACTCTACTTAGCCACTCTGAACCCAAGATAACACTGAATACTAAATTTGGAATTACAAGACAAATCTGATTTTCTACATGATTATTAATTTTAATGTCTACTAAAACTTGCTTAGAAATTACTTTAGACCTCTTCCCAACAGCTGTGATAACAAAAGTGCTTTTAATTGGCATCTCCTCAAAATTTACTCCAGTTCCTTTCATTTTATCATAAAATGCACTACTTATGCAACTCTTCATTCAACCACTATCAATTAAAACATCTGTGTACGCCTCGGACAAGTTAAATTTAATTATGGGGCTCTTACTAGCCACCTCCTGAATAATACCTTCATCATTTAGTTCACGTAATAATTCACTTCTTACATTTAGGTCATAGGGTTCCTGTATAAGTGTATGGACAGGGCATGTTACAGACTGAGATTCTGACCTTACATCGCAGCCTGGTTCGTGTTTAAAGTACCGCTACCGCTTGGTGTAGTACTACTCACTACTGAACTCGTCTGATTGTTCGGGGCCGTGTTAACGGTATTTCTCTGTCCGTTATTACCATTGAGCTGATTCCCTCCTTGACCCCTGTTCTGGTTATAAATATTATTGTTATTATTCCTCCCTTGGTTACCCCTAAAATCATTATTTCGGCCTTGATTTCCCCTGAAATCATTATTTCTACCTTGGTAATGCGTTCCATACCCATTTCCAATGTACTGATTTTGCTGATTATTAGTCTATTATTATCCTGGTTCCCCCTATTTTGGACGTTGGCCCCTTCTCCACTGTTCCCTTGAACTTCCTGATTCCTTTTCTCATTAGGCCTGTTATTATGGTTACCCTGGTTCCTACCGAAATTCTCCTCGTAACCACCTCTTCCCACATCATCGAATGTACTTAATAAATGTTCCACTAATGAAATAGATTTAACATTTTGGATACAGGCAGCTTCTTTGATTCTATATTGAAAATGTCTTAGTAATACCCTGACTACATCACTTTCCTCCCTCAAACCATCCAGATTTTTGCACGTCAATACCTGTCCTAAAAATTACTCGGTCATAGTGTAGTTTCCTCTCGGGTTATATTTCCCACACACATTTCCCTCACGATGCTGAGACTGAATTACCTCGTTCCAAAATTTCTCACAAAATTTAACTTTAAAATCTGAAATGTTTTCGAAATTGTCTCTGTAGACAGCAAACCAGTTTCTTGTCTCCCCTACAAACGCTTGCTCTAAAATCTCAACTACCTGGCACCACTCAATACTACCATCTTCCAACCTCTCCCTGAATTTATTTTCTATTGCATTCATGAACTCCATTGGACAACCCTGCCGATTACTGAATTTGCCTAACTCTATTTCCCTGTGTGTGCTATTCACATAAACTCTGACTATTTTCCTGCCTAATTCTAGCTCTCAACTTCTGTTCTAATTCAGCAATTTTCTCCTCAGCTTTTCTTTCAATATTAGTTACAGTTAACCTAATGCTCCCTTCCGATGCTTCCACTTTACCACTTAACTTAGCTTGTTTCTCATTAATCTCATTAATGCTTTCCTTATTCCTCTTCCTTAAATCGTTAACTTCAGTAATTATTTCTGCATGAACTTTATCAATTCTTCCCCCAGCTGTTCTTTAACCTCTTTAGTTGCTACCTGAATTTTGTCAATTTCTCCCCCCAATTGCTTTTTGACCTGCTGTGTTTCAAGTTGCACTAGTTCTTTTAAATTTTCAGTCTGTGTACAGATTCTAATTTCTAACTCCTCCTGTACTTTTCTTAATTTTCTGTCTACATCTGCAATAATCTCTTTAGCCTTTTCTTCCATCACCCCTCTGATCTCACCACTAATCAGCTCAAATTTATCACTAACTAGCAGAAGTACCCGTTCTTCGAACGGTGTTCGTTGTTAACACCAGACATTATCAATTGAGCTACTGTTGCAATGGTTAGCAGTTTGTCATTCCTTCAAGTTTATCAGAACGAAGTTAGTTTACTGGGAATATCACACACACACTGTTTATTTAAGGCCCTTAAAATGTAGTTTTCGGAGACCCTTTATAGATTCCCGAATTTTGGGTCTCACATTGAGAAGCGTGTTCGCTTTTGCGAATGTTTTTTTTTTTGTAGGCTATGTTTCCCTTACGGTGTGAAACACACGTTCAATTTTTCTGCCCCATTATTTTTATTTTCGTTAATTGCAGTCTGAACGCGGTGTTCTGATTTATTTATTTTATTGGTGTTTCAGTTTAATTGTTTTTCTGTCAACTTACCTTTTTTTCTGAAGTGTCTTTCTAGACGCACCACACCGTCACATTTTCTCACGAGGTACTGTGCTCGCCCCAGCGGCAACGCTCGCAATGTGCATGGGGCTGTGCTTTGATAGGCTGCTCTTTCACTCCTCCTTCATTCTGGTAGATTCGGCGCGCTGACGTCACTACCGCTATATATCCGTAGGTCCATCGGCCTATGGGTTGACTCTCCATCTTCACTCACTTGCTACTACAAGCTTGCCGGGGGTCATTACCCTCTGGTGGCACGGTCTTGCCGAAGGCCCTGCGTCACGTCTTCACGGAGTTAGGCTCCAGGCCAACCTTTGCTCCAGCTGGCGGCTGGGCATGTTCTACAAACGCTGTACTCAGTTCAAGGTCTGCCTAAGGAAAAGACAACTTCTCGAACCAGCGGAGATGTTAATACCAAGAAACATCTCACTGCTGGTCAACTCTCGTCATCACGACTGAACATCGCCAAAACCTTGGCTCTGAACCAGCGCTGCTGGAGTGTGGGCGCATTAACCACGAGCATCAGCCCTGTGCGGGCAAATAGAACTGCCACTTCAAAGCATCAGCCCCTTGCGGACCAACCAACTGTTTCCAGCCAAGGGTTTGCTGGCCTAAAGAAAGGGTTATGTATTTTCACCTCATTGAAAGGTGGTATCATATTCATCATGGTTAATCATTAAGAGTTCCTCGTTTAGGTATTTATAATTATGTCTCTCTTTTTATGAACAATATAAATTTTTAATCCCTCATAAGGGAATTTTGTTAACCGTTTCCGTTTCCTGGAGAAACTTGAAAATTTGCATTTTTATTATTCTCCTTGTTAATTCTTAAAACTATATTTATTAGAAGTAACTTTATACGCTGTTTAAAAAATATTGCATTTTGAATTTGCATTTTTATTCTTCTTCTTGTTAATTCTTAAAGCTATATTTATTAGAAGTAACTTTATATGCTGTTTAAAAACTTTAATAAACGCAAAGGCAAATTCTAATCTTGGTCTCTTCCATCACCCAAGATTCAATCCCTGTGTCCGAAACCTTACATCTTTTCGAAATCCCTAAAAGGGTGCAGCATACCCTTTTCCAAGGTACCTCAACCCCGGATCGAACCCAGAACCTTCATTCTGAGACCACAAATTCTATTCTAAAAAAAAAAAAAAAACTTGTGCAATCTAATATTTGTCTTATACATTTCAGTATATCGTGGCTAGCGCAGGAGATCTGCGGGAAAGCGGAAACAATCCCAGCATACTACACAACTGGTTTCTTTCCGGAAAGCAGGTCTGTCTGGTGCCGCAAGCAGCTTTGGTAAGTGAGTTGTTCCAACTTCCCAGCCGTGCCAGTAATAATAGATGATAAACTGTTAAACTCTCGGGCGGCCTACAAAGGTCAACTCACCCGTTTTCAAAAATATTTAGCTACTCTACCGAAAGAGGAACAAAACCTTGATATTATATCTCAGCGTTTAAAAGCTTTTGAACAGGCGTACGAGAAATATGATCTCGTGCAACTTGAAATTGAAATCAAAAGTCCAGAACATCAATCAGATAGGGAAGAAGTAGAGAGTAATTACTTTGATACACACGCTCAGGCTGTGGCATTAGTGAGAACTTTGACCCTGGCGTTGAAGGTAGAGGAAACTCAAGGAAGAATTAGCGACCATGGGAATGGTATCAAACCATTGCTACCTAAAATTGAAATTCCGCATTTTTCAGGAAAGGAAGAGATGTGGCAATCATTCTTTGAATTGTTCAGTTCATTAGTACATGATAATGCCACACTTCCAGAAATTCAGAAATTTCATTACTTAAAATCCATTTTGCAGGGACCACCCCTTCAACTTATAAGAGAACTCCCCTTAACAGGAGAAAACTATAACATTGCTATAGAGCTTCTTAAAGGCCGTTATGGCAACGAAAAATTATGCTTACAGAGGCATATTCAAGCCTTATTTAACCTGCCCGCATTGCGAGCTGACAGCTTGTCAACACTGCGAGCCTTAAGTGACACGGTCCAACTACACGTCAGAGCATTGGCACGGTTGAATCAACCGGTCGAGCATTGGGATCTATTCTTAGTTCACTTGGTTACTTCTAAATTTGATTCATCAACCTTAAAGGCATGGGAGAGGGAACTAACAAATGACACTTCATATACCTATGGCTCATTGCTTACGTTTATAAATAATAGATGTCAGGTTTTATCAGCCGTAGCCTGTCATATGTCAGGAAGTGCAGGTAACAAATCTAATGTTGTGAAGCCAGTCGGTACTAAAATAAACAAATCTGCTGTCTTTACTGTTCAACATAATTCAACAGATTGTATTCTCTGTAAAGCGCCTCACAGGTTATATTCCTGCGTTGCCTTTAAAGCCCTTTCTACCGACGAAAGACGCAAATTAATAGCTCAAAAAAGATATTGCTACAACTGTCTGTCAGCTAGGCATATGGTGCCTGATTGCGTATCTAAAAATACTTGCTCCCATTGCAAGGCTCAACATCATACCTTGCTTCATAGGTTTGAAAAGCCACGTCAGGCTCCTTCCCCTGGATGTTCTAAAGATACATCCCCAGGAGCCAATGCGCAATCTTATACTCAGAGCTCTAGCTCTATTCGTAGTTCCCAGGTGCTACTATCAACCGTGTTATTAAAAGTACAAGATTCCTCTGGTAGATGGCTTGAAGCACGTGCCTTATTGGATAATGCCGCCACCCATGACTTCATAAGTGAGCGTCTCATTAAGAAACTTGGTCTTCCCAAGCAACCTACATTAATTCAGGTTACCGGTATTAACAATAGCAATGTTAAATCTTTGCATTTTGTTCGTGTTCACATCAAAGATGCTGTTAATTATAACACAACATTTCAGTTGAATTGTCTTGCCATTGATACTATTGGCAGTAATACCCCTAGTACTTCTTTTGAAATTAGAAATTGGCAATTTCCTCATAACATTCAGTTGGCAGATCCAACATTTAATACGAGCGCTCCAGTAGACATACTTCTCAGTGCCCAAGTATTTTGGCAATGTCTCCTTAGCTCTAAGGTTAAAATATCACCAGGAGTGTTTGTTCATCATACCAAGCTAGGTTGGTTAGTAACGGGTCAGGTCCCTCGTAAGTCATTTCAAAATTTCTCACAATGTCATTTTGTCAATACAAGTCTCGATTACAACTTAGAAAGATTTTGGAAAATTGAAACTATAGGTTCAGTTTCACCTTCCTCAGTTGAAAATGAAATGTGTGAAAAACTGTTTCGCGAAACAACCAAACGCAATTCAGAGGGTAGATTTGTCGTAACAATGCCCCGAGTGGATAATCCACCTCTTTTATTTGAAACACACCCTAGGGCTCTTAGAGCACTCTATGCTGTGGAAAGCAAATTTAAACGTGACCCTGTTGTTAAAACTCAATACTCCACATTTATGGAGGAATATGAGGCACTTGATCACATGGAGGTTGTTACCAAGAAAGATGATGCTTCTTATACCCCATCTGAAGTCATTTACCTCAATCATCATCCAGTTTGGAAGAATGAGATTTTAAAGGAAAACATAAGAGTGGTCTTTAATGGCTCTGCATTGGATGCCAATGGAACTTCTCTGAATGACACATTATTATCAGGCCCTCCAATTCAATCTGACATTTCTTCTGTTTTGATGAATTTTCGCTTGTTCCCTATCGCAGTGATATCTGATATCAAGCAGATGTATAGGCAGATTTTGGTCGATCAACAACAGCGCGACCTTCAGAGAATTCTTTGGCGCGACGAGCCTACTAAACCTGTCAAGATTTTTCGGCTAAAAACATTAACCTATGGACTAAAGCCCTCTGCTTTTTTAGCCATACGTACGTTGAAATTACTTGCTGAACAGGATGGCCCGTTGTATTCTCCTAAGGCTTCTGAAGTGTTAAAATCATCATTCTACTTTGACGATTTTCTTCATTCATTTGAGTCAGTATCTGAAGCACTGCAAGTCTCTAAGGATTTGACAGCTTTGCTTTTGGGAGGCGGATTTTCCTTGTGCAAGTGGAACTCTAATTCGGAAGAATTTCTTTCTAAATTTCCATTAACTTCAGTCTATAACGACTCAGTAGAGCTTCTTCATGAAAATAATTCTATCAAAACTCTAGGCATCTATTGGAGTCCTCAAAAGGATTTTTTTCTTTTTCAAAATTAATCTCAGTGACATCAAACCGCAAACTAAGCGGCAAATTTTGTCTGAGATTGCAAAGATATTTGATCCTCTCCAATTTTTGGCGCCAATCATCGTCACAGCAAAGCTTTTCATGCAAGACCTTTGGTCCTTGAAAACTGGTTGGAATGAACCAGTTCCTTCCGAGTTGCAAAAAAAAAATGGATTTCTTATAGAAATAGTTTAGAAGATCTTTCTAATGTTATTATCCCGCGAGTGATTATTCCCTTTCCCTCCTGTGGAGGATATGAACTTCACATCTTTGCCGATAGCTCATTGAAAGCTTATGGATGTTGTGCGTATATTGTTTGCCGTAATTTTGTCCAGTCATATTTCTTTTCCAATTTAATTTGCGCTAAGTCAAAGGTAGCCCCTCTTAAATCTTTATCCTTGCCACGACTGGAACTTTGTGCTGCTCTTCTGGCGGTTGAATTATCGGTCAAAATCCGTCAATCTTTGAAAATCCGATTTATTAAAACTTACTTTTGGAGTGACTCAGCCATCACGTTGGCATGGATTGCCAAACCTCCCTCGCATTGGCAGGTGTTTGTAGCTAATAGAGTGTCTAAAATTCAACAATTGTCTAACCTTGAACAATGGCATCATGTATCTGGCAAGGAGAACCCTGCAGATGTCATTTCTCGGGGATGTTCCCCTCTTATGTTGGCTAACCTGACATTATACTGGCACGGTCCCCGTTGGCTTCTGCAAGAACCCTCCGCTTGGCCAAATTTTCCTCTTCCGGAGTTATCAGACTTGCCGGATGCTGGTAAGGTTACTGGATCTTCTCTTCTCGTTTCTGACTCTCCCCTTCTCTTGCAGCGATATTCCTCTTTCCATAAATTGGTGAGGGTTATGGCTTATCTCCTTCGATGGAAATATTTTGTGGTAGAACAACCCCTTTTTCCTAAGCCATATTTAACCCTTTCTGAATTAGGTTTAGCCACTACAAAAATCTTATGGCTTACTCAACAAGAAATATTCTCTGAAGAATGTCTGGTGTTGTCCCAAGGTAAATCCCTTAAGAAATCGAGTAGGCTTTCCTCACTCGCCCCTTTTTTGGATACTGATGGTTTACTAAGAGTAGGAGGACGTTTATCTTTGGCTGATCTTTCTGAGGATAAAAAACATCCAATTATTCTTCCCTCAAAGCATCATGTCACTTCCTTAATTATTCGTCAGTATCATTACCAGCATCTTCATGCTGGAACTCGTACATTACTTTCTGTCATTCGTGAAAGGTATTGGCCCATAAACGGAGTCCATGAAGTTACCTCTGTTATCCGGAAGTGCATTCCATGTTTTAAATCCAACCCTAAAATTACCACTCAGCTCATGGGTGATGTTCCCAACTTTAGATCTGCGCCTGCTAGACCCTTTGCCTTTACGGGGGTGGATTATTCCGGGCCTTTTGTTTACAGAAGAAATTCTCCTGAGGCCAAAAAATGTATTTCTGGAAAACTCTATATTTCGCTGTTTGTATGTATGGTCACCGGAGCAGTTCACTTAGAACTAGTTACCAACGCCTCTACTGCTTACTTTTTGGCAGCTTTTGCCAGATTTTCTGCTCGCAGAGGTCTTCCTTCAGAAGTATTCTCAGACAATGCTAAAAATTTTATCGGAGCTTCTGAGCAAATTAAGAGAGCTCTTACTCAAAATTCAGCGCTGGAAAGGATTACTGATTATGCTCACCAGTGAAATTTCAAGTGGCACTTCATCCCCCCTTATGCACCTCATCAAGGTGGGCGGTGGGAGTCTTGTGTGAAACTCACCAAGAAGCACCTTAGACGTGTTTGTGGCCACACCCCCCTTTCTCATGAAGAGTTTAATTCCTTAATCATTTTTATTGAGGGCATAATTAATTCTCGTCCTTTATCACCCTTATCTAATGATCCTTCAGATCTTCTGCCATTAACGCCAGGCCATTTTCTTATCGGTGGTCCTTTGACTGCCTCTCCCCCTTTGTTATATTCTAATTCTCAATCTTCTTTAGCCATTTCTTGGCGCAAAATTGAAAGTTTGCGCAATAATTTTTGGCGCCGCTGGAGGTTGGAATACCTCGGTTTGCTTCAGCAGCGTGGTAAATGGCTTGTTTCCTGCTCTAACCTTCAGGTGGGGGACTTGGTGCTTTTGAAAGACCCTAGTCCTCCTCTTGTCTGGAATTTGGGTAGGGTTGTTGAGTGCTTTCCTGGCAGAGATGGTAGGGTTCGCGTGGTAAAACTGCAGACTTCTGCTGGTCATTTTCTTAGGCCAATCACTATGATTGCTCCATTGCCACGCGAGACCTAACTTCTGCGCTTTCTTACTGCAATTTTTTCTCGCCCCTCCCAGCATGTTCGCTTTTGCGAATGTTTTTTTTGTAGGCTATGTTTCCCTTACGGTGTGAAACACACGTTCAATTTTTCTGCCCCATTATTTTTATTTTCGTTAATTGCAGTCTGAACGCGGTGTTCTGATTTATTTATTTTATTGGTGTTTCAGTTTAATTGTTTTTCTGTCAACTTACCTTTTTTTCTGAAGTGTCTTTCTAGACGCACCACACCGTCACATTTTCTCACGAGGTACTGTGCCCGCCCCAGCGGCAACGCTCGCAATGTACATGGGGCTGTGCTTTGATTGGCTGCTCTTTCACTCCTCCTTCATTCTGGAAGATTCGGCGCGCTGACGTCACTACCGCTATATATCCGTAGGTCCATCGGCCTATGGGTTGACTCTCCATCTTCACTCACTTGCTACTACAAGCTTGCCGGGGGTCATTACCCTCTGGTGGCACGGTCTTGCCGAAGGCCCTGCGTCACGTCTTCACGGAGTTAGGCTCCAGGCCAACCTTTGCTCCAGCTGGCGGCTGGGCATGTTCTACAAACGCTGTACTCAGTTCAAGGTCTGCCTAAGGAAAAGACAACTTCTCGAACCAGCGGAGATGTTAATACCAAGAAACATCTCACTGCTGGTCAACTCTCGTCATCACGACTGAACATCGCCAAAACCTTGGCTCTGAACCAGCGCTGCTGGAGTGTGGGCGCATTAACCACGAGCATCAGCCCTGTGCGGGCAAATAGAACTGCCACTTCAAAGCATCAGCCCCTTGCGGACCAACCAACTGTTTCCAGCCAAGGGTTTGCTGGCCTAAAGAAAGGGTTATGTATTTTCACCTCATTGAAAGGTGGTATCATATTCATCATGGTTAATCATTAAGAGTTCCTCGTTTAGGTATTTATAATTATGTCTCTCTTTTTATGAACAATATAAATTTTTAATCCCTCATAAGGGAATTTTGTTAACCGTTTCCGTTTCCTGGAGAAACTTGAAAATTTGCATTTTTATTATTCTCCTTGTTAATTCTTAAAACTATATTTATTAGGAGTAACTTTATACGCTGTTTAAAAAATATTGCATTTTGAATTTGCATTTTTATTCTTCTTCTTGTTAATTCTTAAAGCTATATTTATTAGAAGTAACTTTATATGCTGTTTAAAAACTTTAATAAACGCAAAGGCAAATTCTAATCTTGGTCTCTTCCTTCACCCAAGATTCAATCCCTGTGTCCGAAACCTTACATCTTTTCGAAATCCCTAAAAGGGTGCAGCATACCCTTTTCCAAAGCGCAACATATGCTTTGGTCGTCCTTCTAGGGTAATTTTTATATTTCGCCTATTTTAGCATATATTGAGAAGTTTTTCTCTATATCCACCCTTCTTATGTATGAAAAGTACGGTAAAGTGTTTTATAAATGATTGGTGTATTGACTCTGATACCTAATTTTACGATGCACCAAGCATCCGAACACGAGGTATAGGCGTCCATAAAGATACACAGAAAGACAGACAGACAATTCTATTGTCTACAACATATTACCCAGATATCCAAATATGGGTATGTCTACCACACTGTATCAAATAAAATCATCCTTACGATGAACGCGTATGTCGACAAAAAAAAGTTAAAATGTGCTCTCAGACTAAATTCACCTAACGTGTACTTCCTGACGTGAAATACATTTGATAGCCTTGTAGACGAAACGCAATACACGTCACATAAAAACTGACCCTCTACGTTGTGCTAGGTGCCCATACACAGGCTTGTGGTGCATGAAAATTCAGGTTTTTTAGCCTCAAATTGCCCAAATTCCTAAAAGCCGAAAAAAATGCTGGTTCAATTCAGGAATTTTTGAAAATAATGTTGCTGTTTGGAGATATAATAGACCTTCTGTACTATATGTCGAACGTGAAATTTGCATGAAAAAATTCTAGGTTACCCCTTCACCCCCTTAATTGCATTGATGAATTATACGGTCTACGTTATTTCCGTGATAACCTTATAGCCATTTGCAAACTTTCACGGAAATGTAATAAATGGAGTGACATTGCTTCTTACAGAAATAGAAGGAAAGTTGTATGCCACCCCTTGAGATAATGTTCTCATGGTTACCGATTTGCATTCCTTCATTAGTTTGTTAAATTAAATTAAATTAGTTTTCTGGGAATATTTCAGAATCTGTTGGATTTAGAGCCTTATAATGTAGTTTTCGAGGACCCTTTAGGGCCCCCGAGTTTTGTTGCTAGCACCGAGGGGATTTATCTCGTCGTTGTACGCCATAATATAATTCTAATAATAATATAATATAGGGAGAAACTATAACACCTATTTTTTATATTTTTAATTCAGCCAATGGCCATGTACTTTTCGTTTCAGGACGGGTCAGGGAAGGGATATTATCAAAGAAAGAAGCATTCACATCACGCATGAGCAAAATGGAAAAGGCCTACCATTTAACTAAGGACATCTATAACAAAAGGTCAATATACTTCAAAGCAAAACTAAAACATTACTGCAGTGTCATCCGTCCGGAGGTCTTGCATGCTTCTGAATGCCTCACGATGAACAAAAATGGCTTGGTCGAGAAACTGGAGGCCAAAGAAAGGAAAATTTACAGAAAGATAGTGGGTTCCATCAAAGACAATGGGGAATACAGAAGAAGGCATAACCATGACCTATATACTCATGTGGAGAAGATAAGCAACGTCATCCGGAAGAGAAGGTTACCATTTTTTTGGCATGTGAAACGAATGAGCCCAGCGAGACTGACCAACCGCAACATAACTTACTTTCAGGAGAGGAAAACAAAATGGGCCTGGTTCATTGAACTGGATAAAGATCTGAAAGAAGTGGGGATTACACCAACAGACATTCAGAAGCGCCCCACTCAATACGAAATTTCAAGCTTGGAAAGGTTTACAAGAAAAACCGAAGCTGAAAACGGGAAAGATTTGGACCCAGGAACGGAAGGAAATACACCGAGAACGAATGCGGGCGTACAGGGCAAACATCAAAGCCTGTAGGAGACGGTTGGAATGACGCGGTCCATAGATGGCCTATACGAAATGAATGAATGAATGAATGAATGAATGAATAATATGGGGATAGGAATATAATAGACCTGCCGTACCACACCCGCAGGTGTAAATCGCGTGAAAAAATTCTAGAGCACCCCTTGATCCCCTTAAGCGCATTATACGAATTGATGAATTTTACGGCTTAATTTGGTTCCGTGATAACCTTCTAGCCGTTTGCAAACTTTCACACTAATGTAATTAATGGAATTGCATTGCGTCTTACAGCAATGAGAATCCGTTGGCATGGTTACTGGCTTGCATTCGTTCATTAGTTTATTAAATTAAATTAGTTTTCTGGGAATATCTCAAAAACGGTTGGTCTTCGGTCCTTAAAATGTGGTTTTCGGGGACCCGAGTTTTGTCTCTCACATTGAGGGGATGAAAATGTGTTTGTCTCGTCCTTCTACGCCTATTTCAGCATGTATTTTAAGGGGGGAGGCACCCTTTTATGAGAGGTACGGCGAAGAGTTACATCAATTATTAGTGTCGTGCCTCTGATGGATATCTGTACCAAATTTTACCTTGATACACTCAGCCATTCTCGAGTTATAAGGGAACAAATTTTTCCACAGACAAACAAACAGACAGACAGACAAAAAATTTATTTTCTCGCGCATCCATCATAAAACAGTCTAAAACGCGTAAACAACTCAAATTTCCGTAGAAATTCAGAGAAAAACACACACATTTTCATTTTTAGCCTACTTTCGATTTATGCAAAAAATGAAAGTAGACTTATGAGATCACTAAAGGCCAAAAAGAAAAGAGTGTGTCTGCCTGTGTGTGTGTATGTGTGTGTGTGAGTCTGGGTGTGTGTGTGTGTGTGTGTGTGAGTGGGTGTACTCTGAATATCTGCCCCCCCCCCCAATCAATTCGAACACGTTGAGCGCAAATTGAACGAAATTTGGTACAAAGGTAGCACTAGCAAAGGACACCTCAGTGTCATGTTCTATATTGCCGCCATCTTGACGGAAACGTAATGGCGGCCACACAAATGTTCAAAGCTTAAATCAAATTACGACTAACCTAATCATCCGATCTCTACCAAATTTTGCAACAACATACCTTTATGGGGGCAGCATGCTTTGACCAAACTAATAGGTCATCAGCCTAATAGTTTGCGGATGGCGGCCATCTTTGTGTGAAAATCGATTGCCCCTATTAATTCGAACACGGTGAAACCGAATGGAATGAAATTTGGTACAGAGGTAGTACTAGCAAAGGGCACCCCAGTGGCATGTTCTATATTGCCGCCATCTTGACGGAAACGTAATGGCGGCCACACAAATGTTCAAAGCTTAAATCAAATTACGACTAACCTAATCATCCGATCTCTACCAAATTTTTCAACAGCATATACCTTTATGGAGGAAGCATCCTTTGACAAATCTAATAGGTCATTAGCCTAATAGTTTGCGGATGGCGGCCATCTTTGTGTCAAAATCGATTACCCCTATTAATTCGAACACGGTGAAACCGAATGGAATGAAATTTGGTACAGAGGTAACACTAGCAAAGGGCACCTCAGTGTCATGTTTTATATCGCCGCCATCTTGACGGAAACGTAATGGCGGCCACACAAATATTCAAAGCTTAAATCAAATTACGATTAACCTAATCATCCGATCTCTACCAAATTTTGCATCAACATACCATTATGGAGGGAGCATCCTTTGACCAAACTAATAGGTCATTAGCCTAATATTTTGCGGATGGCGGCCATCTTTGTGTGGAAATCGATTCCCCCTATTAATTCGAACACGGTGAAACCGAATGGAACGAAATTTGGTACAGAGGTAGCACTAGAAAAGGCCACCTCAGTGTCATGTTTTATATCACCGCCATCTTGACGGAAACGTAATCGCGGCCACCCAAATGTTAAAGGCTAAAATGTAATTTCGACCAACCTAATAATCTAGTCTCTACCAAATTTTGCAACAACAAATCTTTATGTGGGAAGCATATTCTGACCAAACTGATAGATCATCAGCCCAATAGTTTGCAGATGGTGGCCAAGTATGAATGCAAATCGATTCCCCCTATCAATTCAAACACGGTGAAACCGAATTGAACGAAATTTGGTACAGAGGTAGCACTACCAAAAGGCACCTCAGTGTCATGTTTTATATCGCCGCCATCTTGACGGAAACGGAATGACGGCCACCCAAATGTTAACAGCTTAAATCAAATTTCGACCATCCTAATAATTTGATCTCTACCGGATTTTGCATCAACATGCCTTTTTGTGGAAAGCATCTTATGACTGACTACAAGGTCATCAGCCCAATAGTTTGCAAATAGCGGCCATGTATGTGTGCAAATCCATTCCCCGGATCAATTCAAACACGGTGAAACCGAATTGAATGAATTTTTTTACAGAGGTGGCACTAGCAAAGGGCACCTCATATTCAAGTTTAATATCCCTATAGCACGTTGTATTTCAACAAGCTACTACAACCAACATTCAATTATACTCCTTGATAAGGACAAAGAGTTATAACAATACCCATACATTTAGGAGAATGTAGGCTATATGTTCTTTACTGAACATCTTGTTATATATAGAGAGAGAGATCTACTGCACCGCTCGGAGTTGACCGTGTTTTATTGCACAGATTTTGGTTTTACTCGCTAACCGTTGGAGATATACGAAAAGTGATAAGGACCTTTCGGATAGAACATTAAATGTTAAAGCTCATGTATACCATCAAAAGTTTGCTATTTCTTAGCGTTCTCTTTTTATTTGAAAAGGAAATATGAAATTTTGAAACCAAAGGGTGTAGTGACGTCACAAATGTCGGTTTTACTCGCTAACTGTTGGAGATACACGAAAAATGATAAGGACCTTTCGGATAGGAAATTAAATTTCAAAGCTCGTTTGTGCCATCAAAAGTTTGCTATTTCCTACCGTTCTCTTTTTATTTGATATGGAAATATGAAATGTTGAAATCAAAGGGTCTAGTGACGTCACTAAAATGGTCGCCATTTTTTAATAGTGCAATATTTCGAAATCAAAAGTATCCTATATGTAAACCTGGTAAATCAGCTACATCCATGCAAAATTTCATTTAAATCGGACCAGTGGTTCTTGCGTTATTGAGTAACAGACCGACAGACACACACCATCTCATTTTTATATATTAGTATGATTTTCCTACTGTTTTGTTCAAGTTTAGCATTTAATGTTTCAGTACTCTCTTTATTTTCCCTACTGTTTTGTTCAAGTTTAGCATTATTTTGTTCGAGTTTAGCAATTAAAGCGTCTGTACTTATTTTACTTTGTTGCATAAACCGAAGAAGCAAAGTCTCTAACCCTGCTTGACTGTTTTGATTAACCCCCTCAGTATTGTGGTTTACCTCCGACATCCCTGTACTGCTTTCATTTTCAAGACTAGCCATACTGCTCGTATCTTTACTATCCAACTGGTGACCACTACACAACTTCATCTCTTCCTCAACACTACCCATGCTGATACACACCGATAAATGAAAAAACCCCAAAATACAGGCACAGAAATATATACCCGTCTCCTTCCACAAATGTTATTAGATTTTCGGCCTCACGTTGGTAGCGACAAGTGTAACGTCTTTCTTTAGCCATGCCTTGCACTTTAAAATACATATATAAGAAGCTCCACAATTGGGCGGCAAGTTTAACGTTTTCTTTTACTCCACGTTGAGCGTACAAGTGTAACTGTTTTCCTGGTGAGTGTGTGGAAAAACCACAACAAGTCCCACGTTTGAGGCGATAAATGTAAAGTTTTCTCTGACTAAGATACGTTGTATTAATGGGCGCCAAGACCTCAACGCTATGTTGAAATCTAAATTTATATTTAACAACACCTAGCTCAGGCAGAACACCTTTAAGAATCTTCACACTCAGATCGTGGTATGATTTGATCATTAACCCAACTAACAATTGTGTCAGGAGAAGGAATTTGGTCTATATCTAATGCTACCTACTGAAGCAAAGATTGTATAGTATAAGAAATGAATTTATTATATAAAAAACAAGTAGTAGCAATTTTAATAATAATAATAATAATAATAAATATAAATTGGAGCGTAACGATTTAAATATTACCACTAGAGAATTATGTGAAAACGGAGTCGGATGAATTACTGATTTTACTATTATTCCCAAGCTAAGAAGTTACTGAAATTCTGAATATGAAACAATGAAGCGAGAGATTATGTAGTTCTGAGTCATTCGCGCATACCATTGGAAATTGCCGTAGCATTTCCCTCGTACTTGATGTTCTTTAAGAGAGCTTCCAACAGCCCTCTGGACGTCGCCACCTTCTTCGTCAGTTGTGGAGATTGTAGTAGAAATGATAAAGTTAATATACATATATAAGAAGCTCCACAATTGGGCGGCAAGTGTAACGTTTTCTTTTACTCGACGTTGAGCGTACAAGTGTAACACCGGAACCAACCAAACGAGGAACCACATCGGTCAAGTTTTACAATGATAATCGTCCTCCCTTCTCGGCGCGCAAACAATATATGCACTCCTCGAATCCCCTCTCTGGAGCCGTCTCCTAGTCGCCCGGTCTCCTGTGATTGGCCGAGACACCACGCGATACTCCCGACATAAGGGTCAATATACTCAGCGCGACGATGCCGATTTCCGGGCCAGGCCATTTCGCCTTTTTTTGATGCAGCCAGCTGGAAGTGCCCCACGGCTTTCGTCACGCCTCTCGACAAGAATATACCTGTAGCTGAATTCCCAATGACTCATCTCTCTCACAATATCCTAACTGACTAAAATCCGTAAAATTCCGTAATCATAAAATTTTCCGCGATAATGTTGTTCGTAATAATTCGCTTGATAGTGTTTTCTATAACATCGAAAACCTATCTGTATACTTATAATCTTATAAAAAACGCTCCAAAAATACCTTAATAATAATAATAATAAGTTACATGAAACTTGTCTTGGCAGAACAATTTGCCGCGTATATAAGCATTGAATGGCTTCCTACTAACTTATGTCAGTGGCGAAAAATACCCTCGAAAAACACGTTACAGTTTGTGGTCCTGACTCCTAATAAGAGCAACTGTCGGAGTTGAATGATGCGTAAATGGAGTTGCATACATTCCCATTGGATTCCACATTTTGTTCTCTCTAATGGAACTAGGTTCCGTGGTTTCGTTTCCGAAAGTCGCTTCCCTAATTCCTGTTATCGGACTCGGCTCCTCATTTTCAGTTACTCGAGCTGATCTTTGAATTTGAGTAGTAGGACTCGACTCATTAATTTCGCTCTGACTGTTAGCGTTTAGAATCTTTCCTTCCAATTTCGTAATTCTTTCTAGCTGTGTCCCCTTGATTATGTTGACTTTGTCCTCTAGAGAAGAAATAGCGATGGCTATTTGGGTTTGAATCTCCTGATTCGCATTTTGTTTCATACCCTGTAATTGATCTCTAATGCCTTCGACCTTCGTGTAAGTTTCTATTGAAATTTCTTTCATCTGCCGCGTTATATCCTCCATTTGCATCGACAATCCTTCCTTCCTTTTGCTATTCTCCTTCTGTGCTTCTTCATGTTTCTGTTCTATTTCTTTAATGTTTTCCCTGAGTATCGTAACTTCTGCGTTCACGATTTCCTTTCTCTCTTCTACTTCCTTCCTAACGTTTTCCAATCCTAATGTGATCCTGTCATCCAGGCGTTACTCAGTTTCTTCCTGATTCTTTACTAATTCCATTTTTAATCTTCCCAATTTATCATCTACCTGCTTTTCTAAACTTTTAATTTTCCTGTCTATTTGACTTACTAAGTCCTTTCCTAACCCTATAAATGTATCATTAAGTTGGGCTCCTATACTGTTACTTAATCGTGTGCCCAAATCAAGTTCTAACTCCTTTAGTCTGTCGTTCACGTGTCATTTTATTTGGGTTCCTAAACCTTTCATTTGTGTTTCTGAACGATTTTTCAGTTGAGTTTCTAAATCTTTCATTTGCGTTTCTATCCGTGTTTCTATAGCTTTACTTTGGGTTTCTAAACCTTTCGTTTGTGTTTCTATAGTTTTACTTTGGGTTCCTAAACCTGTTATCTGAGTTGCCAGGGTTGTACTTTGGGTTTCTAAACCTTTCATATGTTTTTCTAAAGTTTGATTTTGGGTTTCTATAGTTTGACTTTGGGTTTCTATCCGTGTTTCCAAACCTGTAAGCTTGTCATTTAGTTGGGTTCCCAAGTTTTTGTTAAGGTGGGTTTCTAAGTTTTAGAATTTATTGTTTAATTGAGTTCCCAAGTTTTCATTGAGTTGGGTTTCTTAATCTTTTAATCTGTCGTTTAGTTTACCGTCAATGCACGTTGTTAGATTATTACTTTGCTTTGTTAGATTGGAATTTAGTTTACTTTCATTTTCACTTAATACATCTGCCATCCTTTTCTGTGAGTCTTTGAGCTGTTGCTCCACACTCTTTGACTACTGGCCAACTCTCCTAACTTCTTCTTAACATCTTCAGTATTAGACATATTTATACAAAAATCACAATGGACATGGGAAATCATCGGATACACTGACTTATCCTAGAGGCTTAAAGCTATGTAGATTTTAGTGGTTGGAGTCAAATTCAATAAAGTGCACTTGTGATAAATGTGAGTTTTATCCACTGCAATATCAATGAGACTGAGCGAAGTAAGTTACCCCTTTCCCGAGCCTTCGCATACGCAACTTAGATCACGCTACAACCATGTGGAACAGTTAAGTTGGGTACCAGATCTCAGTTGGTTTTATTTCCTCAACTTCGCTCGATCCACATGTTTGAACGCTTCAAAAAAAAAAAAACAATAACTGAAAGTTAATCGGACTGGATTCCCAGTTTTACTCGAGCCCAACCACGTTGGCCGCCATTTGGCTGTGCCCGATATCCCAACCGTGGATTGCGTGGCCCGACACAACGCATTCTCAGGCGAAATTCAGAACAACATTTACCAGAGAATATTATAAAAAGAAACCGTGGATGGTTAGACACACGCTGACATGAAGATAAACAAGACAAAAATTGAGACCACAAATGACCTCGGGGCATGACGATGGATTGGGGTTCATATTTTAACGTCAGACGTCGTCTCCCATCCACGTTACGTTGCGAAGCCACAGAAAGAACCTGAAAAAGATAAAACTTCCACCTTTTATTCACTTCGGCACTGGTACAGTCAATAGAAAATATAAATGGTTCCTATCCCCCTACACGTGGAGATTATCTTTTTTATGTCTTGATGTGCAATCAAAAAGAAATTTCAAATTAAATGGATCATAAATCGGGACGAAATCTCCTTGTGTCCTATCATTAGATATAATCAAACTTACGGAGATCCCGCATATGGATTTTCAATGGGTTAAATTATAATGACATTATTGTGTTGGTCATCCGTTTCTTATTATAGAGTTCATGTTAGGATGCCTGTTAAACAGTTTGCATTGAAAGAAAAAAATTATCACTTCAACGATTCCATTAGATCTCCTTCTATCTAATCTTGTGACTGGTGAATAGTGGATACTAAATTAATTTCATTTACAAATTTACAGCGTATTTACATATGTGCATGCTCACATTTGGTTACATCAACTTCCCTCTTAACTCAAATTTTCAATTTCCTTTTATCTGTATACTAGATTCACTATCTTTATCACAATGTATATTCAAAAATTCAAGATCTGGAATAACACACAACATATTAATCCTGCTTTTCTTCTCACTGTATCAGTTGCAATTAAATTATTTCACTGATGTAACCTCTATAATGCCAAATGATTTTACAAAGTAATACAGATTCATTAGGCAAACTTTTAATGACTACAACGTTGATATGGCAATTCTCCTATTAATTTTACGCACATATTAAATGGCCCTCATGGCTCCGTTGAATTATTTTCAGGCTTATCCTCATTTAATTATTGCCTCATTAAATCACAGTGACCTTTCAATTCACTCTTATTATTTCTCATTCTTTACATCATTTGCAACTTTGCTCACCTTATTACGTTACCATATTTTATCTGCCTTACATTTTATCATCGTAATGACCTTATTTCAGCATTATTATTATTATTATTATTACCTGTCATACACATTTATTACGTAAATCATTGAAGCTTATAACTTCGCATTGTGTTTATAGATCTCATTTATCTCTCAGTGTACAAAAAAAGCAGTTAAATTGTGTTATTTAGATTCTTAAATTGTGTGATTTCTTCTGTGTTAATTAATCTTCATTATATTCCTTCCAATTTACATGATTATTATTCATCACCTCCAGACAAATTTACAAGTGTTACTGTGTAACTTTGATTAAGCTCATTAAAGCGATTATTTAACTATTTTAATGCCACATGAGTAGTGGGGTAATGCCGATTCCAACGCAATCTAAAACCCTCCTTGCCCCACTACTAAGCCTCAGCCATGTTACATATCTCTCGAACGCGTGGTCCGATTTTGACAAATGAGGTATCGTTGGACCTCGGGCTGACGTCCTCTTTGCTATGGACCACTCGTTATATTTTTCAAATTTTTTTGAAAATTTTTGTTTTCGAAACTAGGTGATAGTTTGAAAACTAAACATGATAGAACGTTGTGCCATGGCTCAAACGAATGGTCTTTATGCCCTTTATTTTCTATAATGAAACTTTTTTACTTTTATGTTTTTTTGAAAACACTCGAATTTTGAAAATCCTATATTTTGGAAACTAGGAACTCTACAAAAACGTTTATTTGACATAAATGAAAGGTCCCTATGCCCTTTACCCCCAAAATAAATTTCAAGTCGCTAGAGCAAAAATTTGTGTTTTGTAAGTGTAGTAGTGGAATGATGACAGAGCTGTCTACTAACTTATTGAACCCTCCTCGTATTTGCCCCGAACCTGATATCTCGCTAACCAATGGTCGTATTTGAACATACAGGGTGTCCTAGCACTCGTAGTGATGCCCCCTACTTTCCTATAGGCTCTTTATTTAATGAAAAGACCAAAACTAAAAGGTCATCCGCTTTTAATATCTCGCGAACCAATCATGCTAGAGGCATGAACGAGGGGTCCAAGGACTCGGGCTGACGTCCTCTTTGCTATGGACCACTCGTTATATTTAAAAAAATTGAAAACTTGATTTTGGGGTAAACACTTGTTTTTTGTGATTTTGCCGATATCTCGCGAACCAATCATGCTAGAGGCGTGTACGACGGGTCCAAGGACTCGGGGTGACGTCCTCTTTGCTATGGACCACTCGTTATATTTCTTAAAAAATTTGGGAAACGCGATTTTGGGGGTAAACATGTGTTTTTCGTGATTTTTGTCGATATCTCACGAACCAATAACGCTAGAGACGTGTACGAGGTGTCCTAGGACTTGGGCTAACGCCCCCTTCAAATGTGGTAGATTTTTTTTTCAAACAATAATTCACAAAGGGCCTAACGTCATACATGTTGAGAAAAAAATTCTTTACCGTTACCTGTTTATAATGTTTATGAAGCGTGGTGGTTGAGAGAGACGATACGGCTGGGTGTGTGTGTTTCAACGAACCTGTCGCTGACCACGGTGGCTGTGTTCAATAGATCAATTGATATTTCGACGAGTCGGTGTATGACAGAGCGAGCGTGCGTTTTCTGATATTCTACCTTTAACGTGTAAACGGTGATGAGAACTTGGTTCTATGTTGATCGAAGCGAGTACAGAAAACACACTTGCAAACGAGCAGGAGGTGAATGTCATTTGAGCTTATTGAAAGGCTCCGATCTGACTTGACAACAGGTGCAATGGAAAAAAATGACCAAGACGCTTGAAGGTGAAATAATCTGACCATTGTGCTGGCAGGGAAGTGCGAAAGGCGTGCACACATGTGTGAAACCACAGGCACGCTAAACCAGTGACATCCTGTCTTGCTTCGTACGTAACAAAATGCAAGTTGACGTGAAATTTGATCTACCGCAGGTGTTCGCTTGGGACGTTATCTGTCCACATGCGCGATAACTGTTAACAAGTTACATCCTGTCTTGCTTCGTACGTGACAAAATGCAAGTTGACGTGAAATTTGATCTGTCACAGGTGTTCAGGTTGGATGTTAGCTGTCCACGTGACCGATAACAGAATGTTCAAAGCGTGGGAAAAAATGATTATACATGCAACGTAGCATATATAAAGACATGTCGTTATCATTTCCACTCTCACTTGGGTGGACTACCTTTGAACACACTGCGTTGCATGAAACCCCTGGTCTTGTTTAACAGTTTTGGTGTTGGTGGAAAATACTTAACCTTGTTGTGGGGTAGGTATTTATTTATATATTTATTCATTTATACATTTATTGATTAATATATATATATATATTTACAAGCAATTATTTATTGATTAAGTAATTAATGATTTTATTTATTTGTTTGCAGATAACCGGCATACCTTACATGTCTGAGGGAGAAGAAACCATTGCACTTTTGAGCCCACTAGAAGGGAAGAGTAACAAGTCACTGCAAGTAAAGGTGAGATGATTTTTTTAAACTAACTTGTTTCATTTTTTGTTTTATGTTTTATTTTATGAAATGTATGTATTAACCTGAATTTAGGTATTTATATCGGTTTATTTTATTTATTTTTAGAAACTTGGAAAGAATAGCCTTACCGCCGTAGCAGTCGCTGAAAAAAAACAGAAACGCACTAAAGCGAAACCACTGCCAAAGAGTGAACTGTTTAAAACTCAGGTAAGTCCAACTTAAAAATGCTATTCCATTTTACCACTACTGAAAACTCGTAGACAAAAAAAATTCATTACCTGTACATGACTGGGACAATGATTGCTTTCTTGATTAATGGCTATGTTGTTGTTGTTGACTGGGAAAAGTACAAGGCCATGTTGGATTTTCTAAAAATAAAAATAATAAATTTAATTTATGGGTGGTTCCCTATGGACTCAACGAATATCCACAGGTTTGAACATGATAATGTGAACAAAATGACATGACATTCATTTTTGTTTATATATTGGTTAAAGGGAGGGTGGGGGAATGTAAATGACTGTAGCTTTATAAAAAAGAAAATAAGTACATGGGTTACTGTTAGTGCCAACATACAGTTTATTTTTAATGGTGTTTTGATATATTAATGCCAATTAACGTTAACGTTTTATTTACAAGTATTGATTGATTGATTGATTGATTGATTGATTGAGTGATGGGTTATTTTGTTTGCTTTTAGGTGTCGTCATGTGCCATTAACGTAATGAACAGACAGTGAACAAGCATGCATTATGCTTTAAAGTACTCTGTGCAATGTTAATAACTTACAATAAGAAAAAGTTTTATTATAACACATGGCGTTAGTACCAAATACAACAAGTGAGCAAGTTGGTTTACCACGTGGGTTAAATTTAAAATCAGAACATGATCGATGGTTAACATTTGAATCCTGGCCTGTAGGCTTTTTGTCGACGCATGAACCTGCAAAAGCCGGTTTTTTTTACTTGAACCGAGGAGATGTGGTGCGCTGTGTGTTTTGTCGTATTGAACTTTCACACTGGGAAGAAGGGGATGATCCCTTTAGAGACCATTTGCGATGGTCTCCTCACTGTCCTTACATGCTTGGAAAGCAAGTGGGTAACCTACCCGTGCATTCATTTTACCGAACCACAAGGCCTATGGCCGCTACTTACGTTGCTGAATCACAAATAAATAATAATAATGATGTATTACCAGCCAACGGTAGTGTCGATATATGTGGTCCATATGCCATAGACAGTGTTGAATTGGCGTGTGCTTTTGAAAAATTGGGAGTTTGCAAGACTAATGCACTAGCACACCCAGAGTACAGCTCTGTTGAAAAACGTTTCGAATCTTATAAAAATGTTTGGCCATTAATATTAAAACACCTTACCAAACAGCTAAGTGAAGCTGGATTTTTTTATACTGGTGAAGGGGATAAAACAATATGTTTTTATTGTGGATTTGCTTTAAAGGTTTGGCAAATGACTGATGACCCTTTTGTGCAACACGTTCGTTGGTTACCAAACTGTAAATACATGGTGTTGCTTAAAGGTCAGGAATTTGTGAACACTATTCGTAAAGAAAAAGTGATTGCAGCACAAGACATAAAAGTGCCTTTAGAGTTAGAGCACGCGGAGCAAATACATAAGGCTGAAAGAAAAGACTTGTCTCACGAACAGATACAAAAGTGTGACCAACAATTATGTAAAATTTGTTATCAAGATGAACTAGGTGTTGTATTTTTACCCTGTGGACACATGATAGCCTGTGTCAAGTGTGCATTAGAACTTAACACTTGTGCTATATGCAGAAAAGTAGTATCTGCTACAGTTAGGGCATTTCTTGCATAACTAGTATAATTTATTCGCCATGCATAGTGCAAAATCCCTAATTGCACAATATTATTAAAGCTGTTTTAGAGTGTAATAGATATGCTTTTGTTTTGTTTATAGACTACTACAATGAATGTTTTGAATGCTGTGGGACAATCATGTGGCTTAGAGACAAAGAAGCTCAGCGAATTGCCAACGCATATTCCATTCCGCATTATCAAGATTCGGAAATTGAAAACAGCATATGGTGATCGTGTACTTTGTGTATGTGAAAACTTTGAGACATTTCTGCCTATACGGTTTAATGATATGTCGGAAAGTGTTTTTGATGAAGTCAATAATGCTGTGCAACCTGTACACTTAATTTATGAAGGTTTTAAAAACAATAGGTGCATGGTTCGTTTTAATTAAATAAATTAAAAAAATGTGAAATAATAATGGAAAATATAAGTAATGACAATATACTGAAAAAGAAAGAAAATATGTGTATAGAATAGTAATGTTTCCGTGTTTAGTGTTGTCTTTAAAAATATTATGATGAAACAAAAAAAAAACAAGAAATGTATATAAAGTTTGTAAATAAATGCAAAATCATGTTACAATGTTGTTTTATTTTATACAAAGTTAGTATATTTAACGTTGCAGAGTATACATGATTATGACAATAAATGCACACTGAATACAAGCCTTTCTCACTTTACAATAGTCTGTTATAGTTTTAAACACAATGCTTGTTGTAGATTATTTTATAGCAATGTCCATTCAACGTTGTTTTCGAAAAGTGGGAAGCCGTAATGGTTGTATAGGCATAAAAGCTTTATTGTTATTCCTATTTAGTCACTTTGATCCCCTTGCATATCAAGAGCAGATGACCTAGTTGTTCCACTCTTTAAAACGACAACAACAACACTACCTCTTGCATAGTTTGTGATGTTGATGGCTCTTGCGACGTGGAAGATGGATTAAAAAAACTTTGAGAACAGGGGTTAAACGTTGATCATTAAACAATGCACTATTTTGAGTAGCAATATGGTTTTCTTGATTTTTTGTCGACGGCAACTGTGTTTCATGCAGCACACTACATTGATGATCACTGACACTTAAAACCTCACTATTTTTACTTTTTAGGTCACTACGACAATGTTTGGAACGTTGCTTTGAACAACGCCAAATAACAGTTCCATTTTTATTGGTTCGTTTCACAATATATGAATATCCTTTATAGTATGCACCTGTTGGCTTTCTCAAATTGTTGTTGTTGTTGTTGTTGTTTTCTGCCAACAGGTGCTTACTGCGTATGACAAGGCTGTACACTCGTGGGTTAGACAGCCTTTCTTGCTAAGGGTCTCCTATATACCCTAAACATGGCTATACATGTTAGTTCTGAACATTTAGTGGTTAATTGTATATTGAGTTTAAATAGAGAACTTATACAAGCACGTCTTGCATGTGGTTAAACTTCACAAGTGTCACATGCAACATGCAAAGTATGTTTCCGCTACCTAGCGGTAAATATGAGCACTACCTGTACTACTAGCATGCTACCTAGCAGAGGATATGAACACTTACTAGTAATATCCAAAGTGAGCTGAGGTTAGGATAGGTTAGGTTAGGTAAAGTTAGGTTAGCCATTAAAACAAGTTACCAAAATAAGTCGTCAAAAATAATTGTTTTTTTACCCCTGAGGTCTTGGGTTCCAACTCGACTATGCACAGAATTTAATTAACATCTGAGAGTTGAAAGGTTAGGTTAGGTTAGGCAAAGTTAGGTTAGGTTAGGTTAGGTTAGTGAGCTGAGGTTAAGTCTTTAAATATTCCCTCTCTTTCATCTACTTTCCAACACCAAGAAAAAAATCCACTAAATACATTGACACAAATAACTTGTCAAATAAGCCAATACAAAAGCCAATACTAAAGCCAACACAAAAAGCTAACACGAAAAGCCAATACAAAAATCCAACAGGAAAGGCCAATACAAAAAAAAGCCAACACGAAAAGCCAACACGAAATGCCAACACGAAAAGCCAACACAAAAAGCCAACACGAAAAGCCAACACAAAAGCCAACACGAAATGCCAACACGAAAAGCCAACACAAAAAGCCAACACGAAAAGCCAATACGAAAAGCCAACACGAAAAGCCAACACAAAAAGCCAACACAAAAAGCCAACACATAAGCCAACACAAAAGCCAACACGAAAAGCCAACACAAAAAGCCAACACGAAAAGCCAACACGAAAAGCCAACACAAAAAGCCAACACAAAAAGCCAACACATAAGCCAACACAAAAGCCAACACGAAAAGCCAACACGAAAAGCCAACACAAAAAGCCAACACATAAGCCAATATATAAGCTTATGGTAGGTCACTCCATCAGCAAAACAGTTGTAACCTTTGTAGTGTGAACATCGTACTGACAGGTCAGTTACTACTATGGAACTTATTACAACCAACAAAGGTAGGCTACGTGCACTCTATCAAGGCTACTCCTATAACTATAATCGCCAGAATGTGAATGGAATAATATTCTGGCGATGCTCAAAAGAGAGGTCAACAAAATGTCGAGGCAATCTGAAAAGTAAAAATGGAAAGGTTTTAAGTGTGAGTGTTCATCAATGTAGTGCTCGAAACGAACCACGCTTACTGTTTACAAACAATTATCAAAATGCTAAAAAGCAAGTTCAAGAAAACGATATTGCGGCTAAAGATAATGCAGTGTTTGTTCAAAAGGACTTATCATGTCCTCAAAACGTCATGTTAGGACAGTTGTCAACGTCCAAGAAACCTTCAACACTATCAAAATCAACTCAGACTATAAATAAAGTGGTATTGCAAGAGGATCAAAAAGGACTATATAGTAACAGTGATGATGGTCATGATGATAATGGTGATCATGATGATGATAATGATGATGACGATGATGATAATGATCATGATAATGGTAATGCTTTGTTTACACCTAAAAATCCATTTGTTAAATTTGTATACTGGCACAATCCCAATAAGCTCGTCCAGCGGCTACAGTTGTTGCATGCCTCACGTCAAGCTGGCCATACTGGTCACGATTGGGAAATCAAAGAAATTGAACAAGAGCTTCGTCGTGCTGAAATTATTGTGTAATGGGTCTACCACTTTGCGACCACTTTCACCTCAACTCTTGTTTCTAATATTTGCTTATTTGCTTTCACTTTTACCTGAACTCTTTGGATCCATATTTGCTCTCACATTAAACTAGTATTCTTATTACCAAGTTGACTTTACTAGAGCTTAGTCTATGCTTGACAGTTGATATGGAAGTATCAGTGACTAGGTATGGTAAGCCTTACGCATACTATAAAGGATATTCATATATTGTGAAACGAACCAATAAAAATGGAACTGTTATTTGGCGTTGTTCAAAGCAACGTTCCAAACATTGTCGTAGTGACCTAAAAAGTAAAAATAGTGAGGTTTTAAGTGTCAGTGATCATCAATGTAGTGTGCTGCATGAAACACAGTTGCCGTCGACAAAAAATCAAGAAAACCATATTGCTACTCAAAATAGTGCATTGTTTAATGATCAACGTTTAACCCCTGTTCTCAAAGTTATTTTTAATCCATCTTCCACGTCGCAAGAGCCATCAACATCACAAACTATGCAAGAGGTAGTGTTGTTGTTGTCGTTTTAAAGAGTGGAACAACTAGGTCATCTGCTCTTGATATGCAAGGGGATCAAAGTGACTAAATAGTAATAACACTAAAGCTTTTATGCCTATACAACCATTACGGCTTCCCACTTTTCGAAAACAACGTTGAATGGACATTGCTATAAAATAATCTACAACAAGCATTGTGTTTAAAACTATAACAGACTATTGTAAAGTGAGAAAGGCTTGTATTCAGTGTGCATTTATTGTCATAATCATGTATACTCTGCAATGTTAAATATACTAACTTTGTATAAAATAAAACAACATTGTAACATCATTTTGCATTTATTTACAAACTTTATATACATTTCTTGTTTTTTTTTTGGTTTCATCATAATATTTTTAAAGACAACACTAAACACTGAAACATTACTATTCTATACACATATTTTCTTTCTTTTTCAGTATATTGTCATTACTTATATTTTCCATTATTATTTCACATTTTTTTAATTTATTTAATTAAAACGAACCATGCACCTATTGTTTTTAAAACCTTCATAAATTAAGTGTACAGGTTGCACAGCATTATTGACTTCATCAAAAACACTTTCCGACATATCATTAAACCGTATAGGCAGAAATGTCTCAAAGTTTTCACATACACAAAGTACACGATCACCATATGCTGTTTTCAATTTCCGAATCTTGATAATGCGGAATGGAATATGCGTTGGCAATTCGCTGAGCTTCTTTGTCTCTAAGCCACATGATTGTCCCACAGCATTCAAAACATTCATTGTAGTAGTCTATAAACAAAACAAAAGCATATCTATTACACTCTAAAACAGCTTTAATAATATTGTGCAATTAGGGATTTTGCACTATGCATGGCGAATAAATTATACTAGTTATGCAAGAAATGCCCTAACTGTAGCAGATACTACTTTTCTGCATATAGCACAAGTGTTAAGTTCTAATGCACACTTGACACAGGCTATCATGTGTCCACAGGGTAAAAATACAACACCTAGTTCATCTTGATAACAAATTTTACATAATTGTTGGTCACACTTTTGTATCTGTTCGTGAGACAAGTCTTTTCTTTCAGCCTTATGTATTTGCTCCGCGTGCTCTAACTCTAAAGGCACTTTTATGTCTTGTGCTGCAATCACTTTTTCTTTACGAATAGTGTTCAGAAATTCCTGACCTTTAAGCAACACCATGTATTTACAGTTTGGTAACCAACGAGCGTGTTGCACAAAAGGGTCATCAGTCATTTGCCAATCCTTTAAAGCAAATCCACAATAAAAACATATTGTTTTATCCCCTTCACCAGTATAAAAAAATCCAGCTTCACTTAGCTGTTTGGTAAGGTGTTTTAATATTAATGGCCAAACATTTTTATAAGATTCGAAACGTTTTTCAACAGAGCTGTACTCTGGGTGTGCTAGTGCTTTAGTCTTGCAAACTCCCAATTTTTCAAAAGCACACGCCAATTCAACACTGTCTATGGCATATGGACCACATATATCGACACTACCGTTGGCTGGTAATACATCATTATTATTATTTATTTGTGATTCAGCAACGTAAGTAGCGGCCATAGGCCTTGTGGTTCGGTAAAATGAATGCACGGGTAGGTTACCCACTTGCTTTCCAAGCATGTAAGGACAGTGAGGAGACCATCGCAAATGGTCTCTAAAGGGATCATCCCCTTCTTCCCAGTGTGAAAGTTCAATACGACAAAACACACAGCGCACCACATCTCCTCGGTTCAAGTAAAAAAAACCGGCTTTTGCAAGTTCATGCGTCGACAAAAAGCCTACAGGCCAGGATTCAAATGTTAACCATCGATCATGTTCTGATTTTAAATTTAACCCACGTGGTAAACCAACTTGCTCACTTGTTGTATTTGGTACTAACGCCATGTGTTATAATAAAACTTTTTCTTATTGTAAGTTATTAACATTGCACAGAGTACTTTAAAGCATAATGCATGCTTGTTCACTGTCTGTTCATTACGTTAATGGCACATGACGACACCTAAAAGCAAACAAAATAACCCATCACTCAATCAATCAATCAATCAATCAATCAATACTTGTAAATAAAACGTTAACGTTAATTGGCATTAATATATCAAAACACCATTAAAAATAAACTGTATGTTGGCACTAACAGTAACCCATGTACTTATTTTCTTTTTTTATAAAGCTACAGTCATTTACATTCCCCCACCCTCCCTTTAACCAATATATAAACAAAAATGAATGTCATGTCATTTTGTTCACATTATCATGTTCAAACCTGTGGATATTCGTTGAGTCCATAGGGAACCACCCATAAATTAAATTTATTATTTTTATTTTTAGAAAATCCAACATGGCCTTGTACTTTTCCCAGTCAACAACAACAACATAGCCATTAATCAAGAAAGCAATCATTGTCCCAGTCATGTACAGGTAATGAATTTTTTTTTGTCTACGAGTTTTCAGTAGTGGTAAAATGGAATAGCATTTTTAAGTTGGACTTACCTGAGTTTTAAACAGTTCACTCTTTGGCAGTGGTTTCGCTTTAGTGCGTTTCTGTTTTTTTTCAGCGACTGCTACGGCGGTAAGGCTATTCTTTCCAAGTTTCTAAAAATAAATAAAATAAACCGCTATAAATACCTAAATTCAGGTTAATACATACATTTCATAAAATAAAACATAAAACAAAAAATGAAACAAGTTAGTTTAAAAAAA
This sequence comes from Meconema thalassinum, assembly GCA_946902985.2. Classification (NCBI taxonomy): domain Eukaryota; kingdom Metazoa; phylum Arthropoda; class Insecta; order Orthoptera; family Tettigoniidae; genus Meconema; species Meconema thalassinum. The sequence continues at coordinate 848,270,300 of OX336390.1, read as the reverse complement.
TCATCTCACCTTTACTTGCAGTGACTTGTTACTCTTCCCTTCTAGTGGGCTCAAAAGTGCAATGGTTTCTTCTCCCTCAGACATGTAAGGTATGCCGGTTATCTGCAAACAAATAAATAAAATCATTAATTACTTAATCAATAAATAATTGCTTGTAAATATATATATATATATTAATCAATAAATGTATAAATGAATAAATATATAAATAAATACCTACCCCACAACAAGGTTAAGTATTTTCCACCAACACCAAAACTGTTAAACAAGACCAGGGGTTTCATGCAACGCAGTGTGTTCAAAGGTAGTCCACCCAAGTGAGAGTGGAAATGATAACGACATGTCTTTATATATGCTACGTTGCATGTATAATCATTTTTTCCCACGCTTTGAACATTCTGTTATCGGTCACGTGGACAGCTAACGTCCAACCTGAACACCTGTGACAGATCAAATTTCACGTCAACTTGCATTTTGTCACGTACGAAGCAAGACAGGATGTAACTTGTTAACAGTTATCGCGCATGTGGACAGATAACGTCCCAAGCGAACACCTGCGGTAGATCAAATTTCACGTCAACTTGCATTTTGTCACGTACGAAGCAAGACAGGATGTCACTGGTTTAGCGTGCCTGTGGTTTCACACATGTGTGCACGCCTTTCGCACTTCCCTGCCAGCACAATGGTCAGATTATTTCACCTTCAAGCGTCTTGGTCATTTTTTCCATTGCACCTGTTGTCAAGTCAGATCGGAGCCTTACAATAAGCTCAAATGACATTCACCTCCTGCTCGTTTGCAAGTGTGTTTTCTGTACTCGCTTCGATCAACATAGAACCAAGTTCTCATCACCGTTTACACGTTAAAGGTAGAATATCAGAAAACGCACGCTCGCTCTGTCATACACCGACTCGTCGAAATATCAATTGATCTATTGAACACAGCCACCGTGGTCAGCGACAGGTTCGTTGAAACACACACACCCAGCCGTATCGTCTCTCTCAACCACCACGCTTCATAAACATTATAAACAGGTAACGGTAAAGAATTTTTTTCTCAACATGTATGACGTTAGGCCCTTTGTGAATTATTGTTTGAAAAAAAAATCTACCACATTTGAAAGGGGGCGTTAGCCCAAGTCCTAGGACACCTCGTACACGTCTCTAGCGTTATTGGTTCGTGAGATATCGACAAAAATCACGAAAAACACATGTTTACCCCCAAAATCGCGTTTCCCAAATTTTTTAAGAAATATAACGAGTGGTCCATAGCAAAGAGGACGTCACCCCGAGTCCTTGGACCCGTCGTACACGCCTCTAGCATGATTGGTTCGCGAGATATCGGCAAAATCACAAAAAACAAGTGTTTACCCCAAAATCAAGTTTTCAATTTTTTTAATATAACGAGTGGTCCATAGCAAAGAGGACGTCAGCCCGAGTCCTTGGACCCCTCGTTCATGCCTCTAGCATGATTGGTTCGCGAGATATTAAAAGCGGATGACCTTTTAGTTTTGGTCTTTTCATTAAATAAAGAGCCTATAGGAAAGTAGGGGGCATCACTACGAGTGCTAGGACACCCTGTATGTTCAAATACGACCATTGGTTAGCGAGATATCAGGTTCGGGGCAAATACGAGGAGGGTTCAATAAGTTAGTAGACAGCTCTGTCATCCCACTACTACACTTACAAAACACAAAGTTTTGCTCTAGCGACTTGAAATTTATTTTGGGGGTAAAGGGCATAGGGACCTTTCATTTATGTCAAATAAACGTTTTTGTAGAGTTCCTAGTTTCCAAAATATAGGATTTTCAAAATTCGAGTGTTTTCAAAAAAAACATAAAAGTAAAAAGTTTCATTATAGAAAATAAAGGGCATAAAGACCATTCGTTTGAGCCATGGCACAACGTTCTATCATGTTTAGTTTTCAAACTATCACCTAGTTTCGAAAACAAAAATTTTCAAAAAAAAATTGAAAAATATAAGGAGTGGTCCATAGCAAAGAGGACGTCAGCCCGAGTCCAACGATACCTCATTTGTCAAAATCGGACCACGCGTTCGAGAGATATTTAACATGGCTGAGGCTTAGTAGTGGGGCAAGGAGGGTTTTAGATTGCGTTGGAATCGGCATTACCCCCCTACTCACATGTTCAAAATTATCCGCTTTTCCTTTTAGCATTGTATCCACTATATCTATGAAAATCAAACGTTTCTCAAGAGCATAAAGGAAATGGTGTAATGTCACCGCTAAACTCGTGACAAAAATATCCCCCCTAAGGTTGTCGCAATATAATTTGACCTGTGCAATCCAAACCACTAAATTCTACATCACTACCACTACAGTTCTAGAAAAATCATGGTGTAGTCACTAGTACCTTGGACATCTTGCTGTGGAAATATGGAGTTCCTGGCGGACTAACGGCGTTTTCCCTCGGTCTCGCCATTTGGTCGTTACCCATCTCCAAGTCTCATGGTAGACTCGGTGATCCACGTGGCTCTCCATTTTCACCTCTCGGAACGTCACACGTACCCAAAATCTCCCATGCCTCCTGCAATCTAGTGTGCCATGTTACGGTATTGAAAGTTCCTCGTGGAATAGAAGTACAGACGTGGCCTGGTGACCATTATGTCCAAAAAATTTCCACAAATTCTGCCCCTCTAGTATGTTGGTTTGCAGAATTCTGGATTCACTCGAGCAAACCGCACTTTGTTAGGTTCAAAGGTTTATGAAATATCGCAGTTTCAAAAGCTTAGGTTTTACGTGAGAAATCGGTTCGATCTCGCCGCTGCTAATTTCAACCTTCAGACACATATGGGTCTTGCGTCACAAGTAGTTGGCCTTGGCCTTCACGCAGCCCGCTGGTACAATAACATCCCTGGCTGAAAACAAAACATATCCGCTAGCTGGTTACACATTCATTTCTACTCCGCGTTCAACTTCCGGTATAAATAACTGTAACTGCGTGAAACCATACAGGCTTTCACTGTATCCGGACTGTTCGTGTTTTACAATACTGAAGTCTTAGTGTACTCCATAAATATTCGTTTGGTCAACTCATTCTGTCTGTATAGATCACACGGAAATATCGCCGTGCTGACTGAGTGATTCCACACGTCTTTCCTCACTAGACATGCGTTGTAAGTTTCTTATGCGCGCCCGCGGAACTATGCACACCGCTCTGCCTGAAATATTCAAGTGAAGTGAAAGATCTCACGGTCATCTCCTCTCCTCCAAAAATCACTCTGCGATTCCAGGGCCCTCTACTGTGTCCTAGATCACGTGTACTGCTTCTTCCTTACTGGCCCTTCAGCTTGTTACGTCATAGTAGGTATTCACAAATCCTTTCATAATCTCAGTAGAATAGTGAGCGTTACATCCTTGCGTATTTCAAAATCTCTTCACATTATGTAATCCATATGGCCATGGCAATGACGTCACAGCTATCATGCCCGTCATCTGTTCTTCACCAAATAATGCGGCGCAACCCAATTTCTTGACACATTGCAAATCGGGTACAGTACCGTACTTCTTGGTAAAAAGAAACTATGAAAGATTTACAACAATTACATATCACGATAGAAGACATCCATGACCGCAGCATTTCTATACAAAAAATTAAAAGCCAGAAATTTGAATTTAGATCACAACCCAAATTATATAGGCGTAAATTTACAGATGAAGAGAAGAAAGCACACCGTGAACGTATGAAAGTGGAAATTAACCACCACCAATAGCTAGATTTTTGTTTTTTTTGCGCTCTTCTTGAAGGGAAATGTACGCAAATAATAATAATAATAACCCTTCATCAAACAGTATGCTCAAAGATACTCCAGTGGCAATAGATATCGCAGATGCTGAAATCATTTTGATGTGAGTAAAACAGCAAATAGGTGACCGGATCAAAAGCCTTTCATAGGACGTATGCTACTCAACAGCATTCCATCCGTTCAATGTGATCTCTTTTGCGTTGTTCTGTCCATCCTGTAGGTTTCTGGGTAAATTTGTGTCTGGTTAGTTGGATTCTAAATTTAGGTTTATTCTGAATGATTTCTTCGTTGAGGCCAATTTCTTGTACGCCATGTGTTATTTCTACCAGCCAATTGTTGCTGTGGTTTTTCAGAGATAAACATGTTCTTTTTACCCTATTGTCATCCATTAAGTATACGTGACAATAAAGTTTCAGTCTCCCTATTCTGATGGAATCTGTGATTTTTTCAATACATTGATAGATTTCATGTCGCTTCCTTTCCACCCAAACCTCGTTTCCATATTATGGTCCTAAGTTATTCTGAGGATTTTTCTGTCTTGTTTCTCGATGTCTTTTTTAAACTTGTGTACTTGCCGCCAATTATGACTATTACTATGGTATTATTATCCTTATAAATACTGTATTCACAAGAATCACTCTCACAAGTCCGGTAAGCCACAGGTTTTCGACCTCCTGATTCATCCGCTAACTCAGCGACGGGCTCTGACAGATTCTCCTCAACATTTATTCTGATTGTTCTCAGTGGAAAAGCAAGCATTATGTTCTTCTTAACCCTTTATAGGGCAAAACTATTCTTTGTTTTATATTGTGTATTTATATTTTTTTGAAAATAATTATACATGTTATTTTTTCTCTAATTTTAATGTTTATATATTTATTTTAAATCTATGTTCCTATAGTTTTAACTTTCTATTTCACTTTATTGAATTAATTAATTAATTAATTTTGAATTGTTTTTCACAATTATTTTAATAGATATGTTTATTATTAATTTTTTATATTTCTTTTATAATTGTAATTTTTTATGGTTTTTATTTCTATATTCATATTTTATTTTAACACTTTAATTGTTAATGTTTTTAGTTTTAAATTTATTAAAATTTTATCCAGCACATTACGTCAAGTAGATACGTATATACTATTTGATTTTTAGAAATATTAGCACTTCGACATGAAAATTCTCCGAAATTAGACTGAAAGATTCTACTATCATCAACTTGAGAACATAAACTGTCCTTAAGAAAGGTGGATAATATAGAAATCACTATGCCATAAAGGGTTAACTCTTGTATGGAACCTCATGTCTGCTCGTCGGGTCAGTGCAAATCATAGCGAGATTAATACCCCCAATGGGATTATTTGACATTTATCAAGCACATGTCACTTGGGTAACTAGCCCCTGAAATATGATCCAAAGCGACATAAATTGCACGTCTATCGTAACTGAATCGCGAATTCTGCCATTAAAAGAACGAGAAAATGAAACTGCTGCTCGCTGAAGCCGACGCTCGAATGAGGTGGGCGGGGCCGAGAGAGAGTGAGAAAGAGAGAGAGAGAGACGCACACAATCATAAGAGGAGAGAACAACAAAGCGAATGAAAACTGGCAATTTGATCAGAAACTAAGTTTCACCTGAGCCACTTCCTTTGCAGTTCCAATTCACTCAGGAGACAAGCCTTTATTAAAACAACCATCCTCTTTGATAGATTTATATCTTCAAGAGACTTGTTTTAAAGAAAATCAATGCCAGAGCCCATTGGTCGCCATTAATATTAGACTACTATAGATGTGAACCCCTAGATCGCTTCATTTCTATCTTCCACTGGACACCAGTTATGATATGGATGCGTTCTAGACCCCTCTGCTTTTAGAGTACACGAAAAAGTTTACAACGTAATAATAATAATAATAAAAATACACTCCTAATGGACCTCATCAGTGACCTTAATTGACCGATTAGCTAATGAAAAATAAATAAATAAATAAATAAATGAAGATGTGTAGAAAAGCCAATGCAGTGAGTTAACAGTTGTGATCTACAGTATTCTGCAAGAAGGAAGTTTGTGTAGCCACGAAACTCTCCCTGCATAGCTCAGTAATTACACCGACCTGGCTTTATGGAAGTGAGAGCTGGCCAGATTCAGAGTATTTGATACAGAATATCAAGGTAACTAATATGAAGGTAGCACGAATGATTGCTGGGACAAATAGATGGGAGCAATGGCAGGAAGGTACTCGTTATGAAGAGATAAAGGCTAAGTTAGAAATGAACACGCTAGATAAAGCTGTTCGTATGAGACAACTCAGATGGTGGGGTCATGTGAAGAGTAGGGGAGAGAAGAGATTACCTTCGTAAGAGGTTTATGAGTTCGGCAGTAGAAGATAAGAGAAGCAGAGGTAGGCCTAGGAGGCGATGGTTAAGTTCAGCGATGAAGGATCTCAAAGTGAGAGGTGTAGATGCAGAGGAGGCCGCAGTGCTAACTGCTAATAGGGGAACATGGAGACGACTTGTTCGCAAACAGAGGCTTGCAGACTAGACTGGACGCTGAAAGGCAAAACAGTCTCAAAAGGAAATGTCTGTATGAATAATTAAATAAATAAATAAATAAATATATAAATAAATAAATAACAGTTGTACTACCGGAAGCTCTGTATGCTTCAGAAACCATTGCTTTAAGAGGTCATTCTGAAATTGCAAATATAGAAAAGCAAGAACGTAAAATTCTTAGAAAAATATTCGGCCCCACACAAGAAAACGGAATTTGGATTAAAAGACGAAATTCAGATCTATACCTTCACACAGATAGTTTCAGCAACACTGTACGAAGAAGACGTTTAACATTTTATGGACACCTCTTCAGGATGGCCGATTATAGACTTACAAAAAGTTATTCAATGTAATAAATTCTCAGAAGTCAAGGATAGCCTGGCTGGATGAATCAAGAGAGGACCTGCAAGAGTTGAACATCGGAGAAAATATTCTGAGAAACCGTAAAGTCTTCAGGACCGCAGTAACAAAGCACAAGTTTAGGGTGAAAACTAGTGGCAGGACTGGAACCAAGTGGACAGAAGAACGGAAGAAGCAGCACAGTGACTTCATGAAGAGATTTTGGGAAGATAGGAAGGCGAATATCATCAAGCAGAAAAACAAGTTCAAGCGCGCTCTATAATGGGCAAAACGCAAAAAGAAGAAGAATTAAATAAATAAATAAATAAATAAATAAATAAATGCACTCCAACATAGAATAGAAAATCACACATATCAACAATTAGGAGAGTACCAAGCTGACTCAACAAAAGGACGATCATGTATGGAGCAGATCTTTACCAACAAGACCTTAATCAAAACAAACAGTCACAGCAGACAAACAATCCATATTTGTGGCCCTTAAGAATAGCATATGACTCCATAGACCGCGACATGTTAATAGAAGTGCTTAGGGAATTTGGAATAGATTATGCAACAACAACGCTTATCCAGCAAACACTGACGAACACCCGATCACAGGTTAAAATATAGGAGAACTATCAGAACCCTTTGAAATGAAAGCAGGTCTGAGACAAGTTGAGGGTATCTCTCCAATCTTATTCTGCCGTGTTTAAGAGAAAGTTATTGCGGAATGGTGGAAAGAAATAAGTCAGAAGTGCTTTCCAAATGGAATCAGATTATGTCGCAAAAGAATCGGACTTTAATTTGAATGCCTCGCATATTCAAATGTTTTCTTTTTATGAGAACCTGCAGATTCCAACTAAACACATTAAAGTCCTTAAGGAAAGAGCAGAAAAACAGGATTACAAAAATGTTTTGAAAAAGCTAATTAAATTGACATAACTTCCACAGATACAACCTGGACATACGGTGACATTAAACGAGCGAAAAAATTCCAGTACCTAGGAGAGATTCTGACTCCAAATATCAATGAAAAGGCACAAACTGACGAAAAAGCAAGAAAGATGGAGACACCATTCAGACTATCAGAATACTCACAAAGCTAAATCACTTTCCTATCAGGCCAAATTCAAACATTACAGTAGTTACACCTGAATACTCATTTTCAGCTGAGACAATATCCATCAAGAGACGATCAGAATTGGAAATTAAAGAAGAGACGTTCCTTAGAAAGAATCTTGTACCGAGGAAACCAATAGATGAAAATACCTTACACTTAAGACAAAAATGATAATTGTATGAAAGATTTGAAAATATCACTACCACAATGAAGGAGATTGACATCCTGTGGATGTGACCAGAAAGTCTCGTCAGCAGGATTCTCACCGCTGATAAGCCTGATTTAGTGCAACTAGGAGAAACCCCGCCAAAGACACTTCAAAAACCCAGATTTGCTGAGTTTTAATTACCTGCCCACGATAGCTAATATGCCAGTTCCTTGGAAACCTCTATAGAGAAGAGATAAGAACAATCACGCCATTTATTCAAGTGACTTTAAAATCAATAACTCAGGGTACAATTGCGCAATTAGTACAAAACATTGTACGAGAGGATTATCATATACGGACAAAATGCTTCTCTCGTAACTGATCCTTTCAAAGTTGAGGTCCAAATGCTATTCCACGGATGAGTTACAGTTATATGTAGCTCTTCACTCGGTTAACACGAATACCGCCCAAAAACGGGGCGGGATACAATGTATGTAATACACTTACAAAAATAAATAACACTCCTGTGATCACTGTTATAATGGGACAGTTTTTAGGATTAAGCGTCTCGACCCTCAAGCGGTCATCTTCAAATTCTGATCACTGAGTTGAAGTTAAAATTTATGTACAATGTTATCTAACTATACATAAAGTTGTAGTGCGTATAATTGGTGTTTGTATTTTCATTCGCAGTTTGAATATCGTTATGTCCGGTTAGTTAGTTAATTTGTATACACATTAGAACAACACAATATAATAATAAAAATTCATCTCGGCACGCCGGAAGGCGGAGGTAGATTTCACCGGGCAAACTAGGGGATAGGCTATAATAGGCAAAATATGCAGGTTTTCGTAGGAGGATCAGACCTCATTTATTGCGAGAAAATATTTTACAATTGGAGGTTAGTTAACATTTTTTTGTCTTTCTGTCCATATTTTTAACATTTTACTGTTTTAAGGGGATGGTAACCTTCTTGCCATTTAGGGTTCATTTTTAGCCTACTTTTCACATTTTGCAAAAATGAGGGAAAGTAGACTTATGAGATCGGGCAAATGTGTGTCTGTCTGTCTGTCCTTCTGTCTGTCTTTCTGTTTGCCTGTCCTTCTGTCTGTGGGTCCCCCCCCCTATCAACTCCTAAACGGCTGCAGCAATCAAAACAAAATTTGGTAGGAATAAAGACCTATACCTGAATATCTCACGGCCATATTTGAAAATGATATCAGTGCTACCAACTGCTGAAAAATCGCAATTGAGATTTGAGCTCCATGTTGGTTATCTTGGAAGGTATGAATGGGAGCTATTTCAAAATTGGCACACGTATAGATAATAATATTAAAGTTAATTTCCAGGAGGCCATACATGGCAGTGTTGCCAAAATGATTATAAGCCTGCTGATAGGTCCAAATTTTAAATGCATATAACTTCTACACTATCAATTGGATTTCAACCAAATTTCGTATGTGCTATGTATACATAAACAGATATGACTGAGCGTATTCTTAAGAGCCACTAGGGCTGCCAACTGTTAATAAATGCTCTCAATTTTAATCCATATTCCCATACATCAGAAAGTATGCAAGCTTACAGCTTTAAACTATGCACACGTATAGTACCTGGCATTCTATATTAATTTAGTGTAACTTATATACGTCAGTGCTACCAACATGATTCTAAGCGTGCTGAGAGGTCAAAATTTAAATACATGTAACTTCTATACTATCATTTGGATTTCAACCAAATTTCGTGTGTGCTATGTGTACCATAACATATATGACTATGCCGATTCTTAAGAGTAACCAGGGCTGCCAACTGTTAATAAATACTGTCTCTATTTTTGTTACCCTAATACCAATATATCAGAAAATATGCAAGCCAATAGCTCTACATTTTACACACGTGTAGTACCTGGCATCTATATATTTAAAACAGTAAGGTGATTTTTGTTACCACGAGATTGAGAGAACGACAGAACCGATTTACTTCGTAGAGCACTCTAACGAAAGCTCTTGGCCTCTAGATTTGCAGAGTGTCTACAAAATAAACAAATATATTACGGTATATTTTTGAATTAATATAGAAAATAGCAGAATTCTTTCTCCTCACGCATGCGCACAATCCGCCTGGGGTCATGACAAAATGGCGGTGAGAAGTCCATTAAAATGTAAGTTATTTAATAAGCTTGCATGTAATTGAAAATATACATTAACCAAGTTCTGACAATAAAATATAATAACAGTATGAACGTATACGAATGTGCAACATTGATTTATTTGGATAATGAAATGGATTATTTCCTTCAGACAGCGGCTTTTAATGAAAAAGAACGGCTGCGTCTGCTGTCGAACAAGAGTTCGCGAGTAGCTATGTGGTTAAGGCGACAGACTGTGGTTCCAATGTTCACCGGTTCGATCCCAGCCCTCGCCGATATATTTTTTTTTTACCACTGAAATATTGTTTAATCAAGGAGTATTAGTAAGGTTTTATGTCTATTAAAGATACATATTTCTACATTCCCTCTCGGTATATTTTTGAATTAATATAGAAAATAGCAGAATTCTTGGCCCTCACGCATGCGCACAATCCGCCTGAGGTCATGACAAAATGGCGGTGAGAATTCCATTAAAATGTAAGTTATTTAATAAGCTTCCACGTAATTGAAGACATACATTAACCAAGTTCTGACAATAAAATATAATAACAGTATGAACGTATACGAATGTGCAACATTGATTTATTTGGATAATGAAATGGATTATTTCCTTCAGACAGCAGCTTTTGAAGACAATGAACGGCTGCGTCTGCTGCGGAACAAGATTGCTCGAGTAGCTACATGGTTAAGGCGTCAGACTGTGGTTTCTAGGTTCGACGGTTCGGTCCCAGCCCTCGCCGATATATGTATTTTTTTACCATTGAAATATTGTTTAATCAAGGAGTATTAGTAAGGTTTTTATGTCTGTGAAAGATACATATTTCTACATTCCCTCTCAATACGTTTTATTTCCGTTTTACCATTACATAACAGCATGTGATCAAAAGAGCAAACTGTTGTCTTCAGTACGCCGTTTAAATATCTGCAATCAGTTCCTATAACTGACAACAGATGGCAGTACATCGCCCATATAGTTCCAGTAACTGACAGCAGATGGCAGCACCATTGCATCGATATATTTAAAACCCAAGACATGGCACGTTTTCACGTGATGGAGAATTATAAAAGAGGGGAATATTTAAGAAGGGAAATTTTGAGGAACATTAACCGACAGTTCAATGTGTAGGCTATGTTGTTTATGTACCTTAATATTGCAATTTCTTCCCAATGCTTCGGTGGTCAAGTTATTAGCGTCCTAGACTAAAAGTTATAATTATGCATCGTCGATATACTCTTAAATTATTAAAGAAAAAAGTAGTTTTCCAGGCACTCGCGCGTGTCCACAATTGCTTTCGCCTTAAGAGACACTTGGCAAACATAATTCGTTTGAAGGGCTCCGACATTGTGGTCACTCAGCCCCGTGTACTTGGGTGTGTATGTGTGAAATTTTCTCTCATAACCTGTGTTATTGTGATGGCTGCATTACTGTGTGTATCTATCTATCTATATATTTAAAACAGTAAGGTGATTTTTGTTACCACGAGATTGAGAGAACGACAGAACCGATTTACTTCGTAGAGCACTCTAACGAAAGCTCTTGGCCTCTAGATTTGCAGAGTGTCTACAAAATAAACAAATATATTACGGTATATTTTTGAATTAATATAGAAAATAGCAGAATTCTTTCCCCTCACGCATGCGCACAATCCGCCTGGGGTCATGACAAAATGGCGGTGAGAAGTCCATTAAAATGTAAGTTATTTAATAAGCTTGCATGTAATTGAAAATATACATTAACCAAGTCCTGACAATAAAATATAATAACAGTATGAACGTATACGAATGTGCAACATTGATTTATTTGGATAATGAAATGGATTATTTCCTTCAGACAGCGGCTTTTAATGAAAAAGAACGGCTGCGTCTGCTGCCGAACAAGAGTGTGCGAGTAGCTATGTGGTTAAGGCGACAGACTGTGGTTCCAATGTTCACCGGTTCGATCCCAGCCCTCGCCGATATATTTTTTTTTACCACTGAAATATTGTTTAATCAAGGGGTATTAGTAAGGTTTTATGTCTATTAAAGATACATATTTCTACATTCCCTCTCGGTATATTTTTGAATTAATATAGAAAATAGCAGAATTCTTGGCCCTCACGCATGCGCACAATCCGCCTGAGGTCATGACAAAATGGCGGTGAGAATTCCATTAAAATGTAAGTTATTTAATAAGCTTCCACGTAATTGAAGACATACATTAACCAAGTTCTGGCAATAAAATATAATAACAGTATGAACGTATACGAATGTGCAACATTGATTTATTTGGATAATGAAATGGATTATTTCCTTCAGACAGCAGCTTTTGAAGACAATGAACGGCTGCGTCTGCTGCGGAACAAGATTGCTCGAGTAGCTACATGGTTAAGGCGTCAGACTGTGGTTTCTAGGTTCGACGGTTCGGTCCCAGCCCTCGCCGTTATATGTATTTTTTACCATTGAAATATTGTTTAATCAAGGAGTATTAGTAAGGTTTTTATGTCTGTGAAAGATACATATTTCTACATTCCCTCTCAATACGTTTTATTTCCGTTTTACCATTGCATTACAGCATGTGATCAAAAGAGCAAACTGTTGTCCTCAGTACGCCGTTTAAATATCTGCAATCAGTTCCTATAACTGACAACAGATGGCAGTACATCGCCCATATAGTTCCTGTAACTGACAGCAGATGGCAGCACCATTGCATCGATATATTTAAAACCCAAAACATGGCACGTTTTCACGTGATGGAGAATTATAAAAGAGGGGAATATTTAAGAAGGGAAATTTTGAGGAACATTAACCGACAGTTCAATGTGTAGGCTATGTTGTTTATGTACCTTAATATTGCAATTTCTTCCCAATGCTTCGGTGGTCAAGTTATTAGCGTCCTAGACTAAAAGTTATAATTATGCATCGTCGATATACTCTTAAATTATTAAAGAAAAAAGTAGTTTTCCAGGCACTCGCGCGTGTCCACAATTGCTTTCGCCATAAGAGACACTTGGCAAACATAATTCGTTTGAAGGGCTCCAACATTGTGGTCACTCAGCCCCGTGTACTTGGGTGTGTATGTGTGAAATTTTCTCTCATAACCTGTGTTATTGTGATGGCTGCATTACTGTGTGTATTTGTAATTAAGGTGGTAAATGGCAAGGAGACGGCCAAGGCCTTAAGTTAGGAACCATCCCGGTATTTGCCTTAAGTGGAAGTGGGAAACCACGGAAAACCACATCCAAGATTGTCGAGGTGGGAATTAAACCTTCCTCTTCTTAGTTATACCTCAAGAGACTGAATGTGCCCCGTTTTTGCCCTCAGACCAGAATTCAATTTCTTGGCAGAGCAGGAAATGTAACCCGGGTCTCCGGGGCGATAGACAAGAATAGGTGGTCCTCCATGTTTTAATACGATTTTTGACATGCACGGGACATATAATTCAAAAACTGCCTCCATTAGGGTGACTGCCGAAGTGAGTATTGAGTATAGGCCTATGGTCGTTCCAGTAGTTGGCGAAGTGATTCTATGTTCCCCTGCAAAATGTACTGTCATAACCTATAACAGGTGATGGAAATTGCTTATTTAGAGCAGTTTCGTACTGTTTATAACAAAATGAAGAACGTCATTCTGAGCTGCGTTTTCAAGCTATCGCAAAAAATTTCGCTGGCAGGAACAATTATAAGGAATTTATTTTAAGCGATCAGTCTCATCGCATTCTCCTCACCAACCAACTTGAGTATGAAAGTCTCTGGACGGTCATGTTGAACTTAATTGTATAAGACAATTGTTTAATGATTATTTGTTTAGAGTACTGAGTCTAACTACGCAGTTGATTTCGGCAATGGAAGTATTATTTGCCATGTAATATTTAGCGGCTCCGTTATTGCAGGACACTAAGTGTTATCGAATAATACGAAGCCACATTTAAAATCCAATATAAATAGGCCATTTCAGAAACAAATCCAGATATTATGCAGTACAGTGTACTGTAAGGTCTTTGACGATCAAATGTAAACATTGTTCTACATTGTACTTCTCTTGCGTAAAATCTATGCGTGGTTACTTTGGTCTTTACTGTTGTGAGGGTAAAATTGATCTGCTGGAATATAAAACATTTGCCAACCTGCAACAATGTAATGATATTAATTTAAAAGTCATTGAACTTATATCCAGTAGTTCAAACACATACATCAGCGTTAACAGATTGGATACTGAAGATGAAATCCAGCTACTTCATTTCCCTATTATTGAATTTTTCAATTCCTTGGAATTAAGTGATTCGCCTCCACATACTCCGAACGTTTGAGCCATAGTTATGCTCCTTAGAAATCTGAACGTTTCCCAAGGACTCATATATGGTAATATATTAATTGTAAGAAATATGTAAGAAATTGCTTGGATTCGGATATAATAGGTGCAGTAATATTAGGCAGAGAGCTCAAATCCTACGACTTGATTTAACACCTTCCGATAAAACACTTGCAGGTACAGTACATTTTATTTTAATAGGCAACAATGTCCTATTCGCTCGGCCTACTTTATCACAATCAATCAAGCTCAAGGAGAAACTCTTGAACGTATTGGGCTATTTACCTCATCACGTTTTAAGTCATGACCAGCAGGATAGTGAAGGTACAAAAAAGGTCCTGTGTGGGATGGTAAAGAATAAGAGGCGGAAGGATCCTACGGATTATGTCAGAATGTTGAACAAAAGGGGACAAGGGATAGAAAATAGGGAAGAACTGAAGAAAATGTGGAAAGAATATTTTGAAGAACTCCTGAACCCAAATGGAAACCACGGCGAGGAAGAAGAAATCGGGGAAGAGGTACAGTAGATGAACTGCAAACCGAAAAGGACTTAACATGGAAAGAAGTGGAAGATGCAGTGAGGAAGATGTAAGGAGGGAAGGCACCGGGTGTGGATGAGTTGAGTGTGGAGATGGTGAGAGCAGCAGGAGAGGTGGGGATACAATGGTTGTACCGAGTGATGAAGGCAGCATGGAAGGAAAGGAAGACCCCAGAGGACTGGGAAAAGGAAATAATTGTCCCGATCTTCAAGAAAGGTAGTAGAACAGAATGCAGAAACTATCGGGGAATAACTCTGATGAGTCATTGTGCAAAGATGTTTGAGAAAGTTTTAGAAAGGAGAATTAGGACAAGGATAGAAGGAGGGATGAGGGAAGAACAACATGGCTTCAGAGCAGGAAGGTCCACAGTGGATTTGATTTTTGCTGTAAGTCAGTTACAAGAACAGCACTATGAGTATGGAGCAGATCTACTGATGGCCTTCCTGGGCATTGAGAAAGCATATGACAGTGTATGCAGAAACAAAGTATGCAAGTCCCTGGAGGATAGAGTAGTAGAAAACATGGACTATAAGGAGGATAAAAGAGATGTACAAGGGAAGCGTGAGCTGTGTGAAAGTGGGAGGAGAGAGATCGGACTGGGTGGAACAGAGAAACGGCCTGAAACAAAGAAGTGCACTGTCACCGTTACTTTTCATTGTGGTGATGGATGACATAATGACCCGAGCGGCACAAGTAATTGGGGAAGGAAAGATGAAAGCAATGGTGCTAGCGGATGATTTGATGATTGTGTAACAAGGAGGAGGAGGTACAGAAACAGTTGGACGTGTGGGAAGGAATAATACAAGGATATGGGATGAAATTTAGCATAAATAAGAGTGAGATGGTGATCACAACAAGGAAGAAGGAAAGGACCACAACGGGAATAACAATTGGTGGGGAACAGCTGAAGAAAGTGGAGAGTTTCAAGTATCTGGGAAGCCTGATACAAGAGAATGGAAGAAACGGTAGAGAAATAAATGAGCGGGGGAGACAGGCAGAAGCATTCCGGAGGAGTGTGAGAAGCATGTTATGGAGCAGGGATGTCCCTCAGAACAGCAAGTAGATCATATATCGTACTATGTCCCTATCCTGACGTATGCCTCGGAGACCTGGGTTATGAAAGGAAGGGAGAAGAGCAAAATACAGGCCAGTGAGATGAGGTTCTTGAGAAGCAGTATTGGAGCTACAAAGAGGGGCAGAATAAGAAATGAGAGGACCAGAGAATTAATGAAGGAGGAACCATTACAGGATGGTATAGAGAAATCTAGACTTAGATGGTATTGACATGTAAAACGAATGGAGGAGAAGAGGATACCCAGGAGGATACACGAGACGAAGTGGGAAGGAAAGAGACCAAGAGGGAGACCGAGAGACAGGTGGCTGAAGGGGGTGGAAGAAAGCGTGAAGAAGAGAGGAGAAGACTGGACAAGGGTGGAGGCTGAGAGATGGTGGGAAGACAGAAGACGTCGGAGAGGCTTGAGTTCCAAACAGACCCGTCCAGTGGCTGGAAACTGTGCAAGATGATGATGACCTCATCACGTTTTCAGTCATGACCAGCAATATGTTGCAATGCTGAGAGTGCTATATTTTGACGCCCTTAAAGTTGCAATAGTGCTAAAAAGTAATCGTACAAAGAATGTAACTTATATAAGAAGCTTCTTCAGTAAATTTGTTTTCCATTGTCCGTCATGTTTTGACGGGTTTCATCTAGTTCAAGATTAATTTGGAGTAACTAATATACGTCAGTGTTGCCAAATTGATTCTAAGCCTGCTGATAGGTCCAATTTTAAAACGCATGTAACTTCTATACTAACTAATGGATTTAATTCAAAATTGGCACAACAATAGATCATAATATTTCAGATTATTTATGACCAATACATGAATGTCATTGTTGCCAACATGATTTTACGCGCGCTGTTAGATCCAATGTTTAACTGCATGTAACGTCCATGCTATCCATTGGACTTCAACCAAATGTTGTATTCTGTACCCTAAGCGATGGAACTAAGAATATATTCAGTCACCAGGGCTGCCAACTTTAGTGCTCTATTAGGTTACATTATGCCAAGTATATAGTATTTCGAACTAATTAGAAATGTCGATATTACCAACTTAATTTCGTCATTATTCTAGATACATCCATATACAGTAGATTAATCATTGATATGAATTTTAAATTTTAAGAAAAGTAGGCTCTTTAGTTCATCACGGAACTTCTTGTTATACTTGTGATCACACTGTCCTTATGCAAGGTTTGGAACTAATGTGTAACTATCTAACAGTCTGTTACTTCTTCACGCAAAATTTTATCTCCCGCAGAGATGTTGGTTGGTTCCTCAGTTTAGGGGCTGCGACAAGGTGGTCATGTAACCCCGTGTACATTGGGTGTGTGTAGAATCTGTCTGATTAACGGTGTTATTTGTGATGACTGTATTAGTCTGTAATTCAGGTAAGGTCTGCAGACGGTCAATTTTAAGTAGTAGTACCTAATTTTGTACCAAATACTAACGTCAACGACACCTAGCTGTTAACTTGGCTGCTAGATGCCACCGCAACCAGCAACTTGCAACGAACGTTGTAACTTCCCCTCCGAAGGAAAGCATGCTGACGGATTTTTAGCGCTCTTAGAAAATCCGGCGACTTTGGCCGGCGTTGAACCAGCGACCTTGGGCATAGAAGTTCAGCATGCTACCAGTTAGCTGCTTCCCTCATAGTCAGATGGAACAAGAAGTTCCGTGACGAACTAAAGAGCCTACTTTTCTTAAAATTAAGATTCATGCCAAAGATTAATCTACAGTATATGAAATTATCTATAATAATGACGAAATTAAGTGGGTAATATCGAAATGTCTTAATTAGTTCGAAATAAGGTATACTAGGCATAATGCAGCCTATTAGAGCAATATAGTTGGCAGCTCTGGTGACTGAATATATTCTTACTTCCATCTCCTAAGGTACAGAATACAAAATGTGGTTGAAGTCCAAAGGACGTTACGTGGAGTTAGAATTTGGATCTATTAGTACACGTAAAAGCATGTTGGCAACAATGTCATGCGAGTGCTGGTCAGAAATAATCTAAAATATTATATCTTTTTTGCCAATTTTGGATGAAATCCATTTGTTGGTATAGAAGTTACATGTATTTAAAAATTGGTCCTATCAGCAGGCTTAGAATCATGTTGGTAGAACTGACGTATATAAGGTACTCCAAATTAATGTAAAATGTCAGGTAATATACGTGTGCATAGTTTAAAGCTATCGGCTTGCATACTTTCTGATATATTGGTATTTGGATACAAAATAGAGAGCAATTATTAACAGTTGGCAGCCCTGATGGTTTTTAAGAATACACTCAGTCATATCTGTTTATGTACACATATTACATACAAAATTTGGTTGAAATCTAATTGATAGTGTAGAAGTTATATGCATTTAAATATTGGAATTATCAGAAGGCTTAAAATTATTTTGGCAACATTGTCATGTATGGCCACCTGGAAATTAAACTGAAATAGTATTATCTACATGTGTGCCAATTTTAGAATAGCTCCCATGTATACCTTCCAAAATATCCAACATGGAGCTCAAATTTCTAGTTGGTTATTTTAGCAGTTGGTAGCACTGACATCTTTTACAAATATGGGCCTGAGATATTCCGGTATACATCTTTACTCATACTAAATTTGGTTTCGATTGCTGCAGCCGTTTAGGAGTTGATAGGGGGGACACACACACACAGCCAGCCAGACAGACAGAAGGACAGACAGACAGACAGACAGAAGGATATTCACATTTTCCCGGATATATCTCATAAGTCAACTTTTTCCTCATTTTTAGCCTATTTTCAATTTTGAAAAAAAATAGGCTTATGAGATCACCTTTTGTCCGTGTGTGTGTGCGCGTGTGTGTGTGTGTGTGTGTGATTCGTGTGTGTGTCCCCCCCTAATAAAATCTAAACGGCTGCAGATATTTCAATGAAACTCGGTAAGTTCATAGCTCTATTTCGGGCAACCCCGACCGTGCCCATCAAATTTTGTTACGCCTCACCAATCCAACATGGCGGCTGTGCGAAATATTTCACCAGCGTTCAATATCTCCGAACCTATTACGGATATCACCCTAGAATTTTGTATGGTGATAAAGGGAACTACTAGAAATTCACTTATGTGACCTTTGAAAACCTGGTAACTACAAAACCAACATGGCGGCCAAGCGAAGTTGCGACTTTAAATGAACGTTTCTCGCGATTTAACCAACCAAACGCAATGACACTTGGCACAGTATATGTTTATATACATTGTAATGCACCGACATTTAACTTCGCTCAATTGTTTACATAACCTCAAAATGGCGGCTGTGCGAAATATTTTAAAGGCATTCAATATCTCCGAAACTATTTATGATATCAACCTGAAATTTTGTACGGTGATAAAGAGCACTTCTACAAGTTTTTCTATGTAACTTTCAAAAACATGCAAACTACGAAACGAACATGGCGGCCAAGCGAAATTGACACATTCTAATACATGTTTCTCGTGATTTAATCATATGAGCTTATTGAAATGTGGTACAGTAAATGATTATACATATTATCATTCACTGGCATCTAAGTTAGTTCAATTGTTTACATAAACTGAAGATGGCGGCTGTGCGAAATTTTAAAATTAAGTTTTTATTCTTGTGTCGTATTCATGCGATCGAAGTGAAAGTTTGAATAATGAAGCTAACAATAATTTTCCTTTAATGGTACATAACTCTATGGCCTATATATATAACAATCCAAAATGGTGAGCATCCGAAATATTTTGACGGATCTCGATATCTACGAATCTTTTACAGCAATCAAACTGAATTATTTTATGTTCATAGAGGCTATGAACATAAGTTCACCTATAGGACTTTCAGTAATCTGGTGAGCATGAATCCAATATGGCGGCGACGCGAAATATAAATATTTAAATGGATGTTTCTCGCGATTTCACTATCCGAATGCAGTGAAACTTTGCACGTTAAATGCTTATACAAATGTTAATCCATTGGTATCTAATTTATTTCAATTGTTTTCATAACCACAAGATGGCAGCCGTGCGAAATTTTAAAATCTCGTATTTATTTCTTGTGTCCTAATCATGCGATTGAAGTTTGAATATCACACGTACACAATAATCTTCATGTAATAGTACATAAATAAAAATCCAAACTGGCGACCATCTGAAATATTTAGACGGTTCTCAATATCTACGAATCAAACTGAAATTTTGTATGTTGATAGAGACAATTAACATGAGTAGGATATATGAAAATAGGCTGTATAGTTCTTCACGGAACTACTTGTTGAAAAGTGTGAAAAGTAGGCTAAAAATGAATGTGATCTTGTCAATGGCGTTGTCTTGGCAACCACTGATAGATCATCCCTCATCAATTTAAAAGCGTTGTTATGGTAACCTCTGATGCCACTTGGCATTTTTAGCCTATTTTCAATTTTGAAAAAATAGGTTTATGAGATCACCTTTTGTCCGTGTGTGTGTGCGTGCGTGTGCGTGTGTGTGTGTGTGTGTGTGTGTGTGTGTGTGTGTGTCCCCCTAATAAAATCTAAACGGCAGGAGCGATTTCAATGAAACTCGGTAAGTTTATAGCACAATTCCCGGCGACCTCGACCGTGCCCTTCACATTTTGTTACGTCTCACCAATCCAACATGGCGGCAGTGCGAAATATTTCACTAGCATTCAATATCTCCGAAACTATTACCGATATCGCCCTGAAATTTTTTACGGTGATAAAGGACACTACTAGAGGTTCACCTACGAGACTTTCAAAAACCTGGTGACTACAAAGCCAACATGGCGGTCAAGCGAAATTGAGACTTTCAAATAGACATTTCTCGCGATTTAACTATCCAAACGTAATTAAACATGGTACAGCAAATGTTTATACACATTGTAATGCACTGGAGTCTAATTTAGTTCAATTGTTTACATAACCTCAAAATGGCGGCTGTGCGAAATATTTCACTGACATTCTATATCTCCGAAACTATTACAGATATCACCCTGCAATTTTGTACGGTGATAAAAGGTACTAATACAAGTTTACCTATGTATATTTCATAAACCTGTAAAGTACAAAACGAACATGGCGACCAAGCGAATTTGAAATATTTTAATAGACTTTTCTCGTGATTAAACTCTCTGAGCGCAGTGAAATGTGGTACAGTAAATGATTTTGCAGATTGTAATGCACTGCCATCTAATTTAATTCAATTGTTTACATAACCTCAAGATGGCGGCTGTGCGAAATTTTAAAATTAAGTTTTTATTCTTGTGTCGTAATCATGCAATCGAAGTGGAAGTTTGAATAATGAAGCTAGGCAATAATTGTCCTTGAATGGTACATAACTCTATGGCCTATACATATAACAATCCTAAATGGCGAGCTTCCGAAATATTTAGACGGTTCTCAATATCTATGAATCTTTTACAGCAACCAAACTGAATTTTTTATGTTCATAGAGACTATGAACATATGTTCACCTATAGGATTTTCAGTAACCTGGTGAGCACAAATCCAACATGGCGGCGACGCGAAGTATACATATTTAAATGGACGTTTCTCGCGAATTAACTATCCGAGTGCCGTGAAACGTTGCACGTTAAATGCTTATACAAATGCTGATCCACTGGCATGTGATTTATTTCAATTGTTTGCATAATCACAAGATAGCTGGTGTGCGTACTTTTAAAATCTCGTTTTTACTTCTTGTGTTCTAATCATGCGATTGAAGTTTGAATACCACACGTACACTATAATCTTAATGTAATAGTACAAAAATAAAAATCCATCCTGGCGACCATATGAAATATTTAGACGGTTCTCAATATCTACGAATCTGTTACAGCAATTAAACTGAAATTTTGTATGTTGATAGAGACAATTAACATGAGCAGGATATATGAAAATAGGCTGTATAGTTCTTCACGGAACTACTTGTTTAAAATTCCGATATCATTTTTCTCATCCCTTGGCGTAATGGTGGGTCATATCAAAAATTCTTTCAGACAAAAGTTTTAGGTAATTATTAGGGGAATATTTTCCATTTTGTACGGTTTTGATATTGTGCCTATTAAGAGAGATATGATTAATGTTTCCCGAAAAACCCACTTTTTTCCACCCCTTTGGTCAATGGTTGGTGCTATCAAAAAACGTATTTGACATACATTTTTGGCACTTATCCGACACATATTATGAACTTTGAATTGATTCGATATTTCACGTATTAAGAGAGTTATAGCGAAATTTCACTTTTTCGAAAAAAGCCCCCCAATTTCACCCCCTTCGACCGATTTTGCCCATTAACGAACTCGACCGAGATTTTATAGGGATACATGTTATGTAATAAATTCAAAGTCATTGGTGCAAAATTACGGCAGTTATCGTGTCCACAAGAAACTGATATATATATATATATTTAGATACATATATACATATATACATCTTCTTCTTCTTCTTCATCTTTTCCCGCTCATGCGGGGTCGACGTTTTTGGCAAGTCTTTTCCATTTCCCTCGGTCCCAAATGGTGTTTTCGGTTAACTGCTTTTCTGCGAAGTCTTCCCGCACGCAGTCCATCCATCTTCTTCTAGGTCTGCCTCTCTCCCTCCTGCCCTCCAGCTCAAGATCCAGCACTCTTCTTCCCACATAGGTCTCATCCCTGCGCTTAATGTGACCATACCAGAGCAACCGCCTTTCTTGAACTTTCCTTGATGCTTGGGTTACCTTGACACTTCCTCGTATGAAGCTGTTCTTGATGTGGTCTTTCCTAGTAACACCACACATCCATCTCAGCATTTTCATTTCGGCTACATCCAGCCGTTTATTTTGCGACTGTACTATTGGCCAAGTTTCTGCTCCATATAGCATGGCAGGTCTCACCACACTTTTATAGGCTCTCCCCTTTACTTGGACATTTAGTCTCCTGTCACAGAGGACACCAGACAACCTTTTCCAGTTTAACCAGGCAGCCTGAATTCGGTGGGTAATTTCCAGGTCTAGATTGCCATCGTCAGATACCGTTGATCCAAGGTACTTGAAACTATTACTTGCTTGGAGCTGATTTCCGTCCATCTTCACACTGTCATTTCCCTTTCCACCGAGGCACATGTATTCAGTCTTATTCCGGCTGATTTTAAGACCCCTGTCCTCTAATGCTTTTCTCCAGTGTTCTAGTTTAAGTTCGAGTTGTTCTTGATTAGTGCTACATAGTACAATGTCATCTGCAAATAGCATGCACCAAGGAGCAGGTTCTCTAAGGCTTTCAGAGATAACATCCATTATCAGATCAAAGATATAGGGACTCAGTGCAGATCCTTGATGGAGACCAACTTCAACTGGTATGGTTCCCGTTAGCCCTACACTGCTTCTAACTTGCGTCTTTGCCCCATGGTACATGTCCTGGATAATGCGCACATACTTCTCTGGTACTCCCTTGAATCTCATGCATCTCCATACTTCTTGACGGGGGACACGATCATAAGCCTTCTCTAGATCTATGAACACCATATGCAATTCTTTCTTCTTTTCCCTGTGTTTTTCCATGAGCTGTCTCAGAGAAAAAATGGCATCTGTGGTTCCTTTCCCTGGCATATATACATAAATTATATATAAACTTTTGAACTGACGGTGGTTTTGGGGTCTGGGGGATGTGAAACGCGAAGATATGTCCAAAATTTCCGGAAGTCGAAACATGGTACCCATTGAAATAGTTAGCTTTCTAATGAAATCTACCTAAAATTAGAGCATGCACTTGAATTATATTATGTAATATGGTTACTTATCTTAACGCACATGTTAGCCGTCGCTGCTGCTATACCCCTCGGTTATTCACTCTTGACCGACTAAAAAGTTGCAAATAACAGTTTGTATATGCAAAACGTTACATTACTGGTGAGTTATGTAGTCTTTTATCTTTTTTTTTCAGTTGACATATTGGAGTTCTGTCATATGAAACAGCCTCTTATGTGAGACTAAGTTATTGGGTTTCGTCATTGTTCTGTAACTGTAATTAGTAGTCGATTATCGATATTAATACATTACATATTCAAGATGGCGGCTGCGTGCTATATGTAGTGTGATAGTCCTATGACTAATGCTATTATGGTCTCTTACAATGACATCTTTAATTAAAATCATCGTCACTTTTAATGCAAATCTCACATAGCCCTAAATCTTCATCATCACCTCGCCCGCACTCTGCTACGTTGTCACATCGGTCGGGATTACCTTCACATTTACACATTTTGGTACACCGGAGTCCATTCGACTGACACGTATATGGAGGAGAGCAACGCCTTTTTGAGAATGAGCAGCGACAAAGTTCCAAGATAAGCTAGGGAGCACAATTTGTCCAAAGCTTCTAGCAGCTTATTACTTGCACAATTAAACGCTTTCCACCACTTTCCTTTACCTTTGCCAGCAAATGATCCTGTAACATTTGCTCCGGAAAGTGCATGTAATCCAGGTAGTGCACAAGCTATCATAGGTCCAAGTGCTCTGTTAATTGAACCTAACTTAACAAACCATTTCATGCCATGGCCAAAGAACACTTCGAACTCTAGCGAAAGTTGTGGATACCGCCTTCGCGCCAAAATTAGGACATCGGTGTCGGGGATGAACACATGAGTAGTTTTAATTCCTTTCTGTGCTAAATACGCTGCATGTAATATGATCTTTTGATTAGCCTCTTCCTGCGTACTTGAAAGACTGGATACATTATCGTCATGTGATGAAGCCGTTTTCTCCCTCCAACTGAATACGAACATTTTGTTACTGGTCACGCCAAATTGAATAATCTGATCAGAAAGGAGCTATGTCAGCTCATCTTTCGTCTTATCATGGGCCAATAATTTATTCGTTGGTATACTTTCGACTTACGTTTCTGGTCCGATTTTGTATTGGATTGGATCTCAGCCTTTCTGCCGAATCACTCGCATCGCTTCTTTTAATGAGTTTTCTTTGTATGAATCGAAGACAACATGTACCTCACTCTTGACGCTGAATTTTTGCCTGATCCAGTTGCAGAAGCTTACAACGAGGTCACGTGATGTCTTCACTGTCTTGGGTTTATAGTGGGTGTGAAGAAGCGCCATGCCATCTGCTATCACAGCTTTATCCTGTAGTTCTTCATTTCCTTCTAAAACTGCAGGTATGGTGGAAGCACGATATTTATATTTTTTTCGACAGGAGATTCAAAAGCATCTATAAGGTGGTACTTAGCTAGACAATGCTGCATACTCCCACCAACTGAAAACAACGACTTCGGTAGTGCTTAAAACTTGTAGTTGCTCAAACAAATTAAGCATTTGCCATAACCTTTCTTGTGAGAATTGATGTAGCTATATTTTTTGTCTAAAATTTATTTCTGCAATCCCTATGATAACTTAGATAAATTTGATAACGTGTTTGTTACGGCTGCCATGTTATTTTCGCATGCAGCACTCAAACGCATCATTTTTGAGAGTGCCAACATCGAAATTATGTTTTTCCAAGGTCAAACAAAGAGTCTGAGACTACTATCAAGCATCCCACGGGGGCCTCCATTTGTACACTTGACAGGAGACAAAAAAAAAAAACGACGCCAATTATTGGCCAACGTTTTAGTAGAAAATTAAGATAATTTAATATATAATCCCAAAATACGTTCCAATAAAAACCATCAAGAAAACATGTGCGGCGATCATTTCAACAAACATATTAATACAATTTTCGTTTAAGGAGCCATACCGGTAGCATTTCGGTTTTTTAACAGTTGTATTGAGTGTATATTTTGAACTCTGTCTTATATTCTAAATATCATCACCCAGATAATTGTATCATAGTTACAAAATTTGAGTGTGTGGGATCGCTCGACGATCGAAACTAGTAATCCAATATTGAATTTTTTAATCAAATGTATTGTTTTGTTAGGTTTAGGGAATAATGTCCATTATAATTGTGTTGACCGACGGAAAAGCATCTTGAAATTCTGTTTACTAAGGCAACACACGATAATGTTCCTCTAATGTTGCTATTTAGGTATATTCCCATAAATACTGGGAAGGGCAGACCCTTAACGGGCAGAGTGAGTCAATCATAATTGTCTGTGTGGAATTTGTTAAGAATAATAGGAAATGCCAAATGTCAACCCAAAGCCCAATTTAGTAGCCTATTATTCCTCATTGGACGGGCCCGTCTCTAACAAGGGAAGTATCAGGTTCTTTTTGGTCATGTGGCCTCCTGAGAGGCCGAGTGCAGGTCATTCTAGTCGTCGCCCGTGGGCGACCTGCGCGTCGGGATGAGAGATGGAATGGATGAAGATGAATGAAACTGGGCAAGGATGTGGAAGGAAGCGGCCATGGCCTGTCAGAAGGTACCATCCCAGCATTTGCCTGGTGTTGAAAATGGAGGAACCACGGAAAACCATTTCAAGGACGGCCGGCAGTGGGGATCGAACCCACGCGTCTATCGAGTCAGTAGAGAGCTTGGCCCCATAACCTAATGCTGCGCTTTAGCAGCGTAGCCACTGCTATCGGTAGTATCAGGTAAGACAGGTCGAAACCTATCATGAAACTTTGTGGACACAATCGTTGCGCTATTAGAGCACAACGTGCGGAAAATGAACCGCCAGATTGAACTGCAAGGCTCTGAAATCGTACCTGACATCCTTGTACGCAGGTATGACGGCTGGAGGAGCTGGGCATCCCTGTGGCACTCGGAGTAGTAGTGAGGCGGGGCGTATATGCTGACTGGAGCGTGCCCATCCTTCCCACCGGCTTTGAGTGCTTGGGCGTTCAGGGCTGTCCATTCCAACATGTACAGTACTCACTACCTCCCATTGATTTATATGAGAGATTCGTCACATCATTTCGGAGCCTTGCAGTTTAATATGGCGGTTGATTTTCCGCACGTTGTCCTCTTATAGAACAAGATAGGTTTCGACCTTTCTTACCTGATACCTCCCTTGTAAGAATTATTCACCTCTTTTGCAAACATTCAGTCTTCCCTTTTGAAGTTGAGAAGGTCTTCGTGGGATGAGCAATTAAGGGGTGATGTTGTCGAGTGGGTGTCAGTAACACGAGTTAACGTGCTCCATTATGGAGCACGTAAGCGAATGAAACCTCAGGTGCACTTGGCGGCACGCACAATGTGGGTGTTTATATTGCTTACCATAACACTGAGTAACACTCTCAGTTGGTGGAACTGAAAACAAAACGGGTCCCACTATTTACACTCTTGAGATACGAACGCCTGTTAACAAAGACTGATATTTGTGGAGATTTGAAGCCATTATTTTTTCAGCGTTTCCTATAGAAATTGTCTTTTGCTGCTTTTCTGTCGGTCAAGACGGGTGCCCAATGAAATGGGTGGGGTACAAGTTATAAATAATTAAACACATTCCTGGAAAAAAATACGTGTATTAGTTAGTTATCACACTTAAATGGGCAATTTAGGATTACGCGTTTCGGCCCTCAAGTGGCCATCATCAGATTCTAATCACAGTGTTAAGGTTAATTTATGTTCGACCCTGACTATTATATGTCAGAAAACTGTACTATAATGAAGGTCATTATTAGGGCCCGGATGTTGATGATATGTCATATTTTTACTGAGCTGTCTGAAACAATTCTGAAGTACATAGAAACTCCATTTTTATTTTACATCTTTTTGCATTTTTTGCTATTTTTCCATTTTAAGAGCATTTTTTTTAGTTTGGTAGTTTTTTTGGTCTATTTTTAGAGAAATTAGCCTTTTGGGGTCATTTTGTTCCAATTTAATCAAGCCACAGCTTTAAGGGTGTTACGTCTCTCAGAATTAAGAAGTTAGTAGCTGATACAAGGTAATTTACAATAATGAAATATTGATTCCATTTCCTTAATCAACCGGGTGTAAACTAGTCTTATCAACAATCACGGCAAAATTGCTGCGGGTATTGCATTAAAACTGAAAAAAAAATGCCGGACAAAAACTCCGGGTATAAAACATTATGCAAAATCTCAGACATTCTTTCTGGTGAAAACTACTACACGGATGGGATTGAGGAGGATTTAGCAGCAAACGACCTTCCTCACTTCAAATACGCTCCGATTACATCAGTTGGTGTTGAACGCTGCCTTTCGAGATATAAAAACGTGTTGGCTGATAACCGCAGATCATTTACATTTGACAACATACGAATAACATTCGTAGTGCAGTGCAACTCAGAATAAAGTGAACATAAATCTTTTGTTAAGTGGTAGAAATCTATTTTGATTGACTTTTCAGTTTGAACAAGATGTCATTTTTGAAATATTATTGAGTTTATTATTACAAGATCATTTTCTCCATTATAAACTGAATTTTCCGATTTTTTTAAATATTGGTGAGTTTATTGTTATAAGATCAGTTTTTCCATTTTATAGTGCATTTTTCGAATTTTTAGAACATTTATTATAGTCATTTTTGAAAATTTTAAGTGCATTTTTTAAACATTTTTACTGCATCAACATCCGGGCCCTAGTGATTCTAGTACAAGTTTTCATTTAGGTACAGTTTCTCCAACCAATCAGAGCTCAAGATGTATGATTTTTGACCAATTAGGTGGCCTGCTTGATAGCTTCGCACTTGAACACAGAATCCAACATGTTGGATATGCATTACATGATTTGAAAGTTGACAACGTTATATTATATCCGATCAACCATTGTAGTTAGAATAGCAAACACAAAGACGAAATCAGCACGAACCTTTAAGGTAATATCCCCAACTCCAATTTCTAGACATGGCATTCTTTCATACAAATTCGGTGACAGTTTGAGTGAATGCAAGTGCAGACAGCGGGCTGTAAACATTGCCAAGCAGACAGAGCGCATGCGTGGTGGGTCAGCGAACTTGGAAGTCACAGAGAGCACACTCGGGGCTTGCACTCCGATGACTAAATTCAAGTGACTGAATCTCGACAGATATTTATGAATATTTCTGTTCGAACATAAAATTAAATAAAATAAAGTTATAAGTATCGTCGAACATAAACATTCGTATGCAACTCGCCTAAAATGGTAATTAAGACACTCGTATGGAAATTATAAAACTCGCTTACGCTCGTTTCATAAACATACTCGTGTCTTAATTATTGCCATTATAGGCCCGTTGCATACTGTACTATTTCACTATTGTAAATTCACAACTGGGGTTGAATAGCAAGTCGTTAGACGATTATAATATAATGTTTGAATCTCGTTATACGTTAGGTTTGTTTTGTGTTGCAAGGTTTTGTGAATCACACGAGCAACGGTGTATATGCGTATGTATACAATTTAGAATATCACACTGTAATAATAATAAATCAAATAATAACACATTTTAGCATGCACTAGAAAAAACTGGCTGGCCCCGTGGTGTTGGAGGTAGCGCACCAGCCTCTCAACCGGAGGCCTCTGGTTCACTTCTTGGCTCCGTCTGGGATTTTAGAAAATGACGTGAAGGCTGGAACGGGGTGCACTCAGTCTCGTGAGGACAATTGAGTAGTCGCCTGACACTGAAGCAGTGCCCCGATTACGAAAACCATGCTGACCATGCGTCACCCCAATATCTGCAGGCCAAAAAGGCTGGGCAGCGGTCGCTTGGTAGGCCTAGGCCCTGCATGGGCTGTAGTGCCAGCGGTAAAGTAAAGTAAAGAAAAAACTAATTATAATGTTCACTTAACTTGGTAATAGGCGACTTCGGTGGCGTAGTCGGTAGCATGCTGAGCTTCTATGCCCAAGATAGCGGGTTCAAACCCGGCCGAAGCCGTCGGATATTTTAAGAGCGTTAAACATCCCTCAGTATGACTTCCTTCGGAGGGGAAGTAAAGCCGGCGGTCCCATGACATAAATTTATTGCATGTTAAAGAACCTTCCACTAATTACACCCGTGTGAAGCTAAATTGTATAGGTTAGGATCGTAAACAACGCTCTTAGGTTCCTATGTTCGTTGCCAAGAGCCGAATGCGGTGGCGTCTAGTAGCTTAGTTCTGAACTAGGCCTAGTAGTCGTTGATGGTGGCGTTTGGCGGCAAAAGTAGGAACTATTTGAAAAATTCTAAGGTGCAGTCCTTACATGAATTAAAAAAGTCCTCTCGGCACGCCGGAAGGCGGAGGTAGATTTCACCGGACAAACTTGGGGATAGGCGAAAATAGGCAGAATATGCAGATTTTCGTAGAAGGATCAGACCTCATTTAATGCGAGAAGGTATTTTATAATTGGAGCTTAATTAACTTTGTTTTTCGTCATTTTATGCTTATTTTAAACATTTTATTGTCTTATGGGAACGGTAACCTTCTTGTCATTTGGGGTCCATTTTTATACTTGTGGTCACACTGTCCTTATGCTAGGTTTCGACACTGATGTGCAACTATGTAACGGTCTGTTACTTCTTCACGCAAAATTATATCTACCGCAGAGATTTTGGTTGGTTCCTCAGTTTAGGGGCTGCGACAACGCGGTCATGTAACCCCGTGTACTTTGGGATGGCTGTATTAGTCTGTAATTCAGGTAAGGACTGCAGACGGTCAATTTCAAGCAGTAGTTACTAATGTTGCTACCAGGTACTACCGTCAACGACACCTAGCTGTGAACTTGGCTACTAGATGCCACCGCAACCAGCAACTCGCAACGAACGTTGGAACTTCCCCTCCAAAGGAAAGCATACTGAGGGATTTTTGGCGCTCTTAGAAAATCCGACGACTTCGGCCGGCTTTGAACTCGCGACCTTGGGCATAAACATTCAGCATGCTACCAGTTACGTCACCGAAGCCGCTTCACACTTAGATGGAAATCTGAATCTGATCTCGTGCAAGTGCGTTATCTTGGCAACGTCTGATGGCTCATCCCTCATCAATTTAGTAGTGTTGCCATGGCAACCACTGATAGGTCTTGGCATTGTCTTATAATTCCGAAATTATTTTTCTCATCCCTTGGCATAATGGTGGGTTATATCAAAAATTCTTTCAGACAAAAGTTTTAGGTAATTATTATGGGAATATTGTCCATTTTGTACGGTTTTGATATTGTGCCTATTAAGAGAGATATGATTAATGTTTCCCGAAAAACCCACTTTTTCCCACCCCTTTGGTCAATGGTTGGTGCTATAAAAAAAAACTCTTCAAACATACATTTTTGGGCTTTATCCGACACATAGTATGAATGTTGAACGGATTCGATATTTCACATATTAAGAGAGTTATAGCAATATTTCACTTTTTCGAAAAAAAAAAGCCCCCCATTTTCACCCCCCAACGACCGATTTAGCCCAGTAACGAACTCGACCGAGATTTTATAGGTATACGTATTCGGTAAAAAATTCAAAGTGATTGGTACAAAATTACGGCAGTTATCGTGTCCACAATAAACTGATATACATATACATACATAAATTATATATAACTTTTGAACTGACGGTGGTTTTGGGGCCTGGGGATGTGAAACGCGAAGATATGTCGAAATTTTCCGGAAGTCGAAACATGGTACCCATTGCAATAGTTAGCTTTCTAACGAAATCTACCTCTGGTTGGTTCCTCAGTTTAGGGGCTGCGACAACGCGGTCATCTAACCCCGTGTACTTTGGGTGAGTGTAGAATCTGTCTGATACACGGTGTGAATTGTAATGGCTGTATTAGTCTTAATTCATGTAAGTACTGCAGACGGTCAATTTCAAGCAGTAGTTCCTAATGTTGCTACCAGGTACAACCGTCAACGACACCTAGCTGTGAACTTGGCTACTAGATGCCACCCCAACCATCAACTCGCAACGAACGTTGGAACTTCCCCTCCAAAGGAAAGCATACTGAGGGATTCTAGTGCTCTTAGAAAATCCGACGACTTCGGCCGGCTTTGAAACCGCGACATTGGGCATAGACATTCAGCATGCTACCAGTTACGTCACCGAAGCCGCTTCCCACTTTATCAGGCGGCTTTGGTGGCGTAGTCGGTAACATGCTGAGCTTCTATGCCCAAGATACCGGGTTCAAACCCGGCCGAAGCCGTCGGATTTTTTAAGAGCGTTAAATATCCCTCAGTATGCCTTCCTTCGGAGGGGAAGTAAAGCCGGCGGTCCCATGTCATAGATTTATGGCATGTTAAAGATCCTTCCACTAATTGCACCTGTGTGAAGCTAAATTGGATAGGTTAAGAATGTATACAACGCTCTTAGGTTTCTATGTTCGTTGCCAAGAGCCGACTGCGGCGGCGTCTAGTAGCTCAGTTCTGAACTTGGCCTCGTAGTCGTTGACAGTGGCGCTTGGCGGCAAAAGTAGGAACTATCTGAAAAATTGTTAGTTGCAGTACTTAAATTAACAAACAGATAACACACACTAATACAGTCATCACAATTAACACCGGTTATCAGAGAGATTCTACACACACCCAAAGTACACGGGGCTACATGACCGCGTTGTCGCAGCCCCTAAACTTAAGAACCAACCAACCAACCACTTAATCAGATGGAAATACTGAATCTGATCTCGTGCAAGTGCGTTGTCATGGCAACGTCTGATGGTCCATGCCTCATCAATTTAGTAGTGTTGCCATGGCAACCACTGATAGCTCTTGGCATTTTCTTATAATTCCGAAATCATTTTTCTCGTCCCTTGGCGTAATGGTGGGTCATATCAAAAATTCTTTCAGACAAAAGTTTTAGGTAATTATTAGGGGAATATTGTCCATTTTGTACGGTTTTGATATTGTGCCTATTAAGAGAGATATGATTAATGTTTCCCGAAAAACCCACTTTTTTCCACCCCTTTGGTCAATGGTTGGTGCTATCAAAAATCTTATTTGACATAAATTTTTGGCACTTATCCGACACATATTATGAACTTTGAATGGATTCGATATTGCACGTATTAAGAGAGTTATAGCGAAATTTCACTTTTTCGAAAAAAGCCCCCCATTTTCACCCCCTTCGACCGATTTAGCCCAGTAACGAACTCGACCGAGATTTTATAGGTATACATCTTCGGTAAAAAATTCGAAGTAATTGGTGCAAAATTACGGCAGTTATCGTGTCCACAAGAAACTGATATACATATATATATACATATATATATACATAAATTATATATAAACTTTTGAACTGACGGTGGTTTTGGGGTCTGGGGGATGTGAAACGCGAAGATATGTCGAAATTTTCCGGAAGTCGAAACATGGGACCCATTGCAATAGTTAGCTTTCTAATGAAATCTACCTAATAGCTTTCTAATGAAATCTACCTAAAACAGATACACACATTAATACAGCCATCACAATTAACACCGGTTATCAGACAAATTCTATACACACACAAAGTACACGGGGCTACAAGACCGCGTTGTCACAGCCCCTAAACTGAGGAACCTACCAACCAACCTAACTTGGTAATATTCTCCTCACAGCGATGCTCAGTTATAGACTCAAACTAGCAGAAGTACCCGCTTTGAGCTACTGTTGCAATGGTTAGGGGCTTCTCATTCCTTCATAAGTATATCAGAACGAAGTTAGTTTTCTGGTTATATCGCAGACACTGTTAAGTTAAGGGTCATAAAATGTGTTTTTCGGCGACCCTTTATAGACTCCCTAGTTTTGTGTCACACATTGAGAAGCGCAACGTATGCTTTGGTCGTCCTTCTAGGATAATTTTTATTTTTCTCCTATTTTAGCATGTATTATGAAACGTTGTTCCTTATACCGACCCTTCTACGAGAAGTACGTTGATGAGTTTTATTGATGATTGGTGTATTGACTCATGGTTAAAATACCTAATTTTACGATGCTCCAAGCACCCGAACATGAATTATAAGCGTACATAAACATAAAGATATATCAACCACACATATTAAACAAAATCATCTTTACGATGCTCCCGTTTGTCGACAAAAATATGATTAGTTAAAATGTGCTCTCAAACTAAATTCACCTAACGTGTACTTCCTGACGTGAAAATAATATTGCATACGTTGTAGACAAAACGCGATATATGTCAAATTAAAACCGACCCTCACCGTTGTGACAAGTCCCCATCCCCAGGAAGACCCCTTTAATAAATTATGAAGGCTTGTGGTGCATGGAAATTTAGGATTTCCAGCCTCAAATGGCCCAAATTCCCAAAAGCTGCAAAAAACACTATTCCAATCCAGGAATTTTTGAAAATAATGTTGCTGTTTGGAGATATAATAGACCTCCTGTACAACATATCGCATATCGCTCGTGTAAGTCACGTGTAAACATTGTAGGGTACCCCTTGACCCCCTTAATCGCATTGTTGAATTTTACAGTCTATGTTTGATTCCACGATAACCTTATAGCCATTTGCAAACTTTCACAGAAATGTTAATAAATTGAGTGGGATTGCTTCTGACAGAAATAGATGGAGAGTTGGAGGTCACCTCTTGTGATAGGCCTATTGTTGTCATGGTTACCGGCTTGCATTACTTCATTAATTTCTTCTTGTTCTTCTCCTTTCGGATGGGCCAGCTAAGGACCACGACGTTCAACTTTTCAGCTTGGCGAGGGACTTGATGTTTGCCCAGTATTCGCCCATTCTTTGGCTATGTTGCTCCTTTCTGTCTTTTGTCCAGATGATGCCGGTTTTCTTACAGGGTGGTCTGTCCTGAATACTCTTCTGTTTAAGTATCTTTCTGAGATGTGATACTCTTCTAATATCACTTTTCATTATCTTCATTTCTTGGATATCCTTGTTAACTACTGTTAGTGACGGTGTCACGCTCTTTCTATTCCCCCAGTAGTTGAGAAGCCGGTAGGTTAGTCTTGTTGGGTTCATCCATGAGACATGTCCGTGGAAAGCCAGACGTCTCTTCCTGGTCATATATGTGATTTTCTCAGTATATATATATAGCTCCTGATTTGGTCTTCTGTACTCGTCATCTATTTATTAGTTTATTAAATGAAATCAGTTTTCTGGGAATAGAGTGAAAAAATTCAAGAGTACCCCTTGAGCCCCTTAAGCGCATTATATACGTATTGATGAATTTTACAGCTTAAGTTGGTTCCGCGATAACCTTTAGCCGTTTGCGAACGTTCACAGTAATATAATTGCGTCTTACAGAAATAGATGGACTTCTGAGATTGTGTTGCCATGGTTACCGGCTCGCATCGTTTCAATTGTCTAATACATGAAATTAGTTTTCTCGGGCTATCTCAAAAACTGTTGGCTTTAGGACCTTAAAATGTTGTTTTCGGGGCCCGTAGGGTTCCCGAGTTTTGTTTCTCACATTGAGACACTGAAAATGAGCTTTGTCTCGTCTTTCTACGCCCATTTCAGCATGCATTTTAGGGGGGTAGGCCCTCTTTTATGAGAGGTATGGGAAAGAGTTACTTCAATGATTACTTTCGTGCCTCTGATGTACATCTGTACCGAATTTTACGTATATCCACGGAGCCGTTCTCGAGTGATGCGCGTGCAAAGTTGTACACAGACAAACAAACAGACAGACTGCCATTTTTTTTTTTTTGCGCACAACCGTCATAGACCAGTCTGAAACGCGTTGATAACTCAAATTTCCGTGGAAATTCAGAAAAAACAGACAAACTTTCATTTTTATATATATAGAGATAACAAAATTTTAGCATGCACTAGAAAAACTAATTATAATGTTCACTTAAGTTGGTATTGTTCTCCTCAGAGCGATGCTCGCTTATAGACTCTGAGAGGATAACAATACCAAGTTAAGTATACATTATAATTACTTATATATAGCGGAGCTCCTTGCTGGTACGGACAGACTCCGTCATTTTTTACAGACTAAAGGTAGGTTGTGCGAAGTCCACCCACTCATAGCCTACCTGATGAGAACGGAAAGCTGTTTCTTTGTGTCTCACGTGGCCCACATTTAACCGAGCTTGTGGATCTTGATGGTCTACAAAGATACCTTGGTCTGCAGGATTTGCTCAATCGTACATTAGTTGATGACGCGGTGGCAGCTGATCGCGTCATCCGCTTTAAAGGCGAGAATGGCTTAGGGCCAGCAATCTAAATTTTTCAGTATTTTATAATTCAAAGAACTTGTTCATTTTTATATGAAGTTAGTTCGTTATTGTTGTATTAAGGGATGGAACTACGAGGTCATCTGCCCCAATTTGATATGGAAATTTTATGATATTTGGAGCCTCCGTGGCTTAGGCGGCAGCACGCTGGCCTCTCACCGCTGGGTCCGTGGTTCAAATCCCGGTCACTCCATGTGAGATCTGTGCTGGACAAAACGGAGGCAGACAGGTTTTTCTCCGGGTACTCCGGTTTTCCCTGTCACAATTTCATTCCAGCAACACTCTCCACTATCGTTTCATTTCGTCTGTCATTCATTTAATCATTGCCCCAGGGGAGTGCGACAAGCTTCGGAACCCGGCACACTTCATATCCTCGCCGCTTGATGGGGACTTCATTCTTTCCATTCCTGACCCAGTCGGTGACTGGAAGCAGGCTGTGGATTTTTATTTTCACTTATTTTATTTGAACCCATTATTAAAAAGAAACCAATACACTTCTGTAAATAAAATTGTGAAATTGTATACTGTAAATATCTTCACCGACATAATCATACTAATATATAACAAGATGTTCAGTAAAGAACATATAGCCTACTTTCTCCTAAATGCATGGGTATTGTTATAACTCTTTGTCCTTTTCAAGGAGTATATTTGAATGTTGGCTGTAGTAGCTTGTTGAAATACAACGTGCTATAGGGATATTAAACATGAATATGAGGTGCCCTTTGCTACTGCTACCTCTGTCAAAAAATTCTTTCAATTCGGTTTCACCGTGTTTGAATTGTTCTGGGGAATGGATTTGCAGACATACATGGCCGCTATTTGCAAACTATTGGGCTGATGACCTTGTAGGCAGTCATAAGATGCTTTCCACAAAAAGGCATATTGTTGCAAAATCCGGTAGAGATCAAATTATTAGGATGGTCGAAACTTGATTTAAGCTTTTAACATTTGGGTGGCCGTCATTCCGTTTCCGTAAAGATGGCGGCGATATAAAACATGACACTGAGGTGCCTTTTGCTAGTGCTACCTCTGTACCAAATTTCGTTCAATTCGGTTTCACCGTGTTTGAATTGATAGGGGGAATCGATTTTCACACAAAGATGGCCGCCATCCGCAAACTATTAGGCTAATGACCTATTAGATTTGTCAAAGGATGCTTCCTCCATAAAGGTATGTTGTTGCAAAATTTGGTAGAGATCGGATGATTAGGTTAGTCGTAATTTGATTTAAGCTTTGAACATTTGGGTGGCCGCCATTACGTTTCCGTCAAGATGGCGGTGATACAAAACAAGACACTGAGGTGGCCTTTTCTAGTGCTACCTCTGTACCAAATTTCGTTCCATTCGGTTTCACCGTGTTCGAATTAATAGGGGGAATCGATTTTCACACAAAGATGGCCGCCATCCGCAAAATATTAGGCTAATGACCTATTAGTTTGGTCAAAGGATGCTCCCTCCATAATGGTATGTTGATGCAAAATTTAGTAGAGATCGGATGATTAGGTTAATCGTAATTTGATGTAAGATTTGAATATTTGTGTGGCCGCCATTACGTTTCCGTTAAGATGGCGGCGATATAAAACATGCCACTGAGGTGCCCTTTGCTAGTGCTACCTCTGTACCAAATTTCATTCCATTCGGTTTCACCGTGTTCGAATTAATAGGGGTAATCGATTTTGACACAAAGATGGCCGCCATCCGCAAACTATTAGGCTAATGACCTATTAGATTTGTCAAAGGATGCTTCCTCCATAAAGGTATGTTGTTGCAAAATTTGGTAGAGATCGGATGATTAGGTTAGTCGTAATTTGATTTAAGCTTTGAAAATTTGGGTGGCCGCCATTACGTTTTCGTCAAGATGGCGGTGATATAAAACATGACACTGAGGTGCCCTTTGGTAGTACTACCTCTGTACCAAATTTCGTTCCATTCGGTTTCACCGTGTTCGAATTAATAGGGGCAATCGATTTTCACACAAAGATGGCCGCCATCCGCAAACTATTAAGCTGATGACCTATTAATTTGGTCAAAGGATGCTGCCTCCATAAAGGTATGTTGTTGCAAAATTTGGTGGAGATCGGATGATTAGGTTAGTCGTAATTTGATTTAAGCTTTGAACATTTGTGTGGCCACCATTACGTTTCCGTCAAGATGGCGGCGATATAAAATATGACACTGAGGTGTCCTTTGCTAGTGCTACCTTTGTAAAAAATTTCGTTCAATTTGCGCTCACCGTGTTCGAATTGATAGGGGGGACAGACATTCAGAGTACACACACTCACACACACACCCACACACACACAGACTCACACACACACACATGCACACACACAGACAGACACACTTTTTTTCGCCCTGTAATGATCTCATAAGTCTACTTTCATTTTTTGCAAAAATCGAAAGTAGGCTAAAAATGAGATGGTGTGTGTCTGTCTGTCTGTCTGTCTGTCTGTCTGCTACTCAATAACGCAAGAACCTCTGGTCCGATTTAAATGAAATTTTGCATGGATGTAGCTGATTTACCATGTTTACATATAGGATACTTTTAATTTCGATATTTTGCACTATTAAAAAATGGCGACCATTTTAGTGACGTCACTACACCCTTTGGTTTCAAAATGTCGTATTTCCATATCAAATAAAAAGAGAACGCTAAGAAATAGCAAACTTTTGATGGCACATTTGTTCTTCAAAATTTAATTTCCTATCCGAAAGGTCCTTATCACTTTTCGTGTATCTCCAACGGTTAGCGAGTAAAACCCACATATGTGACGTCACTACACCCTTTGGTTTCAAAATTTTATATTTCCATTACAAAAACAAAGAGAACGCTAAGAAATAGCACACTTTTGATGCATACACGAGATTTAGCATTTAATTTTCTATCCAAAAGGTCCTTATCACTTTTCGTGTATCTCCAACGGTTAGCGAGTAATACCTAAATGTGTGCAATAAAACACGGTCAACACCGAGCGGTGCAGTATATCTCTATATACTCTACATAAAAATTAAAGTTTGTATGTTTTTTTTTTTCGCAATTTCTACGGAAATTTGAGTTATTTACGCGTTTCAGACAGTTTTATTATGGATGCACGCGAAAATAATTTTTTGGTCTGTCTGTCTGTCTGTCTGTCCGTCGGTCGGTTTGTTTGTCTGTGACCAACTTTGTTCCCTTATAACTCGAGAACGGCTGGGTGTATCAACTTAAAATTTGGTACAGATATTCATCAGAGGCACGACACTAATCATTGATGTAACTCTTCTCCGTACCCCTCATAAAAGAGGGCATACCCCCTTAAAATACATGCTGAAATAGGAGTAGAAGAACGAGACAAATGTCATTTTCAGCCCCTCAATGTGAGAGACAAAACTCGGGGGCCCTAAAGGGTCCCCGAAATCCGCATTTTAAGGCCCTAAAACCAACCATTTTGGAGATACTCCCAGAAAACTAATTTCATTTAATAAACTAATGAACGAATACATGCCGGTAACCATGGCAACAGATTCTCAGAGGTCCATCTATTGCTGTAAGACGCAATGCAATTCCATTAATTACATTGGTGTGAATGTTTGCAACCGGCTAGAAGGTTATCACGGAACCAAATTAAGCTGTAAAATTCATCAATACGTATAATGCGCTTACGGGGGTCAAGGGGTACACTAGAATTTTTTCACGCGATTTAAACGTGCGGGTGTGGTACGGCAGGTCTATTATATTCCTATCCCCATATTATATTATTATTATTATTTGTATTATATTATGGCGTACAACTAGGAGAAAAAGCCCCTCGGTGCCAGAAACAAATCTTGGGGGCCTCGAAAACTACATTATAAGGCTCAAAAACCAACAGTATCCGAAATATTCCCATAAAACTAATTTAATTTAATTTAACAAACTAATGAAGGAAAGGAGTTCGGTAACCATGACAACATTATCTCAAGGGGTGGCATCCAACTATCCATATATTTCTGTAAGAAGCAATGTCACTCCATTTATACCTTGCCACGGTGGGTGAGTGGATAGCGTGTCGGTCTACTAAACCCAAGATTGCAGGTTCACTCCTGGCCGTGGTACAGGCCGGACGTTTGTTTTAGACGAGTGAAAAATCTTAATGGAAGCCTGGAGGCGAGTTACTACAGTACCTGTGTTGTTATCAGCTGCCCCAAGCGCTCCGATGATTGATAAAGCTGTTTCACACTATTGCTTAAGTATAGTCACTGGCAAATATAATGACGTTATGTTCGTAACTACGTAACGTGTATTTCCGTGTCACACAATACTTCGACGTGGACTGTACTGTCTGCTCAAGTCGGGAATTCCATTACATCAGAACGGTGGTGACAAATGTAAAGTGATAGGGTGAGAGAGTGACTGTGTACAGGCTCACCCGCAAGCTTCAAGGTCAAGGTCAATCGTCTAAAACAAACGTCCGGCCTGTACGTGATTTTTGAAAGGCGGCAAAAATACGACTCGCATGTCATACGATGTTGGAATGTCAAAGAACCCATTTGAATTCAGTAGGCCGTG
Source organism: Meconema thalassinum (assembly GCA_946902985.2). Lineage (NCBI taxonomy): Eukaryota > Metazoa > Arthropoda > Insecta > Orthoptera > Tettigoniidae > Meconema > Meconema thalassinum. The sequence continues at coordinate 848,229,847 of OX336390.1, read as the reverse complement.
TTCATAATGGTAAAATTAACCTCAGGAGTTTCCGCCAACACAAAGTTCCTCATTTGTCTACTAGAAAGCGCTATAGTGTTCAAGGAGCTTAGATATCTACCCTCCTTGACGTCCATAATGATTCAAGGAACAACGAAATTTCGACATGCAAGCTACCCTCTGGGTGTCAAATTACGAAGCTTGCACCCGGCATCCGAGGCCATACGATATTATTATTAGGCTACTCCATTTATTACATTTCTGTGAAAGCTTGCAAATGGCAATAAGGTTATCACGGAACCAACGTAGGTTGTATAATTCGTCAATGCAATTAAGGGGGTCAAAGGGTAACCTAGAATTTTTTCATGCAATTTCACGTTCGACATATAGTACAGAAAGTCTATTATATCTACAAACAGCAACATTATTTTGAAAAATTCCTGAATTGAATCATCATTTTTTGCGGCTTTTAGGAATTTGGGACATTTGAGGCTAAAGAACCTGAATGTTCATGCACCACAATCCTTTATAATTTATGGAAGAGGTATTCCTGTGTATGGGGACCTAACACAACGTAGAGGGTCATTTTTCATGTGAGGTGTATTGCGTTTCGTCTACAAGGCTTTCAAATCTATTTCACGTCAGGAAGTACACGTTAGGTGAATTTAGTTTGAGAGCACATTTTAACTAATTTTTGTTGTTGTCGACATAGGGGTTCATCGTAGGGATGATTTTGTTTGATACGTATGGTAGATATACCGATATTTGGATATCTGGGTGATATGTTGTAGACAATAGAATTGTCTGTCTGACTTTCTGTGTATCTTTATGTACGCCTATAAATCGTGTTCGGATGCTTGGTGCATCGTAAAATTAGGTATGGTAAACATGAGTCAATACACCAATCATTTATAAAACTCCTCACTGTACTTTTCATACAGTAGAAGGGTGGATATAGGGAAAAACTTCTCAAAATGCATGCAAAAATAGGCGAAATATAAAAATTATCCTAGAAGGACGATCAAAGCATATGTTGCGCTTCTCATTGTGAGACACAAAATTCGCGAGTCTGTAAGGGGTCTCCGAAAACCACATTTTAAGGCCCTTAAATTAACAGTGTGTGTGATATTCCCAGAAAACTAACTTCGTTCTGATAAACTTATGAAAGAATGACAAACCGCTAACCATTGCAACAGTAGCTCAATTGATAATGTCCGGTGTTAATATATAACACCGTTCGAAGAACGGGTACTTCTGCTAGTCGTATATAAAGATTTAATAGCCTGGGTGTAAGGGACCTGATGATGATCACTTGACGATCGAAACTAGATATCCAAGTGAAATTATTAATCTCATGTAATTTCTTTTATCAGGTTGAGGGAATAACACGCATTACAATTTGGTACAATAGTGTTGACCGACTGAAAAGCATTTACATTTCATTCTCAAAATTGTATTTTGACTATGTCACGAGGGGCAGCTGACCTCGACGTTCTTCCCCTTAAAATAGTAATCACTACTACTTTATCTGATATTGCTCACGTGCTAATATTTCTTAGAGAACTGACATCAGAGATATAACATCGGTACAATACTCTTATATTGTAGGTCCATGCCTGCTAGCTAAACAGTCATTTGTTTATGAATTAAATCGGCCTGAGTTGAAAAGTACTAAGTCAGTTTTCGTTACTTTTCAGGAGACAGATGAAACGTCATTGACAAAACAGAAGTTAACAAACACACTATATTAGTCATCTAAAGTTGTCAAGCATCTATTTAGGTTATATTTGTGTTAGCGAAATATAAATTTGAATTTAGTAAACATTTTTTTAAAATCTCTTTTGGAAACGTCGCTTAATGCCTTTCAGCTCCGTGATCAGTTTAGAAGGGGCATCAAGCCATCCAGAATGAATGTTTCACATGCTATTTCATTTGAACATGGATTTGTAACATAAAGACATCCTAAACGCGGCTTCAGTGGCGTAGTCGGTAGCATGCTGAGCTTCTATGCCCAAGATAGCGGGTTCAAACCCGGCCGAAGCCATCGGATTTTTAAGAGCGTTAAATATCCCTCAGTATGCCTTCCTGCTACCAACTATGCCACCGTAGCCGGCGGTCCCTTGTCATAGATTTATGGCATGTTAAACAACCTTCCACTAATTACACCTGTGTGAAGCAAAATTGTATAGGTTATGAATGTAAACAACGCTCTTAGGTTCATACGTTCGTTGCCAAGAGCGGACTGTGGTGGCGTCTAGTAGCTAAGTTCTGAACTAGGCCTAGTAGTCGTTGACGGTGGCGATTGGCGGCAAAAGTCGGAACAATTTGAAAAATTCAGAGTTGCAGTCCTTACTTGAATAATAAAAAAACAGATACACACACTAATACAGTCATCACAATTAACACCGGTTATCAGACAGATTCTACACACACCCAAAGTACACGGGGCAGCAAGACTGCGTTGTCGCAGCCCCTAAACCGAGGAACCAACCAACCAACCAACCAACCAACCAACCGACATCCTAAACCCTGTACAAATGTAATTTAGAATAGAACTGTAATACGCGGGAGACTTGCAGTAGGGCCAAAATTAATTACAGAATATGGCGCTGAAAGGAATGCTTTTCTCCTCTGATCGCACTAAATGTAGCAGTGGTATCTGGATTAAACAGAAAGCTGATTTAATTGTTTCCTATGCCGTTACAAGGCCCCTGGGGCAATAATTCAGAATACTAATTCTCTAAGAAATGACAATTTCTGACTTAGGCTAATGCTTTTCAGCTCCGACCGATTCAATTTGTATCATCATGACCGTCAACTGCTGTAAATTGTATGATGAAAAATCAAACAATAAGTTGCTTATTTTAAGATAAGGAGGGAAATCCATTTTTATAGGACATCATGGTCCAAGGATTTGCTTTGTTGAACTTGTGACTGACATAGGACACAATTTGTCCCCACAAACCCGAAGGGATCATTGTCCTCAGATTGTAAGCGCTTTTCATATGGATTTACATATCCCCGCTCTTCTCACGCTGGAGAGTAATATCGCCATGTTAGATGCAAATGATATCCTCTTCAGTTCTCCATTAGCTGCCCAGTGTCAACGAGTTCATACATCAAGTGAAGTGAATCGCTGTATATTTAACGCGATAAGTGATATTGTATGATCTGTGATAGCTTGACCCTGATGACGTGATGTTTCCATTCGAAAATCTTAAATGGATTGACAGGGAATCGGGTTCGATGGGTGAATGACAAGCAGCGAGGGATTGAACTTCGTGGTAGCAGATCAAGAAGTGAACCTCTCCAGCTACTTGAACCAGCGAAGTTCTGACATGGCCCATCCCTTTTCTACATACGCGACTTTTGTACACGTTTGTACCAGCATGCTCCTATCAGCTTGAAATTGTTACGGTTCATACAGTTTGGTTGGTTCCTTAGTTCAGGGGCTGCGACAACGCGGTCATGTAGCCCCGTGTACTTTAGGTGTGTGTAGAATCTGTCTGATAACCGGTGTTATTTGTGATGGCTGTATTAGTGTGTGTTAAGTGCTTTTAATTCAAGTGAAGACTGCAGACGATAATTTCAAGTAGTTTCTACTTTCGCTACCAAATGCTACTGTCCATGACGCCTAGCTGTGTACTTGGCTACTACTAGATGGCATCGCAACCAGTGCCTGGTGACGAACGTTGGAACTTAAGAGCATTAATCAAACCTAACATACAAATTTTGCTTCACACAAGTTTAGTTTGTGGAAGGTTCTTTTACATGTCATAAATGTATAGCATGGGCCCGCCGGCTTTACTTCCCGTCCGAAGGAAGGCATACTGAGGGATTTTTAACGCTCTTAAAATATCCGACGACTTCGGCCGGGTTTGAACCCTCGACCTTGGGCATAGAAGCTCAGCATGCTACGAACTACGCCACCGAAGCTTCTACCGTTCATCTTTCCACTAATTACACCTGTGTGAAACTAAATTGGATAGGTTAAGAATGTAAACAACGCTCTTAAGTTGCTACGTTCGTTGCCAAGAGCCGACTGCGGTGGCGTCTAGTAGCTAGTTCTGAACTAGGCCTAGTAGTCGTTGACGGTGGCGCTTGGCGGCAAAAGTAGGAACTATTTGAAAATTCACAGTTGCAGTCCCTACTTGAATTAAAAAAAACAGATACACACACTAATTAATACAGTCATCACAATTAACACCGGTTATCAGACAGATTCTACACACACCCAAAGTACACGGGGCTACATGACCGCGTTGTCGCAGCCCCTAAACTAAGGAACCAACCAACCAACTTCTACCGTTCATACAGACCTTCCTACCGGTTATGCCGAAGCCAGAAGGATCGTTATATAGGTAAGTTGCATTTAGGTGCCTTATTTAAAACTGACATTTGGTGCTATCCAAGAAGTCTATCATATCAAAACATCTAGACTACCTCGTGGTGTATTGGCTAGCATTCTTAGCTGTCACCCGGGTGGTTTGGGTTCGATTCCCGGCTTTTCCAAGAACTTTTAATTCTGATGTGAGGGCCTCGTGAGGCAAAACTGAGAACAGGAGTGTTCCATTTTCACCTCAGTCTTCCAGGAAATGGTTTTCCGTGGTTTCCGCCAGTTCAACTCCATGAAAATGATGGGATGGTGCCTAACTAAAGGCTATGGCCTCCACCATCCCAATTCTATCCCCAATTTACAAATACACAGACCGGTACAGACATCACAATAACACAGGCTATCACACACATTCCACCCACACACACCCAATTACGCGAGGCTATATGACCACGATGTCGGAGCCCCTTAAATAAACAACAAAATAAAACATCTAATCACCAGAATCCAGAAATCAGTGTTGTCAGATACATACCACATAGTTTTATTATTGGTATGACAGTAATTGTCAAGTATCTGATATCTACTTTACTTTCGTGTCCGGGAGATACACTAAATTCTTCCTTTCCAGAACTCGGCAGCTCTTATCCCTCGGTCTGTGGCAAACATAAGGTCTTCCTGGCTGCAGGTTTCATTAAGATCTTTGCACGTGAGCAGGTGTTGTGGAGTCTGGATTTCTCCACAGGCACATCGTGGATCTTCTGCATAACCCCACTTCACAAGGTTGCTACGACACTTAGGCACTCCTGTTCTCATCCGGTTCAAGGACCTCCAGGTGCTATAAGGCAAATGACTACCACTGCTCAGTTCTTCTTTAGGGGTAAACCCCTCTGGTACTATTTGTTTCCAGAGTGACACACGCCGGACGTCTGGCTTGGTATGGAGGGATACTGTTCTCTTAATAAAACTCTTCCTGGATCTTAGGCGAGGAGTGGTCACCTTGTGGTTGAACATAGAATGTCTGGGATCTGTTTCAAGCTTTTGTCTCTCTTTCTCTGCTGCCACCCTGCGTCGAATAACTGGAGGTGCAATGCCAGCGAGAGGGTAGATCTTCTGCACTGGAGTAGGTCTTAGACATCCAGTGACAATACGTGTGGACTCGTTAAGAGCTATGTCCAGTAAGTACCTGATTGTAACGTCTGTATCATGTATAATGTGTGGGTACCACACATTTATGCACTGAATGCGAATAAAATATATATGCAATTATGAATTAAAAAAGTAGAAAATATCCATTAAAAGAAAAATATGCACCTAACAATAAGACAATCTTATTCAGTCACTTTATACATGCATCATTCACTGCAGAAAGAAGCATCACAATAGATGAATGCAAGTTCTTCAATGTTTTCAGCAGACAAATTACGTCTATTTTAATCGTTTTCATTGCATAAATGTCCCGTCCGTAGCCATCAGTTGAATAATCACTATTACCTGACACCCACTGTTTTAATAAATACTTCCTACTGCTCTTCCCTTTAGGCATTTGGAGTAAAGGATATGCAGAATAAGAATAAAGTAACTCATTAACTGAACAAACTCCTCACAAAACTAACCCCGGGCTATTGGCTGTCGAGTTGGTGAAAGTAATGTTCAACTCCATTCCCTTCTTCAAATAGCCAGGCAGCTTTGCGTAAAGTACGAGCACTGTCACCTCGTTATCTGTTTCCCAGAAAATTGCTTACAAGGGATACTGGCCAGATGGTGAAAGGAATGTCCCACCCCATTCCCTTCTTCAAATAGCCAGGCAGCATTGCGTAAAGTACGAGCACTATCACCTCGTTATCTGTTTCCCAGAAAGTTGCTTACAAGGGATGTCCAACACGCAGGCGAAACCAATTTTGTTCCAGATGTTTTAAAGTATACTTAATTTCAACAGTATATGCTAAAATATGCTGTTATTTTCAGAATATGCAAATATCAATAAACCCTCAAAATATGCATTTGCATATACGGATATCATTTTCAAAAAAATCCGGTCCCTAACAATGAGATCCATGATGAAATGAAGATGATGATAATAGTAATCATAGTAATAATACTTCGGGCCTCGGAACATGTTGCAGCGTTTCGCCTACCGGTATGGTTCTAGCTATTCCACTTGCTTTAATTTCCGTCGTTAAGCATGGCTATGGAGGTATGTTACTAAGATAATATGTTTCCTGCGAAGAATGAAATACAACATGACCTAAAAGCGAAGTTGTTTGATCAGGAGAATTTCCCTTAGGGTCTATGAGATCAGCTTTAATTCCGCTATTGTAAAATCAAGCACGTGTTACTGTATAAGGATTAGCGTATCGCCATTTCCGGAGTTCATTTATCTGGAACGCTCCTGGGAACCAAATCCTGCCTTGCCCTCCTGATCCTAACAATGGGGCAACGAAGTTAGTGAGTAGCAATGAATCACGGATATTTGCGCTACGCTCTAGAGAGATTGCATCGGAAACTGAATTCGTGCCCATTTCCAGGCGAACGAGGGACGGTAATAGCTGCTAAACATGTAGTCGATACCTCGGGCCAGTTCCTTAACTAACTCGCTCAACACATACACGAGTTTCAAGATCTACACAAAGACGAACATATTGTGAAATAAAATGGGTGTATGTTTACCATATTGGTTTGATACGTAGGCTATATACTATTGTTAAATACTTATGTTATATAATTCGCATTGCAATACTAGTCGCCTCCGTAGCGTAGCGGTCAGCATGGATAGCTGCCGCCCCGGAGGTCCTGGGTTCGATTCCCGGCTCTGCCACGAAATTTGAAAAGTGGTACGAGGACTGGAACGGGGTCTACTCAGCCTCGGGTGGTCCAAATGAGTAGAGGGGGTTCGATTCCCACCTCAGCCATCCTCGAAGTGGTTTTCCGTGATTTCCCACCTCGTCTTCGGGCAAATGCCGGGATGGTACCTTATTCAAGGCCACAGCCGCCTCCTTCCCTCTTCCTTGCCTATCCATCCTGACCATCCATTACCTTCCCTCGTGAGGCCCCTGTTCGCTTTGCAGGTGAGGCCGCCTGGGCGAGGTGCCAATCACACCTCACCAGTTGTATCCACTCCCATTAGATGTTCCCAGCTCTAGGACACTGCCCGTAGAGGCGGTAGTGGTGAGTTCCCTCGCTGAGTCCGTGGGTTCCACCAACCTGGAGGGTAAACGACTAAGAAAAAAAGAAGAGAAGAATTGTCAATACTAAATTATGTAGTTTCTTCTTCTTTCCTCGATTTTGGCCATCTTTGGACCGCCTAAAATAACTCATTGCATTCACTGTCTCTTATTTCATTTTATCCTTTCTTGCCTTCCAGTAGTTCTTCATTACTTCACTTTGTATCCTTCTTCTCTCTTCCGTCCAGATGTTAACCCGCTTCTTCTTTTCCTTCTCCTGCAAACCCTTGACATTTTTGATCATATTTCTGAAAAGTGGTCTGTCCTGGATAATATATATTATTACTTCCTTCTCTTCTATATCCCTTTTTATACTTTGTAACCATTGATTACCATTCTTGCTTTTGTATACACGATTGAAAATTTGTTTTGTGTGTCAGGTGTTATTCATCCTCATTACGTGTCTAAAGAAATTAACCCTCCTTTTCCTGATTGTATCGCAGATTTTTTTCAATTTCTTTATTTTGTAGCCGTCGTCATTTTTTCTGCATACGAACTCTCCACTTTCTGTTTTTAATGGTCGCAATATTTTTCTAAGTAACCTTCTTTCTTTTTTCTCTAGCTCTTCTAGTTCGCCTTTTATAATGCAAAACATACATTCTGAAGCATAGTGACTTTCCGGCTTAATTACCGTATTGTGATGTCGGATTTTAGTTGCAATAGAAATATTTTTCTTATTGTAGTTTATTAATTCTTCTTCTTGCTGAAGATTCGGCCATCTACGGACCACGCTATTTCAACTGCCCTTGTCCAAGTCTTTGCGCCTGGGCCTTACCGTTCGCCCAGTATTCCCGTATTCGTTTCCTATGCTGTTCCTTCCTCGCCTCAGTCCATGTCTTTGCGCCTGGGCCTTAACGTTCGCCCAGTATTCCCGCATTCGTTACCTGTGCTGTTCCTTCCTCGCCTCAGTCCATGTCTTGTCAGTTTTTAGTTTTGACTTTTCTTGGAATCCATGATGTTCTTGGAGTTTCGACTTTAGTGGAACACGTTTCTGGATATCCTCCTGGGTTATTCCCACTTCACGCAGGTCTTTTTCTATTTCGGTGAACCACGCCGCCTTGCCTTTCTTGTTAAGAATATTAATATTATAATTATTTAAACGAACATGTTTCAATTTACAATGATATCCTCTTCAGCGTTCAAATATTACCAGTGTTTTACATTAATAAAATAGCAAGAAGTTCCGTGACGAACTAAAAAGCCTACTTTTCTTAAAATTTAAGATTCATGCCATTGATTAATCTACATGTATCAATCTAGAATAATGACGAAATTAAGTTGGTAATATCGAAATTTCTAATTAGTTCGAAATACTCTATACTTGGCATAATGTAGCCTAATAGAGAACTACAGTTGGCAGCCCTGGTGACTGAATATATTCTTAGTTCCATCTCTTAAGGTACAGAATACAAAATTTGGTTGAAATCCAATGGATAGCATGAACGTTACATGCAGTTAAAAAAATGGATTTAACAGCACGCGTAAAATCATGTTGGCAACAATGACATACCGTACATGTATTAGTGAGAAATAATCTGAAATAATATGATCTATTGTTCTCAATTTTGAATGAAATCCATTAGTTAGTATAGAAGTTACAATCATTTAAAAAAATCAGGCTTAGAATCATGTTGGCAGCACTGGCGTAGGCCTATATTAGTTACTACAAATTTATCTAGAATGCCAGGTACTATACGTGTGCAAAGTTTAGAGCTATTGGCTTGCATACTTTCTGATATATTGATATTAGGGTAACAAAAATAGAGACAGTATTTATTAACAGTTGGCAGCCCTGGTTACTCTTAAGAATCGGCATAGTCATATCTGTTATGGTACACACAGCACACACAAAATTTGGTTGCAATCCAAATCATAGTATAGAAGTTATATGTATTTAAATTTGGACCTCTCAGCAGGCTTAGAATCATGTTGGTAGCACTGACGTACTCCAAATTAATATAAAATGTCAGGTACTATACGTGTGCATAGTTTTAAGCTGTCGGCTTGCATACTTTCTGATATATGGGTATTTGGTTTTAAAAAAATGAGAGCATTTATTAACAGTTGGCAGCCCTGCTGGCTCTTAAGAATACGCCCAGTCATATCTGTTTATTTACACATAGCACATACGAAATTTGGTTGAAATCCAATTGATAGTGTAGAAGTTATATGCATTTAAAATTTGGACGTACCAGCAGGCTTAGAATCATTTTGGCAACACTGCCATGAATGGCCTCCTGGAAATTAAACTGCAATATTATTATCTATACGTGTCCCAATTTTGAAAAAGCTCCCATTCATACCTTCCAAGATATCCAACATGGAGCTCAAATTTCAATTGCGATTTTTCAGCAGTTGGTAGCACTGACATCATTTTTAAATATGGCCGTGAGATATTCATGTATAGATCTTTACTCCTACCAAATTTTGTTTCAATTGCTGCAGCCGTTTAGGAGTTTATAGGGGGGGGGGGGGACACACACTGCCAGACAGACAGACAGACACACATTTGCCCGATCTCATAAGTCTACTTTTTCCTCATTTTTGCAAAATGTGAAAAGTAGGCTAAAAATGGATATCCTTACAAATAATTTGATTAAAAATTAAAGTTCCAAGTAACTTACACAAATACTGTAATTTCTTTTTCAAAACATTAGATAATATTGCTCCTAAATTGGAGTAGCGACGATTGTGGTGAACTTGTAAATACTGAGATTTCTAACATCGACATCCGCCATTTTCTACTATTTTAAAATAGTCTACATTATGCAACGAGCCTATAAAGGCAATGTATGTTTATAAAACGAGCGAGGTCAGTTTTATAATATTTCCATACGAGTATCTTAATTATCATTATAGGCGAGTTGCATACGACGATATAATGTAATTATACTATATGTTCTAACATACAGTAAATATTCATAAATATCTGTCGAGATTCTGTCGGTTGAATTCTTCTTCATGGGAATTGTGTGGGTTCAGCATTTGATCTCTACTCAATAACGAATCCCAAAGCTTTGAAACATTGTTTATCCTGAAGTAGCACCAACATATAGCGCACAGGTACTTTGTTGGATCATTTTGTTATTTTGGTTAAATAACACAAAATAGGCTGTTACAAACGCTTTAAAATTAAAATGTATCTATTATCAACTAGTTATTCTTCAAATTGGAAATGTATAGAATGTCAACGGAAGGCAAATCAATTGAGTCCCAAATAGAACAGTTATGACATCTGGCGGAAAAGTTTCACATAAGAAACCCATTTACTGAACAGATAGCTGGATTATAATTTCCGTGGAACTAATGTCGTACGCATGCTTCCTCCATGACGTTCTGGTGTGTTTATGTTAACAACAGCATTCACTAAAATTGTCGACGAAATCTTACGAATGTATAGAAATTGGAGTTGCGGATATTAAGGTACAGTGCTATTTATTTTGCAAAATATCCCTGTTTGTTTATGCATTGTAACTACAATGGTTGATCCAATATAGGCTACATTTTCAACTTTCTAATCATGTAATTCATGTCCGACATGTTGGATTTTGAGTGCATGTGCATCATGTCCGGTATTTGAAACTTTAATTTTTAATCAAATAATTTGTAAGGATATCTATTTTTATTTTAATAATGTTAAACGCCATTAACCTTTGAACGCTGAAGAGGATATCTTTGTATATTGAAAAATGTTCGTTTAAGTATTATTAAACTACATATTTAATATTGAGAAGGCGGATTTTATTAGGTTAAATATTTTACATATAGATTCGAAGAATTGGATTTTCACGACCGCAATGATGAGAAATTAGGGTTTAAATTAGTTAGTTATTGTTGTTTTAAGGGGAGTAACTAGGAGGTCATCTGCCCCCAGGGTTTTATGTTATTGAGTCGTGTAATTCACAGATAGAGGAAGCCATACGTAGGTAGAACTTAGTGAATTATAATGTTTGTCCCAAGTGGGACTGCTACACGACCATCTAGGCTTAAACCTTGGTTATTTATTATACGTAGTAACCTTTCTTATTAAAAGCAGATGATGTAGCATTTCCGTCCCTTAAATCAACAACAACAACAACAACAACAATCATCATCATCAGCAGCAGCAGCAGCAACAACAACCTTTGTAATTAGGTAATCGAAATATTACGTATTAACACGATACCATTTCCCGTTCGGGACCGCTTGTGTTTGATGACGATGTCGATAATGATGATGCTGCTGCTCATAATGATATGATTGATATTGCATTTTTTAAGACGGTCAAGACAATTTAATCCCAATTACTGGGAAATGAGAAATCAACCTGACAAAAATTGCATGTGATTAAAACCCTCTCATAACTTCATTTCTAAAAGAACGCTGATTAGTTTTCACCCTCTTTCACCTCCTCTGTGGATGTCATCTGCTTTCATTCCATCGAAACTAGATTTGTTACGGAGATATGCGTTTCATCAGAAATCTCTAAATCATTCCAAGATGAAGACGATCGGAGATAAGAAAGTAAGCTTCAAGTTATTTAATCTTAGATGTTTTATTGGGAGTCCATTAGGAATATTGCTGGGCTGAGCTGCATTAAGGAGAAGATACGGCCAGGGATTACGACTTTTGATGTCGTCCGCTATCGCCATGGAAAGTATAAGTCGTCTAGCTACACTCTGGCACGTACGAACTTAGAGTTTTCAAAACTATCTACTAATTAGTGTATCGGTAGGTCATTACAGGTGATAAATGGAAGCGATTACACAGGTCTACACTATTTTTAGCCTATTTCATTTTTTGAGAAAAAAAGGATTATGAGATCACCTTCTGTCCGTTTGTGTTTGTGTGCATATGTGTGTCTGTGTGATGTGTGTCTGTGTGTGACCCCCTAATAACATCTAAACGGATGGAGCGATTCCAATGAAACTCGGTAAGGTCATAGCACGATATAGGCCGACCCCGACCGTGCCCTTCAAATTCTTTTACAACTCACCAATCCAAGCGAAATATTTCACCAGCATTCAATATCTCCGACACTATTACAGATATCACCCTGAAATTTTGTACGGTGATAAAGGGAACCACTTCAAGTTCACCTATGTGACTTTCGAAAACCTGATATCTACAAAACAAACATGGCGGCCAAGCGAATTTGCGACTTTTGAATAGACGTTTCTCGCGATTTAACCAACCAAACCCAATGAAACTTGGTACAGTATAAGTTTATCCACATTGTAATGCACTGACATCTAACTTAGTTCAATTGTTTACATAACCTCAAGATGGCGGATGTGCGAAATATTTCACCGTCATTCTATATCTCCGAAACTATACTGATATCACCTTGAAATTTGTACGGATATAAAGGGCACTACTAGAAGTTCATCTATGAGATTTTCAAAAACCTGTTGAGTACAGAACGAACATGGCGGCCAAGCGAAATTGATAGTTTAAATAGACTTTTCTCGCGATTTAATGATCCAAACACAATGAAACGTTGTTTAGCAATTGTTTATACACATTGTAATGCACTGGTGTATAATTTAGTTCAACTGTCAACATAACCTCAAGATGGCGGCAGTGCGAATTTTAAAATTAAGTTTTCACTTCTTGTGTCGTAATCATGCGATCGCAGTGAAAGTTTGAATAATGAACCTACGCAATAATTTTCTTTTAATGGTACATAACTCTATGGCCTATAAATATAACAATCCAACATGGCGACCATCCGAAATGTTTAGACGGTTCCCAATATCTACGAATCTATTTCATCAATCAAACTGTTTTATTTAATGTTCATAGGGGCTATGAACATAAGTTCACCTATAGGACTTTCAATAACCTGGTGATCACAAATCCAACATGGCGGCGATGCGAAGTATAAATATTTAAATAGACGTTTCTCGCAATTTAACGATCTGAGTGCAGTGAAACTTGGTACGGTGAATACTTATACAAATGTTAATCCACTGGCATTTAATTTATTTCAATTGTTTCCATAACCAAAAGATGGTAGCTGTGCGATATTTTACAATCTCGTTTTTACTTCTTGTGTACTATAATAATAATAATAATAATAATAATAATAATAATAATAATAATAATAATAATAATAATAATAATAATAATAATAATATCGTATGGCCTCGGGTGCCTGGAGCAAGCTGTGTTATTTGACACCCAGAGGGTAGCTTGCATGTCGAATTTCGTCGTTCCTTTGAACGCTATGAAAGTCAAGGAGGTTAGATATCTAAGCTCCTAGACACTACAGCGCTTTCAAGTAGAGAATGGAGGAAATTTGTGTTGACGGAAAATCTCGAGATTAATTAATTTTGCCATTGAACACGGCCTACTGAATTCAAATGGGTTCTTTAACATGCCAACAACGTATGACATGAGTATCGTGATTTTTGTCGCCTTCAAAAATCACTTACCATGGCCAGGGGCGAACCTGAAATCTTGGGGTTGGTAGTCCGACACTATAACCACTCACCCACCATTATTATTATTATCTTCATGTAATAGTACAGAACTATAAGACCTACATATAACAATCCAACATGGCGACCATCCGAAATATTTAGTCGGTTTTCAATATCTACGAATCTATTACAGCAATCAAACGGAAATTTTGCATGTTGATAGAGGGAATTAACATAAGTGGGATATATGGAAATAAGCTTTAGTTCTTCACGGAACTACATGTTTTTATCTCTCAATAGCACCCTGCCAAAGTAAGTGCCTGGAGGGTATCCAGCCATAAAATTTACACACACAAATAAGACTCATCTCTCTTCTCCCACCAACCTTATTGAAATACCATAGGAATATTAAGGGAGAGAATGTATATTGTTCATCTGAATCCTTTGACAAATTACGGAGAGAGTCTTGAAGAACATCCACGAAAAAAATCGATTGGCTCCTGTTGATAGTTCCTGAGAAAAAGGTGCATAAAAATGTCTCTTAAAGACACTTAACTTATCTGTGTTGATGATTTGCATCAGTAAGTGTTTATTCCATGATTCTAGTAATAATTTTATATGAAAGTCTACAACTCAGATAAACTACGTGTCTTTAAAGATGAGAAAGGTGATTCCAAATTCACAAGTGGATACGAAGAGTTTTGCTACTGAACTACTCCTTTAAATGTATGTTGATAACGGGAAGATATTGATCTCTTACTTATCAAATTGCTTTTGTAGCTTGGTGCATTTTTGGGCAAAATAGGAGATTAATATGCTGTATATTTATGATGAAATGTTGATATGAATAAATGTTTGACACTTTGAATCATAATGTCCTAGACCGTGAGGAACAATAATTGTGCGATCCGTAATAACATGGATGTAGACAAACTTTCCTTATCTGCGCTGACCCTCATTTCATATTAGCTAACTGAGATTCCGATGGTTGGTTGGTTCCTTAGTTCAGGGGCTGCGACAACGCAGTCATGTAGGCCCGTGTACTTTGTGTGTGTGTGTGTAGAATCTGTGTGATGAAAATGAAAATCCACAGCCTGCTTCCAGTCTCCGACCGGGTCAGGAATGGAATGAATGAAGCCCCCAACTAGCGGCGAGGATATGAACTGTGCCGGATGCCGAGGCCTGACGCACTCCTCTGGGGCAATGATTAAATGAATGACAGATGAAATGAAATGATAGTGGAGAGTGTTGCTGGAATGAACTTTTGACAGGGAAAACCGGAGTACCCGGAGAAAAACCTGTCTGCTTCCGTTTTGTCCAGCACCAGTGTTAATTGTGATGACTGTATTAGTGTGTGTTATCTGTTTTTAATTCAAGTAGGAATTGCAGACGATAATTTCAAGCAGTTCCTACTTTCGCTACCAAATACTACCGTCCACGACACCTAGCTGTGAACTTCGCTACTACTTGATGCCATCGCAACCAGCGCCTGGTGACGAACGTTGGAACTTCAGAGCATTGATCAAACCTAACCTACAAGTTTTTCTCCACACAAGGTTAGTTAATGGAAGGTTCTTTTACATGCCATAAATTTATGACATGGACCCGCCGGCTTTACTTCCCATCCGAAGGAAGGCATACTGAGGGATTTTAACGCTCTTAAAAATACGACGACTTCGGCCGGATTTGAACCCGCGACCTTGGGCATATAAGCTCAGCATGCTACCAACTACGCCACCGAAGCCGCCCAACAGTCTTAATTACATCTTACGAGTATTTTAATAAAATCATAGTAAAATGATTTTATAGAATTTCTACTACAATACACGAAGGGTCTTGTTAATGCAAAGTGCCACTCGTTTTCCTTTTATTAACTTTGACTACGTTTTGTTTGAAATTTAAATTGAGGTTCTCAAAGTGTTTTAACTAGAGCCTCCGTGGCTTAGGTGGCAGCACGCCAGCCTCTCACCGCTGGGTCCGTGGTTCAAATCCCGGTCACTCCATGTGAGATTTGTGCAGGACAAAGCGGAGGCCGACAAGTTTTTATCCGGGTACTCCGGTTTTCCCTGTCACAAATTACATTCCAGCAACACTCTCCACTCGCATTTCATTTCATCTGTCATTCATTTAAACATTGTCCCAGGGGAGTGTGACAGGCTTCGGCAGCCGGCACAGTTCATATCCTCGCCGCTAGATGGGGGCATCATTCATTCCATTCCCTGACCCGGTCGGTCGACTGGAAGCAGGCTGTGGATTTTCATTTCAAAGTGTTTTAACTGATCACCCACTCTTGAACTATTCAAAGATTCATGGACCATGGTTTCAAATCACCTGATTTAGATTGTACATTCCAAAGTCAATAATACAAGATAAAAATGACCCAGCTCAGATATCCAACATTCTTAAAATTCCCAGAAATAATTCCTAATGGGAAAAGTTATAAATCTACAACATTTAGTAGGGTGATAAATGATGTCAGCATTTGGGCAATAAAATGATTTTGAATAAAACATTCAGAGTGATTTAAATTCTTTATTTGATTCTAATAACTTACACACCTCTGTATATTTATGATGATTAGTTAATATGAATAAACTAGCATTACCAATCGCAGCTTTGTCCGCGAATATTCTAGTTGTAAAGAGTACAGTCACAATCTCAATCATGAATCCTATGACTGATTTATCCTCGGTATGAATAATCAGACTTTATCAATTCAGCTACTGGTGCAGTGGTTATGGGTATGTCATTCCTTCATAGGTATATCAGAGCGAAGTTAGTTTTCTGGGAATATCACAGACACTGTTAATTTAAGAGCCTATAAATGTGGTTTTCGGAGACCCTTTATAGTCGGGTGAAGACGACCTTACGTACCACACTCAGGGGTGAAAATTGCGTTAAAAATCTAGAGTGCCCCTTGACCCCCTTAAGCGCATTATACTGTATGTATTGATGAATTTTACAGCTTAATTTGGTTCAGTGATAACCTTATAACCGTCTGGAAACTTTCACAGTAATGTAATAATTGGAATTGCATTGCGTCTTACGGAGATTCTGTTACCATGGTTACGTGTTGCATTCTTTCATTATTTCATTGTAAATATACAGGTTTTAAGGTATTTATTTAATTGTGAGTCATTTAAAGAGTAAGTGAGTGCGTTTCGCTTGCGCATTGGGTTATGCTGAACCTGTAGGTACCCCATATGTGTAGGTTGGTGTTAATGGGACCTTATTTTCGGTACAAAACTGGAATGGGACTTTAGTAGAATAATATAGGGAGGGATGTTAGACGCTTTGAATCATAATGATCTAGAACGTGATGTACAATAATTGAGAGATATTTAATAATATGGATGTGATCTGATTTCTTTTTGTAGAAAAAAATTCCTTATACGTGTTGACCCACATTTCATATTGGCTAACTGAGATTCAGACTTCACCCAAGTCAGTAATAGGCACCCGCCGTGGTGAGATACGATGTGAAAGTGAGAGTGAGCGTTGACAAAGAATATGAAACAAGACTGACTTGACTTAGATTAAGTACTCTCGTCTCCACAAAGCCTTTGATCAGCCTGCAGCATAATTGCAGTGTGTGTGTGTGTGTGTGATCCCAAGGTTAATTAGGTGACTCAATGGACTACGCGCACATAATCTGTAGCACTGTTCACTACGGCAGAGGAGTGTCTTAAACAGTGGTGGGCTGGCACTATTGCAATGAGAAGTGCCAACATTACAAAAGTAACTTACGTAAAAAACAATTTTACTGTTGCATTATTTAGGGTCGTGGAAATGTTGGCCATTAGACAAAATACTGTACATTTACGTGTATGAAAAGATTCTAATAACCTGTGGTGGTCGCAGTAGTATATGTAAGGATAACCTTTAAAATTCAGGTTTAGGACTTTAGGAGCAGCTTCGGGACTTGTAACAAGGTACCATTTTCCTGGACGGAGTGAGGAAGAAAGCTGAGAAAAAACACACTCAGGATAGCCGCTAACAGCACCTCAGATCTCCAAACTTGTGGCTCCACGTTATTGTCAGCCAAGAGCAAATACTTGTAAACGTCTTCTTAGGAAGTTTGTTCAAGATTATGGGGCTTGGGCACTGTAATATCAATTAGGTTTCTGTTTTGCTCTTGGCTTACGATAACGATATTTGGCCGGTTTGCTGGTATTGTTTTAACAATAATTTACTGACCTGTCCCAGAACAGCTTGTGCGTAACCATTTCCAGGGTGACAGGGAGATACTGATGATAATATTCAGATAACTAATAGTTTTGTCAAGGTGTGAGTATTGTCGTGATATAAGCTATTTTTCGGTATTGCCTAATGCTATTAAAGAATGCTCTTCAGTCGGTCAACACAAATAGTGCCTTATTACATTAGGGGGGAAACAAGTATTTACATACCGTGCCCTACAAACCAACACGCTTTTATGTACAAATACCTACTTAATTTGATGACATGTTTCGAACGTCACGGTTCATCCTCAGATCCTGTTCCACATCAATAATAATAATAATAATAATAGACATCATGAACCTTCATACGAAACAAGTGGCAACTCTGCGTGAATTTTTCCACAACAAAGGAGAAACATCCCCACTCTATCGCACTGTATCTTCAGCTGATGATAATTACACACCTCTCCATCTGTCATCTTTATATTCACCAGTAAACGAAGTGAAAACTACTGAATACAAGCTCGGGAATTGGACACAGAAGGTGCTTCGTGGGAAGTTTCCACATGAGTTGGACCAGCCTCACATGGACAAGTTAGCGTCGCACGCATGGCTGACCCACTCGGTACTATTTCCAGAAACAGAGGGATTTGTTGTAGCTATCCAAGACCAAGTTTTTGCTACTCGAAGCTATCGGAAATTTATCATAAATGATCCAACAACAGAGAATGAGAAGTGTCGCCGCTGTGGCAAATGTAGTGAGACCATTCAACACATTATATCAGGTTGTTCCCGCCTTGCCAACACTGACTATAAACATCGACACGATCAAGTTGCCAACATTATCCACCAGAAACTGGCCTTGAAGTAGAAACTTCATCAAAGCACCGTTCCCTTTTGGAAATATACACCAGTATCCTAGAATCAAACCGCACTTTCTCCAAAAACATGATTATTCAGTAGAGCCCAAAAACTGATTCCAGCTGAACTCAAAGTTAATTAGTGAAGCTGATGAGTGTATATTAATGATCTGACTTACGGAACACATTTGCAATACATAAAACCTGATTTTATTGACCTACCTGAATTTTTGAGGAGATTTAATGCTGGAGAAAGTGAACTTTGTCTCTAGGTCATTGATAAAGTGCACTCAGGTGTCAATATAAAATGTAAATTAAGAATATATCACGTTTACAAGATAAAATAAGGCATTTTAGGCGTAATACATGTCTATTTTACTGGAAAATGCAGACCATTACAAAAATTAAGGTGAATAAGTGGATTTTCAAACCATTGTAATTAAGATGTACATTTTTTGACAACACCTTTCATGGACTCCTTAACGTCATAAATTTTGGTGTCCGAACTAACCTTCTTGACAGATGAGTACCTTGATACCAAATCTATGGCGACAAATGGGAGGCTGCCATTGTCTGGCGCTAACTTGGAGTCATTCTGCACTTTCTCCAAGCGGTGATTTTCTTACCTATTTCGACATGGATATAGTGCTGCTTGACATCAACCGACCAGTTTATTATGTTCTTTATACAATTCCGCATTGAAACATACGATAACCTCATTTTCGATAATTTTGGAGAAAGTGCAGTTTGATTCTAGGCTACTCCAGTACTCGAAAATGCCACACACAAGCTCTATTGGGACAGAGGAGTTGTGACTGATGTCGCAGTCAGTAACAACCAGCCAGATATCATTGTCATCAATAAAGATACAAAGAGGCATTGCTGATAGATATCGCATGTCCCAACACTCAAAACATCAAAACAACAGCTGCTACTAAAATATCTAAGTACATAGAGCTGGCAATTGAGATAAAGCAGATGTAGAAACTTGATTCGGTGACTACCATCCCAATAATTGTGTCGTGTACTGGTGTTATATCGAGAACTCTCCACAGTAGTCTATCAATATTGAATCTGCACCCGCAGATATATATTGAACTACAGAAGGCAGTTCTTTGTGGTGTTTGAAGCCATATTTTCAGTGTTGCCTTAGTAAACAAGAGTTTAGTGCTTTTCAGTCGGTCAACACGAATGTACCCAAAAGAGATGGGTTATGCCCTAATCCTGAAATAAATTACATGAGATTAATAAAACACTAGGATGACCAGTTTCGATCGTCAAGCGATCATCATCAGATCCAATACACTTAGGCTATAAAATCTATGTTTGAAATACAGGTGAAAATATTTACAATATGTACAATTATTTAGTTGCAGTATTGGTACTGCAACTGTCAGTGTATGCTAAATGCAGTATATATGTTAGGTGAAATGCTAAATGGTGATGGCTATCCGGAGATTGTACTTTAGAGAGATTATATGGTTGTAAACTATGGTTAAACTATACAATTTTAGGCTAACTACTTATCTGATTGTCTTCCGTACTACAGCTATTCGCAGTTTCCTTGCTCACTTGAACTCGCTGTGCGGTCGACTGCGGTGGTTATCTTAACGACTGGTTTTTCCCTGCCTTCCCCCCCTGTCCCTACGTGCTGTGGGGAGTGATCGCGATGTGTTTATGTGAGGTGTTGCCAACCTAGATAAGATGTATGTTATTGAATGAGGTGGATCTACAACTATTAAAGACCGTGGATTAGTCCTCGCCACGCGTGGAGCGTAACCCATTCGAACTAAGCGTTGACGGTCTTATGAGGACGTCCCGGCACCTTTAATACTGCCTCTAATATGGGCCTTGGTTTATTGCAGAAGAAAAGTACATCGTACACCTGATCCAGATAACATTTACCTATTAAAACCCCCTAATTTCCCCCCTTTTTTTATCTAGCTTGGCTGTGTCGCTAAATTGTGTTTTGTTTCCGACAGGGTGTGTTTTTTAGTAGCGTGAAGAGGGGTGAGCTCTCCATGAACGTGTGTTCATTTAGATTGTTGGGATTGTTTCGTTTGGCTAGGTGTATCTCGATTGCTTCCTTTATGTCAAGAGCTCTGCCTTTCGATTCGTGATGGATTATTTTAAGGTCCGACTCTATGTTGGTAAAGCTATGCCCTGCGTCACACATATGTTCGCACACGGCTGAATGTGTTCCGTATCTTATCGCATTTCTATGTTCATTATAACGTGTGTCTACTCGCCTTCCACTCTGCCCGATGTAATTAGCTTGACAATCGGTGTCTTGGCACGTTATAGAATATACCCCTGACCTTGAATACGGGTCACGTTTATTTAGATTACTATTTAGGAGGTGCCTAGCGGTTGTGTTTTTCGTCGTGAAAGCTATCTTTATGCCTTGCTTTTTGAATAGGTTAGTGATTTTATATGTATTCGCATTCACATAGTTGAAACGCGCAAATTTTTTCTCATTACTGTCCGGTTTGGGAATTGTTTTATCTTTATTTTTATGTTTGGCTATAATTTGATTTATTTTGCTTGGCGAGAAGTTGTTTTCCTTTGCTATTTGCATAATAGTTCTTATTTCCTTATTATAGTTGTCTTTTGACATGGGTATGTTTAAAGCCCTGTGCACCATTGAATTGAAACCCGCTAGTTTGTGCGTACTGGGGTGATTAGACTGATTGTCGATTGCATGCGAGGTTTGTGTTGCTTTCCGGAATATGGAATATGAAAGGTCGTTGTCTTTACGTTCAATAGTTATATCGAGATAATTTATTTTCCGGTCTATTTCGGATTCCTTAGTGAATTTGATAGAATGGTGACGGCTATTAATGGATTGGAGAATTGTTTCTTCGCTTGTTAGTTCAGTATCGTAGATGCAAATTACATCATCTACGTATCTTTTCCATATTACTATTCCCTTTGTTGAAGTCTTTTCTAAGAACGCATTTTCTAGTGCATTGATGAAGATGTCAGCGATTAACCCACTTAGTGGCGATCCCATTGCTAGGCCTTCCCTCTGTGTGTATATTTTATTGTCGAATTGAACCACGTTTTGGGTGAGAACGACCCTCAGTAATCTCACAATCTCTTCAATTTCTGGCAGTTCTGTTAAACACATGCCATATTGTTAGGAAGTTCCTTGGTGACAATACCCTGGCCGAATACTCAGCAAGGCTCGACGATCCAGTTGGAAATTTAGCTCACCCTACAAATGAAGGAGACTCGTGAAGACTGCGGGCACGACATGGATGTGAAGTCTCTGAACAGTGTATTCGAAATTATCTCAGTACAGATGGTTCCTTCCTAAGGCCGAACCAGGCTGTAAAAGAAAATGTAGCCGATATTTGCCGTGATAATGTTGTCAAACAATAAACTATAATAATAGTCATAATAACACAACAACCATAGCAGTGTAATATACTGTCTGTAAATAGTTGACACGTTACACAAGATTTTACAAACTTATGTAATATAAATAGTGTATATCTCTCTATATAAAACAAGTAGTTCCGTGAAGAACTATACAACCTGTTTTCATATATCCTACTTATGTTAATTGCCTCTATCTACATACAAATTTCAGTTTGATTGCTGCGATAGATTCGTAAATATTGAGAACCGACTAAATATTTTGGATGGTCGCCATGTTGGATTTTATATATGTAGGTCCTAGAGTTATGTACTGTTGCATAAAGATTATTGTGTACGTGTAGCATTCAAACTTCAATCGCATGATTAGGACAAAAGAAGTAACACGGAGATTTTAAAATTTCGCACAGCTGCCATCTTGTGGTTATGGAAACAATTGAAATAAATTAGATGCCAGTGGATTAACATTCGAATAAGGATTTACTGTACCAAGTTTCACTGCACTCTGATGGTTAAATTGCGAGAAACGTCCATGTGAATATTTATACTTCGCGTCGCCGCCATGTTGGATTTCTGATCACCAGGTTATTTAAAGATCTATAGGTGAACGTAAGTTCATAACCCCTATGAACATAAAAAAATCACTTTGATTGCTATAATAGATTCGTAGATATTCAGAGCCGTCTAAATATTTCGGGTGGACCCCATGTTGGATTGTTAAATGTATGCCATAGAGGCATGCACCATTAAAGGAAAATTATTGCGTAGGTTCATTATTCAAACTTTCTCATCGATCGAATGATTACGACACAAGAAATAAAAACTTAATTTTAAAATTCGCAAAGCTGCCATCTTGAGGTTATGTAAACAATTGAACTATATTAGATACCAGTGTATTACAATGTGTATAAACATTTCCTGTACCAGATTCCATTGCTGTTGGAACACTAAATCGTGAGAAAGGTCTATTTAAAATTTTCAAATTCGCTCGGCCGCCATGTTCGTTTTGTAGATAACCGGTTTTTGAAAGTCTCATAGATGAACTTCCAGTAGTGCCCTTTATCTCCGCACAAAATTTCAGGGTGATACCGCTAATAGTTTCAGAGATATAGAATGCCGGTGAAATATTTCGCACATCCGCCATCTTGTGTTAATGTAAACAATTGAATCAAGTTAGATGACGGTGCATTGCAATGTGTATAAACATATACTGTACCAAGTTGTATTGCGT
Organism: Meconema thalassinum; assembly: GCA_946902985.2. Taxonomy (NCBI): domain Eukaryota; kingdom Metazoa; phylum Arthropoda; class Insecta; order Orthoptera; family Tettigoniidae; genus Meconema; species Meconema thalassinum. The sequence continues at coordinate 848,206,251 of OX336390.1, read as the reverse complement.
TTGGTTGGTTAAATCGCGAGAAACGTCTGTTTAAAAGTCGCAAATTCGCGAGGTTGCCATGTTGGTTTTGTAGTTACCAGTTTTTCAAAAGTCACATAAGTGAACTTCTAGTAGATCCCTTTATCTCCGTAAAAAAATCCAGCGTGGTATCGGGAATAGTTTCGGAGATATTGAATGCTGGTGAAATATTTCGCACAGCCGCCATGTTGGATTGGTGAGACGTAACAAAATTTGAAGGGCACGTACGGGGTCGTCCGAAATAGTGCTATGAACTTACTGAGTTTCATTGAAATCGCTCCAGCCGTTTAGAAGTTATTAGGGATACACACGCACACACGGACAAAATGTGATCTCATAAGCATTTTTTTTTCAAAATTGAAAATAGGCTAAAAATGAAAGTTTGTCTGTTTTTTCTGAATTTCCACGGAATATTGAGTCATTAACGCGTTTCAGACTGGTTTATGACTGTTGAGCGCAAAAACAACATTTTTGTCTGTCTGTCTGGGAACAATTTTGCAACCGCATCACTCGAGAACGGCTGAGTGGATCAACGTAAAATTTGGTACAGATGTCCATCAGAGGCACGAAATTAATCATTTATGTAACTCATCTGCATACCTCTAATAAAAGAGGGCCTACCCCCCTTAAAATTCGTGCTGAAATGGGCGTAGAAAGACGAGACAAAGCTCATTTTCAGCATCTGAATGTGAGAAACAAAACTCGGGAGCTCTACGGGCCCCGAAAACCACATTTTAAGGTCCTAAAACCAACAGTTTTTGAGATACACGCCGAAAACTAATTTAATTTATTAAGCTATTGAAAAAACGCAAGCCGGTAACCATGACAACACAATCTCAGAAGTTCATCTATTTCTGTAAGACGCAATACCATTCCATTTATTACATTGCTGTGAACGTTTGCAAACGGCTATAAGTTTATCACGGAACCAACTTAGCTGTAAAATTCATCAATAGGTATATAATGCACTTAAGGGGGTCAAGGGGTACTCTTGAATTTATTCACTTGATTTACAAGGGCGGGTGTGGTACTAAAGGTCTATTATATTCTTATCGTTATATTATTAAATTATTATTATGATTATTATTATATTATGGCGTACAAGGATGAGAAAAGCTCATTTTTAGCCCCTCTATGGCTCGGAGGCTACTACGTTTTAGGGCTCTAAAACCACGTTTCTGAGATATTCCAAGAAAACTAATTTCATTTAATAAACTAATAAATAGATGACGAATACAGAAGAAGACCAAATCAGGAGCTATAGAGATATACTGAGAAAATCACAGATGTGGCCAGGAAGGGACGTCTGTCCTTCTACGGACATATCACATGGATGAACCCAACAAGACTAACCAACCGGCTTCTCAACAACTGGGGGAATAGAAAGAGCGTGACACCGTCGCTAACAGTAGTTAACAAGGATATCCAAGAACTGAAGAAAATGAATAGTGATATTAGAAGCCGATCACATCTCAGAAAGATACTTAAACAGAAGAGTATTCAGAACAGACCACCCTGTAAGAAAACCTGCATCATCTGGACAAAAGAGAGAAAGGAGAAACATAGCCAGAGAATGCGCGATTATTGGGCAAACATCAAATCCTTCGCCAAGCAGAAATGTTGAACGGCGTGGTCCTTAGATGGCCCATCCGAAAGAAGAAGAACAATAAGAAACTAATGGAGATATGCAAGCCATTAACCATGTCAACAGTATCACAAGAGGTGACATACAACTTTCCATCTATTTATGTAAGAAGCAGTGCCACTCAATTTTAAAAATTTCTGTGAAAGTATGCAAATGGCTATAAGGTTATCGTGGAATCAAACATAGACTGTAAAATTCAACACTGCGATTACGGGGGTCAAGGGGTACCCTAGAATTTTTACACGTGACTTACACGTGTGATATGCGATATGTTGTACAGAAGGCCTATTATATTTCCAAACAGCAACATTATTTTCAAAAAAATCCATGATCTGAATGGTGTTTTTTCAACTTTTAGGAATTTGGGCCATTGGATTCCAAAAATCCCGAATTTTCATGTACCATATGCCTTTATAATTTATTAAAGGGGTCTTCCTGGCGATTGGGACTTTCCACAATGGTGAGGGTCAGTTTTAATTTGCCATATATTGCGTTTCGTCTACGAGGTTTTCAATATTACTTTCACGTCAGGAAGTACACGTTGGGTGAATTTAGTTTGAGAGCACATTTTAACTAATCATATTTTTGTCGACAAACGGGTTCATCGCAAAGATAATTTTGTTTGATACTGTGTGTTTGATATATCTTTATGTTTTTGTACGCCTATAATTCATGTACGGGTGCTTGGAGCATCGTAAAATTAGGTATTGTAACCATGAGTCAATACACCAATCATTTAGAAAACTCTTCAAGGTACTTCGGATAGAAGAGCGGGTATAAGGAACATTTTTTCAAAGTACATGCTAAAATAGGTGAAAAAAATATCCTAAAAGGACGACAAAAGCATATGTTGCGCTTCTCAATGTATGCCACACAACTTGGGAGTCTATAAAGGGTCTCCGAAAACCATATTTTATGGCCCTTAAATTAACAGTGTCTGCGAGATACCAAGAAAACTAACTTCGTTCTGATAAACGTATGAAGGAATGGCAAGCCCCTAACCATTGCAACAGTAGCTCAATTGATAACGTCTGGTTATTAATACCGAAAACCGTTCGAAGAGCGGGTACTTTTGCTAGTATAATATATATTTATGTTTAAGTGCAATTCATAAACATCGTACACTAATTAAGCCTAAGTGAACCTTCATAACAATGCAAGCACCCATGCTTGAGACTGGGCTCGAACCAGCAGCAGTTTCCGAGCCCTGAACATGCCAGCTTGTGCTATGTACGGTAAATACCCATTTGTATTCATTAAGCTGTTATGTTGAATACGAATCAAAAAATATATCTTACCTTCCAGTCTGTGGGTCTGAAAGGTTGATTTCCTTATCCATTCATGTCATAATTATTAATGCGTATTTGTTGCAATTCCCAACCAACATGGAGCTTCATTTAACCATCACCTAGTACGTTCGTTGCTTCTTAATGAGCAGATGTGTGAAGGTTCTACTATGCGGTAACTTTGACATCTCGAGCCAAGAAGTGGGAATGAGACAAACTTGTGTATACAGCAGGGTGTCGCTGAAAGGGTGGAACCTCAATTAATTCATTTTGCATGCGCTCACAGCTCTGTAGCAGGCTTAGTGCAACAACTTCGACTTGCACCTCACACAGCGACAGTGGCACAAACCACAAGTACGACTTAGAGTTACCTTTAACCATCCGAGCGCAGTAACATATGGCATAGCAAATGTTTATACGCATTGCAATGCACTGATATCTAATTTAATTCAACGAATCATATCAAAGCTCAATAATGTGAGTGTGCAAGCTTTAGGAACAAGAATTTAAAGAGTTCTTTATTTATTACCCTATTCTCATTTATAAACAAACAAGTAGTTCCGTGACGAACTAAAGAGCCTACTTTTCTTAAAATTTAAGATTCATTCCAATCTATATAGACCTATCTAGAATAATGACGAAATTAAGTTGGTAATAACGAAATTTCTAATTAGTTCGAAAGATACCTGGTATAAATATAGCCTAATAGAGCACTACAGTTGGCAGCCCTGGTGACTGAATATATTTTTAGTTCCATCTCTTAAGGTACAGAATACAAAATTTGGGTTACGTCCAATGGATAGCATGGACGTTACATGCAGTTAGACATTGGATCTATCAGCGCGTGTAAAATCATGTTGGCAAAAATGTCATGCATGTGTTGGTCAGAATTCATCTGAAATATTATGATCTGTTGCTGAGCCAATTTTGGATGAAATACATTTGTTAGTTTAGAAGTTACATGTGTTTTAAAATTTGACCTATCAGCAGGCTTAGAGTCATGTTGGCAGCACTGACGTATATTAGTTTCTCCAAATTAATCTAGAATGTCAGGTACTATACGTGTGCTTAGTTTAAAGCTGTAGGCTTGCATACTTTCTGATATATTGTTATATTGAAAAGAAATAGAGGGAGAGAGCATTTATTAACAGTTGGCAGCCCTGGTGGCTTTTAAGAATACGCTCAGTCATATCTGTTTATGTACACATAATACATAAGAAATTTTGTTGAATGCTAATTGACAGTGTAGAAGTTATATTCATTTAAAAATTGGCCCTATCAGCAGGCTTAGAATCATTTTGGCAATACCACCATGCATTGTCTCCCGGAAATTAAACTGAAATAGTATTATCTATATATGTGCCAAATTTGGAATAGCTCCCATCCTTACCTTCCATGATATCCAACATGGAGCTCAAATTTCAATTGCGGTTTTTCAGCAGTTGGTAGCACTGACATAATTTTCAGATATTCAGGTATAGATCTTTACTCATAGCAAATTTAGATTCGATTGCTGCAGCCGTTTAGGAGTTGATAGGGGGACACACACTCACACACACACACAGACAGACAGACAGACAGACAGACAGACAGACTGACAGACAGACAGACAGAGAGACATTTGCCCGGAACGATCTCATAAGTCTACTTTTTCCTCATTTTTGCAAAATGTGAAAAGTAGGCTAAATTAGGCTTATGAGATCACCTTTTGTCCGTGTGTGAGTTTGTGTGTGTGTGTACGTGTGTGTGTCCCCCTCATAAAACCTATACGGATGCATTGATTTTAATGAAACTCGGTAAGAACATTGTAATATTTTGTCCGACACAGACCGTTCCCTTTAAATTTAAACTAGCAGAAGTACCCATTCTTCGAACGGTCGTCGGTATTAATAACCAGACGTAATCAATTGAGCTACAGTTGCAATGGTTAGGGGCTTGGAACCTGTTTGTCGACAAAGATAAATGATTAGTTGAAATATGCTCTGAAACTAATTTACCTAACGTGTACTTCCTGACGTGAAAATAAAATTTAAAACCTCGTAGACGAAATGCAATTCACGTCACATTAAAACTGACCCTCACTGTCGTGTCAAGTGCGCATCCAGAGGAAGACCCCTTTAATAAATTATAAAGGCTTGTGGTGCATGAAAATTCAGGTTTTTTAGCCTCCAATGGCCCAAATTCCTAAAAGCGAAAAAATAAAATAAAAAATAAACTATTTCAATTTAGGAATTTTTGAAAATAATGTTGCTGTTTGAAGATATAATAGACCTTCTGTACGACACATCGCACGTTTAAGCCTTGTGAAAAAATCGAGGGTACCCCTTGACCCCCTTAAGCGCATTGATGAATTTTACAGTTTTTGTTGGTTCCGTGATAACCTTATAGCCATTTGCAAACTTTCACAGAAATTTAATAAATGGAGTGGCATTACTTCTTGCAGAAATAGATGGAAAGTTGGATGTACCTTTTTGAGACACTGTTTTCATGGTTACTGGCTTGCATTCCTACATTAGTTTATTAAATGAAATTAGTTTTCTGGGAATATCTCAGAAACTCTTGGTTTTAGAGCATTAAAATGTAGTTTTCGGGGACCCTTTACGACTGTTTAGGGGCCCCGAGGTTTTTTTCTGACACCAAGGGGCTGAAAATGAGCTTTTTCTCGTCGTTGTAGGCCGTAGTATCATCATCATTATCATCCTCTTGCACAGTTTCCAGCCGTTGGCCGGGTCTGTTTGGAACACAGGCCACTCCAACGTCTTCTGTCTTCCCACCATCTCTCAGCTTCCACCCCTGTCCAGTCTTCTCCTCTCTTCTTCACGCATTCTTCCATCCCTTTCAGCCACCTGTCTCTCGGTCTTCCTCTCGGTCTTCCTCTCGGTCTCTTTCCTTCTCACTTCGTCTCGTGTATCCTCCTGGGTATCCTCTTATCCTCCATTCGTTTTACATGTCCATGCCATCTAAGTCTAGATTTCTCATTACCATCCCGTAATGGTTCCTCCTTTATTAATTCTCTGGTCCTCTCATTTCTTATTCTGTTCATCTTTGTAGCTCCAATACTGCTTCTCAAGAACCTCATCTCACTGGCCTGTATTTTGCTCTTCTCCCTTCCTTTCATAACCCAGGTCTCCGAGGCATACGTCAGGATAGGGGCATAGTACGTCCGATATATGATCTTTTTCTGTTCTGAGGGACATCATTGCTCCATAACATGCTTCTCACTCTCCTCCGGAATGCTTCTGCCTGTCTCCCCCGCTCATTTTTTCTCTTTAGTTTCTTCCATTATCTTGTATCAGGCTTCCCAGATACCTGAAACTCTCCACTTTCTTCAGCTGTTCCCCACCAATTGTTATTCCCGTTGTGGTTCTTTCGTTCTTCCTTGTTGTGATCACCATCTCACTCTTATTTATGCTAAATTTCATCCCATATCCTTGTATTATTCCTTCCCTCACGTCCAACTGTTCCTGTACCTCCTCCTCCTTGTTTCCCCAAATCATCAAATCATCCGCTAACACCATTGCTTTCATCTTTCCTTCCCCAATTACTTGTGCCACTCGGGTCATTATGTCATCCATCACCACAATGAAAAGTAACGGTGCCAGTGCACTTCCTTCTTTCAGGCCGTTTCTCTGTTCCACCCAGTCCGATCTCTCTCCTCCCACTTTCACACAACTCACGCTTCCCTTGTACATCTCCTTTATCCTCCTTCTAGTCCATTTTTCTACTCCTCTATCCTCCAGGGACTTCCATACTTTGTTTCTGCATACACTGTCATATGCTTTCTCAATGTCAGGAAGGCCATCAGTAGATCTGTTCCATACTCACAGTGCTGTTCTTGTAACTGCCTTACAGCAAAAATCAAATCCACTGTGGACCTTCCTACTCTGAAGCCATGTTGTTCTTCCCTCATCCCTCCTTCTATCATTGTCCTAATTATCCTTTCCAAAACTTTCTCAAACATCTTTGCACAATGACTCATCAGTTTTATTCCCCGATAGTTTCTGCATTCTGTTCTACTACCTTTCTTGAAGATCGGGACAATTATTCCCTTTTTCCAGTCCTCTGGGGTCTTCCTTTCCGTAGTGTAATAATAATAATAATAATTATAATAATAATATAACAATATAGGGATAGGGATATAATTGACCTTCCGTAGCACACCAGCACGTGTAAATCGCGTGAAAAAATTCTAGAGTACCCCTTGACCCCCTTAAGCGCATTATATGTATTGATGAATTTTACAGCTTAGTTTGGTTCCGTTATAACCTTCTAGCCATTTGCAAACTATCTCAGTAATGTAACAAGATGTTCGGGAAAGAACATATAGCCTACTTTCTCCGAAATGTATGGGTATAGTTATAACTCTCTGTCCTTATCATCTCCTAATTTCTTCCTATTTGAAGTGCAAATTGGCACACAGGATTTGAACAGTGGCGTTCAAACCATAGTTTATAATTTACCCCAGCATTTTGCAATTTCATCAGCAAACACTCCAAACACCGACTACTTACAATAATTGAAACTTCGTTGCTCTAATAAGGCCCATCTACAATGCGCAGTCGGCAGTCCGTAGTTGGTAGTCCTCGGTCGGCAGTCGCGATCGACTCCGTGTATACTATAGGCACCATACACAACATGAAGTTGCAGTTGGTAGCTGGCAGTTGGCAGTCGAGAATTTTATCCTTGACTGCCAACTACCCGACTGCAGCAATGTAATAGCCAATCAGAGCAGATCAGAAACTGACGTCACGTTGTTGTTCTGTGTCGTGTACGAATGATATAGAACTAAGTGAAGTAACTTCGCAACCCGTAAATTTATAGGCTAATCTTAAATACACGGTATAACAAAATAATCCATCTCTAAATCATCCATATTGCAAGTTTTGAGATTATCAACAACGCCTCTGTGCACAAGGAATAAACGAATGTTACTGTCTTATTACTCCTAGCAGTCGTTAAGACTGGGTTCACTAACTGGCCGGTATAGAGCGCTGCTCGAATCTATAGTTTCTGCATAGTACAACTGAAGGATGGAAGATGTCACTCCAGTGGAGAATGTCGTTTTTTTTAATATATAATTTCCATTGCAAAAAGCACCATATAAAGCTTTATTTTATAACGTCTCAGTACTCAAGAAACAATAAATATAAAAACTAGTCGTGATATCTAGTTGTGAAATATCGAACAATATAATCCTAACAGAGCGAGTGCATTCTAGCGGCCAGAAGAAGAAACTTTTCAATAAAATCTGTTACCTTTTTGTCAGCTAGATGTCTCGATTAAATCTGATGGCGAATTATGTTTTAATTAAGTATATGTTTTGCACCGTAATATGCACAATATAACGCTTAATTTTAAAACGTCTGAGTCATTACAAAGCAACAAATATGTAAAATGTCAAGCAAAAAACATATCTCTGATGGGGTTTGAACCATAGGCATATGAATGACAGACTAACGCTTTACCACTGAGCCATTTGTGCCAACGAACATTGATCCATATAAAATGACTTACATAGAACTTGTTAGCAAATAATGATTTATACTAAACGATTTCATCACTGAAGTATATTATTTATATATAAAGCATTTCATACAAAGTTTATTTATTTTGTTTCAGTACGCTATATTGCATGCAATACTCAAATTAGTGAAATATAAGTCAGGCACAAGATATCCGCTGCCATCTTGTCTTATTAATGAATCAGCTGAGCTTTTTAAAATCACGTCTGCACTATAGTATTACAAAATAAACTTTTAATTTCGTACGTGCCTCTTCCTTTAGAACAGTTAAAACGATTCTCGGCTCGATAATCGGAACTGGTGGGTCCCATGATATGGATTATAAAGTTTGCATAATTCGCACGGCCGCCATCCTGAAATGGTATGGCGGACGACCTTGTAGTTTGGTCACAAGACGCATCCTATACGAAGGTATGTTGTTACCAAATTTGGTAGAGATTGGATGATTTGGTTAGTCGTTATTTGATTTTACGTTTTGAACGTTTGAGTGGCCGCCATTCAGTTTTAGTAAAGATGGCGGCGATATAAAACATGACACTGAGGTGTCCTTTGCTAGTGCTACCTTTGTACCAAATTTCGTTCAATTCGCATTCACCGTGTTCGAATTGATAGGGGGGGACAGACATTCAGAGTACACACACTCACACACACACACACAGACTCACACACACACATACACACACACAGACTCACACACACACATACACACACACAGACAGACACACTTTTTTCGCCCTGTGTTGATCTCATAAGTCTACTTTCATTTTTTGCAAAAATCGAAAGTAGGCTAATAAATGGAATTGTATTGCGTCTTATATTACAGCAATAGATGGACCTGTGAATTTCTGTTGCCATGGTTACCGGCTAGCTTCCTTTCATTATTGTATTATATGAAATTAATTTTCTGGGAATATCTCAAAAACTGTTGGTTTCTCACATTGAGGGGCTGAAAATGAGCTTTGTCTCGCCCTTCTACGCCTATTTCAGCAAGTATTTTAAGGGGGTAGGCCCCCGTTTATGAGAGGTACAGAGAAGAGTTACGTCAATGATTGGTGTCGTGCTTCTGAAGGATATCTGTACCAAATTTTACGTTGATCCACTCAGCCGTTCTGGAGTTATAGGGAAACAAAAATTGTCCACAGACAGACAAACGAACAAACAGACAGACAGACAAAAAATTTATTTTCGCGCGCATCCGTCATAAAACAGTCTAAAACGCGTAAATAACGCAAACTTCCGTAGAAATTCAGAAAAAACAGACAAACTTTCATTCTTATATATAGAGAGATTACGTCTCACCAATCGAACATGTCACCTGTGTGAAATATTTCACCGGCATTCTATATCTCTGAATCTATTACAGATACCATCCTGAAACGTTTCACGGTAATAAAGGGAACTAATAACAGTTTACCTATGTAATTTCCAAAGACGTGTTAATTACAAAAGGAACATGGCGGCCAAGCGAAGTTGAACCATTTAAATAGACTTTCCCCGTGATTTAACCATCCGAGCACAGTGAAACACGGTACAGCAAATGTTTATACACATTGTAATGCACTGACATCTAATTTAGTTCAATTTTTTACATAACCTCAAGATGGCGGCAGTGTAAAATTAAATTTTCATTTCTTGTGTACTAATCATGCGATCGAAGTCAACGTTTGATTAAAGAACCTGTGCAATAATCGTCATCTGAAATGAAAATCCACAGTCTGTTCCAGTCATCCGACCGGGTCAGGGATGAAATGAATGAAGCCCACACCTAGCTGCGAGGATATGAACTGTGCCGGCTGCCGAAGCCTGTCGCACTCCTCTGAGGCAATGATTAAATGAATGACAGATGAAATGAAATGTTAGTGGAGAGTGTTGCTGGAATGAAGTTTTGACAGGGAAAACCGGAGTACCCAGAGAAAAACCTGTCTGCCTCCGTTTTGTCCAGCACAGATCTCACATGGAGTGACCGGGATTTGAACCACGGACCCAGCTGTGAGAGGCCGGTGTGCTGCCGCCAAAGCCACGGAGGCTCTATAGTACATCTAATAGTACATAACTCTATCGCCTACTTATAATAAAATCCAACATGGCGACCATCTGAAATATTTCGACGTTTCTCCATATCTACTAATCTATGACGGCAATCAAACTGAAATTTTCTATGCTGGTAAAGACTATTAACATAATTTCACCTATGGAACTTTCAATAACTTGGTGGACACAAATCCAACATGGCGGTGACGCGAAAAGTTAATACAGTATTTAAATGGACGTTTGTTGCGAATTAACCATCCGAGCGCAGTGAAACTTGGTACGGCAAATGCTTATACAAATATTAATCCATTGACATCAAATTAATTTCAATTTCATAACATCAAGATGGCGGCTGTACAAAATTTTAATATCTAGTTTTTATTTCTTGTGTCCTAATCATGGGATTGATGTTGGAATATTAAACCTACGCAATAATCTTCATCTAATAGTAGGCCTACATAGCTCTGTGGCCTATATACATAAAAATCCAACATGGCGACCATCCGAAATATGTAGTCGGTTCTCGATATGTACAAATCTATGTTCAGAGAGACAATTAATAGGATGTATGAAAATAGGCTATTTAGTTCTTCACGGAAATACTTGTTTATTTATTTAATTATTACTTACGCTTAAGCACATATTGTGTTTATGGAAATTAATTTAACATATTTTAACAAACTTTGTTTACGGGAGAAAAGAATCCCTTTGTAATGCCCATAACACTCCTATTGTCGTGTTTAACTATTGAACTTATTATTTTATGTCAGAAACCAGGATATTTGTGCGTCCTAAAGTACAGTATTTTCTTCGGGACATGGGACATTTAGATGTAAATAAGGACGACTCTTCGAATGAAATGTTGACCACTGCATTCAGCGTGGTAGTACTAATTAGGAATTCCAAGTTCAGAGCTCAGTTACGAAAATTGATGCCTTCTCGAGTTTGCTGAATGTTGGGATCGGAAATAGATACGTAACGTGCAGTAGTTGATCCGATTTATGTTATTTTAATGATGACTGTTGTCTGTCACATGCTTAGTTCTCCTTGCTAAACTATAATTTCAGCGTGATAAAGTCCGTCAGCGCCTTCTTCGTTCATAAATATGGATCGTACCCGTAAATTATTCTGACCGTCAGATGCGAATATGCATAATTGTGCGTCGTGTGCCACTACTCAGCACAGTCTCTGCCGCATTGTATGGTAAACATAGACAGTCTTTGCGGTCTGGAGACTATATACTGAAGTTAATAAGCAGTGCTAAGATTTTAATGAAATTGCACCTTTTCTCTAGTAAGGAAGGAAAATTTGTTCCTATGTTATTCAGCTTACATATTTTGTGACAAATTAAGGGGTTTAAGGCCAATCTGTGGGGATATTAAGGGCATTTTGCTTTGTATTTCAGATATATTTGGTCATTTTCTAGTCTGAAGCTTAACTCACAGTTCGAACGTTTCTGACAATGGATATCCATGGTCCATTGTCCTTCACTAATAGTTTGTTCATTATCACACACCATGGTGAATTAACTATCCTCATTAAAGGATATAATTCTCCTGAAAATATTCTCAGTGACAAAGGCTGGAAAGAGTCACGTAAACCAAACAAATTCAGAGCAGTATTTAATTCATTGAATTTATTTACAAGCTTCGCCCGGCATCTTTAACGGTTTACCCAGCATAAGGTTAAAAGGCGCACAGTCGGCAGGTCCGAGACTCAATTCAGAAAAGCTGAGGTGAACAGCAAAACTCCAATCACATATACTTTTCTCTGAAGTCTTAATTAGACACGACTTGATAGTTTGATGCTGGCCGAAGCTCGGGTGATAGGCTCGCTCAAAAGCTAGAAATTTAACTTTCCCTTGAATAAAGACGGTTGTAAGAAATGAAATCGTAAAAATACTTATAGAGGGCGATGTATTAAAGTTAGAGATATATTGTCGCGGACCTTTTTGTAGAACTTCTCATGTTGAACAATTCTTACACTCATAGATCCGGATATTTCGGATGGTTGCCGTGTTGGATTGGTGAGACGTAATTAAATTTGAAGGGTTGGGTCGGGGTCGGCCAAAATGGTGCTATGGCCATTGAAATCTCTCTAGCCGTTTAGAATTTATTAGGGGGGGGGGCACACACGCATACGCACACACAGACAAAAAGTGATCTCATAAGCCTATTTTTTCATAAATGAAAATAGGCTAAAAATATGAACCTCATTCACAGATGTAGTTTTCAAGTTTAGGAACTAGACCACTTAATTTGGCGTCAGGAATGGCATCCGGGTATAAAAGCTACCAACTATATATCACTCATCTCAATCTCGATCCTATAAAAGTGAGAATAATAAAAGAAAAACATTGTCATTTAGCCCCTGAAAAGCCTTAGCCTACCAAACGACTGCTGCCCAGCCCTGTTGGTCCACAGATTCTGGGATGCCGTGTCAGCACGTCGGGTCTCCTCGGCCGTCAATCTTGGTTTCCTTGACCAGGGCGCTGCTTCTCTGATTCGACAGCTATTCAATTGTTCTCACGAAACAAAGTGCACACCGTTCCAGCCCTCATGTCAGTTGCTAAAATCTCTGACAAAGCAGGAATAGAACCCGTTGCTTCTGGGTGAGAGACCACTGAGCTGGTTGTAGGGAATATTAAAGGAACAAAAGTTTGGTGCTTTTCAGTCGGTCAACACGATTTAACCCAAATGAGATGGGTTATTTCCTAATCCTTGCTCATCATCAGATCTGATGATGATCGTTTGACGATCGAAACTGGTCATCCAAGTGTATTTATTAATATCATGTATTATTTTTTCAGGATTAGGGAATATCCCAGTTCTTTTTGGGTACATTCGCGTTGACCGACAGAAAAGCACCAAACTTTTGTTTACTAAGGCAACACTAAAAAAAAAAAAAAAAAAAAGGCTTCAAACCCCACAATCTCTACTTAGTATAAAACAAAGTCCCCGATTCTTGGATGTCACGGGTAATCTCGAGAACCTCTGGATGGACATTGATGCGGGGTTCACCATTCTGTAAAGGATATCTCGAGAATGATTTCTGTAGAAGAGAATTTATTTATGATCAAAGGAAGCTGAGCAGTAACGATTTCAGTGAAAAAGTCGAATAAAACCTGCCGTCCGAGAGTTTGTAAGCTTACGCTGAGCAAACCGTTAAAAATATCTAAATACTATGAGTGTAAGAATTGTTCAGCATGAAAAGTCAACAAAAAAGTCCGCGAGAGCATATCTCTAACTTCAATACATCGCCCACTGTAAGTGTTTTCACGTTTTCATTTCTTCCAAACATGTCCGTTCAAATACTGAGGCGACAGTTTAAGAGCTAGCTAAGGGCGAGTTTATCACCACTGTTACAGCCTAAATAGCGAGCGAACCTATACCCCAGATACAGCCAGCAGCAAACCGTCGAGTCGTATTGAGTTAAGACTTCAGAGAAGGGAGGTTGTGTTTGGAGTTTCCCTGGAAGTGCAACTCGGCTTTTCTTCATTTCGCCTGTGAACTTCCGTTCCGCAAATTATACAGTCAAGTTATGATTGGACAGAAAGGGGATTCGTGTTTCATGCACCTCGCCATTCCCTGGAAGTGCAACTCGGCTTTTCTTTATTTCGCCTGTGAACTTTTCGTTCCGCAAAATACACAGTCAACTTAAGATTGGACTGAAGGGAGATTTGTGTTTCATGCACCTTGCCATTCCCAGAAAGTGCAACACTTCATTTCGCCTGTGAACTTTCCGTTCCGCAAAATACACAGTTAAGTTAAGATTGGACGAAAGGGGGATTTGTGTTTCATGCGCCTCGCCATTCCCCTGGAAGTGCAACTCGGCTGTTCTTCATTTCGCCTGTGAACTTTTCGTTCCGAAAAATACACAGTCAATTTAAATGTGGACGGAAGAGGGATTTGTGTTTCATGACCTTGCCATTCTTAAGTTACGTCTGACAAGAATTCGTTATAATTAATAGTCCAGTCAGTGATTTTAAGACATCATGCCGAGATGTAAAAGGGATATAGGTCATAGTTCATTGACATCGAAATAAGAGCGCTTATCACGTAACAATGAAACAGAGCAACAAATAATTTCTCGATTGTCACAGGAGAAAGAAAGACTTCGTCCTCGGCTCCTACAAACCGTTGCTCAAGAAGAACACCGTCCGAACCACGATCAAAAACAAGCTAATGACACCATCATATCTAGCATCACTAAGAAGGAAGGTAAGATTTTTTTCTCGATGCCCCTGCAGACTCAGGCCAAACGTTCTTGTTTAATTTGTTGCTCGCCAAAGTGAGGTCTGGTGGTAATATTGCTCTTGCCGTCGCACCATCTGGAATTGCAGCCACTTTTTTTGGAAATGGGAAGAACAGCACATGCAACATTTAAACTTCCTTTGAAGGTCAGCAGTAATGATGGAAGCGTATGTAATATTTCGAAACAAAGTAACACTGCCAGTTTAATTCAAAATTGTTCTTTAGTTCTATGGGATGGGGCTACGATGTCGCACAAATCTTCCGTTGAAGCTGTAGATAGGACCTTGCGTGATCTAAGGAATCGGAATACTCCTATGTGTGGCTGCACAGTTTTGTTCGCCGGAGATTTTCGTCAAATCCTACCATTTGTTGTTACCAGAGAAACGAGAGCCGATGATGTGAAGAACGTTTCATTAAAAAGATCTTACATCTGGCCGGATATAACAAAATTGGCACTCAAAACTAACATGAGAGTACCCTTATCTTCAGAAGATAATAGTCTGTTTGCTAATTTGTTACTTAGAGTCGGAAACGGAGATTTACCGGTCATTGACGGGAAAATCAACTTCAGTCACGATCTCTGTGTTTTAGTAAGCAGTATTCAAGAATTGATTGATAGCGTTTATCGTCAAATCCATGACCTATCTAACAAGTCTCATTCATGGTTTAAAGAAAGAGCATTATTATCGCCGACAAACGAACAAGTTGTGAAAATGAATGACTTCGTGTTCTCCAAATTCACTGCCCAGGCTCAAGTATATTGCTCAGTAGACGCAGTAGTCGATAGTGATGAAGCTGTTCATTACCCTACATAATTCCTAAATTCTTTACTTTCTTCTGGCTTGCCACCACACAAGCTTATTTTAAAAGTGGGAGTGCCTATTATATTGCTACGTAATTTACACCCACCAAAGTTATGCAATGAGACGCGATTGGTAGTGAAAACTATGGAAAACTATTTCATTGAAGCAACTATCTTAACTAGCTGTGATACAGGAGAAATGGTCTTAGTACCCAGAATCCCTATGATTCCTTCAAATTTGCCTGATCATTTCAAACGAGTACAATTCTCATTAAGAGTCTGCTTTGGCATGACTATAAACAAAGCACAGGGTCAGACATTTAGCGTGACTGGAGTTGATCTCAGTGGAGAATGTTTTTCTCATAGACAGCTTTACGTGGCTCTATCGCGTGTTACATCAAACCGAAATCTTTTCGTGTTCACTGCTGGAGGGAAAATGACTAATGTCGTATACAAGGAAATCTTATAAGACCTTGGTTAACAGTAGCCTATCACCTTGCATTCATAACAGTTCCTGGGCGAAGCCGGGGCGGGTTCCAATAATGGATAATAAAGGATATATATACCTACACACTGCAGAACGCGTATTTACTTCTAGAGATGCGAGGCTGTGGTTTCAAGAGATATTCTCGATACGGTTGCAGAGTCTTCAGAAGGGAATACGAGTATTATTCATGGGCCCCAGGGAAGGAACGGGTCAAGCAAGTTGCTCGAGAAAAAGATGCTGCTTTGACAGAAGCTTTCAGTTGTGCAAATAGGATACGTCCAGGAAGTCCCACGGGCCTGATGAACAAATAAACGTACAAGTGGCTGCAAACCTTAAAATATATCTTACAAACTAGACCGGTGGAAATTTCCATGCTGTGTGTGCCAGGACGCACTCTCCAAGTGAGCTGCGAAACCAGGGCTGCTTGAATACTTGCGCAATGCATTTAAGCCTTGTTCTTGGTGCTTTGTAGTTGGGTCATAAGTGCAGGTTTCTTCACCGTCCAGGAACCTAGGTCCAGTTATCTAGGATGGCTCATATCAAGGAACATATTTGGCTCCTTTCTTGATCATTGCTTCTTCTTCTCCGTCATTTCTATTAATAAACTAATAGAACTTCTATGGAGACGGTACCCTTGAAGAATTAGTATTTTATCCTTCCAGTACTAAACTACTGTACATTTTGCGGTTCTTGTGTGACGGACGAGGTTGAAAATTTGCAATGTTGCATATGTCATTCCGAAAATGTTTCTACTTACTTTGCCATGGTTGTTGAGATTAATTGCATTCAGGAAAAGCCACAAATGCAATTTACTAGTAACCGTTTTAACTACGAAGTAGTAAACTGATGATAGATAAAGTTATTCGTCATAATAAAAATAGTGATGCTAACAACATAACTTATCTGTTCTCCTGTGAAGTCACTGTCTGGACGAACACGTTGGTTAGACTGGGTTAGACCATTGTCTGGGCAAAACTATTAGTCGGTTCAAGGTAAGACCACAGTCTGGGCAAAACCAATGGTTGCTTCAGGGTAAGACCACTGTCTGGGAAAACCATTGGTCGCTTCAGGGTAAGACCACTGTCTGGGCAAACCATTCCATTGGTTGCTTCAGGGTTAGACCACTGTCCGGGCAATACTATTGGTCGCTACAGGGTTAGACCACTGTCTGTGCAATAATATTGGTCGCTCCTGGGTTAGACCACTGTCTGGGCAAAACCATTGGTCGCTTCAGGGTTAGACCACTGTCTGGGCAATACTATTGGTCGCTTCAGGGTAAGACCACTGTCTGTGCATAGCCATTGGTCGCTTCGGGGTTAGACCCCTGTCTGGGCAATACTATTGGTCGATGCGGGGTTAGACCACTGTCTGGGCAAAACCATTGGTCGCATCTGGGTTAGACCACTGTCTGGGCAAAACCATTGGTCGTTTCAGAGTTAGACCACTGTCCGGGCAATACTATTGGTCGCTTCTGGGTTAGACAACTGTCTGGGCAAAACCATTGGTCGCTTCAGGGTTAGACCACTGTCTGGGCAATAATATAGGTCGCTTCTCGGTTAGAACACTGTCTGGGAAATACCATTGGTCGCTTCAGTGTCAGACCACTGTCTGGGCAATAATATTGGTCGTTTCTCGGTTAGACCACTGTCTGGGCAACACCATTGGTCGCTTCAGGGTTAGACCACTGTCTGGGCAAAACCATTGGTCGCTTCAGAGTTAGACCACTGTCTGGGCAAAACCATTGGTCGCTTCAGGGTTCGACCACCGTCTGGGCAATAATATTGGTCGCTTCTCAATTAGACCACTGTCTGGGCAAAACCATTGGTCGCATCTGGGTTAGACCACTGTCTGGGCAAAACCATTGGTCGTTTCAGAGTTAGACCACTGTCTGGGCAATAATATTGGTCGCTTCTCGGTTAGACCACTGTCTGGGCAAAACCATTGGTCGTTTCATAGTTAGATCACTGTCTGTGCAATAATATTGGTTGCTTCTGGGTTAGACAACTGTCTGGGCAAAACCATTGGTCGCTTCAGGGTTCGACCACTGTCTGGGCAATACTATTGGTTGCTTCAGGGTTAGACCACTGTCTGGGCAAAACCTTTGGTCGTTTCAGAGTTAGACCACTGTCTGTGCAATAATATTATTTGCTTCTGGGTTAGACAACTGTCTGGGCAAAACCATTGGTCGCTTCAGGGTTCGACCACTGTCTGGGCAATACTATTGGTTGCTTCAGGGTTAGACCACTGTCTGGGCAAAACCTTTGGTCGTTTCAGAGTTAGACCACTGTCTGTGCAATAATATTGGTTGCTTCTGGGTTAGACAACTGTCTGAACAAAACTATTGGTTGCTTCAGGGTAAGACCACTGTCCGGGCAATACTATTGGTCGCTTTAGGGTTAGACCACTGTCTGGGCAAAACCATTGGTCGCTTCAGGGTAAGACCACTCTCTGGGCAATACTATTGGTTGCTTCAGGGTTAAACTACTGTCTGGGCAAAACCATTGGTCGCTTCAGGGTTCGACCACTGTCTGGGCAATACTATTGGTTGCTTCAGGGTTAGACCACTGTCTGGGCAAAACCTTTGGTCGTTTCAGAGTTAGACCACTGTCTGTGCAATAATATTGGTTGCTTCTGGGTTAGACAACTGTCTGGGCATAACCATTGGTCGCTTCAGGGTTAGACCACTGTCTGGGCAATAATATTGGTCGCTTCTCTGTTAGAACACTGTCTGGGCAATACCATTGGTCGCTTCAGTGTTAGACCACTGTCTGGGCAATAATAGTGGTCGCTTCTCGGTTAGACCACTGTCTGGGCAAAACCATTGGTCGCTTCAGGGTTAGACCAATGTCTGGGCAAAACCATTGGTCGCTTCAGGGTTAGAACACTGTCTGGGCAATAATATTGGTGGCTTCTGGATTAGACCACTGTCTGAACAAAACTATTGGTCGCCTCAGGGTAAGACCACTGTCCGGGCAATACTATTGGTCGCTTTAGGGTTAGACCACTGTCTGGGCAAACCCATTGGTCGCTTCAGGGCTAGACCACTCTCTGGGCAATACTATAGGTTGCTTCAGGGATAGACTACTGTCTGGGCAAAACCATTGGTCGCTTCAGGGTTTGACCACTGTCTGGGCAATACTATTGGTTGCTTCAGGGTTGGACCACTGTCTGGGCAAAACCTTTGGTCGTTTTAGAGTTAGACCACTGTCTGTGCAATAATATTGGTTGCTTCTGGGTTAGGCAACTGTCTGGGCAAAACCATTGGTCGCTTCAGGGTTAGACCACTGTCTAGGCAATAATATTGGCGCTTCTCGGTTAGACCACTGTCTGGGCAATACCATTGGTCGCTTCAGTGTTAGACCACTGTGTGGGCAATACTATTGGTCGCTTCTTGGTTAGACCACTGTCTGGGCAAAACCATTGGTCGCTTCAGGGTAAGACCACTGTCTGGGCAAACCATTCCATAGGTTGCTTCTGGGTTAGACCACTGTCCGGGCAATACTATTGGTCGCTTCTGGGTTAGACAAATGTCTGGGCATAACCATTGGTCGCTTCAGGGTTAGACCACTGTCTGGGCAATACTATTGGTTGCTTCAGGGTTAGACCACTGTCTGGGCAAAACCATTGGTCGTTTCATAGTTAGACCACTGTCTGTGCAATAATATTGGTTGCTTCTGGGTTAGACAACTGTCTGGGCAAAACCATTGGTCGCTTCAGGGTTAGACCACTGTCTGGGCAATAATATTGGTCGCTTCTCGGTTAGAACACTGTCTGGGCAATACCATTGGTCGCTTCAGTGTTAGACCACTGTCTGGGCAATAATACTGGTCGCTTCTCGGTTAGACACTGTCTGGGCAAAACCATTGGTCGCTTCAGGGTTAGACCACTGTCTGGGCAAAACTAATGGTCGCTTCAGGGTTAGAACACTGTCTGGGCAATAATATTGGTGGCTTCTGGGTTAGACCACTGTCTGAACAAAACTATTGGTCGCTTAAGGGTAAGACCACTGTCCGGGCAATACTATTGGTCGCTTTAGGGTTAGACCACTGTCTGGGCAAAACCATTGGTCGCTTCAGGGTTAGACCACTCTCTGGGCAATACTATTGGTTGCTTCAGGGTTATACTACTGTCTGGGCAAAGCCATTGGTCGCTTCAGGGTTCGACCACTGTCTGGGCAATACTATTGGTTGCTTCAGGGTTAGACCACTGTCTGGGCAAAACCTTTGGTCGTTTCAGAGTTAGACCACTGTCTGTGCAATAATATTGGTTGCTTCTGGATTAGACAACTGTCTGGGCATAACCATTGGTCGCTTCAGGGTTAGACCACTGTCTGAGCAGTAATATTGGTCGCTTCACTGTTAGAACACTGTCTGGGCATTACCATTGGTCGCTTCAGTGTTAGACCACTGTCTGGGGAATAATACTGGTCGCTTCTCGGTTAGACCACTGTCTGGGCAAAACCATTGGTCGCTTCAGGGTTAGACCACTGTCTGGGCGAAACCATTGGTCGCTTCAGGGTTAGAACACTGTCTGGGCAATAATATTGGTGGCTTCTGGGTTAGACCACTGTCTGAACAAAACTATTGGTCTCCTCAGGGTAAGACCACTGTCCGGGCAATACTATTGGTCGCTTTAGGGTTAGACCACTGTCTGGGCAAACCCATTGGTCGCTTCAGGGTTAGACCACTCTCTGGGCAATACTATAGGTTGCTTCAGGGTTAGACTACTGTCTGGGCAAAACCATTGGTCGCTTCAGGGTTTGACCACTGTCTGGGCAATACTATTGGTTGCTTCAGGGTTGGACCACTGTCTGGGCAAAACCTTTGGTCGTTTTAGAGTTAGAGCACTGTCTGTGCAATAATATTGGTTGCTTCTGGGTTAGGCAACTGTCTGGGCAAAACCATTGGTCGCTTCAGGGTTAGAACACTGTCTGGGCAATAATATTGGTGGCTTCTGGGTTAGACCACTGTCTGAACAAAACTATTGGTCGCTTCAGGGTAAGACCACTGTCCGGGCAATACTATTGGTCGCTTTAGGGTTAGACCACTGTCTGGGCAAAACCATTGGTCGCTTCAGGGTTAGACCACTCTCTGGGCAATACTATTGGTTGCTTCAGGGTTATACTACTGTCTGGGCAAAACCATTGGTCGCTTCAGGGTTCGACCACTGTCTGGGCATTACTATTGGTTGCTTCAGGGTTAGACCACTGTCTGGGCAAAACCTTTGGTCGTTTCAGAGTTAGACCACTGTCTGTGCAATAATATTGGTTGCTTCTGTATTAGACAACTGTCTGGGCATAACCATTGGTCGCTTCAGGGTTAGACCACTGTCTGGGCAGTAATATTGGTCGCTTCACTGTTAGAACACTCTCTGGGCAATACCATTGGTCGCTTCAGTGTTAGACCACTGTCTGGGGAATAATACTGGTCGCTTCTCGGTTAGACCACTGTCTGGGCAAAACCATTGGTCGCTTCAGGGTTAGACCACTGTCCGGGCAAAACCATTGGTCGCTTCAGGGTTAGAACACTGTCTGGGCAATAATATTGGTGGCTTCTGGGTTAGACCACTGTCTGAACAAAACTATTGGTCGCCTCAGGGTAAGACCACTGTCCGGGCAATACTATTGGTCGCTTTAGGGTTAGACCACTGTCTGGGCAAACCCATTGGTCGCTTCAGGGTTAGACCACTCTCTGGGCAATACTATAGGTTGCTTCAGGGTTAGACTACTGTCTGGGCAAAACCATTGGTCGCTTCAGGGTTTGACCACTGTCTGGGCAATACTATTGGTTGCTTCAGGGTTGGACCACTGTCTGGGCAAAACCTTTGGTCGTTTTACAGTTAGACCACTGTCTGTGCAATAATATTGGTTGCTTCTGGGTTAGGCAACTGTCTGGGCAAAACCATTGGTCGCTTCAGGGTTAGACCACTGTCTAGGCAATAATATTGGCGCTTCTCGGTTAGACCACTGTCTGGGCAATACCATTGGTCGCTTCAGTGTTAGACCACTGTGTGGGCAATACTATTGGTCGCTTCTTGGTTAGACCACTGTCTGGGCAAAACCATTGGTCGCTTCAGGGTAAGACCACTGTCTGGGCCTACCATTCCATAGGTTGCTTCTGGGTTAGACCACTGTCCGGGCAATACTATTGGTCGCTTCTGGGTTAGACAACTGTCTGGGCATAACCATTGGTCGCTTCAGGGTTAGACCACTGTCTGTGCAATAATATTGGTCGCTCCTGGGTTAGACCACTGTCTGGGCAAAACCATTGGTCGCTTCAGGGTTAGACCACTGTCTGGGCAATACTATTGGTCGCTTCAGGGTAAGCCACTGTCGGTGCAAAGCCATTGGTCGCTTCGGGGTTAGACCCCTGTCCGGGCAATACTATTGGTCGCTTCGGGGTTAGACCACTGTCTGGGCAAAACCATTGGTCGCTTCAGGGTTAGACCACTGTCTGGGCAATACTATTGGTCGCTTCTCGGTTAGACCACTGTCTGGGCAATACCATTGGTCGCTTCAGTATTAGACCACTGTCTGGGCAAAACCATTGGTCATTTCTGGGTTAGAACACTGTCTGAGAAAAAAACATTGGTCGCTTTTGGGTTAGACCACTGTCTGAGCAAAACCATTGGTCGCTTCAGTGTTAGAACACTCTCTGGGCAAAACTATTGGTCGCTTGAGGGTTAGACCACTGCCTGGGCAATACTATTGGTCGCTTCAGGGTAAGCCACTGTCGGTGCAAAGCCATTGGTCGCTTCGGGGTTAGACCCCTGTCCGGGCAATACTATTGGTCGCTTCGGGGTTAGACCACTGTCTGGGCAAAACCATTGGTCGCTTCAGGGTTAGACCACTGTCTGGGCAATACTATTGGTCGCTTTAGGGTTAGACCACTGTCTGGGCAAACCCATTGGTCGCTTCAGGGTTAGACCACTCTCTGGGCAATACTATAGGTTGCTTCAGGGTTAGACTACTGTCTGGGCAAAACCATTGGTCGCTTCAGGGTTTGACCACTGTCTGGGCAATACTATTGGTTGCTTCAGGGTTGGACCACTGTCTGGGCAAAACCTTTGGTCGTTTTAGAGTTAGAGCACTGTCTGTGCAATAATATTGGTTGCTTCTGGGTTAGGCAACTGTCTGGGCAAAACCATTGGTCGCTTCAGGGTTAGAACACTGTCTGGGCAATAATATTGGTGGCTTCTGGGTTAGACCACTGTCTGAACAAAACTATTGGTCGCTTCAGGGTAAGACCACTGTCCGGGCAATACTATTGGTCGCTTTAGGGTTAGACCACTGTCTGGGCAAAACCATTGGTCGCTTCAGGGTTAGACCACTCTCTGGGCAATACTATTGGTTGCTTCAGGGTTATACTACTGTCTGGGCAAAACCATTGGTCGCTTCAGGGTTCGACCACTGTCTGGGCATTACTATTGGTTGCTTCAGGGTTAGACCACTGTCTGGGCAAAACCTTTGGTCGTTTCAGAGTTAGACCACTGTCTGTGCAATAATATTGGTTGCTTCTGTATTAGACAACTGTCTGGGCATAACCATTGGTCGCTTCAGGGTTAGACCACTGTCTGGGCAGTAATATTGGTCGCTTCACTGTTAGAACACTCTCTGGGCAATACCATTGGTCGCTTCAGTGTTAGACCACTGTCTGGGGAATAATACTGGTCGCTTCTCGGTTAGACCACTGTCTGGGCAAAACCATTGGTCGCTTCAGGGTTAGACCACTGTCCGGGCAAAACCATTGGTCGCTTCAGGGTTAGAACACTGTCTGGGCAATAATATTGGTGGCTTCTGGGTTAGACCACTGTCTGAACAAAACTATTGGTCGCCTCAGGGTAAGACCACTGTCCGGGCAATACTATTGGTCGCTTTAGGGTTAGACCACTGTCTGGGCAAACCCATTGGTCGCTTCAGGGTTAGACCACTCTCTGGGCAATACTATAGGTTGCTTCAGGGTTAGACTACTGTCTGGGCAAAACCATTGGTCGCTTCAGGGTTTGACCACTGTCTGGGCAATACTATTGGTTGCTTCAGGGTTGGACCACTGTCTGGGCAAAACCTTTGGTCGTTTTACAGTTAGACCACTGTCTGTGCAATAATATTGGTTGCTTCTGGGTTAGGCAACTGTCTGGGCAAAACCATTGGTCGCTTCAGGGTTAGACCACTGTCTAGGCAATAATATTGGCGCTTCTCGGTTAGACCACTGTCTGGGCAATACCATTGGTCGCTTCAGTGTTAGACCACTGTGTGGGCAATACTATTGGTCGCTTCTTGGTTAGACCACTGTCTGGGCAAAACCATTGGTCGCTTCAGGGTAAGACCACTGTCTGGGCCTACCATTCCATAGGTTGCTTCTGGGTTAGACCACTGTCCGGGCAATACTATTGGTCGCTTCTGGGTTAGACAACTGTCTGGGCATAACCATTGGTCGCTTCAGGGTTAGACCACTGTCTGTGCAATAATATTGGTCGCTCCTGGGTTAGACCACTGTCTGGGCAAAACCATTGGTCGCTTCAGGGTTAGACCACTGTCTGGGCAATACTATTGGTCGCTTCAGGGTAAGCCACTGTCGGTGCAAAGCCATTGGTCGCTTCGGGGTTAGACCCCTGTCCGGGCAATACTATTGGTCGCTTCGGGGTTAGACCACTGTCTGGGCAAAACCATTGGTCGCTTCAGGGTTAGACCACTGTCTGGGCAATACTATTGGTCGCTTCTCGGTTAGACCACTGTCTGGGCAATACCATTGGTCGCTTCAGTATTAGACCACTGTCTGGGCAAAACCATTGGTCACTTCTGGGTTAGAACACTGTCTGAGAAAAAAACATTGGTCGCTTTTGGGTTAGACCACTGTCTGAGCAAAACCATTGGTCGCTTCAGTGTTAGAACACTCTCTGGGCAAAACTATTGGTCGCTTGAGGGTTAGACCACTGCCTGGGCAATACTATTGGTCACTTCTGGGTTAGACCATTGTCTGAAAAGAACATTGGTTTCTTCTGGGTTAGACCACTGTCTGGGCAAAACCATTGGTCGATTCAGGGTTAGACCACTGTCCGGACAATACTATTGATCACTTCAGGGTTAGACCACTGCCTGGGCAATGCTATTGGTCACTTCAGGATTAGACTACTGTCTGGGCAAAACCACTGGTCGCTTCCAGGTTAGACCACTGACTTGGCAAAACCATTGGTCGCTTCAGGATTAGACCACTGTTTGAGTAACACCATTGATTGGTTCTGGGTTATACCCCTGCCTGGGCAATACTATTGGTCACGTCTAGGTTACACCACTGTCTGAGTAACACCATTGATTGCTTCTGGGTTAGACCACTGTCTGGGCAAAAACCTTTGTTCACGTTTTGGTTAGACCACTGTCCAAGTATTACCATTGGAGGAATCTGTGTTGAACCACTGTCTTTGACAAACCAGCGTGTTCTTCTGTATTAGACCACTGTCTAGTCACTACCATTTTTGACGTCTGTGTTGGACCGCTGGCTGGAATAAACCATTGATCACTTCTGGGTTAGACCACTATCTGGGCGAAGCCATCAGCCACTTCTCGGTTGGACCAATGTCTAGGAGAAACCATTGGTCGCTTCTGGGTTAGACCACTATCAGGGCGAAACCATTGGTCACTTCTTGGTTGGACCACTGCCTGGGTGAAACCATCGCGCCGAGCACGGCTGTATAATGGACGGCTAGCATGTCTCTAAGAAGCCAACCAACAATGCAGTATTTTAAATGAGCGAACGTTAGTTGCGTGCCAAAGACAGGCATAGATCATCCCTCAACAGAGGAAGGACAACGCAACCCGCGTACTCTGCCAATAATAAACAAATTTAAACATAGCTGTTACTCATTTAAATTCCACCATCTCCGGACCTCTTACTACCACAAATATACACAAACAACCCACATTCACCACACAAAACAAACTTACTCCAACTATCCACCTACTTCCTTACAACTCATCTCAACTAAGGCGGGATGTGAACGCTCTCCAATTGCGATTATATCGTTGACCAACACCAAACCTACAATACCGGTAGGTCTCTTATTGCTATTTTCTTCAACTGTGACTATCCAAGCAAACCACACACTAGAGGTTTTTATTTTCCAACTCCATTACACTTTTTAATGCTGCTTCTACATACTACATATTATATCACTCAATCATACCATTTTTTAGCCTATTTTCAATTTTGAAAAAATAGGCTTATGAGATCACCTTTTGTCCGTGTGTGTGTGTGCGTGTGTGTGTGTGTGTGTGTGTGATTCGTGTGTGTGTCCCCCCCCTAATAAAATCTAAACGGCAGGAGCGATTTCAATGAAACTCGGAAAGTTCATAGCACTATTCCCGGCGACCTCGACCATGCCCTTCAAATTTTGTTACGACTCACCAATCCAACATGGCGGCTGTGCGAAATATTTCACCAGCATTCAATATCTCCGAAACTATTACCGATATTACCCTGACATTTTCTATGGTGATATAGGGGACTACTATAAGTTCACTTATGTGACTTTTGAAAACATGGTAACTACAAAACCAACATGGCGGCCAAGCGAATTTGCGACTTTTAAATAGACGTTTCTCGCGATTTGACCAACCAAACGCAATGAAACTTGGTAGAGTATACGTTTATATACATTGTAATGCACCGACATCTAACTTCGTTCAATTGTTTACATAATCACAAGATGGCGGATGTGCGAAATATTTCACCGGCATTCTATATCTCTGAAACTATTAGCGGTATCTCCCTAAAATTTTGTACGGAGATAAAGGGCACTACTGGAAGTCCATCTATAAGTTTTTCAAAAACCGGTTAACTACAAAACGAACATGGTGGCTAAGCGAATTTGAACATTTTAAATAGACCTTTCTCGCGATTTAATGTTCCAAGCGCACTGAAACCTGGTACAGAAAATATTTATACACATTGTAATCCACTGGTATCTAATTTAGTTCAATTGTTTACATAACCTCAAGATGGCGGCAGTGCGAATTTTAAAATTAAGTTTTTATTTCTTGTGATGTCGTCATGCGATCGAAGTGAAAGTTTGAATAATGAACCTACGCAATAATTTTCCTTTAATGGTACATGACTCTATGGCCTATACATTTAACAATCCAACATGGCGACCATCCGAAATATTTGGACGATACTGAATATCTACGAATCTATTTAACAATCAAACTGTATTTTTAATGCTCATAGGGGCTATGAACTTAAGTTCACCTATAGGACTTTAAATAACCTGGTGATCACAAATCCAACATGGCGGTGACGCGAATTATAAATATTTACATGGACGTTTCTCGCAATTTAACCATCCGCGTGCAGTGAAACTTGGTACAGTAAATCTTTATCCGAATGTTAATCCACTGGCATCTAATTTATTTCAATTGTTTCCATAACCTCAAGATGGCAGCTGTGAAAATTTTTAAATCTCCTTGTTTTTTATTTTGTCCTAATTATGCGATTGAAGTCTGAATGCTACACGTACACGATAATCTGCATGTAACAGTACATAACTCTAGGACCTACATATATAAAATCCAACATGGCGACCATCCGAAATATTTAGTCGGTTCTCAATATCTACGAATCTATTATAGCAATCAAACTGAAATTGTGTATGTTGATAGAGGCAATTAACATAAGTAGGATATATGAAAATAGGCTGTATAGTTCTTCACGGAACTACTTGTTTAAATAAGCTATCACGATTCAACAAATCGTATTGGCGAGCGAGATCGTGGCGGCTGACCAGGCACAGTATTCTAGGGAGATTATTTAGACTAGAAGTAATAACAATGTAAATCATTCTTCCAACGCAAGCAAATAATTAACAACATTTCAAAGAGCTTATCATTAAGAGAAAAACACAAACTAAAATTCATCATCGCCCGAAGCCGCTATGAAATATAGCTACACACAAACGGGGAAATATAGCTACAAATAAAATAATCAAATCTATTAATAAAATCACAAAATAAAAATGATTAATGCCAATAGATTGATTGATGGATTGATTGAATATGTGGTTGAATGAATGGTTGATTGATTTTTTGATAGGATGTACGAGTGACTAAAGTATTGTATTCCTTTGTTTGCTGTTTTATGGATCCTCGGATGTCCCTCTTGTACTGTTTTTGTTTCTTCCCAATTTCTGAACTTTATCTTCCTATCTTTTCATTTATTTTTTTGCCTTTTTCCGTTTACCGAAGACAGTTTCGCATTTTCTGTAATACTTATTTAAATGCTTATTGTACAAAGGGATTGTATGAATGAATCCTGGAGATATGATGTTTGAGTGCGTGTCTGTATGCTTGTGGTTGTTGATGTTATTATAATAGTGTATTTCTATTTGTGTTCGTGTTTGGTTTTTTTTCCTTTGTTTATAATTGTACATTTTATTGTTAATTATTATATTGTGACAAGTGGAGTCTATCTGTTGACAATAAAGAATACGTACAATGTTAACACACCCCAGCATGAGAAGCAAATAATTGCACCGGTGACTGGCACTCAACTGCCATTACAGAGCCTAGAAGGGGGTCAAGTGGTATAGTGGAATACACCTTTAGGAGCACTCGCGATAAGCCTAGATAATTAACTTTTACTCTGAAATCGACTTTTTAACGTCCTCTTCGTGTTATCCCGCACAGACATGCTCACGTCATCTCCAGCCTCAAATTAATTTCCTAGAGTTATCAAGTTTTGTGAGTATACTAAGAAGTGAGAAACCACGAAGGCGAGAGTTATTTCCTGCTCGCTGTCAACGTAAGTTTATTAGGGGAAGGCTGCGATGGAGCCGGCTAACAAGTTTCCACTGTAATATCCTATTTTAACAGCTTTACTGTAATATCAAAATTAATCGGGAGGATGTCGCCTACGCGCACCGAGCGTGGTCACTCAGGGTGATAGTGATGTAAGGTGCAGTCGTCGTACAGAGTTAGGAGACTGCAAGAATACACATTCAAGATCACAATTGTAACCATGGCTGAACCAAAATAAAATTAAAGTCAACTTAGCCAAAACGGAGGCAGTTCCTGAAGGGGCCCTGGGGCAAGAAGTTGAAATGGGCCCCCCTCACTATCTTTTGAAAACCTAACCTAACTGCAGGCCCTTAATAGACTATTAATAATGTTTGAAGATGATAACTTATCAAAGTGACTTTGTGCACTTGTCGAATTCTTCCCCACTTGCCACTTCCCTTTTTCTAGAAATATTTTATTTATACTTTGGCTGTTGGCTCCATAAAATGTCCTAAATCATCATCATCTTGTACAGTTTCCCGCCCCAGGCTGGGTCTGTTTGGAACATAAGCCTCGCCACTTAGTTCTTTCTTCCCACCACCTCTCCGCTGTCACTCTGGTCCAGTCCTCGCCTCTCTTCTTGACACATTCCTCTACTCCTTTCAGCCATCTATCTCTTGGTCTTCCTCTTGGTCGTTTCTTCTGCATCTGCATCTCATGTATCCTCTTGGGAATCTTCTTCTCATCCATTCTCTTTAAGTGTCCATACCACCTCAGTCTTGATGTCTCAATCCTACCTTGCAAGGGCTCCTCTTTCACCATTTCCCTGACCTTTTCATTCCTCACCCTGTCTCTTCTTGTTACTCCGATCCTACTTCGCAGGAACTTCATTTCACCTGCCTGTATTCTGCTTATGTCTCTTTTCTTCATTGTCCACGTTTCTGAAGCATAGGTCAGTATCGGGATATAGTAGCTTCTGTATAACACTTCCCTGCTTTTTCGTGGGACATCTTTATTCCACACTAAGCTCCTAATGCTTCTCAGAAATGCTTCTGCCTGTCTGCCACGTTCCGTAATCTCTTTGTCATTTCTCCCATTTTCCTCCACTATACTTCCCAAGTACTTGAGACTTTCCACCTTCTTCAGCTGCCCACCTCCAAGTGTTATCCCACTCATTGGTCTGTCCTTTTTCCTGGTCGTTAATAGGATCTCACATTTACTGATGTTGAACTTCCATCCGTACTCTCCCACTGTTTCTTCCCAAGCTTTCAGTTGCTCCTAAATTTCCTCCTCCTTGTTTCCCCAGACCATGAGGTCATCTGCAAACACCATTGCTTTCATCTTATCTTCTCCTATCTTTCCTGCTATCCGTGTCATTACCTCGTCCATAACCACAATAAAGAGAAGGGGTGACAGCGCACTACCCTGTTTCAGGCCACTCATTTGTCTGAAACAGTCTGTTCTTTCCCCTCCAACTTTCACACAACTCACACTTCCACAATACATCTCCTTCACTCTGCCTACAGTCTCTTTTTCCACTCCCATGTTTTCCATTGCCTTCCAAACCTTCTCCCTACACACACCATCATAGGCCTTTTCGATGTCCAGGAAGGCCATCAACAGATCCTCTCCAAATTCGTAGTGGTGTTCCTGGAGCTGTCTCACTGAAAATATGAGATCCACTGTTGATCTCCCAGGTCTGAATCCATACTGCTCCTCTCTCAATTTTCTCTCCACTTTGGCTCGTATTCTACTTTCTAATCTTTTCATATATCTTGGCACAGTGAGGTATGAGTGTGACTCCCCTGTAATTTCTGCACTCCTTTCTGCTTCCTTTCTTAAATATTGGGACAATTAATCCTTTCTTCCAATCTTCTGGGGTCTTTTCCTCCTTCCATATCACCCTCATCACACGGTACAGCCACTGTTTCCCAACCTCCCCTGCTGCCTTCACCATTTCAACACTCACTTCATCCACACCTGGTGCCCTTTCTCCTTTCATCTTGTCTATAGCCATTTCCAGTTCTCTCCAAGTCAGGTCCTTTTCCATTCCTGTGTTGTCTTCTCCATCTTCCAATACTTTGTCTTCCTCCCTATGACCATTTGGATTCAGCAAATCCTCAAAGTACTCTTTCCACACTGTCTTGAGTGTCTCTTTGTTGTGTACCTCATTTCCGTTTTTGTCCATCATTACCACATCCTCTCGCAGACCTCTTCCCTTACTTTTGACCATCCCATAAAGTACTTTCTTATTTCCTCTGCTATCTTCCTCCATCATCTCTGTCCACTTTATCATCCACTTCTTCCTCTCCTCTGCGACAATCTCGTTTGCTTCTTTCTTCTTTATCTTATAATCTTCCCTTGCCAGATCAGTTCTTTCCTGGAAAGCCTTGTTCTTCCTTCCCACAGCTTCTTTTACTCTCTCATTCCACCATGGTGTCTCTTTACACCGCTTTCTGTTGCTTGTTCTTCCACATACTGCCACTGCAGCTTCCACCATTGTGTTCTCGAATTGTTTCTATTCCTCTTCCCCTGTTTTAGGATTGTCTGTTAGCATCCTTTCCTTTATTATCTTCTGGAATTCTTTCTTGACTTCCTTTTCCTTGAGTTTCCATATTTTGATTCCTTTCCTGGTACTCTGTCCTCTTGCTATCCTTAACAACTCCCAGGTTCATTACAAGTATTCTGTGGTCGCTATCTAAGTCCTCTGATGGTATTATCTTTATATCTCTGACACTTCTCTTCATTTCCCAGTCATACAGCATGTAATCTACCAAAGATTTCTTTGTTAAGTCACTGCTGTACCACGTTACCTTGTGGCTTTCTTTCTTCCTGAACCAGTAGTTGCCTACCACTAAACCGTTTCTCTTGCAAAAATCCAGAAACTTTCTCCCTTCTTCATTCCTGCTACCCCATCCTTCTTCTCCTAAATAATTATGATACATAATAGCTATAGCTTTTCAATTTGTGAAATTGTGATATCAAAATAAGAAAACTACGTCTACACGAATATCAATTAGAAAGAGAAGAAAACTGCTTTAAATATATATTATAAGTACACATAACTTATTTGTTGTTTTATTACTGATAATAATGAAGCTAGAGTAGAAAAGAAAAGGGAACAGATAGGATTGTCTATGAAGTACTAGGCTTTAAAATAAAATACACACTAGGTCGAAAGCTCAAAATTATAAATGTATTATACAAATAACTTGAAATAAAATAAATTTATAAATTTTTATCATTGTTTACAAAAAAATGTTGAGTTATTATTATTAACAAACTATTTAAAACAAATAAACTTATCAACTAACCTAATTTACATAAAACTTTTTTTCTACTCTTTGCATCTGCAAACATGTAAAATACATGTGAGAAGTTAAGTTTTCGAGCTCTTTCATTTTCAATCGATAAAAGGGCCAACCCACTTAAACGTTCTTGGCTCATTGTGCTTCTTAGGTAGGACTTGATAATTTTCAGCTTGGAAAAATATCTTTCTGCTTTAACCACTGTGATAGGTACAGTCAAGAACAAAAACAATCAGTAGCCTACACACGTCAGGGTGGCTTGCGACCAGAATGTAATTTTCAATGTAGAGGAGGTCTATCAGTCGCTTAATAGTCGAAATTTTCTTCATTTTAGAGGAAAAAGATGCACGCACGCTGGAAATTTGTTCAGGAAATGTTGGCGACACATCATCAGAAAATGTCTCGGCGAAATCTTTTGCCTCTTGAATCAGTTCGTCATCTGAAGCATTGTTAAAGAAATAAAGCTGAACAACTTTGTAGGCATTAATAACTGAATTCATGCCTTCAAAACTGCTGTGGTATGATGTCGCAGTGGAGGGGGAAGGGGTGGAACGAAGAGTCATGGTCATGCACTGAATGGGGAACAATGTCTCTCCAGCGCCAGGGTCGGGCGCCCGGCAATCAAAAAGTACTCATAGAATACCACACAAATGGATGGATATAACTTACATACAGATTGCACTGAACGTGAATAGTTTCTAAACACAAGTACAGACGCGTAGTTCCGTACAATTATTGGGGCCCCTGAACTAATTTGAATTCTCAAATATGATTTCTATTACTACTTATATTTATTTCTTCTTGTTGTTTCGAATAGGCCATCTTTGGACCACGACGTTCAACTGTTACATTTGGAGTGGGCTTTGATGTTTGCCCAGTAGTTACGCATCCTCTGGCTGTGTTGTTCACTTTTATTTATTTATTATTATTATTATTTATTTATAATTTTTCTTTTAGGATTTGGGGGCCCCCTAGCCTCGGGGGCCCCGGGGCGGTACCCCGCTTGCCCCATTGTAGCTACGCCCCTGGATATATCATATGCAAACTCCTACAAATATCTAGGCATAACATTAGATCCTAGATTAACACTCAATATTCATACTATCAACACAGTACATAAAGCCAAAATTCAAATTAAAACACTATAGACAATGGTTCATCCATCATCGCATCTCACAAGTAACAAGATGTTCAGTAAAGAACATATAGCCAACTTTCTCCTAAATGCATGGGTATTGTTATAACTCTTTGTCCTTTTCAAGGAGTATGATTGAATGTTGGTTGTAGGAGCTTGTTGAAATACAACGTGCTATAGGGATATTAAACATGAATATGAGGTGCCCTTTGCTAGTGCTACCTCTGTACCAAATTTCGTTCAATTCGGTTTCACCGTGTTTGAATTGATATGGGGAATGAATTTGCACACATACATGGCCGCTATTTGCAAACTATTGGGCTGATGACCTTGTAGTCAGTCATAAGATGCTTTCCACAAAAAGCCATGTTGTTGCAAAATCTGGTAGAGATCAAATTATTAGGATGGTCGTAATTTGATTTTAACTTTTAACATTTGGGTGGCCGTCATTCCGTTTCCATCAAGATGGCGGCGATATAAAACATGACACTGAGGTGCCCTTTGCTAGTGCTACCTCTGTACCAAATTTCGTTCAATTCAGTTTCTCCGCGTTTGAATCGATAGGGAGAATCGATTTGCACACATACTTGGCCACCATCTGCAAACTATTGGGCTGATGATCTTGCAGTTTGATCAGAATATGCTTCCCACATAAGGATATGTTGTTGCAAAATTTGGTAGAGACTAGATTATTAGGTTCGTCGTAATTACAATTTAGCTTTTAACATTTGGGTGGCCGCGATTACGTTTCCGTCAAGATGCGGTGACATAAAACATGACACTGAGGTGCCCTTTGCTAGTGCTACCTCTGTACCAAATTTCGTTCCATTCGGTTTCACCGTGTTCGAATTGATAGGGGGAATCGATTTTGACACAAAGATGGCCGCCATCCGCAAAATATTAGGCTAATGACCTATTAGATTGGTCAAAGAATGCTTCCTTCATAAAGGTATGTTGTTGCAAAATTTGGTAGAGATCGGATGATTAGGTTAGTCGTAATTCGATTTAAGCTTTGAACATTTGTGTGGCCGCCATTACGTTTCCGTCAAGATGGCGGGGATATAAAACATGACACTGTGGTGTCCTTTGCTAGTGCTACCTTTGTACCAAATTTCGTTCAATTCGCGTTCACCGTGTTCGAATTGATAGGGGGGAACAGACATTCAGAGTACACACACTCACACACACACAGACTCACACACACACACACAGACAGACACACTTTTTTTGCCCTGTGTTGATCTCATAAGTCTATTTTCATTTTTTGCAAAAATCGAAAGTAGGCTAAAAATGTCACAATAATGTATAAAATTCTTATCCGGCCAATCCTAACTTATGCATACCCAGCTATTGGCTTCCAGTCAGTCACAAACATAAGAAGGCTACAAGTAATACAAAACTGGATGCTACGCAACGCCACCAAACCCAAGAAAGAAGAAAGGAGGAAAAGTACTCACTACTTACATCAAAAACAAAATCTCCCTATCTACTAGACCACCTGACACAAAAAACGACCCAATTCTACCAAATATAGCAACAAACCCCAATGTCCTCATTAGGTAACTAGGAGCTTATCAGGTAGATTCTCTCCAAAGGCTGAAACGCAGGCCGAAATATATCTTATCCTTTGGGCAAAAACTAGAGCACCCAGACATTTAAACATCATACACAATCTTAAATCGAACCTAGGGCTCAGAATTGTGCGTCGCGGCTGCCTGGGGATAGGCTACGGCCTACTCGCCTGGGATGACGTGCGGTGGAACTGGGATCCAAGCCTACCCCTCAAAAAATATTTCTCATCCATAACTATCGGAAAAGAAAGGTGAAAACTGTCACCCTATTGGTAACTGCTCTTACAAATAACACAAAATAATTTACTCCCAGTGCTCTGGTCTTCAAAAGAACTCAATAAATACAAACTGAACATCTATACTGAGCCCGAGAGAGCTCATGGCTCGGTGATATTTAATGGAAATAATAAGGAACATGTCATGCCATTGCAACCGAACGCGCCCTGTAGCAGCGCAAAGCATGCAGGAAATATCGGAGATGTTTTGACTTTGGACACTCACCTGTATAAATAATTCTGAGCACCAACTAACACATTTTTGCAACTTAAAAGTCTCAGAACATTCCATTATGTAGATCTGCTTAAATGAAACATTGAGATGTTTACCGATTTTTTATGTGATGTAAAACGTATTGACACCGCAGATTGGCGGCAGGAAATGGACCATCAACGACTCCACTTTTGACCTGCACGAGCCAGAGACTCGGTAGCACTCTGCGTCTTTTTCTGTTCCGCAGCCGACCAAGGCTGACGTGATTATTCTAATGTCCATGGTAGACGTGCTTGTAAATTGTCCGTCCTGTGAGACGAAGAAAGTCTTAGAAGTCCACCTAGTGGTGAAGAATATTTTATTAAGTGCTTCCGACAAGTGAACAGTATTATTGAGCACAAATGTGTGCAGTGCTTCGCTACAACTTTCTATGAAAGCCAGGTAACATTTCGTCCACGAGGCGATAACCATAATTTGTCACACACGAGGTGAACTGATAATATCTGTGAACATCTATAACAAGCCGCAGTGTTTATGCGAATCAATTATCTGAATTGTAATCAGTGACAAATGATCTACTTGCACGTGCCAGACGCGCGATTTTTCACGCATTTTTTGGTGATTATTCTTACATTTGTAACGCCATATTTCGAATATGTGATAGCCGACATTAAGTGTCGAATAGATTCAGTGAAGCAGACAGTGCAAAGGCCAATTTATTGAGAGTCTGCAAATAAAATCAGTGTTTTATCTTACAAAACTGTGCTAAAATTAAATTCTGTGGAAATCACGTGTGAGTTCAGTGAAATGTATAACCACGTTGACCACGCGTACACCATGCTCTCTCTGCTGACCACAGTCAGTAGTATGGAGTGAGCACCTATAATGTGAGAAATATTCTACGAGCAGACGTCTACACCATGGCAGGAGGATTATTCATCTATTCTCTGGGAATGGGAACCCAGGGGACCTTCAACCCAACATTTGTCCATGAGATCGAGATCTTTGCTCGACAAGCCACGTGTAAGAAGAGGAAATGGGATGGTATATGCTTGATGCCCAAGCTATTACATGGAACCTTGACCAACCATCCAAGTCTCTGTTATACCATGATATGTGTAGATATGCCATAATGGTGAATACTATGAGAGTTTGTACGTTATCTCATTGTTCGGGTTGACCTGTGGTGGAGTAATAATGTAGAGTAGTTTATCCAAACTCGTGACATCCAGTCAGGTAGGGCTGTAGATAGTATAGTCTATTTCTTTTCCAGAAG
The DNA here is from genome assembly GCA_946902985.2 of Meconema thalassinum. NCBI lineage: Eukaryota > Metazoa > Arthropoda > Insecta > Orthoptera > Tettigoniidae > Meconema > Meconema thalassinum. The sequence goes on along the minus strand of OX336390.1, from coordinate 848,169,662 downwards.
TTAGACACCTATGTTGGAGCGTGGTGATGGTGATCGCAGGACGTTATGTCCTAATTACAGGGATAGGAAGGACCACAAGTTATCTAGACTTGCTTTGGCCAGCCCTTACCACGGGCCAGATTAGACTTTGAGTGATGGACAGCCACCCCTTTGTCACTCATTTTTTTTGTGAACCCTTGTCAGCGATTCTCCAATTCACGCCCCTGTACAATTTATTTTTTGGCTTTATCATGGCCGTATCAGTTCATGACCGACAGAAGTCATGCCTTTTTTACAAGTTTAATTTATGCTTTATTGTATGCTTTGAAGCCACATTAGTTCAAGTTTGAACTTATTTGGGAATTTCAATAACGATGCATAGCCAAGCATCGAACCCCAGATTGTCCCGTATCGTTTTAGACATCGTGGCAGTTAGTAGGATTGTCGCCTGTTAAACTATTTTGTTTGTGTCAAGTGTTGAGACACATTATAGTTACCTGAATGCCCAAATGTACATATTGTAGGGGTGGAGTATCTTCCACGAATTCCCACACCAACTATTCCGAGTGGAATATCTGCAAGATATGATCTTTGCAATTTGTTAACATTGCCTATAACTTTAAAGGATATTTTCACGTGGTAACTTTGCCACGCACCATTGGTTGCTACCTTGTATATTTTAGAAACCAGCGTTATCCAATAAAGACTTCTCTTATATGTTTTAAACGCCTGTGGAGTGTAGAATCGCCAGACGCGATAAGGTTATAGCGTGCTGTGACACGCCAAGGTTGAATGTGAACCATATTTGGATCCGCGCACTCGATGCGAGACCAACTGTTTGACTGATAGACTGTGCGCGCATGCGCACGTACACATTTTGTGTGTGGAATGTATTGGTCGATCCTCAGACCAAGGCATGTGAAGTATTTAATGCATGCATATGTTTGATTACGTCACTGGACGTGAAATGTAACTTTTTAACGCTTTAGAAAGCGCATTGTTGAGCACTAGGAGTATGCTATTATGAGATGAGAAGCTGTTGTCTGTAATAGTAGGTATTTTCGTGACACTATTTTTGTAAGCTTCTAAGTTTGTAGAGCGCTTTTGCCGCTCTGTCGTACAGATTTAATCTGCGGCCATTTTTCCAGGATTTTACCTGAAGGACTGTTTAGGAGAGCTTCAGGCCCCTTCAGTGTTATTGTGAAAACAAGTCTAGTAACTCGTGTTGTTATTGTGCCGGCCAGGTATGAGCCGATGTTGATGTTAGGTGATGATCTTAGTAGACTTCACTTTAGTTAAGCTAGGTGCCCATTGAGAATAAGCCAGTATTCTATTAAACCTACGACAATAATAACAATGCTTCTAATAATCAAGAACTAATTATGTTAATTAAGACGACCATAATGATAGTAAGATTTCTGTGACTTGCAATTTTATGCGAACTGGCCTACTCTTTGGATTAATCACATTTCCACCGGGATATGACATGTAGACTTTTCCTTACACATTCTTGGGACGACAGAGTCGCTGCGGACCATCAGTTCTCAACTAGTGGCACTCGACCCTGATGTAATGTGTCATGATGTTGATCATGCATTTGCCGACCTAATCAAACACTAGATGACCCAAGAATACAAAGAGTGTTATTGCGTGTACGCAGGCTGTCGAATAAGAAGTTTTTAAACGCTGTGTTTTATTTATTGATTTATTTATGTGAATTTGTATGTTTACCTGATGTACCCATTAGTTAATAAGAGTGTTTTTGATATTTTTTTCAACTGGTTGTCACATAGCTTTTGCTTTAATTGTTTGTTTGCTACGGTAGTAGGTCACCTTATACTTTAAGTATAAATTGTGGCCAAGTATATATTGGAACAACGAACAGAAGTATTGCCACTCGCCTCAAGGAGCACGAACGACACAGCCGGCTGGGACAAACAGATAAATCCACTGTAGCAGCACACTCACTACTCGCAGGTCACGATATAAGATATGGAGACACCGAAGTTCTGTCCACCACGGTGTATTATCATGCCAAGCTACAAAGGGAGGCCATTGAAATCCTGAAGCATACTAACAGCTTCAATCTTAAGGATGAAGCAGAACGTGTGAACAGAGCTTGGCTTCCAGTCCTTAATCCCCTCAAGCCTGCCCTTATTGACCGTCGTAGACGAGAAGGTGCAACAGATGAGCAGCCCTGTCCTTGATGCATTACTTTTATGTGGTACGCCGTTGCTATGGTAGCCTCAATGTGTGGGTTGTTGACTATTTATATATTTATATTTATATGTCCTTGGAACACGGCCTATAAGCCCGCGAAACAGAGATTCCTATTTCACCGTATACTTTGTTGTAATTGTCAGGATTTAGCTAGATTTTAACTTATTTAAAAACTAGCGGAAGTACCCGTTCTTCGAACCGTGTTCGTAGTTAACACCAGACATTACCAATTGAGCTACTGTTGCAATGGTTAGCGGTTTATCATTCCTTCAAGTTTATCAGAACGAAGTTAGTTTTCTTGGAATATCACACACACGGTTAATTTAAGGCCCTTAAAATGTAGTTTTCGGATACCCTTTATATATTCCCGAAATTTGTGTCTCACATTGAGAAGCGCAACATATGCTTCGGTCGTCCTTCTAGGATAATTTTTATATTTCGCCTATTTTAGCATGTATTGGGAAGTTTCCTCTATATCCACCCTTCTACTGTATGAAAAGTGCGGTGAGGAGTTTTATAAATGATTGGTGTATTGACTCTCATGGTTACCATACCTAATTTTACGATGCTCCAAGCATCCGAACACGAGTTATAGGCGTAGGCTACATAAAGATTCAAAGAAAGACAGACAGACAATTCTATTGTCTACAACATATTACCGAGATATCCAAATATGGGTATATCTACCACACAGTATCAAACAAAATCATCCTTACGATGAATCCGTTTGTCGACAAAAAAAAAAGTTAAAATGTGCTCTGAGACTAAAATCACCTAACGTGTACTTCATGACGTGAAATAGAATTGAAAGCCTTGTAGACGAAACGCAATACACGTCACATAAAAACTGACCCTCTACGTTGTGCTAGGGGCCCATACACAGGAAGACCCCTTTCATAAATTATAAAGGCTTGTGGTGCATGAAAATTCAGGTTCTTTAGCCTCAAATTGTCCAAATTCCTAAAAGCCGCAAAAACATGCTGGTTCAATTCAAGAATTTTGGAAAATAATGTTGCTGTTTGGAGATATAATAGACCTTCTGTAATATATATCGAACGTGAAAATTGCATGAAAAAATTCTAGGTTACCCCTTGACCCCCTTAATTGCATTGATGAATTGTACAGTCTACGTTAGTTCCGTGATAACCTTATAGCCATATGCAAACTTTCACGGAAATGTAATAAATGGAGTGACATTGCTTTTTACAGAAATAGAAGGAAAGTTGTAAGCCACCCCTTGATATAATGTTCTCATGGTTACTGATTTGCATTCCTTCATTAGTTTGTTAAATTAAATTAAATTAGTTTTCTGGGAATATTTCAGAAACTGTTGGATTTAGAGCCTTATAATGTAGTTTTCGAGGACCCTTTAGGGCCCCGGAGTTTTGTTTCTGGCACCGAGGGGATTTGTCTCGTCGTTGTACGCCATAATATAATACTAATAATAATATAATATATAACAAGTAGTTCCGTGAAGAACTATACAGCCTATTTTCATATATCCTACTTATGTTAATTGCCACTATCAACATACACAATTTCAGTTTGATTGCTGTAATAGATTCGTAGATATTGAGAACCGACTAAATATTTCGGATGGTCGCCATGTAGGATTGTATATATGTAGGTCCTAGAGTTATGTACTGTTACATGCAGATTATTGTGAACGTGTAGTATTCAAACTTCAATCGCATAGTTAGGACACAAGAAAAAAAAAGGAGAGTTAAAAATTTTTCACAGCTGCCATCTTGAGGTTATGGAAACAATTGAAATAAATTAGATGCCAGTGGATTAACATTCGTATAAGGATTTACTGTACCAAGTTTCATTGCACGCGGATGGTTAAATTGCGAGAAACGTCCATGTGAATATTTATAATTCGCGTCACCGCCATGTTGGATTTGTGATCACCAGGTTATTAAAGTCCTATAGGTGAACTTAAGTTCATAGCCCCTATGAACATTAAAAAATGCAGTTTGATTGCTAAAATAGATTCGTAGATATTCAGTATCGTCTAAATATTTCGGATGGTCGCCATGTTGGATTGTTAAATGTATAGGCCATAGAGTCATGTACCATTAAAGGATAATTATTGCGTAGGTTCATTATTCAAACTTTCAATTCGATCGCATGACTACATCACAATAAATAAAATCTTAATTTTAAAATTCGCACTGCCGCCATCTTGAGGTTATGTAAACAATTGAACTAAATTAGATACCAGTGGATTGCAATGTGTATAAATATTTCCTGTGCCAGGTTTCAGTGCGCTTGGAACATTACATCGCCAGAAAGGTCTATTTAAAATTTTCAAATTCGCTTGGCCGCCATGTTCGTTTTGTAGTTAACCAGTTTTTGAAAATCTTATAGATGGACTTCCAGTAGTGCCCTTTATCTCCGTACAAAATTTCAGGGGTTTACCGCCAATAGTTTCAGAGATATAGAATGCCGGTGAAATATTTCGCACATCCGCCATCTTGTGATTATGTAAACAATTGAACGAAGTTAGATGTCGGTGCATTACAATGTATATAAACATATACTGTACCAAGTTTCATTGCATTTGGTTGGTCAAATCGCGAGAAACGTCTATTTAAAAGTCGCAAATTCGCTTGGCCGCCATGTTGGTTTTGTTGTTACCAGGTTTTCAAAAGTCACATAAGTGAACTTATAGTAGTTCCCTCTATCACCATAGAAAATGTCAGGGTAATATCGGTAAAAGTTTCGGAGATATTGAATGCTGGTGAAATATTTCGCACAGCCGCCATGCTGGATTGGTGAGTCGTAACAACATTTGAAGGGCACGGTCGAGGTCGCCGGGAATAGTGCTATGAACTTACCGAGTTTCATTGAAATCGCTCCAGCCGTTTAGATTTTATTAGGGGACACACACACACACACGAATCACACACACACACGCGCAAACACACACGGACAAAAGCTGATCTCATAAGCCTATTATTTCAAAATTGAAAATAGGCTAAAAATGAGATGGTGTGTGTCTGTCTTTCTGTCTGTGTGTTACTCAATAACGCAAGAACACCGGTCCGATTTAAATAAAATTTTGCATGGATGTAGCTGATTTACCATGTTTACATATAGGATACTTTTAATTTCGATATTTTGCACTATTAAACAAGTAGTTCCGTGAAGAACTATACAGCCTATTTTCATATATCCTACTTATGTTAATTGCCACTATTTACCATACACAATTTCAGTTTGATTGCTGTAATAGATTCGTAGATATTGAGAACCGACTAAATATTTCGGATGGTCGCCATGTTGGATTTTATATATGTAGGTCCTAGAGTTATGTACTGTTACATGCAGATTATTGTGAACGTGTAGTATTCAAACTTCAATCGCATAATTAGGACACAAGAAAAAACAAGGAGTTATTTTTTTTTTTCACAGCTGCCATCTTGAGGTCATGGAAATAATTGAAATAAATTAGATGCCAGTGGATTAACATTCGGATAAAGATTTACTGTACCAAGTTTCACTGCACGCTGATGGTTAAATTGCGAGAAACGTCCATGTGAATATTTATAATTCGTGTCACCGCCATGTTGGATTTGTGATCACCAGGTTATTTCAAGTCCTATAGGTGAACTTAAGTTCATAGCCCCTATGAACATTAAAAATGCATTTTGATTGCTAAAATAGATTTGTAGATATTCAGTATCGTCTGAATATTTCGGATGGTCACCATGTTGGATAGTTAAATATATAGGCCATAGAGTCATGTACCATTAAAGGAAAATTATTGCGTAGGTTCATTATTCAAACTTTCACTTCGATCGCATGACTACATCACAAGAAATAAAAACTTAATTTTAAAATTCGCACTGCCGCCATCTTGAGGTTATGTAAACAATTGAACTAAATTAGATACCAATGGATTACAATGTGTATAAATATTTCCTGTACCAGGTTTCAGTGCGCTTGGAACATTAAATCGCGAGAAAGGTCTATTTAAAATGTTCAAATTCGCTTGGCCGCCATGTTCGTTTTGTAGTTAACCGGTTTTTGAAAATCTTATAGATGGACTTCCAGTAGTGCTCTTTATCTCAGTACAAAATTTTAGGGAGATACCGCTAATAGTTTCAGAGATATAGAATGCCGGTGAAATATTTCGCACATCCGCCATCTTGTGATTATGTAAACAATTGAACGAAGTTAGATGTCGGTGCATTACAATGTATATAAACGTATACTCTACCAAGTTTCATTGCGTTTGGTTGGTCAAATCGCGAGAAACGTCTATTTAAAAGTCGCAAATTCGCTTGGCCGCCATGTACGTTTTGTAGTTACCAGGTTTTCAAAAGTCACGTAAGTGAACTTATGGTAGTTCCCTCTATCACCATAGAAAATGTCAGGGTAATATCGGTAATAGTTTCGGAGATATTGAATGCTGGTGGAATATTTCGCACAGCCGCCATGTTGGATTGGTGAGTCGTAACAAAATTTGAAGGGCACGGTCGAGGTCGCCGGGAATAGTGCTATGAACTATCCGAGTTTCATTGAAATCGCTCCTGCCGTTTAGATTTTATTAGGGGGGGACACACACACGAATCACACACACACGCACACACACACGGACAAAAGGTGATCTCATAAGCCTATTTTTTCAAAATTGAAAATTGGCTAAAAATGGCGACCATTTTAGTCACGTCACTACACCCTTTGGTTTCAAAATTTCATATTTCCATATCAAATAAAAAGAGAACGCTAAGAAATAGCAAACTTTTGATGGCACAAACGAGCTTCAAAATTTAATTTCCTATCCAAAAGGACCTCATCACTTTTCGTGTATCTCCAACGGTTAGCGAGTAAAACCCACATATGTGACGTCACTACACCCTTTGGTTTCAAAATTTCATATTTCCATTTCAAATAAAAAGAGAACGCTAAGAAACAGCAAACTGTTGATGCATTAACGAGATTTAACATTTAATTTTCTATCCAAAAGGTCCTTATCACTTTTCGTGTATCTCCAACGGTTAGCGAGTAAAACCTAAATTTGTGCAATACAACACGGTCAACACCGAGCGGTGCAGTATACCTCTACATACATAAAAATTAAAGTTTGCATGTTTTTTTCGCAATTTCTATGGAAATTTGAGTTATTAACGCATTTTAGACTGCTTTATTATGGAAGCGCGCGAAAATAATTTTTTGGTCTGTCTGTCTGTTTGTTTGTTTGTCTGTGGATAACTTTGTTCCCTTATAACTCGAGAACGGCTGGGTGTATCAACGTAAAATTAGGTACAAATATCCATCAGAGGCACGACACTAATCATTGATGTAACCCTTCTCCGTACCTCTCTAAAAGGGGGCCTACCCCCTTAAAATACATGCTGAAATAGGCGTAGAAGGACGAGACAAAGATCATTTTCAACCCCTCAATGTGAGAGACAATATCCACATTTCAAGGCCCTAAAACCAACCATTTTTGAGATATTCCCAAAAAACTAATTTCATTTAATAAACTAATGAACGAATACAAGCCGGTAACCATGGCAACAGATTCTCAGAGGTCGATCTATTGCTGTAAGACGCAATGCAATTCCATTAATTACATTGGTGTGAAAGTTTGCAAACGGCTAGAAGGTTATCACGGAACCAAATTAAGCTGTAAAATTCATCAATACGTATAATGCGCTTAAGGGGGTCAAGGGGTACACTAGAATTTTTTCACGCGATTTACACCTGCGGGTGTGGTACGGCAGGTCTATTATATTCCTATCCCTATATTATATTATTATTATTAGTATTATATTATGGAGTACAACAAGGAGACAAAGCCCCTCGGTGAAAGAAACAAAATTTGGGGGCCTCGAAAACTATATTATAAGGCTCTAAAACCAACAGTATCTGAAATATTCCCAGACAACTAATTGAATTTAATTTAACAAACTAATGAAGGAATGGAAATCGATAACCATGACAACATTATCTCAAGGGGTGGCATCCAACTTTCCATCTATTTCTGTAAGAAGCAATGTCAATCCATTTATACCTTGCCACGGTGGGTGAGTGGATAGCGTGTCGGTCTACTAACCCCAAGATTGCTGGTTCACTCCTGGCCGTGGTACAGGCCGGACGTTTGTTTTAGACGAGTGAAAAAATCTTAATGGAAGCCTGGAGGCGAGTTACTACAGTACCTGAGTTGTTATCAGCTGCCCCAAGCGCTCCGATGTTTGATAAAGCTGTTTCACACTATTGCTGAAGTATAGTCACTGGCAAATATAATGAGGTTCTGTTCGTAACTACGTAACGTGTACTTCCGTGTCACACAATACTTCGACGTGGACTGTACTGTCTGCTCAAGTCTGTAATTCCATTACATCAGATTGGTGGTGACAAATGTGAAGTGATAGGGTGAGAGAGTGACTGTGTACAGGCTCACCCGCAGGCTTCAAGATCAGGGGCAATCGTCTAAAACAAACGTCCGGCCTGTACGTGATTTTTGAAAGGCGGCAAAAATACGACTCGCATGTCATACGATGTTGGCATGTCAAAGAACCCATTTGAATTCAGTGGGCCGTGTTCATAATGGCAAAATTAACCTCAGGAGATTCCGCCAACACAAAGTTCCTCATTTCTCTACTAGAAAGCAATATAGTGTTCAAGGAGCTTAGATATCTACCCTCCTTGACTTTCATAGTGATTCAAGGAACAACGAAATTTCAACATGTAAGCTACCCTCTGGGTGTCAAATTACGAAGCTTGAACCCGGCACCCGAGGTCATACGATATTATTATTATTATTATTATTATTATTATTATTAAGCTACTCCATTTATTACATTTCTGTGAAAGTTTGCAAATGGCTATAAGGTTATCACGGAACCAACGTAGACTGTATAATTCGTCAATGCAATTAAGGGGGTCAAGGGGTAACCTAGAATTTTGACATGCAATTTCACGTGCGACATATAGTACAGAAAGTCTATTATATCTACAAACAGAAACATTATTTTCAAAAATTCCTGAATTGAATCAGCATTTTTTTGCGGCTTTTAGGAATTTGGGCCATTTGAGGCTAAAGAAACTGAATTTTCATGCACCACAAGCCTTTATAATTTATGAAAGAGGTCTTCCTGTGTATGGGGACCTAACACAAAGTAGAGGGTCATTTTTTATGTGAGGTGTATTGCGTTTCGTCTACAAGGCTTTCAAATCTATTTCACGTCAGGAAGTACACGTTAGGTGAATTTAGTCTGAGAGCACATTTTAACTAATCTTTTTTTTTTGTCGACATTCGGGTTCATCGTAGGGATGATTTTGTTTGATACGTATGGTAGATATACCCATATTTGGATATCCGGGTGATATGTTGTAGACAATAGAATTGTTTGTCTGTCTTTCTGTGTATCTTAATGTACGCCTATAAATCGTGTTCGGATGCTTGGTGCATCGTAAAATTAGGTATGGTAAACATGAGTCAATACACCAATCATTTATAAAACACCTCACCGTAATTTTCATACAGTAGAAGGGTGGATATAGGGAAAAACTTCTCAAAATACATGCTAAAATAGGCGAAATGTAAAAATTATCCTAGAAGGACGATCAAAGCATATGTTGCGCTTCTCATTGTGAGACACAAAATTCGCGAGTCTATAGGGGGTCTCCGAAAACCACATTTTAAGTCCCTTAAATTAACAGTGTGTGTGATATTCCCAGGAAACTAACTTCGTTCTGATAAACTTATGAAGGAATGACAAACCGTTAACCATTGCAACAGTAGCTAAATTGATAATATCTGGTGTTAATATATAACACCGTTCGAAGAACGGGTACTTCTGCTAGTAATATAATATAGGGAGAAATTATAACACCTATTTTTTTAAATTTTTAATGCAGCCAATGGCCATGTACTTTTCTTTTCAGGACGGGTCAGGGAAGGGATATTATCAGAGAAAGAAGCATTCAATCACGCATGAGCAAAATGGAAATGGCCTACCATTTAACTAAGGACATCTATAAGAAAAGGTCAATATCATTCAACGCAAAACTAAAAGATTACTGCACTGTCATCCGTCCGGAGGTCTTGCATGCTTCTGAATGCCTCACGATGAACAAAAAAGGCTTGGTCGAGAAACTGGAGGCCAAAGAAAGAAAAATTTTGAGAAAGATATTGGGTTCCATCAAAGACAATGGGGAATACAGAAGACGGCATAACCATGAACTATATACTCATGTGGAGAATATAAGTAACGTCATCCGGAAGAGAAGGATACCATTTTTTGGGCATGTGAAACGAATGATCCCAGCGAGACTGACCAACCGCAACATAACTTACTTTCAGGAGAGGAAAACAAAATGGGCCTGGTTCATAGAACTGGATAAAGATCTGAAGGAAGTGGGGATTGCACCAATAGACATTCAGGAGCGCGCCCCACTCAAAAGGAAACTTCAAGCTTGCAAAGGTTTCCAAGAAAAACCGAAGCTGAAAAAGGGAAAGATTTGGACCCAGGAACGGAAGGAAATCCACCGAGAACGAATGCGGGCGTACTGGGCAAACATCAAAGCCAGTAGGAGACAGTGGGAATGACGCGGTCCATAGATGGCCTATACGAAATAAATGAATGAATGAATGAATGAATAATATGGGGATAGGAATATAATAGACCTGCCGTACCACACCCGCAGGTGTAAATCGCGTGAAAAAATTCTAGAGTACCCCTTGATCCCCTTAAGCGCGTTAAACGTATTGATGAATTTTACGGCTTAATTTGGTTCCGTGATAACCTTCTAGCCGTTTGCAAACTTTCACACTAATGTAATTAAAGGAATTGCATTGCGTCTTACAGCAATAGATGGACCTCTGAGAATCTGTTGCCACGGTTACTGGCTTGCATTTATTCATTAGTTTATTAAATGAAATTTGTTTTCTGGGAATATCTCAAAAACGGTTGGTCTTAGGGCCTTAAAATGTGGTTTTCGTGTACCCGAGTTTTGTCTCTCACATTGAGGGGGTGAAAATGAGCTTTGTCTCGTCCTTCTACGCCTATTTCAGCATGTATTTTAAGAGGTAGGCCCCCTTTTATGAGGGGTACGGAGAAGAGTTATATCAATGATAAGTGTCGTGCCTCTGATGGATATCTGTACCAAATTTTACGTTGATACACCCAGCCGTTCTCGAGTTATAAGGGAACAAAGTTGTCCACAGACCAACAAATAAACAAACAGACAGACGAAAAAAAAATTCGCGTGCATCCATCAAAAACAGTCTGAAACGCGTAAACAATTCAATTTCCCGTAGAAATTCAGAGAAAAACAGACAAACTTTCATTTTTACATATAGAGAGATATACTGCACCGGTCGTTGTTGACCGTGTTTTATTGCACAAATTTAGGTGTCACTCGCTAACCATTGGAGATATAAGAAAAGTGATCAGGACTTTTCAGATAGAAAATTAAATGTTAAGGCTCATGTATGCCATCAAAAGTTTGCTATTTCTTAGCGTTCTCTTTTTATTTGAAATGGAATTATGAAATTTTGAAACCAAAGGGTGTAGTGACGTCACAAATGTCGGTTTTACTCGCTAACCGTTGGAGATTCACGAAAATTGATTAGGACCTTTTGGATAGGAAACTAAATTTCAAAGCTCATGTGTCTCATCAAAAGTTTGCTATTTCCTACCGTTCTCTTTTTATTTGACATGGAAATATGAAATTTTGAAACCAAAGGGTGTAGTGACGTGACTAAAATGGTCGCCGTTTTTTAATAGTGCAAAATTTCGAAAACAAAAGTATCCTATATGTAAACCTGGTAAATCAGCTACATCCATGCAAAATTTCATTTAAATCGGACCAGTGGTTCTTGCGTTATTGAGTAACACACAGACAGACAGACAGACAGACAGAAAGACAGACACACACCATCTCATTTTTATATATCAGTATGATAAATAAGGGAGTGGTACAATCATAATTTTTTTATTGATTGTTGCTGTTAATTTAACTTCTTTCTCAGGTAACCCGTTTCATCAGTGTAGGGGTTACTTTACGTGCCACTGCCCTAGCTTGCCGCTTTCGCTTTCCTTGTAATTAGATGTTTCGCGGGGGGTTTTCCCCTTACAATCAGTTTAGGATTTTCAATACTTAGATATTTTTTTATTTAGCTTGCGGGATTAGCCCGAATTAACCCCTCCGAACTAGGTTAGGTGTTTGTTAATTTTTTAATACATTTTATCTGAGTTTACATAAGTCAGGATGTTATTATTTTATAATCTATGTGATTCTGCGGTGTACTTCTTGGGTCCTTTCACCGTATTCTCCGTGTCTACCCGATCACCCCGGGATGCTGCGTCTTCGTGGGCATTGACCTATAGGAAGTGCATCCAGTCCTTTTTTGGCTTATGTGTCTTGACGGTGAGTCGCCTGGGGAGTCATCTCAGTTAATGGCAACCCAAACAACTCGTCTGACGGGATCAATACCAAAACCAGGAACTTAACTATAAATGAACATCTACACCATGGAGACAGCCGTTTTTACACACCCTCTGACTACCTCCACCCTCCCCCCTTTCCTCCCTTAAATCAAATGGCCATCTTACTTCTCAAAAATCACACCAAAACAATAGGAATGACAATTAAAACTCATCCTGGCAAATGCGGCGACACACAGATTTTTTTAGCGTATGGCTTTTAGTGCCGGGAGTGTCCAAGGACATGTTCGGCTCGCCAGTTTTGTAGCTGCTTCGCGGTGGACACCCAGTGGGTGATCTACACGTTCCGTCGTGTGTGGAGGCATTTGCCTGGAAGGAAGATGGGAAACCACAGAAAACCATCTTCGAGGATGCCGGCGGGGGGATTCGAACCTCCTCGCCTCCCGGATGTGAGCGACTGCCAGCAGTCATGCCGTAACGACCACGACTAACTCACCCGGTAAACAGAATCATAATATGACTACACAGCATTACCATTCAATAACTTCGCAACTAATAAACCAATTAATTCCAAATTTTTACCACAGTCAATATAAACAACATTTAACAATCCCACAAACTGATAATAACAAATTTACATTAAAATACACTCGAAACTAAACATTAAGCAACAGCCAATCACGGACCTTCTATCAACCAATCACGAGCCGGTCACGGCGAACGCGCGTTCAAACCACCTCACAGCATCGACAGGAGAGCGCCTAGTCCAACTTACAGGACCTAAACTGCACTTCCTGCTCGAACATAAGCTGACATGGATCTTCTACCCTCAGTTATCTATTGCACAGCAACTAGCGCAACAAATCTAAATATTAAAATTGCTGCCAAAACAAAACAAAAACTATATTTGGGTAATCGATGACTACTACATTATTTCCCAGGTAAATTGAAAATGAAAATCCACAGCCTGCTTCCAGTCTCCGACCGGGTCAGGAATGGAATGAATGAAGCCCCCATCTAGCGGCGGGGATATGAATTGTGCCGGCTGCCGAGGCCTGACGCACTCCTCTGGAGCAATGATTAAATGGATGACAGGTGAAATGAAATGCTAGTGGAGAGTGTTGCTGGAATGAAATTGTGACAGGGAAAACCGGAGTACCCGGAGAAAAACCCGTCTGCCTCCGTTTTGTCCAGCACAGATCTCACATGGAGTGACCGGGATTTGAACCACGGACCCAGCGGTGAGAGGCCGGCGTGCTGCCGCCTGAGCCACGAAGGCTCTTCCCAGGTAAATTAACCATATTAAATTTAAAAAAAAAATAATCATCAAGTGTGCCCATCTTTACACAGGCACAAGTCGAACACAGAACCATTTAGTAAAATATGTAAGGAAACCATAGCAGCCAAGAAAGATTCTTATAAGAAAACGGACTTTAGAACCAAACTGGGAGCAAGCAGATGGCTAATTGGAAACCAACAAGAAACATAAGTTCACATTAAGGTGACAGATTTTAATATAATATAAACGTTGGAAGCGATAAAAAGGGCAATTAGAGAGTCTGCAACCATCGAAATGAGGTGAGCTAATTGACTCTCAACATTCCTCAACACAGCAACTTTAAGAGAATTAATGGCCAGTGAAGTATGACACAAATGTGGAACTACTTTTTAATGGTAACGGTTATTACACCTATTAAAGTAGGCACCTAATAATGCAAGTCTGCATTATAATTGAGCATATAGAAAGGGAAGTCCCCGGCCAATAGCCATGAATTAAAGGAGAAAAACTTGACAATCTAAAAACACTAGATTATATAACCAGGAACCGAAATGGATACAGGAACAAGATGCTTTGGTAGGTTTAGAATCCTGTAAAATAAACACAGAAGAAAACTGCTGATGTGAATGACATCATTTGAAGAGCGCGGAGCACTACCGCGGTGAGAAAGAGTAAAATTAATCGTCCCCTCAGTGTGTATAAGAACGTGTTTTATTAATTAAAAATTAATGTTTGATCACACTTCATTCCACCAAGACGAGATCTAACATTAATGATATTTCACACCTGTAATTAAAATTTGAAGCAGATTAGAGCACGGATTCTAAAAACGAGCTCAGAAAGTCATTAAGGGACTATGTTTCCAAGAAATCAAATAAAAGAGCTCCGAGCGAAGCCAGAGTATCACAGTATCATCAGAGACATCAGTGGAGTTTACGCCACGTTCATCCAGACCTCGGGTAGGTCACGCTACATCATAGTATCATCAGAGACATCAGTGGAGGTTACGCTACACGACAGTACCTCGGTGCAGGTCACGCTACATAATAGTATCATCACGGCACCCCTCGCTGTAGGCAAAGTACGCTAAGTTGCGCTAAGTTAATAGTCAACGGTTTGAGACTCTGAGAATTCATATGGACTTATACAAAACATTTAAAGTACGAACTTTGAAAAGAAATGCGCTATATTCAGTGCTAGCGACCAAACAGGGAACTTTGAGTTCTAAGGAACATTAGTTCAAAACCAGTAAATTGTGAAGTCATACGGACTCGAACTACAAGTTGCGTTGCGTCTAGTAAAGACACATAAAGACTTTAGAAACGAAGGGACAGCAACAAGAATAGAAATTGTGAATCGCGTAGTACGGTGATTCTACAGAAAGAATCTAGGAGATTGTCGGTTAGAAACAGAGCGATAGGCATACTCAAGGGAGTATTAGTCAGAGTGAATAAATTAGAAAGTTTATGGTCCTCGAACTGGAGGCCAAGGTATAGAAAGTACAAGTTGCGATAGAGAAATATAGAAACGAAGTGACGGCTAATATTTTGTAGACATTTATCGTCTAAGGGAACAAATCGATCGATCAGAATAAAGCACAGTATAAACATTTCTGAGGGAGTGAAAACCAGACGTTTCCAGACGTAGGAAAGGAACTTTAAGGAGAATATCACACGTTCGATGCAGGGAGGTAGGATTAGCATCATAGAATCGTCAGCTGGAGTGAAAAATCGCCAAATCGCTGAGATACGATCCGTGTTAAGTGTATATAGGTAAATCAAGTGTATTCTTTTTATAAGTGTTAAGAAAAGTGAAATAATGTGTTTAAATTTGTATCCATGTAATCAAAGTGAATATGATATGAAGATGATGAATAAAAGTGTAAATTTGATGTATTAAAATGTATTAAGATGGGCGAATCCATCCAAAGATATGGTCACCGGCCAAAGCAGCACATGGGGTGAGTCATGAAAATTTTATTAAATCTTATTTTATATTATGCACTAAATAAGTGAAATTATGAACCGAATAAATGTATTCTGCATTGAATTAGTGAAATCATGCACTGCTTAGGGAGATCATGCACTGATTAACTAAATAATTGAAGTAATGCGCTAAATAATTAAAGCAATGTAAAGTAATGAGTGGATAATAATTAAAATGTATGGTAAACATGAAGGTAATTTTGTTAATTTTTGAAAGATATAACTGCATTGTGCAAGTAAAGTAATGGGAACCCGTGATAATGATAATCAATAAATAAATAAATAAGTTCTGAGAGGAGAAATCGAATATAATTGTACCACTGGCATATATTTATGCCAAGTAAATGAATTTGAAAGTCATAAAGTAAATGAGCACCAGAAATAATAATAACAATAATAATAATGGAAGAATTTTTACACTCTTGAATAAATGGTTAAATAATGAGTTGTTGCACTCTATAATAATGTGTTGACGAATAATAATAATTGAAATGGACAATAATAATAATGAGCTCAAATTGAAGAAAATAAATAATTAAAGGGTTTTTGGATACCTTAAATATTGATTGATATGATAATGATTTTTGCAGACCTTAAATGTAACGGGATTAACGTAAATGGTGATTTTGGAACACCTTGAGATTGTATTGCGAGATTTGTAGGCCGTGGTGCCAAGTTAATGAAAAAAGCTGATAGGAAGACCAAGTAAATTTATACCGCGATGAAAGTTAAGTTGTTTATTAATTAAATGTGTGATGGAAATCCATGTGAATGTTGTATTGCCATAATGGACCAAATGAATAATGAGTAATGAGTAGCATCAAGTTAGGAGCACAGACGTGTTCCACGACATACATTATTCGGGAGATTGGAAGTAAGTAATTCGGAATCGTCGTGATTTAAGGGTAGCACCCGTTGGCAGATGAGAGATCTGACCAAGTCAGCTTATGTTGTATGGTGTTTGTGTGTGTATTATGGTAATTGCAAGTAAGACCGGTTGAGCAGGAATGAGAATCTCCAGCGCGGTGTTGGCAAGGTTTTCTAGCATATGAGACTGGTAGGAAAACAGCGGTTTCTACGAGATACAAGCAACTGGAGATGTGAAGGTTCGCCGTGTCTGAGCCGATGCTATGTATGACCGATCCTATGTACCAGCATTGTTCATATCCGACAAATAATTGAACTGTTGTATTTATTGGAAGATAGGGATCTTGCCAAGTTAACTTATGCGTCGTATGTCAATTCCGGATAATATGCATAGTTGTGTGGAAACACGGAATAATGTTGTGATAAAGTGAGGGAATAATAATTGCAGTAAATGAGATGATTTGAAAGGCTTGGATATCCACACAGTAAAATGAGGAAGTATTTAAACATTGTATACCGCGAGGGAGTGAGAAGCGGTCTAGACAGTTGTCGTAAATTGTAAACTAATAGCCTGAGGGGAAGGGAAGGTTACCAACCGACCTTGTCCCGGTTTGTAAGAAAGCGAGGGGAACGATACAATAGGATCTTTGTGAATAGAGTTTTGAAGGGTCTGAACATATAGTGGCAATTAGCGAATGCTATGTAATATATTTGATTAAAAGGTGCTCGAGTGATATAAAGTTGATATTTGTAATGCTGGAAATGAGATGAATATCCCCAGCTAAAATTTAAAGGAATTATGTAATATTTGACGGAAATAGTCAAAATAAGTATTGTTGATAAAAATTCGATTTCTGCCTCGAAAGACAATGCAAACTATACGGGTAATGAATATGTTGATTTTGAGTCAAGTTATAAATAAATCCACTGAAAAAGTAATGAATAATAGTGCATAACATAACATAATGATATCACCTTATAGCATGAGAAATAAGTGAAGAGTGTTGGGTTCGACTCATTACATGTTGAAATTTATGTATTGTATTTTAAAGAGAAATGCCTAAGGCTTGAATAAAGAGAGTTGTTCAGATAAAATAACTTAATAAAGTGTTAATAAATAAAGTTATAAGGAAAGGTAAATCTTGAATGAAATGAAGTAAAATAAATGGTTACAAGTCTTAGATGAAATTTTGAGAAAGTGATAGGCACGCTCCGTGTCTAAATAAATGTAAATGTCTAATGAAAGAAGTATTAATAATGATGATTAGAGAGACTAAGCAAGATAATTAGAATGTATTAGAGTTATTTTAGAGTGATTGTTGATTGATTTTTTAGTGTTTTTTTATTGATTTTGCTTGAAGAGAGTAATTCCAAGTAAATGATTGTTTTAGTGTTGTAAATTCATGTTTGTGACTGCTTCCCTATGTACAATAAATTCATAGTAAAAGTAATATGTGAGTAATTCTTGTAGTCTTGTTGACTTGATAGGGTATCATATCTGAATGTAAGGTCATACGGTGGGAGGACCTAACACCCCCGAAAGCCGTGAGTTTTAGCCAGGATTATGACCAAGCATTCTCCGTATAAACGGGAACACAAGTTAATCATTCAAAGCAGAGTACAAGGACCCTAGTTTATAGGCACCAGACTCTATTTTTCTCCCAACTCCTCCGTATTTAAATAAAAAATTCGAAGGTAACACAGCATGAGAGTAGAAGTAGTTAGTTACGAGACAATATATTGCGAGTTAATCGCCTAACAACCTTTTGAGACCCTTGTAGCGCTGTTGCCAGACGGTGGTGTCTTACAGAAATTACTGTATTTATTTATTTATTTATTTATTTATTGATGTGTAACACATTTCCACTCGATTGCTGGATATTCGTGGGATTGATTTTGAAAAATGGGACGGAAGTGGATCGGACGATCCAGCTGGCAGTGATGGATCGAACGGAAGTGTGTAAGACGCACTGCCAGCTTGATCGCATTGCTGAACACTTTCATTCTGACGGTAAACGCTCATGTGTACTCTGGTGTCAAGTGATTGATACAAAACACATTGCACATGTTTGAAGTCTTCGTATCAGTATTTAAAAGATAAAATGCTGTAATATCACACATTATAAGTAGTCGGCATTGCCGGTATCATGTTTCTGCACAATGGCTATTCAAATATTAACCCACATAACGGTAATGCAATCATCAATATAATATAATACGTTATGTTTATACGAGAACTGAGCAAGCCTCCATGAACTATTGCTGAATACATTCTCTTTACTCACAAGAGGGCCTATTCATAAGGCATTTTAAACTCAATTCCACACAGGAACATTATCGAAACAAGCAAAATATAAATGAAACTTAATTCAGTGAGCCAATATTATTGGTACGTGAAAATAAGTCACTATCTTGTACCTAATAATCGTGTGGTGGAAATAGCCGTGGGTTTAGCTTCATTGGCCGTGAATCTAGAGATCTCGGGTTCGAATCCCGGACGGGTTAGATATTTTTCTACCAGATTATCGTTTTAAACGATATTTATCATATGAATATGACTCATTTTAACAGAATCCATATGAAATTACGTGTTGGTCTGTCAATCAAGAGGTACGGGAACTGGGCAAGTCTTTCATGATGTACTGCTTTTCGCATTGCATTAACTCGCAAGTTGGCCTATTTATTGGGAATTTAAGGTTATGAGCGGTGTCGCGTCTATTAATCTAGTTGATCCATATCGTATTCTTTATTTAGGCTAGTACTGGTGGAAGCTACAAAACCTCGAATAAAATGAGTTCCGTATTATAAACTACAATATCTGTAAAACACTCCCTTTTACAATAGATTAATATTTGTGCAAAAAAAATTATAAAACCGGTGTATCAGCAATTTGCCGTCCTTGAAATGGTTTTCCGTGGTTTTCCAGATTTTTTTTAGTCACTGCTACCGTGTAATATTATAATATGAACTTAAAATATCGATCGGGACACGTCCTTTAGGACAGAGTAAACCATTCTCGGTTCGATAATCGGAACTGGTGGGTTCTAAATTATTGATTATGATGCTTGCATAATCCACACGGACGTGCAAATGTAACTGTAAGTTGCCAAGTCTAAATCAGTGTATATATTGTAAATATTTTCACCCATACTTTCAGACATAGATTTTATAGCCTAAATGTAATGGATCGGATGATGATTGCTTGACGATCGAAACTGGTCATCCAAGTGTATTTATTAATCTCATGTAATATTTAATCAAACTTACATTTATGATGTTTTTACAATTTTATACCAATTCTATAGAAGCCATTAATAGGAGATACTAAATTTACCGATAAATGTTGTTTTCAAAAGCTTTGCTCGTAATTTCTCATAAAAGATAACACATGGAACAACAACACTAGGACTGAAATTGCCATAAGACCAATGGTTATCGCTGCACACTGGGAAGTACGGCAGTGGAATATTTTGGCAAAACGGCTTGGCATTTAAATTATTTAATTATTGATGTTAAGTTTTGAGGTTAGGCAGTTGCTGTCGGACACATTGGGTAACGGTTTCCCATGTTTTAGAATTATCTATGTCGAGTGTAAATGTAAATATTGTACCCATGTGATTAATTTCCATGGAAAACATGCTTCTGCCTCCAGCCAGCATCAGTCCTCAGGCGTGTACCGTCCTCCCACTGAGCAGTTGCATATTTTTGATCTGAGACTAAAATGTATCAATTCTACAATAATAAAGCACAACTCTATTCTAAAGACTTTAATTAATCTCTAAATCATGGCTTCAAACAAACAATTTTTCAACAACTCATAAGTTTGCTAAATATTACACCATCAGGATGATCCTTAATTATCAATGTGTTTCAAACCACACAAATTCATTATACAATACAACAACGACTCCTTTTTATTACAAACAGGGTTTCTACAATCCCAACAATATAACACAAAACAATGCAAAATTACTCCTACAATCCACTAATATTCGCACTTTATCCTAGCAAATCCCAATGATTATTCTTTCATTTACCATGAGATTGACATCAAAATTCATTCTCAAGTGCGCTGATGCACAGGTAAATTACACATAAACTGTAATTATAATCTTATGTCACCTGTTGTGACCCCTTTAATTTCACAATTTAATTGTTTACTCTCAACACATCCTAATTTACATTATGCGTACAACTGTGTTCTGTATCTCTCTTCCCACCAAATGCTTTAACTAGCATTAACCAATTTATGGGTTGCACATCAAATTTACTTGCAACTCCACAGTTACTTGTATTCATACCCCTTTCTGCAGTTCCCTTCTGCAGTTCACTTTCTACAGTTCCATTGTATGCTGTCATGAGTTCAATTTCAAAGATTCCGTTACCGCTGTGTCGGATGGTATATTATGCTACCCTTGCGTGGGCATAGCCTATGGCATCTAGTGTCGGCCTTTAGAACAAAGTGACAATGTCAGTATAAAAATGCAACTTTCAACAACTCATAAGATTGCTAAATATTACACCATCAGGATGATCCTTAATTATCAATGTGTTTCAAACCACACAAATTCATTATACAATACAACAACGACTCCTTTTTATTACAAACAGGGTTTCAAAGTCTCTCCACTCTAAATGTCAAGCTTCAAGGGTCGTTAAAAAATCTCTCCCTCGGCCCTTCCTGTATAATGGGCTGAGTCGGGCAGTAACGAAACACTCGTTCCGTCCTTTATTAGCTTCCCTCTCGCTTTATCTCTCACTTTATATCCAAGCACTAACAAGTGACTTTAAATACAATAGTGCAGTTTCAAAGACATACACATCCCATATGATTTAACTTAACCCGTATGCAAGATAGGTTATGGACTTGTTTAAACCTTTATTCCTAACCTTAGGATATTAATAACTGGCCTCAACAGGTCCATATACATTATATGAAGGAACGAGATTCATCAATCACTGGTCGAACTGGCTAGCCGGCATCTTAATAAATGCTACGGTCAGGCACATCCTGCCGCCAACAAAATTCACTTCCGAGGAGCTGAATTATTTCAATAGCTAGTTCTCGGTCGATATCAGGCGTCATGTTGAGGTTTCCATTGTTATCCTCCCATACACCACTGGATTCGAACCCGGAACATTTCATGGCAATTCACAGAGCTAGGGTCAACAACTAATTACGCTCTGGCCTTAATAAATATCTCTGTATGCCCTAGGCTATACGAGATTTCACACGTCGAATAGATTACCTGGCTCCCTTTGACCATAGTGCTATGATCCCGTCCTTTAATTAGTAAGATAAATCTATCAATTACTCTTACAAGCTTATTCACAAGCTGCAAATTCAATTCTCTACTAAACTCTTCCATTTCCTAGATTCTTGCATATTTATTTCCATTATCATAATATACTCTGATATTAAATTGCTTTGCTTAGCCCTTCATGTATAATATTACCGCTTGGATAGATAAATATTCCAATTAGCATATATATTTTTCTTACAGCCATTCTTCCCTGATGTGCATTCGTTTATTCTTCTTCTTATTATTATAATTATTATTACTGACATGAATTACCATAACCGACACAACGTAACCCTTTACAATAACCGAACATCCGTGTTCGTTACGTTAAGTTTTTATATAACTGAATTGCCATTTTACAATAGTGGTAACGATTTATCCACTCAATGATGTACAAAGACCTCTCAACTTGATTAAAATCAACACAACAATAATATTTTGAGGTTCTACCTCCTAAAATTGACTCATATTGGCATTCTATAAATTTTGAAATCACTCAACATACAGAGGACTATAATTGCTACAAAATCATGGTTTTTGGGTACTTAAACTAGTTAATCCGGTGGCTCCAACCAAGCGTTTCTTCCAGTAATGCCCGCCATTATTTGCAAATTAGCAAGGCATTCTTACACTTCTCACACACATTATACATAAATTTTGCCTTACAAAACACACGGCACTTTTCTTTTCCATGTTGAAGCTGTCGCTTCCTTATTCACTCAACACGTTATAGCACTTGTTACACTATTAATTGTACATATATTTAACAGATCATCACTAAAATCACACGAATGCTTATGTATATTTCTTAATGGTTGACCTCTCCGTGCAGAATATCAAAAATGCGGCCCTGAAGATCTATTCTTCACTGCTATCCGCATCTCGATTGAACGTCTCGATTCTCTGCCTACGGATTCCTATCGTTCCCCCAAACTGTCTATCAATATCTATCCTTAGATACATTTCCTGATATCGAATAAATATGCTTGCATATCGTCCTAAGCATTAATTACATTGGTATTCCTATGAAATTTCACCAATCGCATAACGCAGTTTATCCCTGCGCAGTCCGACATCCTATGTCTAACCAATAGTTTACATTCTGCGCTCAACCCTTGTACATTGTACCTGTACACATTACCACTTTCAATTGTCCTACCTTGTATATCCCACGATACATTTCCTACGTGCTCAATAACAATCGCTCGTACTGCTGACTATACAAGTATGGCACGACTGTCCTTAATAATTGTGATTATTAAATGCCTTACTGCATGGCTCTTCATGTTGTAGTCCGAGCGTCCCTTCTCTGAACTCGGTAACGTGCATTTCGCATTGGTCTGCGGTTCAACTGACTACATTAATCGTTATTAATTCATGCTTTAATGCATGATTATATGTTGCTGCACTTAAACTGTTAAAGTTGGCGCGTCTCTTCTCTGAGCTCGGCTGACGTGCTCCCTGCGCTCAAGTATGGTTCAACTGGCTACATTAATCGTTATTAATTCATGTCTTACTGCATGATTATTATGTTGCTGCACTTAAACTGTTAAAGTTCGCGCGTCTCTTCTCTGAGCTCGGGTGATGTGCTCCCTGCGCTCAAGTATGGTTAAACTGGCTGCGTCTGTCCTTTCTCTGGCCCTTATATCCGTTTGGAGAGAAAAAGTAGACCGAAAATTTCCCTGCAGCGTCATTTTCTCTCACAGTATGATTCTGGTCTTGAAGTAACGTTTTTAAGGTGCATTTTTCCTCGCTGATCATAGATCTGTCTGCGTGCTCGAGGATCGATCGGCCAGATAATTATTATTAATTGCCTTTGCCAGCGCTTCCGCAAGCCGCGTCCTAGGTAAATCCCCGACGACATGGTTAGTTCTCGCCGCTAACCTCATATTTACTGTGTCCCTGCGCGTTCCATTAAATCTGCCTCGATTTCAATGTTTAATGGCTTGATAATTAGCCTCTCGGCTATACACATAGGTGCAATCCTCATGTCTCTGAGTTACTCCAATCACGAGTAATCATTAAATTACACTGGTATCTCCCCATCCCCCTGGCATCTTCCTTATGTAACGGGGAATAACTTGACAATATTTTACCCTCCTTACCTGCTCCAGACGGCCTAAGTAGGTCACAGAGGGTGACACGGCTCCAAGAAACCTCGCCCCTATTCCAGAATCATTTGACAACTGTCAAGCGCTCAAACTTTCTGTGCTCAAGTCCAGAATTGTATGCCTCATACAGCCCAATAATGCAGTATTCTGCTATTATTCCCTGCATTATATTAACAAATAATGTCAGAATTAGTTCATATCACAACAGTGATTTAATATGTATTTTCTCTAGGGGTTTTTATAACTTAAACTCCCTCAAAAGATCTCGTGTTCGTTCCTTGCTGGAACCTCTATTCTGAGCTCATCTATCTCTGAGATCCACGTTCGACACCAGTCAGCCTAACACCGTTGGGTTCATATTCCCCTTGCAAAACTTATAGAAGTCAATTGCAAGTGACCTTCTGTAAGTCACCGGCTGACTGTTCAGCCCTTAGACGTGCATTGTCCTTGCGAAGGGCTTCATTCAAGGCTTCAACCTCCCCCAGCGACTTCGACCATTTCTTTATATAGCAGTCGTAGACACTTGCACTGCGCCTGTCTGCTTCCTTCTCTGGGCAAGCAGCTCTTTTTCCTTTTCGTCCCGCTGCGTGAGATTTCAAGCCTGGCTGCCTGGCCGACTTTGCTGTCCACGTCCAGTTGGGTGTGCGCTGCTATAGCATCCTCTTGTTCATCAAATTCTTCTGGTTAATGATAAATTTTGAGGTTGGCCGCATTCATAACGACCTCGTTTCCCGTTTCTAAATGCCTTATTCTATAATCATTATTCTGTAGGTATCTTATAACATCGAACGGGCCGTGATATCCGAAATTGAATTTTTTATACTTCCGTGCTTCTGGATCTGAACTGACTCGCCTCCTGACTAAAACATTTTCCCCAATGAGAAGCGGTCTGTGATATCGCTTCGCACGATTTCTTCTCTGGCGTCTCTCAGCCTGTGCTTGGAGATATTCGAAGGTTCGCTGGATCCTCAATTCTCTTCCTGGCTGCGCATCTACAGGTAATGGAATAACACCAGTCCATGGCCTCTCCGGTCTCTGATCCAAATGTAGAATCACGGGCACCTGACCTGTCGCCTCATGCACAGTATTATTTATGCAGTACTCTATTACATCCAAGATATCGATCCAATTCCAATTCTCTTCAGAGCAGTAAATTTTCATATATTTCTGTATCTCTCTCATCACACGTTCAACCGGGCTAGCCTCAGGATGGCGAATGGTAGATAGAATCTGCCTGATTCCCAAATTTGCCAATTCCCGACGCAATTCTGCGCTAGTAAAACAACTCCCGTGGTCTGAGAGTAGGTTATCCGGTTTCCCAAGTATCGGAATAACTCTTTCTTGCAATCTTTTTAATACCTGCTTTTAATACCTGCTTCGAGCTGGTCTTCTGTATGGGGCATAATACCACCATTTTTTAAAATACATCCATGGCTACAAAAATATGTCTATTGCCTCTACGTGCTCTAGGCAGTGGTCCAAAGTTGTCTAAACTCATCAGCTGCCTTGGCTTCTCTGGTACCAACGGAATGGGTCGTTGTCTCATTAAAAAGGGATTTGGCTTTACCCTTTGGTACAAATCGCATGTCCTAATAGCATTTCTTACAGTTTCTCTTAACTTCGGCCAAATGAATGCTTCTTTCAGTAGGGCAGTTATCTTATCTATACCGGGAAGTCCAATCGCTCTGTGTGCTAGCCACATCAATCTCCTCTGCAAAGATGCAGGAATAACAATTCTTTGAAAGGTATGGTCTACATCATCCCAAATGTGTAGCATCTGGTTGTACCATACGTAGTCTGTTGATAACGCCGCTGCCTCTCTGTATATTGCAGTTCCCCTTGCTAAGCGTCCCTCGAAGTAATCAATCATCATTTTCAACCTCGGATCTTCGCGTTGTAGGTTGGTATGATTCTTCAAGTGATCTAAGGTCTTCTGATCTCGATTTTCAATCTGGACAGCTAGAGTTTCCTCTTCTCTTGGATATCGGCTTAACATGTCCGGTATTACGTTCTCTTTCCCTGGACAGTATTCAATTTCCACATTGAACTGTTGAATATACAGGGACCATCTTGTCAACCTCTGGCTAGACAAATCCGTCTTTAACAAAAATGTTAAAGCTTTATGGTCTGTTCTGAGGACGATTTGAAAGCCATACACTAGTTTGCGCCAGTACTGCAATGCGTACAGAATTGCGAGAAACTCTATCTCTGTAATCGTGTAATTTTTCTCATGGGCCCTTAATCTCCTACTTATTAAGGCAATAAAAACTTTCTCCTCGGGCCTATCAACATTTTCTTGGAATAGCATCGCTCCTATCCCAACAAGTGATGCATCCGTCTGTATTATGAACTTCTGGGTATAATCAGGGTATCCCAGCTTCACGTATTCCAAAAGCATTTGCTTTGACCTCACGAATGCTTCTTGACATTGCTCCGTCCAATTCCACCTGCCGCCTTTCTTCAATAAATCTTGCAGGGGTGCCACAGTTGTAGTATAGTTTGGGCAATGGTTAGCAAAGAATCCAATTACTCCCATATACTGTCGGACGTGCTTAACTTTCGTGGGTCGAGGAAACTTTCGAATTACCTCTAATTTCTCTGGGTTTGGCTTAACTCCATTTTCATCGATAACGTGCCCTAGGAATTTAACTTCCCTCTGACAGAAGTGCGATTTCTTGATATTAACCTTAAAATTAGCTTCTCGAAGGTTATCCATCAACTTCTTCAGGTCTCTCATATGCTCCTCCAGAGATTCTGATGTGAGTAGAATGTCATGTACATATCTGATGGTACTCTCTTTAACATCATCCGATAGATTGCGGTCTAACGCTCTTATCAAAGCTGAACCAGCTGTTTTCAAACCAAAAGGTAATCTTAAAAATGTATATGTATGTTGATCAAACATAAATCCTGTCTATAGACTCGTTTTCTTCTCCAATTCAAGATGGTGAAAGCTCGACGTAATATCTAAATTCGTAAATATGGTCTTCCCTTTAAACTTTCTGAGGATTTCTTTAATAGGTGGCACTTGGTCGAACTCCGGTAATACCTTCATATTTAATGCCTCAAATCCAGGCATACTCTGACAGTCGCGTATGTCTTAGGTACGATTACCAATGGGCTTACATAAGGCGTAGGTGTTTTCTCAATAACACCGGCCTCCAACATCTCCTGAATTGCTTCTTTGACCTTAGCATAGTGCTTTTCGGCTATAGGGTAGGGTTTCTGCCTAAATGGTGTCCAGTCGTTAACTTGAATGCATAAGTGAAGTTCTTTATACGACCAGGTCTCGAGTCAAAGACTTCCTTCTGTTCCAATAACAATTTCTTTAAATTTTCTTTATCTCTTGGACCAATTTTTGCTTCTTCTAATTTTTCCGAAATATGTTCTTCCAGTTCGGGTTCCAGATCTTTCTCCATGTCTGCGGCTAGTGTTTTCAGTTCATCTTCTAACAGCTCGATAGCTAACACTTCCTCCTCAGCCATGTCTCTGTATGTATGCCATACTTGTTCATCTGTCCCTGGTTCATTCTGTTTGAGTGAGACCTCTAAGCCTTCAGCTTCCTCGTTCACACGGAACATAACTCTGTCCTGTGATAGGTCTATTACTACTCTGTATTCCCTTATAAACTCTGCCCCAATAATAAGGTTAAAAGGCAATTTGTTTACTAGTACACACATCAAAAAAAGTTTTGCATCACCTCGGTTCCCAGATCTCCGGCATATAGACGTTGACTGTGTATATTGTATCCAAGATACAGTCCCTTTGACTGTTCATAGATGTCACTAAAACTGCTCAAAGATGTAAACAACCATGCATGAGCAGGGCCTATTAGACGGAGGGGGTACGACAGCCGATCAGTTCCAGTCATTCCACCAGGACGAAGGTACGCTGCTCATGTTGTCTGTAGTTCTACCATGCCTAGAAGGTCAATACCGCAGTTCGATCGCGTCCGCATTGTTACTTTGTGTCAAGAAGGGCTCTCAACAAGGGAAGTTTCCAGGCGTCTCAGAGTGAACCAAAGCGATGTTGTTCGGACATGGAGGAGGTACAGAGATACAGGAACTGTCGATGACCGCTACTTACGGATTGCCGCTCGGAGGAACCCTGACAGCAATGCCACCATGTTGAATAATGCGTTTCGTTCAGCCACAGGACGTCGTGTTTCAACTCAAACTGTGCGCAATAGGCTGCATGATGCGCAACTTCACTCCCGACGTCCATGGCGAGGTCCAGCTTTGCAACCCCGACACCATGCAGCGCGGTACAGATGGGCCCAACAACATGCTGAATGGACCCCACAGAATTGGCATCACGTTCTCTTCACCGATGAGTGTCGCATATGCCTTCAACCAGACAATCGTCGGAGACGTGTTTGGAGGCACCCTGGTCAGGCTGAACGTCTTAGACACACTGTCCAGCGAGTGCAGCAAGGTGGTGGTTCCCTGATGTTTTGGGGTGGCATTATGTGGGGCCGACGTACGCCACTGGTGGTCATGGAAGGCTCCGAAACGGCTTTACGATACCTGAATGACATCCTCCGACCCATAGTGCAACCATATCGGCAGAATATTGGAGAGGCATTTGTCTTCATGGACGACAATTCTCGACCTCATCGTGCACATCTTGTGAATGCGTTCCTTCAAGATAACGACATCGCTCGACTACAGTGGCCAGCATGTTCGCCAGACATGAACCCTATCGAACATGCCTGGGATATGTTGAAAAGGGCTGTTTATGGACGTCTTGACCCACCAACCACTCTGAGAGATTTACGCCGAATTGTCGTTGAGGAGTGGGACAATTTGGACCAACAGTGTCTTGATGAACTTGTGGATAGTATGCCACGGCGAATACAGGCATGCATCAATGCAAGAGGACGTGCTACTGGGTATTAGAGGTAGTGGTGTGTACTGCAATCTGGACCACAAATGCTGAAAGTCTAGCTGTATGATGGTACAACATGCAATGTGTGGGTCTCATGAGCAATAAAACGAGCTGAAATGTTGTTTGTGTTGATCTCTATTCCCTTTGTATTTAACGGTTCCGGAACTCTTGGAACCGAGGTGATGCAAAACTTTTTTTGATGTGTGTAGAAAACTCTGTGAAAAAATAAAGCCTCCTATCTGTAAATCTAGGAATACCTGATATTTGCATATCATCGTTTTGTCAGGAATGACATCTTTTATTTTGACACTTGAGATAGGTATTTTCAAAACATTTTCTCTGCGCTATCTCATTATACAAAGCTTGTGTCATAAGACACATCGTTGAACTCGTGTCAAACAGACTTCTTAACTTCAACCCTGCCACACTTACTATAATAATGGGCAATTTTCTTTTGATCATGACCTGTGATCCTCCTGTATCCTCGATTAATTCTTCCGGTTTGGCTATCCAATTAATGATGTTGACCGCCTTCCGTCCATCATTTTCAAATTCTTCTAATTTTGGAGTTTTTTTTCTACAGCGCCAGTCCCGTTAGAGTTTCTTCTCTCCTGTTCACTGCGCTGTAACTCCAAACTTTTGGCTCCGTCTCCATATCTGTCTGGTGACGTCCTATTTTGCATAGCTTCTTGCCAGCGGACTTGCTGCTTCTGGGGTTCTTCTCCCCTTTCATTGAGTTATTGCAATGAAGCGTGATAACCTTCCTCTACCTCGTCATCAAAGTTACGCCTTCTTTCATGGGGTCTCCAATTCCGATTGATGCCTTCTTGGCCATTGTTACCTCCATTATTTTGGTACGGTCTACCCCTTGTATTTTGTTGATTCCAAGAATTTCGGCCTCCTCTTCCTCTACCGGCATTTCCTTTGTACTTCGGTTGCCATCTTCTGGGTTCATGTTCCCATTGACGTCCGTTGGAATCTAACGTTTCAGTGCTAGTAGTTTTATTATTCTTCGGAACTTTATACTGGTCAGTCTGCGTGTTGGTCACGTGTACCTGTTCCACGGTTCGATTCTGACGCATAGTATTGGATGTTGTGAGGTCCAGTTGCCTAAGAACTGCCTCCATTTCCATTGCGGTTTTTGCATTTGCCGAAATCAGCAGCCTTTGGATTTCATAAGGAAGTTGTTTGGCAATAGCAATGCATAGCTCCAGCTCGCTAGGTTTCTGGTCAAGTTCCTTAAACCGACACATCTGAGATATGAAAAATTCAGCGTACATAGTTGGATTGTTGGTGCTGTATCTTTTCGAGTACAAATCCAATCGTATATTCTGTTGGGTCATCAGATCGCAGTATCTCTTAAAAAGCTTCCCGGAACTCCTCGACAGCATCGAAGGTATGACGGAAACTGCGAAACCATAACGCACATTCTCCCTCCGTTAGTTTCTCTATGGTTCGTAGCCTGCGCTCTTGTGGTATCCGCGCATCGTTTAAATATTCGGACACTTCTTTCAACCAATACTTCGGTGTCATATTGCAATGGCTACCTGAAAATTTTCTTGGTTTGTCTTCGCTTGCTCTAATTACATTTATAACTTGGGTGTGAATAGCATTTTCATGCGGCGTAGAAGCTGCAATCGGTGCACCTGGCGTCATATAAGTACTTTCGCCTGGGCCTGTAGCATTCCTTATTATAGGTTGGGTTTCTAAATCTGCCCACTTGGTTTTCCTCATATCTTCCACGCTGCCTTCACTTGATTTAGGATCTTTCATTAGGGTTTCCTCCTGTGCTATTATCCTAGTCTCCATTTGATTGTGGCGCATCTCTGCTCTTTCCAATCGAGTGATTACCTCTTTTTCTATTCTGCTAAGCCTATCCCTGTTTTCTTCTGCCACTTGAAATATTTTCTTCTTATCTTCCTTCAGGCTTTGCTTGATATGGGAGATTTCATCCTCTACATCTTCCTTTATTTGAGAAAGGGTCTTGTCGCTTTCCTCTGTCTTTTCATCTTCTCTCACTTCGAGTTCTTCTCTCAACCCTTTAATTTCCTCTTGGATATGTCCATTGACCTTTGATATCTCACTTCAGATCTTAGCGATTTCCCCTCTGTTTTTCTCTTGTCTTTTGTTAACGATAACAACATCGCTTTGAATTTGGTCCAGTTCTTGATGAACTTTGCTCATCTGACCCTTTATGTTGCCTACCAGCTCTTTACTTTCGTTAGCGATAGCCTTAATCTCTCCTATTTCCTGACATTGATCTAATATGTTCTGATCCTGCTTCTTTAGATCCCCGTTCATCGCTCTAGCATAACCTTTCAACTTTTCATCCCACTTACTGTCATTTTCTTCTAATCTCTGATCTACCGTTCTAGTAAATTCTGAAAACTGTTTTGCTTGGCGTTCGAGATTCGCCTCATTTTGGATTTGAATATCCTTAATGTCATTAGACAGCGCGTCTAACCTACTGTTCGTTTCGTCCTGCGCGTGCTTACATGCCTGCAAATTACTTTCAAGTTTGGCTTCTATCGCCTCGAAACGCTTATCGGCCTTAACCTGCATTTCTGATATAATGCTAACAACGGTTTCAGTTACCTCGGTCTTAATTGTTTCTTGCATTTGACCTAGCTTAGCATTTATTTCTTCCTGATTATTATTCATTGCCACCTGACTGGCATCTAAACGATTACTCAATTCAACCTGATTATTATTCATTGCAACCTGACTTGCATTAATTGCCACCTGATTGGCGTCTCAACGGTTGTTTATTTCTTCCTGGAAAGCCTTGGCTTCCAGCTTATTCTGTTCATTAACAGCGTCAAAATGCTGTTTTAGCTCTGCAATCCCCTGCAAAATTCCCTCCGTACCAGCCATTCGTACTACAATTCACTTTGAGATATAGGCAGGCTTCCTGGATACATGCGTGGATTCGTTTTGAAGAGAAATTCAAGACACTGTACACATATTGTAAGATTGTACTTAACATTTGGATTTTAGGATAAATCGTGGATTGGGTGCGTAGCGGTCATACCCTTGGGTAATTCTCTTCTCAATAGAGAGATTCTGCGTTACTTCAAAAGCCTACTGAACTCAAAAATCACTCAAACACAGTTTGAGGCAAAAAAATATGTTTTATGGTTTTCCCCATGAAATACCATATAAAATCTATGGGGTTTCCCTAAATACCATAAACTCCACAAACCTGGGCGCCATGATAAATAAGAAGAGCACATGCGCCTATGGTGACCGGTATTTTAAAATGGCCCCACGTATCAGCGACATGATAAATAAGAAGATGGTTTGGCCTCGTAAGACATCGCAGCAACCATCCAAGGACTCGGTTTTACTGTCAAATGCCCCAACTTGGGCCTTGCCATGATAAATAAAAAGATGGTCTTACCATGTTTTATAATTGAAGATCAGGTCATGCAATGCCAAGATATACATATTGCACTAATTAGGCGATTCCACGATAGAATAATACCGCCCCATGTTACCTGGATCATGGTAAGTATATGGTGTTTATCAAAATTTATATTGTTTGTATCGGAGCTTAGCTAAGGTTAGGTGCGGTCATTCCCCTAATTCATTTTATTCGATAAGTTAATAGAGTTGCTTACACTAGATCTTGACCGACTTAAGTTGTACCTTTAGCTCAAATCACTGTACAGGACGTCAAATCCCATATACCCATGTGATTAATTTCCATGGAAAACTGCTTCTGCCTCCAGCCAGCATCAGTCCTCAGGCGTGTACCGTCCTCCCACTGAGCAGTTGCATATTTTTGATCTGAGACTAAAAGGTATCAACTCTACAATAATAAAGCACAACTCTATTCTAAAGACTTTAATTAATCTCTAAATCATGGCTTCAAACAAACAAAAAACACAATCCCAACAATATAACACAAAACAATGCAAAATTACTCCTACAATCCACTAATATTCGCACTTTATCCTAGCAAATCCCTATGATTATTCATTCATTTACCATGAGATTGACATCAAAATTCATTCTCAAGTGCGCTGATGCACAGGTAAATTACACATAAATTGTACTTATAATCTTATGTCACCTGTTGTGACACCTTTAATTTCACAATCCTAATTATTTACTCTCAACACATCCTAATTTACATTATGCGTACAACTGTGTTCTGTATCTCTCTTCCCACCAAATGCTTTACCATGCATTAACCAATTTATGGGTTGCACATCAAATTTACTTGCAACTCCACAGTTACTTGTAATCATACCCCTTTCTGCAGTTCCCTTCTGCAGTTCACTTTCTACAGTTCCACTGTATCCTGTCATGAGTTCAATTTCAAAGATTCCGTTACCGCTGTGTCGGATGGTATATTATGCTACCCTTGCGTGGGCATAGCCTATGGCATCTAGTGTCGACCTTTAGAACAAAGTGACAATGTCAGTATAAAAATGCAACTTTCAACAGCTCATTAGTTTGCTAAATATTACATCATCAGGATGATCCTTAATTATCAATGTGTTTCAAACCACACAAATTCATTATACAATACAACAACGACTCCTTTTTATTACAAACAGGGTTTCAAAGTCTCTCCACTCTAAATGTCAAGCTTCATGGGTCGTTTAAAAATCTCTCCCTCGGCCCTTCCTGTATAATGGGCTGAGTCGGGCGGTAACGAAACACTCGTTCCGTCCTTTATTAGCTTCCCTCTCGCTTTATCTCTCACTTTATACCCAAGCAGTAACCATTGTCTTTAAATACAATAGTGCAGTTTCAATGACATACACATCCCATATGATTTAACTTAAACCGTATGCAAGATAGGTTATGGACTTGTTTAAACCTTTATTCCTAACCTTAGGATATTAATAACTGGCCTCAACAGGTCCATATACATTATATGAAGGAACGAGATTCATCAATCACTGGTCGAACTGGCTAGCCGGCATCTTATTAAATGCTACGGTCAGGCACATCCTGCCGCCAACAAAATTCACTCCCCAGGAGCTGAATTATTTCAATAGCTAGTTCTCGGTCGATATCAGGCGTCATGTTGAGGTTTCCGTTGTTATCCTCCCATACACCACTGGATTCGATCCCGGAACATTTCATGGCAATCCACAGAGCTAGGGTCAACCACTAATTACGCTCTGGCCATAATAAATATCTCTGTATGCCCTAGGCTATACGAGATTTCACACGTCGAATAGATTACCTGGCTCCCCTTGACCATAGTGCTATGATCCCGTCCTTTAATTAGTAAGATATATCTATCAATTACTCTTACAAGCTTATTCACAAGCTGCAAATTCAATTCTCTATTAAACTCTTCCATTTCCTAGATTCTTGCATATTTATTTCCATTATCATAATATACTCTGATATTAAATTGCTTTGCTTAGCCCTTCATGTATAATATTACCGCTTGGATAGATAAATATTCCAATTAGCATATATATTTTCCTTACAGCCATTTTTCCCTGAAGTGCATTCGTTTATTCTTCTTCTTATTATTATTATTATTATTACTGACATGAATTACCATAACCGACACAACGTAACCCTTTACAATAACCGAACATCCGTGTTCGTTACGTTAAATTTTTATATAACTGAATTGCCATTTTACAATAGTGGTAACGATTTATCCACTCAATGATGTACATATACATCTCAACATGATTAATATCAACACAACAATAATATTTTGAGGTTCTACCTCCTAAAATTGACTCTTATTGGCATTCTATACATTTTGAAATCACTCAACATACAGTGGACTATAATTGCTACAAAATCATGGTTTTTGGGTACTTACATTAGTTAATCCGGTGGCTCCAAACACGCGTTTCTTCCAGTAATGCCCGCCATTATTTGCAAATTAGCAAGGCATTCTTACACTTCTCACACATATTATACATAAATTTTGCCTTACAAAACACACGGCACTTTTCTTTTCCATGTTGAAGCTGTCGCTTCCTTATTCACACAACACGTTATAGCACTTGTTACACTATTAATTGTACATATATCTAACAGATAATCACTAAAATCACACGAATGCTTATGTACATTTCTTAATGGTTGACCTCTCCGTGCAGAATATAAAAAATGCAGGCCCTGAAGATCTATTCTTCATTGCTATCCGCATCTCGATTGAAAGTCTCGATTCTCCGCCTACGGTTTCCTATCGGTCCCCCAAACTGTCTATCAATATCTATCCTTAGATAACTTTCCTGATATCGCATAAATATGCTTGCATATCGTCCTAAGCATTAATTACATTGGTATTCCTATGAAATTTCACCAATCGCATAACACAGTTTATCTCTGCGCAGTCCGACATCCTATGTCTAACCAATAGTTTACATTCTGCGCTCAACCCTTGTACA
This sequence comes from Meconema thalassinum, assembly GCA_946902985.2. Classification (NCBI taxonomy): domain Eukaryota; kingdom Metazoa; phylum Arthropoda; class Insecta; order Orthoptera; family Tettigoniidae; genus Meconema; species Meconema thalassinum. The sequence continues at coordinate 848,134,245 of OX336390.1, read as the reverse complement.
TTGTACCTGTACACATTACCACATTAAATTGTCCTACCTTGTATATCCCACGATACATTTCCTACGTGCTCAATAACAATCGCTCGTACTGCCGACTATACAAGTATGGCACGACTGTCCTTAATAATTGTGAATAATAAATGCCTTACTGCATGGCTCTTCATGTTGTAGTCCGAGCGTCCCTTCTCTGAACTCGGTAACGTGCATTTCGCAATGGACTGCGGTTCAACTGACTACATTAATCGTTATTAATTCATGCCTTAATGCATGATTATATGTTGCTGCACTTAAACTGTTAAAGTTCGCGCGTCTCTTCTCTGAGCTCGGCTAACGTGCTCCCTGCGCTCAAGTATGGTTCAACTGGCTACATTAATCGTTATTAATTCATGTCTTACTGCATGATTATTATGTTGCTGCACTTAAACTGTTAAAGTTCGCGCGTCTCTTCTCTGAGCTCGGGTGACGTGCTCCCTGCGCTCAAGTATGGTTCAACTGGCTGCGTCTGTCCTTTCTCTGGCCCTTATATCCGTTTGGAGAGAAAAAGTAGACCGAAAATTTCCCTGCAGCGTCATTTTCTCTCACAGTATGATTCTGGTCTTGAAATAACGTTTTTATGGTGCATTTTTCCTCGCTGATCATAGATCTGTCTGCGTGCTCGAGGATCGATCGGCCAGATAATTATTATTAATTGCCTTTGCCAGCGCTTCCGCAAGCCGCGTCCTAGGTAAATCCCCGACGACATGGTTAGTTCTCGCCGCTAACCTCATATTTACTGTGTCCCTGCGCGTTCCATTAAATCTGCCTCGATTTCAATGTTTAATGGCTTGATAATTAGCCTCTCGGCTATACATTCACATAGGTGCAATCCTCATGTCTCTGAGTTACTCCAATCACGAGTAATCTTTAAATTACACTGGTATCTCCCCATCCCCCTGACATCTTCCTTGTGTATCGGGGAATAACTTGACAATATTTTACCCTCCTGACCTGCTCCAGACGGCCTAAGTAGGTCACAGAGAGTGACACGGCTCCAAGAAACCACGCCCCTATTCCAGAGTCATTTGACAACTGTCAAGCGCTCAAACTTTCTGTGCTCAAGTCCAGAATGGTATGCCTCATACAGCCCAATAATGCAGTATTCTGCTATTATTCCCTGCATTATAATAACAAATAATGTCAGAATTAGTTCATATCACAACAGTGATTTAATATGTATTTTCTCTAGGGGTTTTTATAACTTAAACTCCCTCAAAAGATCTCGTGTTCGTTCCTTGCTGGAACCTCTATTCTGAGCTCATCTATCTCTGAGATCCACGTTCGACACCAGTCATCCTAACACCGTTGGGTTCAATATGTAGTATTACTGTATAATATGTTGTTTTCTGTGCGGGAGTTAAATTTGCATTGCTCTAAGTGTTCTTGTTCCATGATAAAATGATGATCTAACTTTTTATAAATCCGCCATTTATATGAGACTAGCAGAAGTACCCATTCTTCGAACGGTGTTCGGTGTTAACACCAGACATTATCAATTGAGCTACTGTTGCAATGGTCAGCGGTTTGTCATTGCTTCATAAGTTTATCAGAATGAAGTTACTTTTCTAGGAATATCACACACACTGTTAATTTAAGGGCCTTAAGATGTGGCTTTCGGAGACCCTTTATAGACTCTCGAATTTAGTGTCTCACATTGAAAAGCGCAACATATGCTTTGGTCATCCTTCTAGGATAATTGTTATATTTCCCCTATTTTAGCATGTTTTTTGAGACCTCTTTCCGTATATCCACCCTTCTACTGTATGTAAAGTACGGTGAAGAGTTTTATAAATGATTGGTGCATTGACTCTCATGGTTACCATACCTAATTTTACGATGCACCAAGCATTCAAACACGAGTTACAGGCGTACATAAAGATACACAGGAAGACAGACAGACAATTTTACTGTCTACAACATATCACCCAGATATCGAAATATGGGTATATCTACCACACAGTATCAAACAAAATCATCCTTACGATGAACCCGAATGTCGACGACAACAACAACAACAACAACAAAAAGATTAGTTAAAATGTGCTCTCAAACTAAATTCACCTAACATGTACTTCCTGACGTGAAATAGAATTAAAAGCCTTGTAGACGAAAAGCAATGCATGTCACATAAGAAGTGACCCTCTACGTTGTGTTAGGTCCCCATACACAGGAAGACCCTTTTCATAAATTATAAAGGCTTGTGGTGCATGAAAATCTGGTTCTTTAGCCTCAAATGGCCCAAATTCCTAAAAGCCGCAAAAAATGCTGATTCAATTCAGGGATTTTTGAAAATAATGTTGCTTTTTGGATATATAATAGACCTTCTGTACTATATGTGGCACGTGAAAATTGCATGAAAACATTCTAGGTTTACCCCTTGACCCCCTTAATTGCATTGATGAATTATACAGTCTATGTTGGTTCCGTGATAACCTTTTAGCCATTTGCAAACTTTCACAGAAATGTAATAAATGAAGTGACATTGCTTCTTACAGAAATAGATGGAAATTTGGATGCCACCCCTTGAGATAATGTTGTCATGGTTACCGATTTGCAGTCCTTCATTAGTTTGTTAAATTAAATTAAATTAGTTTTCTGGGAATATCTCAGAAACTGTTGGTTTTAGAGCCTTATAATGTAGTTTTCGAGGACCCTTTAGGGCCCCCGAGTTTTGTTTCTGGCACCTAGGGGCTTTGTCTCGTCGTTGCACGCCATACTATAATACTAATAATATAATATAGGGATAGGAATATGATAGACCTACCGTGCCACACCCGCAGGTGTAAATCGCGCGAAAAAATTCCAGAGTACCCCTTGACCCCCTTAAGCGCATTATACGTATTGATGAATTTTACAGCTTAATTTGGTTCCGTGAAAACATTCTAGCCGTTTGCAAACTTTCACATTAATGTAATTAATGGAAATGCATTGCGTCTTACAGCAATAGATGGACCTCTGAGAATCTGTTGCCATGGTTACCGGCTTGCATTAGTTTATTAAATGAAATTAGTTTTCTCGGAATATCTCACAAACAGTTGGTTTTATGGCCTTACAATGTGGTCCCCGAGTATTGTCTCTCACATTGAGGGGCTCAAAATGAGCTTTGTCTCGTCCTCCTACGAATATTTCAGCATGTATTTTAAGGGGGTAGGCCCCCTTTTATGAGAGGTACGGAGAAGTGTTACATCAATGATTAGTGTCGTGCCTCTGATGGATATCTGTACCAAATTTTATGTTGATGGACCCAGTCGTTCTCGAGTTATAAGGGAACAAAGTTGTCCACAGACAAACAAACAGACAGACAAAAACATAATTTTCGCGCGCATCCATCATAAAACAGTCTGAAACGCGTAAATAACTCAAGTTTCCTTAGAAATTAAAAAAAAACAGACGAACTTTCATTATATAGAGATATACTGCACCGCTCGGTGTTGACTGTGTTTTATTGCACAAATTTAGGTTTTACTCGCTAACCGTTGGAGATACACGAAAAGTCATAAGGACCTTTCGGATAGAACATTAAATGTTAAAGCTCGTGTACTATACCATCAAAAGTTTGCTATTTCTTAGCGTTCTCTTTTTATTTGAAATGGAAATATGAAATTTTGAAACCCAAGGGTGTAGTGACGTCACAAATGTGGGTTTTACTCGCTAATCGTTGGAGATACACAAAACGTGATAAGGACCTTTCAGATAGGAAATTAAATTTTAATGCTCGTATGTGCCATCAAAAGTTTGCTATTTCTTAGCGTTCTCTTTTTATTTGGTAAGGAAATATGAAATTTTGAAACCAAAGGGTGTAGTGACGTCACTAAAATGGTCGCCATTTTTAATAGTGCAAAGTATCTAAATCAAAAGTATCCTATATGTAAACCTGGTAAATCAGCTACATCCATGCAAAATTTCATTTAAATCGGACCAGTGGTTCTTGCGTTATTGAGTAACACACAGACAGACAGACAGACACACACCATCTCATTTTTATATATTAGTATGATTTAGCCATTATACTGTAAATCTTTTACAAACGATATTTAACCAAAAGTCTTTGACAAATTTCTTTGACGGAGTAACATTGGCCTAAAAGCCATAATATTGAAACTGATGTTTTAAATGTGCCCGAGTCTAATAGTATGACTAGATACTCTACACACATGAATATGATGATGAATTAGAAAGCGTCTATATGACAAGAACTTGACAGATTACAAGAAGAACATGAATGCTTCAGAAGAGTTCGATACAGACTTACCAGTATGCTTGACTGTGCCGCTGTCAAAGGAATCGCCCGTCTTTATGTTTGAAGCCTTAAATTATTCATAAAGAGTGCAAAAAGTGACTGTCTCCATTCAAGTTGAGGTCTCACTTTACCTTGGCCTTCACCCCCCGACAGCCAACATAGACCTGCCGCAAACTAGATAATTCAAGGATCGTAATTCCAAATCTTGATCCCCTTAAAGAGAGTCACCTGCAAGGCGTGAGAAAAGGAAGGTATACTGAATTATTTCCGAGTCGATTAGCACTCCCATTCAACTCTAACTTTTGTAGGTAACTTTTTCCTGGCAGAGGGAAACGTTTAAATGTTAGAATAATATGTATATGAGAACGAATTTGAAATGAGTTGTTGCTGTTTTGTTGTTGATTTATTTAGGAGCTTTGCACCATGGCAGTCATGTAGTCTCGTGTACTTGCGCGTCTGTGGATGATGATAACCTGTGTTATGGTGGTGACTGCAGTTATGTGTTTATTTTGAAACTGACGCTAGGATTTTGTAGGAGGCAGCCGTGGATGCTGCGCCCTTTCAGACCCTTATGATGAAATATGGCGTGACAACTTTCACGTGACGTAGGCTGATTTTCTTACTAGGCGTCGAAATGACGAATTACTTTGGAATGGGCAAAGCGGCAGAAATACTTGTACTGATTCACCTATCAGTCTTTAGAGCGAAATATTACGAGGGTCGAGTCATAAGTCATGGCAACTATTTTTTTTTCTCGCGAACAGGAGACAACACGGAAAATGTACGATATATATTCGGAAATATAGGGCATGTACGTATGCATAGTGCGTGAATATAAATTCTGACGTCAGGAGATGCTCGTAGGTAAGTGACAGAACACAGGCCATTGGTAAACATTGCTTTATTATGGTATAGACAGCAAATACACAAGACTACGTACAAAGGACAGGTCTCGACTGGTTTCAGACCTTCGAAATAATCACCCAAGGTGTCTACTGTGCGTTGCCAGCGTTCATTGCGTTGCTGTCCGTAACAGCATTTCGGAGGGAGGTGTTACACGTTGACGATAAACATGCAGCGAATGGTATTCAGCGCCTGCCCCACGAACACTTTTTTTTTTTTTTTTTTTTTTTTTTTTTTTTTTCAGAACAAAAAATTACAGTTTTTATTATATTTTGTAATTTACAAAAAAAATGAAGTGTTAATCAGAAAAGAATAAATAGCTGATAAAGTAGACTGATTGTAGCAACGTAACATGTATTTAGAATTTAAAAATGTCAAAAAGGAGGTCGTCATTTTAATTAAAATAAAAAAGGATTCCATATTTGTTACTCTTCCTCTACCATTAAAGGAAAATTATTGCGTAGGTTCATTATTCAAACTTTCACTTCGATCGCATGACTACGACACAAGAAATAAACTTAATTTTAAAATTTGCACAGCCGCCATCTTGAGGTTATGTAAACAATTGAACTAAATTCGATACCAGTGCATTATAATGTGTATAAACATTTCCTGTACCAGATTTCATTGCGTTTGGAACATTAAATCGCGAGAAAGGTCTATTTAAATTTTTCAAATTCGCTTGGCCGCCATGTTCGCTTTGTAGTTAACCGGTTTTTGAATGTCTTATAGATAAACTTCCAGTAGTACCCTATATCTCCGTACAAAATTTCAGGGTGATACCGCTAATAGTTTCAGAGATATAGAATGCCGGTGAAATATTTTGCACATCCGCCCTCTTGTGGTTATGTAAACAATTGCACGAAGTTAGATGTCGGTGCATTACAATGTGTATAAACATATACTGTACCAAGTTTTATTGCGTTTGGTTGGTTAAATCGCGTGAAACGTCTATTTAAAAGTCGAAATTCGCGAGGCCGCCATGTTGGTTTTGTAGTTACCAGTTTTTCAATAGTCACATAGGTGAACTTCCAGTAGTTCCCTTTATCACCGTAAAAAATTCCAGGGTAATATCGGGAATAGTTTCAGACATGTTGAATGCTAATGAAATATTTCGCACAGCCGCCATGTTGGTTTGGTGAGACGTAACAAAATTTGGAGGGCACGGTCGGTGTCGTCCGGCATAGTGCTATGAACTTACCGAGTTTCATTGAAATCGCTTGCGCCGTTTAGAAGTTATTAGGGGAGCACACACACACACACACACGGACAAAAAGGTGATCTCATAAGCTTTTTTTTTTTTCAAAATTGAAAATAGGCTAAAAAAAGTTGCCATGACTTATGACTCGACCCTCGTATATCTGTCTTTTAGTTTGAATATCCTAATTTAAATAGTTATATCCAATTCTACAAATATTACAACTTCTTTATGTAGTTATTCGTTAATAAATGTGTTTATTCATCAAACAAATAATGAAAATGAAAATCCACAGCCTGCTTCCAGTCTCCGACCGGGTCAGGAATGGAATGAATGAAGCCCCTATCTAGCGGCGAGGATATGAACTGTGCCGGCTGCCGAGGCCTGACGCACTCCTCTGGGGCAATGATTAAATGAATGACAGATGAAATGAAATGATAGTGGAGAGTGTTGCTGGAATGAAATTTTTGACAGGGAAAACCGGAGTACCCGGAGAAAAACCTGTCTGCCTCCGTTCTGTCCAGCACAGATCTCACATGGAGTGACCGGGATTTGAACCACGGACTCAGCGGTGAGATGCCGGCGTGCTGCCGCCTAAGCCACGTTGTTTTTTCATATCGACCGGGAGGGATTTTAGAATTTCAGTAATCTGATCGGTTGATTATATAAGGTGCGTTCAAAAAGTAACGAGCCGGAGGCTGGAATGGGCAAACCGGTGACTACATCCGCTAATCATGGCGTGTGTAACAAGGCGTGGTTCCGAACAGAGCGTGGAAGGTCACTTCCCGTCGCTAGAGGGCACGCGTGCACGTCACGTGACGATACAAAGCGAGCAGCAGCATGCATCAATCGTCCAACGCTGCCAGTCGCATTTCACACAGTGACATGGAGGCGTCAAACGAAGAGCAAAGAGGTGTTGTTTGGTTTATGACAGCGGAAGGAGTGGGGGGAACGAACATTCATCGCCGAATGTCACAAGTGTACGGCGAACACGGCAAGTCCCTTGCAAGGGTCAAGGCGAGGCACAAGCGCTTCAGGGAAGGACGGGTGTCGTTAGCCGATGATGCCCGGTTTACCGGTCCGCCCCCCCCCCCCCTCCCCTGAATTACCGATGACATCGTCCAGCTGGTTGATGCACTCATTACCCAGGAAGTTTCTCGGCCACCCTCCATACAGTCCAGACCTCTCTCCCTGTGATTACGCCATGTTTGATCCCCTGAAAAGGGCTCTGCGGAGACAACGATTCACCTTGGACGCCGACGCCCAGCTGTACGTACGGATCTGGTTCACATCGCAGCCCAGGGAATTTTATGAGACAGTCATTCACCGCCTCGTGTCACAGTGGGACAAGTGCCTCAACAGCCAGGGCCAATACTTCTAACATACAGGTACTGGTTTCTGTAATTATGCCTCCGGCTCGTTACTTTTTGAACGCACCTTATAGAACAGAAGAAGCAGACTACTATATCCCAAAATAAGATGCTTTCTTACCAAATTGATTCGGTTACGAATAGAAGTGTTCCCGGTATCATTTATAACTTGGGACTGGATTTTTAGGTTTTTAGCCTACTTCCAATTTTTGCAAAAATTGAAAGTATTCTTATGAGATCTGCACAGGGCCAAAAATTTTGTGTATGTCTGTCCCCCCTATTAATTGAAAGATGACAAAATCGAAATGAACGAAATTTGGTACAGAGGTAGATCTAGCAAAGGGCACCTCAGTGTCATGTTTTATATCGCGGCAACCTTTAACAAAACTTAATGGCGGCCTCCCAAATGTTATACGACTAAACTAAATATAGGATCTTTACCAAATATGGTAAAATCATACCTTCATATTGGACGGGTCTTACGCCAAAACTAAAAGGCCACCAACCGTTCCATTTCAGGATGGAGGCCGTGTGAATTATGCAAGCATCATAATCAATAATTTAGAACCCAACAGTTCCGAGTATCGTGCCGAGAATGGTTTACTCTGTCCTAAAGGACGTGTCCCGTTCGATATTTTAAGTTCATATTATAATATTACATGGTACTAGTGACTTTAAAAAGCTGATCCATCTCGGTGACAAGACCAGATGACAGCTGATATCTTGTGCCTAACCCATATTTCACTAGTTTGAGTATTGCATGCAAATAACATACCGATAGACATAATATAAACTTTGAATGAAATGCGTTATAATAAAAATATACACCACTGAAGAAACCGTTTGGTTCAAAACATTATTTGCTAAGACGTTGTATGTAAGTCAATTGATAACGACGAATTTCGGTGGACATGTTTAGCTGTTTGGTAAAGCGTCAGTCTTTTATCAGTTTGGCTGGGATTTTAAGCCCATCAGGGTTGTTTCTTTTTGTTTGAATGTTTTTATATTTATTACTTTGTAATTACTCAAACATTATACAATTAAGCGTTATATTGTGCATATTACAACGGAAAATACATATTTAAGTAATACAACATTCGCCACCGGATCTGCATGAGAGACATCTAACAGCAACCAGATGAACTATGAGGGTGACCATCACGGCCAACTGGTTGCGAGCTGCACACTGGCCTGGACGCTGGAACAGCTGTATTTAAAAATGTTCCCTTTACGGCAGCCAGAATACACTCGTCCTATTACGATTAACACATGTGAAACGTTTCCGCCAGATGTCATGACTGGTCTAGGTGGGACTCCATTGGTTTGCCTACCGTTGACATTCTATACGCAACGAACATGAAGAATGACAAGTTGATAATACGATAATTTTTTATTTTAAAGTGTTTGTAACAGCCTATTCCGTGTTATTTGGAAATGTTATTTGAACTAAAGAACAAAACGATCCCACACAGTACATGTACTCTGTCTGTTGGCGCTAGTTCAGGATATTAATTAATATTTTTATTTCTGCCAAATATAAGCCTCCGTGGCTTAGGCGGAAGCACGCTGGCCTCTCACCGCTGGGTCCCTGGTTCAAATCCCGGTCACTCCATGTGAGATCTGTGCTGGACAAAACAGAGGCTGACAGGTTATTCTCCGGGTACTCCAGTTTTCCCTGTCAAAAAATGTCATTCCAGCAACACTCTCGACTATCGTTTCATCTCATCTGTCATTCATTTAATCATTGCCCCAGAGGAGTGCGTCAGGCCTCGGCGGCCGGCACAGTTCATATCCTCGCCGCTAGATGAGGGCTTCATTCATTCCATTCCTGACCCGGTCGGAGACTGTGGATTTTCATTTTCATTTCTGCCAAATAGCAATCGAAAATAAAGAATGAACATGTACACTTAAATTGTGTTCTGGCGATTTGAATTGCATAGCCTATGATTGATTTTTCTTTTACTACAGATCTCTAAGAGGGAGCATTCACATGCTTGTCCTCATAGTTGGCATACACACGTCACTGTGGGATCATGGAAAGATTTTTCAATACAATCATGGTGGTGAAAACCATGGACAGGCAGACGTGTAAACACAAAGTTGGATGTTGCCCAAGTCCGGTCGATCATGTCTCCGATTCCATAAAATTATTGAGGCATGACTTCTCATTTTTTCTTCAATGATGTTAGTAGTTTTCCCGAGGTTGTGGTGTTTGGTAGCGGTAAATCGTTTCTCTTCAACCAAGAAATGACCTTATTATACTCCTTGGTAAAGACATTTAGAAGAAAGTAGGCTATATGTTCTTTACTGAATATCTTGTTTATAATTGTCACTTAAGGTGTTCAACAACATAATATAGGATTGCTATGTTCGACAATGTCGAAATGTAAACATTATGTGTTAGAAAACTGTATCATAATGAGGCTCATTATAACACTATTTTTCATTATGAAACAGTTTCTTCCACCAATCAGAGTTCAAGAAACAGTTGTGTGACCAATTAGGTAAAGGTACCTTCGAGCATGCACTCAAAATACATTGCCAAGCACACAGAGTGCATGCGTCGGTTGGTCAGAGAGCTTGGAAAACAGAGATATCCTACCCAGCGCTTGCACTCCGATCAGAAAATTCTAGTGACTGAATCTCAACAGATATTTATGAATATTTATGTTAAAACATATAATAAAGTTATAATTATCGTGGAACATAAACAGTCGTATGCAACTCGCCTATAATGGTAATTAAGACACTCGTATAGAAATTATAAAACTCGCTTACGCTCGTTTTATAAACATACTCGTGTCTTAATTATTGCCATTATTGGCTCGTTGCATAAGGTACTATTATGTTATTTATATGAAGATTATATTTTAAGTCGATTTTCATGTTTAAAGTGTAGGACAATTTAACAAACTGCGCAAAGCTTAAAATTATTACCTAAATGTAAGTAGAAAATTGATTTTAACCAGAGTGTAAATATTTTACATAATGGTCTTCTATCAAATTATCACCAAGAACTTCACAGTCTTAGGCAATATTTTCTCACCTTAAACATGTTAATTATTCAATTTCAATAAAACCGAGGATGTCAGAGGTGATTTTCACACTCTAGCCCGTTTAATTAACTTTGTGTATTTAGAATACAGGGAACTTGGAAACAGTAAGAGATTTATCCCCACTTTCCTGACAGCAAATCACCAAACAATAAGATATAAGCTGTTGGTTGGTTGGTTGGTTGGTTGATTCTTAAGTTTAGGGGCTGCAACAACACGGTCATGTAGCCCCGTGTACTTTGGGTGTGTGTAGAATCTGTCGGATAACCGGTGCTAATTGTGATGATTGTATTAGTGTGTGTTGTCTGTTGTTTTTTTTAAATTTAAGTACCGCAACTTAGAATTTTTCAAATAGTTCCTACTTTTGCCGCCAAGCGCCACCGTCAACGACTACTAGGCCAAGTTCAGAACTTAGCTACCAGACGCCACCGCAGTCGGCTCTTGGCAACGAACGTAGAGACCTAAGAGCGTTGTTTACATTCTTAACCTATCCAATTTAGCTTCACACAGGTGCAATTAGTGGAAGGTTCTTTAACATGCCATAAATCTATGACAAGGGACCGCCGGCTTTACTTCCCCTCCGAAGAAAGGCATACTGAGGGATTTTTAACACTATTAAAAAATCCGACGGCTTCGGCCGGGTCTGAACCCGTTATCTTGGGCATAGAAGCTCAGCATGCTACCGACTACGCCAGCGAAACAGCCCATATAAGCTGTAAAGTGCTGTAAGTATGTGCATTTTCTGGCAGAAAGGATTTCTCTTAATCAACTGGAGCTAGGAATAAGCTCTGTCTTATTGCTTAATTTTGAAAAAAATATGGATAAATATTCAAATATACTACAATAAATGGAACAAAACTGCTGTTAGGTGTTTTTAGGTACTTGCATATCATTTAGGTTTTTATGTTCGACGATTTCGAAATGTAAACATAATGTGTCAGAAAACTGTATCATAATGAGGCTCATTATAACACTATTAGCCTACTTTCGATTTTTGCAAAAAATGAAAGTACACTTATGAGATCACTACAGGGCGAAAAAAGTGTGTCTGTCTGTGTGTGTGTATGTGTGTGTGTGAGTCTGTGTGTGTGTGTGTGTGTGTGTGAGAGAGAGAGTGTGTGTACTCTGAATGTCTGTCCCCCCTATCAATTCGAACACGGTCAGCGCAAATTGAACGAAATTTGGTACAAAGGTAGCACTAGGAAAGGACACCTCAGTGTCATGTTCTATGTCGCCGCCATCTTGACGGAAACGTACTGGCGGCCACACAAATGTTCAAAGCTTAAATCAAATTACGACTAACCTAATCATCCGATCTCTACCAAATTTTGCAACAACATACCTTTATGGGGGCAGCATCCTTTGACCAAACTAATAGGTCATCAGCCTAACAGTTTGCGGATGGCGGCCATCTTTGTGTGAAAATCGATTGCCCCTATTAATTCGAACACGGTGAAACCGAATGGAACGAAATTCGGTACATAGGTAGTACTAGCGTAGGGCACCCCAGTGTCATGTTTCATATCACCGCCATCTTGACGGAAACGTAATGGCGGCCACACAAATGTTCAAAGCTTAAATCAGGGGCGTGGTGGCTCAGCGGTCTAGCTGTATGCCTCTCACCAAGGCGGTCCGGGTTCGATTCCCGGTCAATGCATGTGAGATTTTCGAAGTGAAATGCCATGTCCTGTGGTTCGGATTCCACGTAAAAAGGAGGTCCCGTGGCTCATAATCACAAGATTCACGGTCACGTAAAACTACAATCTTCCTTCCTTCCTTCCTTAAAAGCTTAAATCAAATTACGACTAAACTAATCATCCGATCTCTACCAAATTTTTCAACAACATACCTTTATGGAGGGAGCATCCTTTGACAAATCTAATAGGTCATTAGCCTAATACTTTGCGGATGGTGACCATCTTTGTGTCAAAATAGATTACCCCTATTAATTCGAACACGGTGAAACCGAATGGAATGAAATTTGCTACAGAGGTAGCACTAGCAAAGGGCACCCCACTGTCATGTTTTATATCGCCGCCATCTTGACGAAAACGTAATGGCGACCACACAAATGTTCAAAGCTTAAATCAAATTACGATTAACCTAATCATCCGATCTCTACTAAATTTTGCAACAACATACCTTTATAGGGCGAGCATCCTTTGAACAAACTAATATGTCATCAGCCGATTAGTTTGCGGATGGCGGCCATCTTTGTGTGAAAATCGATTCCCCCTATTAATTCGAATACGGTGAATTCGTATGGAACGAAATTTGGTACAGAGGTAGTACTAGCAAAGGGCACCTCAGTGTCATGTTTTATATTGCCGCCATCTTGACGGAAACGTAATGGCGGCCACACAAATATTCAAATCTTACATCAAATTACGATTAACCTAATCATCCGATCTCTACCAAATTTTGCATCAACATACCATTATGGAGGGAGCATCCTTTGACCAAACTAATAGGTCATTAGCCTAATATTTTGCGGATGGCGGCCGTCTTTGTGTGAAAATCGATTCCCCCTATTAATTCGAACACGGTGAATTCGTATGGAACTAAATTTGGTACAGAGGTAGCACTAGAAAAGGCCACCTCAGTGTCATGTTTTATATCACCGCCATCTTGACGAAAACGGAATGACGGCCACCCAAATGTTAAAAGCTTAAATCAAATTTCGACCATCCTAATAATTTGATCTCTACCGGATTTTGCAACAACATGCCCTTTTGTGGAAAGCATCTTATGACTGACTACAAGGTCATCAGCCCAATAGTTTGCAAATAGCGGCCATGTATGTGTGCAAATCAATTCCCCAGATCAATTCAAACACGGTGAAACCGAATTGAATGAATTTTTTTTACAGAGGTAGCACTAGCCAATGGCACCTCATATTCATGTTTAATATCCCTATAGCACGTTGTATTTCAACAAGCTACTACAACCAACATTCAGTTACACTCCTTGAAAAGGACAAAGGGTTATAACAATACCCATGCATTTAGGAGAAAATAGGCTATATGTTCTTTACTGAACATCTTGTTTTTCATTATGAAACAGTTTATCCCACCAATCAGAGCCCAAGAAACAGTTGTGTGACCAATTAGGTAAGGATACCTTCGCGCATGCGCTAAAAATCCAACATGTCTATTTAAATTACCGAAAGTGGACCGTTCATATGTTCGCGTAAATAAACTGGCAAATATGAGTCAAGAAATAGCACTGAACCTTAATATCCCCAAATCCAATTTCAACACAGCACATTGCTTTCTAACGACTTAGGTGAGAGTTTTACTGAATACTGGTGCACGATCTGCACATATGGCACGAAGCACACAGAGCGCATGCGTCAGTCGGTCAGAGAGCTTGGAAAACAGAGAAATCCTACCCAGCGCTGCACTCCGATCACAAAATTCGAGTGACTGGATCTCAACAGATATTTATGAATATTTATGTTAAAACATATAATAGAGTAATAATTATCGTCGAACATAAACAGTTGTATGCAACTCGCCCATAATGGTAATTAAGACACTCGTACGGAAACTATAAAATTCGCTTACGCTCGTTTTATAAACACACTCCTGTCTTAATTATTGCCATTATAGGCTCGTTGCATAATGTACTGTTATAGTAGTAGGGGGATGGTAGGGGTTCTAAATATTAACACGAACCGCTCGGCTACGCTGAACTCTCAAGTGGATTACTCGCGACCCCATGGTCCGATTTTGACATGCGACATATCGTTGGACTTGGGCAGACGCCCTCTTTCCAATGAACCACTCATTTCAACCCCTAAATAAAACCTACCCCTACTAGAGGGTGAAATTGTAATTTTCTTAGTGAAAATCTCTTTTCAAATGCGACATGTATAAAGTGCGCTGCTAAAATGAACTTAAACGTTGTTGCTCATATAGCGCATACGTTTTGCTGGATGCCGCTATGGATCAACACTTTTGTTTTTGTTTTATACGCATGCGCACTTGGGATTTTTGTAAGAGGGCGAGCTCTTTGAAAAAAATGATTGATAAGAAGGGGGTTTGGTGGTGAGGAGAGAACCAGATAGTCGCCTACTTTCCTACGAAGTTTGCCGATATCTCTCGAACGCAAGGTCGAATTTGGACGTGTGACGTGTCAAATCGCTTGTCTCGAAGCCCTATATATGCTATTAATAGGTTAAAGTTTTGAGAATGAGGGAAACAGGCTTTTTGGGGATAAAACCATGATTTTAGACTTTATCCGATATCTCACGAATGCATGGTCGGATTTGGTCCTATGACGTGTCAAATGGCTTGTCTTGAAACCCTCTTTATTTTGGTAATAGGTTAAAGTTTTTGAGAATGAGGAAAACAGAATTTTTTGGTGTAAAACTGTGATTTTAGACTTTCTGTTATATATATCACAAACCAATAACGCCAGAGACGTATACGAGGGGTCATAGGACTCGGGGTGACGCCCCCCCCCCCCCCCCCCCACACACACACTACTCCCCCTTTCGAATATAGTATTTATGTTTTAAAAAAATTGCGAAAGGGTCTAACGACACATTTGTTGAAAACATTTTAGTTTTTAAAACTTTTTTTTAAATCTGTTTAAAATGTTCATGAAGAGTGATTGTAGATAGAAAGAGCCGATAACACTGGGCACGTGTTCCAACGAAGCTATTACTGGCCACGGTGGTGATATACCAATAGAGTATTCGCTATTTCGATGAGACGGCGGGTCGAGGGTTCGTTTTCCGATTTTTCCTATGATGGAATTCCTAATTCCTAACCCCCCTGAAGGGGGTCTTTAACATGTAAACGAATATGAGTGACATGACATATGATAATTCCTTGATCAGATGAAGTTGGCTTTAGTTAGAACAA
This sequence comes from Meconema thalassinum, assembly GCA_946902985.2. NCBI lineage: Eukaryota > Metazoa > Arthropoda > Insecta > Orthoptera > Tettigoniidae > Meconema > Meconema thalassinum. Next base: position 848,118,574 of record OX336390.1, on the reverse strand, counting down.
ACAGAACTTGGTTATATGTTGCTTGAAGTGAGTATAAAAAACAAACTTGCTGGGGCAGACTCACAGGATGTGGATGTTAATAAAATTTATTAATTGGTATTCTGCCCGAAGGCAGGTCCGAGCCTCCGAAGAGGCTACCCCCATCCGAAGTTTACTTGCGGTAGGGTGGCCAGGGCCTTTCCGCTCCTCCTTATGTTGGCCAACAGCGCGCTGTGCCTAGAACCGGCATACCATCCAAGTTCTGACTGCGCCCAATGTTGCTTAACTGCGGAGTTCTCATGGGATCCGGTGTTTCAACACGGCTAGGCCGTTGGCCCGATGTGGATGTTATTTGAGCTTATTGGAATGCATTGACTTGACTTGACAACAGGGCAATGAAAAAAGCACAGAGATGCTGAGGACACTTGAAGGTCAAACGATATGGCAACCATGGTGGGAGGGGGAAGCGAGAATGATGTCGCCGATCATGTTCAATGTTCAATGGATGAATTTATATTTTGCGAAGCATTGTTCGGAGAGGGTCATGTGACGACTTGTTTTAAGGGTATTTATTTTTCTGATCTTTCCTATGGTGGACTCATTGATTAAAATAATCCAAAACTGCTAGGGCATGGCCTTGAGATTTTATAAACTGATAATGGGATTTTGACATACAAGGTCCCCCCAGAACTTGACATGATGTCATTCTTTTTATGGCTTATGAATTTCCCCAAAAAGGACCCAAAACAACAAGAACATGGACTTTTGCTTTTCTGAATATATTGCAAACCCATGATATAAGATGTTTAATGTGAGTGACGAAACCTAGCTAGGTAAAGAAAGAATTATTGTAGGCTACATGTATGATCACTGACACGTCTTTGACCATTGGAACTTGTTTTCAGATCTGACTGCAGTACATAGGGAGTATAGGTTGTAGGCATGGCTTGACAAACGGTGTACACAAAATTCAATTTATCGATTCAAGAATTAGGAGTAGACATTCATTAATTAATTGGTTAAAGAGTGTAGCTAAAAATAAAAAAATGGTGACTACATTAAACTAAACTGAACCAAGTCGAATCAAACCCAACTGAACCAAACCAAGCCTAAAGCAAACCAAACCTAATCAAGAACAAGCCAAGGGCTTAAGTGTAAACTTGTGGGGGAATGCAGTCATTTGCAATGTCCAAAGAAAGGGATAACGCTCTACCTCTAGAGGGTAAGGTAAAGCTAGCGCATGGTGCTAATGCATATTCCCAAGTACATGAACCACACACACAACTATCCTATGCTGTTCTTATGAGCTGACTGTTAAAACTTACTCAGTGGTTACTGAGCAAGATGGTCGCTACACACAACAAGCATTAAATACTTGAGGCTAATAATCTATAGACACACACACTCGCTTGTTCTAAACTAAACTGTCTTGCTGGCAGTGCTCACACAGTAGGCAAATGACAGAAATGCTTGGCTAACAGAAATACAATCTTTTTCGGTTGTCTAATGTTACCAGCTAACCATTACATGCTATAGTTGTGAGTACATGTGCCTCTTGCACTGGAGATCGTAACTAGATTTCTAGCTCTAAGGCCTAGAACGAATCAAACTAAGAAAGAAGGGTATGGTGACGCAGTGGTTACACTGTTAGCCTTTCACTAAGGTAGACTAGGGTTTGATTTTAGGTTAATATACATGTCATAAACAAACAAATAAACAAACAAACAAAAAAAGCAGAGTAAATGTTTAAAACTGATTACACTTGTCTCTTTTCAAATTATTACTTAGATTAAAAATACAAAGGTGGACTGGGTTTGATATACAGTTAATGCTGCAGCCTGTAAGAAAGCTAAAAAAAGCAAAAGGCGTAGGTAGAGCAGTGGTAAAATCGCTATGGGTAGAGAACTACCTAACGGTTTTATGAACTGGCAATGGTATGTCGCATAAACAGTGCAGGATACAATCCAGCAACCATAATTTTTATCTTGTGGAACAGAGAAAACATATATAGAGAGGGAGATATAGAAAGCTTGTGTATACACTCTGTCTATGGTTTGTGTAGCAAGTATCATAATAATTCAGTGTGGACAAGCCATGTTAAGGCAATAGTTATGTCAGGTAAGGGATTCGAACCCTTGCTTCCTTGTACAGGAAATCTGATCTTAAGTCAAACACATTAACCACTCGGCCAACCTGACAGTTACTAACTTAATTAGTCTTGTGGACTTGAGTGTTTACAAAACTTTTCCCAGTATACATTGACTAAACCACTTGCTTGTTCTGAAATATAGATTTTGTTTTACCATAACATTGCAGTGATGAATATTGTGAACTGGGTGTTTAATATAGGGTTAAAGGCATTTTAAAATAACTTTAGAAAAGCTCTTAGGTATCGTGTCATGGATTTTAGTAATGCATTACTGTTCGTTGACTAACATTTACCGGTACACAACATTATTTTGGTGAGCTTACATGTTGTTGTTTGAGTCTTTAGTCGTTTGACTTGTTTGTTGCAGATCTCAATGCCCCTGTACCGAGCTAATCGTTTCATCTCTATATAGCTACCACACCCTACAATTAAGACTATCTGTTTAACATATTCTAACCTTGGTCTACCCCTACAAGCTCTTGGGTTCAATTCCTAGCTTTAACACAAAATTTTAAAAGTGGTATGAGGATTAAAACAAGTATACTCAGTCTCGGGTGGTCCAAAATAAGTAGAGAGGGTTTGATTCACACCTCAACCATAAGGTACTGTGTTTTTTTTTTTTTTTTTTTTAAATAATGATAGCCATTTGTTCAATTTCACATTTCACACATTGCAATTTGTCAATTTTCCATTTGCATTTTTAAAAATGACAGTTTGATGTTTTTTTTTCAATTTCATGACATGGAAACATGGATTTTCCTTTTTCATATTTACACATTTGTCAATTTCCCATTTATATATATATATTTTTAAATGTTCGTTTATGTTCGACCCTCACTATTATGTGTTTGAAAACTGTATCATAATGATGGTCATTATAACACCGTTTTTCATTACGATACAGTTTCTCCAGCCAATCAGAGCTCGTTCATTGACCAATTAGGTAACGATAATTTCGCGCATGCGCTCAAAATCCAACATGTCGGACATAAACACAACATCGAACTATAATAAATTACCGACATGGAATACCCACCGTCCATATGTTCGCGTAAATAAACTGGCGAATATGAGACAAGAAATAGCACAGTACCTTAAAATCACTAACACTAATTTCTACACAGCGCATTGTCTTCAAATGACTGCGGTGACAATATTACTGAGGGACGGCTGATGTAAACATATGGCTCCATATGGCATTGCAAGCCCACAAGGCGCATGCGTCGGCCGTTCAAAGCTCTTGAAAGACGAAGGTATAACACCCAACGCTCGCTCTGCGATCACAAAATTCCAGTAGCTGACTCTCAACAGATATTTATGAATATTTATGTTAAAACATATAATAAAGTTATAATTATCGTCGAACATAAACAGTCGTATGCAACTCGCCAATAATGGTAATTAAGACACTCGTATGGAAATTATAAAACTCGCATACGCTCGTTTTATAAAAAATACTCGTGTCTTAATTATAGCCATTATAGGCTCGTTGCATAATGTACTATTAAGGTTTTTAAATTTTGTCTGTATGGAATCATGGATTTTCCATTTTGCTGTTTAGACATTTTTTATTTATTTTGTGTCTGTTGAAAACGATATTTCCAAAACAAGATTTTGATTTTTCATTTTATGTTTTTGTAAATGATCTTAATGTGAGTGCTTGACCATGGCAATAGTACAATCTGTCTATGTGTGTTAGCGGAACCGTAGAGGCTTATTACTACTGCAAGTAAGAATGTTTTACAAAATAACGGCTATCTACCACTGTATTTGAAAAACAAAACTATTGAAAAAAAATACTATTTACCATTCATATATAAGTGTTAATTCTCCCTCTCCCCACCCTACCTCACAGTATTTTCTCTGGTCAAACAATCAAATGCTACCCATGCATACACAAGCTTTCTATATCTCCCTCTCTATATATGTTTTCTCTGTTCCACAAGATAAAAATTATGGTTGCTGGATTGTATCCTGCACTGTTTATGCGACATACCATTGCCAGTTCATAAAACCGTTAGGTAGTTCTCTACCCATAGCGATTTTACCACTGCTCTACCTACGCCTTTTGCTTTTTTTAGCTTTCTTACAGGCTGCAGCATTAACTGTATATCAAACCCAGTCCACCTTTGTATTTGTAATCTAAGTAATAATTTGAAAAGAGACAAGTGTAATCAGTTTTAAACATTTACTCTGCTTTTTTGTTTGTTGTTTGTTTGTTTATGACACGTATATTAACCTAAAATCAAACCCTAGTCTACCTTAGTGAAAGGCTAACAGTTTAACCACTGCGTCACCATACCCTTCTTTCTTAGTTTGATTCGTTCTAGGCCTTAGAGCTAGAAATCGAGTTACGACCTCCAGTACAAGAGGCACATGTAATCACCACTATAGCATGTAATGTTTAGCTGGTAACATTAGACAACCGAAAATGATTGTTTTTCTATTTGCCAAGCATTTCTGTCATTTGCCTACTGTGTGAGCACTGCCAGCAAGACAGTTTAGTTTAGAACAAGCGAGTGTGTGTGTCTATAGATTATTAGCCTCAAGTATTTAATGCTTGTTGTGTGTAGCGACCATCTTGCTCAGTAACCACTGAGTAAGTTTTAACAGTCAGCTCATAAGAACAGCATAGGATAGTTGTGTGTGTGGTTCATGTACTTGGGAATATGCATTAGCACCATGCGCTAGCTTTACCTTACCCTCTAGAGGTAGAGCGTTATCCATTTCTTTGGACATTGCAAATGACTGCATTCCCCCACAAGTTTACACTTAAGCCCTTGGCTTGTTCTTGATTAGGTTTGGTTTGCTTTAGGCTTGGTTTGGTTCAGTTGGGTTTGATTCGACTTGGTTCAGTTTAGTTTAATGTAGTCACCATTTTTTTTATTTTTAGCTATACTCCTTAACCAATTAATTAATGAATGTCTACTCCTAATTCTTGAATCGATAAATTGAATTTTGTGTACACCGTTTGTCAAGCCATGCCTACAACCTATACTCCCTATGTACTGCAGTCAGATCTGAAAACAAGTTCCAATGGTCAAAGACGTGTCAGTGATCATACATGTAGCCTACAATAATTCTTTCTTTACCTAGCTAGGTTTCGTCACTCACATTAAACATCTTATATCATGGGTTTGCAATATATTCAGAAAAGCAAAAGTCCATGTTCTTGTTGTTTTGGGTCCTTTTTGGGGAAATTCATAAGCCATAAAAAGAATGACATCATGTCAAGTTCTGGGGGGACCTTGTATGTCAAAATCCCATTATCAGTTTATAAAATCTCAAGGCCATGCCCTAGCAGTTTTGGATTATTTTAATCAATGAGTCCACCATAGGAAAGATCAGAAAAATAAATACCCTTAAAACAAGTCGTCACATGACCCTCTCCGAACAATGCTTCGCAAAATATAAATTCATCCATTTAACATTGAACATGATCGGCGACATCATCCTCGCTTCCCCCTCCCACCATGGTTGCCATATCGTTTGACCTTCAAGTGTCCTCAGCATCTCTGTGCTTTTTTCATTGCCCTGTTGTCAAGTCAAGTCAATGCATTCCAATAAGCTCAAATAACATTCACATCCTGTGAGTCTGCCCCAGCAAGTTTGTTTTCTATACTCACTTCAAGCAACATATAACCAAGTTCTGTTTGTTCTATCTAAAGCCATCTTCATCTGATCAAGGAATTATCATTTGTCATGTCACTCATAATCGTTTACATGTTAAAGACCCCCTTCAGGGGGTTTAGGAATTAGGAATTCCATCATAGGAAAAATCGGAAAACGAACCCCCGACCCGCCGTCTCATCGAAATAGCGAATACTCTATTGGTATATCACCACCGTGGCCAGTAATAGCCTCGTTGAAACACGTGCCCAGTGGTATCGTCTCTTCCTATCTACAACCACTCTTCATGAACATTTTAAACAGATTTTAAAAAAAGTTTTAAGAACTAAAATGTTTTCAACAAATGTGTCGTTAGACCCTTTCGCAATTTTTTTAAAACATAAATACTATATTCGAAAGGGGGAGTAGTGTGTGAGTGGGGGGGGGGGGGATCACCCCGAGTCCTACGGCCCCTCGTATACGTCTCTGGCGTTATTGGTTTGTGATATATAACAGAAAGTCTAAAATCACATTTTTACACCAAAAAATTCTGTTTCCCTCATTCTCAAAAACTTTAACCTATTACCAAAATAAAGAGGGTTTCAAGACAAGCCATTTTACACGTCATAGGACCAAATCCGACCATGCATTCGTGAGATATCGGATAAAGTCTAAAACCATGGTTTTACCCCCAAAAAGCCTGTTTCCCTCATTCTGAAAACTTTAACCTATTAATAGCATATATAGGGCTTCGAGACAAGCGATTTGACACGTCACACGTCCAAATCCGACCTTGCGTTCGAGAGATATCGGCAAACTTCGTAGGAAAGTAGGCGACTATCTGATCCTCTCCTCACCACCAAAACCTCTTCTTATCAATCATTTTTTTAAAGAGCTCGCCCTCTTACAAAAATCTCAAGTGCGCATGCGTATAAAACAAAAACAAAAATGTTGATCCATAGCGGCATCCAGCAAAACGCTTGCTCTATATAAGCAACAACGTTTAAGTTCATTTTAGCAACGGACCTTATACATGTCGCATTTGAAAGGAGACTTTCGCTAAAAAATTACAATTTCACCCTCTAGTAGGGGTAGGTTTTATTTAGGGGTTGAAATGAGTGGTTCATTGGAAAGAGGGCGTCTGCCCGAGTCCAACGATATGTCGCATGTCCAAATCGGCCCATGGGGACGCGAGTAATCCACATGAGAGTTCAGCGTAGCCGAGCGGTTCGTGTAACTATTTAGAACCCCTACCATCCCCCTACTTATAGTTACTACAGAATTCATGAATATGGCTGTTTTGATCGTGATTCGGAAAAGTATTTATAGTATTTTTGTATTTAGTTGTTGTTGTTGTTGTTGTTTTAAGGGGCCTAACATCTAGGTTATCGGCCTATTTTTGTATTTAGATGTAAGAACAAAATAGGTAAAAAATTAAGAATCCGTACCCTATTTATAACATACACGTGGCAAAAATTAAGAGTTACCGGGATGTCGAAACGCTTCCGACATTGTAGTATTGTATGAGTGCCACAGGAAATCGGAATGTCGGAACATTTCCGACATACTGTTTTTGCTTACAAGGTTAAGTTTGTAAGGACTCAAATAATAATAATAATATCGTACGCCCTCAGGTGCTGGGTGCAAGTTTTGTTATTCGACACCCAGAGGGCAGCTTGCATGTCGAATTGTTGTTGTTCCTTGAAGCACTATGAAAGTCAAGGAAGTTAGATATCTAAGCACATTGACACCATAGCGTTTTCTAGTGGAGAAATGAAGAACTTTGTGTGAGGAACTTTGTGTTGGCGGAAAATCCCGAGATTGGTTTTGCCATTCAAATGGGTTCTTTAACAAGCCAACATCGTATGACATGCGTGTTGTGATTTTTCCCCCTTTCAAAAATCACTTACCAAGGCCAGGAGCGAACCTGCAAGCTTTGGGGGGGGGGTTAGTAATCCGACACGATAGCCACTCACCCACCGTGGCAAGCTAGGACGCAAATACCCCGATACGATATTTCAGCACACATGCACTAATGAGTTGTGGTACCGTAACTTTCTCTGGTTTACCAATGAGACCTGTGACTAGAATAACAACTCGCTATTACTAATGTTTCCCACAAACGCGCCAGTGTCACTTTTACGCGAGTCTATTACCCGCATAGCATTTCAAAGTGCGAGACTGAGATGCCAGAGATATCAAGTAGCGCTTTCACGAGCTGCGGTGTGACTCATGTTCACTTGATAGGAGCTTACAACAAGCAAATGAACGCTGAAACAAAAGCCTTCCTCTGAACGTTGTTGCGACGTCGTTGTCATAGAGCCCCGTGTACTTGTGTTCCTGTGTGTCAGTCATATAACCAGTGACATTGTGATTGCTGTAGTATTGTGTAATAATAATTTAGGCTAGGATTTTGAAGAAGATGATCGTGATCTTAACTTAGGAACCATCCCAGCATTTCCCTGACTTGGAGTGAGAAACAACGGAAAAGCCCTTCTCGGATAACTGAGGTGAAAATCGACTCATCATTTTAAGGTTTTGCCTCACAAAGCTGAGTGTGACCTTTTCCAACCCTCAGACCAGAATTAAATTTCTTAGCAACGCTGGAAATCGAACACAGCACCTCTGGATCCGAAAAATATGTACGCGTAGGCTATAGAAGGACGTTGAAGCTTCTGGGTATTTCAAGGTGATGTGGTTCTCATTCCCCGTAGAAAGGAGATCCCGTGACATGAACTCGAGATTAATGATCACATAGAGCTACAAGCCTGTATGTATAACCCTAATTATCCCCATTTCCAACGGAGTTGAGGATGAGTTGCGATGGAATTCGTTGTGATTGATGGCTTTGACGGCCGGATATAGAGCTACAAGCCTCCTTCCTCTAAACGTGAATTAATATTGGTTGAAATTGCTATTGGGATTGGTTAATCTCCGCATATTTCTGCAGTAGCCTTCTCCAAGAGTGCCATCAGAGGGTCTTCAGTCATTAGGGGATAATATTTGAAATATTAATGATAATATGATACAGCCTAAATCAAGTGATCAAACAATTAGTTTGGTTAAGAACTATACAGCCTATTTAAATATACTCTACTTTCGTTAATTGCCTCAATTAACACACAAAATTTCAGTTAGATTGCTATCATATTATTTAAAAAGATATTGAGAACCATCTAAATATTTCGGAAGGTCGTCATATTGGATTCGTATATATGTAGGCCATAGAGTTATGTACTATTAGATGACGACTTTTGCGTAGATTCATTATACAAACGCTCACTTCGATAGAATGATTAAAACACAAGAAATTAAAACTCAATTTTAAAATTGTGTACAGCCGCCATCTTGTGGTTATGTGAACAATTGAACAAAATTAGATGCCAGTGCATTACAATGTGTATAAACATGTACTGTACCATGTTTCACTGTGCTCAGATGCTTAAATCGCGAGAAAAGTATGTTAAAATATTTCACCTTCGCTTGGCCGCCATGTTCGTTTTGTATTATACAGGTTTTTGGAAGTCTCATAGTTGAACTTCTAGTAGAACCCTTTATCACCGTGCACATTTTCCGGATGATATCAGTAATAGTTTCAGAGATATCAAATGCCGGTGTAAAACTATCGCACAACCGCCATACTGAGGTTATGCAAAAGATTTAACTAACTTAGATGCCAGTGCATTACAATGTGTATATACATTTGCTGTACCAAGTTCCATTGTGATTGGATGGTTAAATCGGGAGAAAATTCTATTTAAAAGTTTCAACCTCGCTTGGCCGCCATGTTCGTTTTGTAAACAGATTTTTGAAAGTCTCATAGGCGAACTTCTAGTAGTACCCTTTATCACTGTACACAATTTCAGGGTTGTTGTTGTTTGAGTCTTCAGTCTTTTGACTGGTTTGATGCAGCTCTCCATGCCTCCCTGTCCTGAGCTAATCGTTTCATCTCTACATAACTACCACACCCTACATCTGAGGCAATCTGTTTAACATATTCTAACCTTGGTCTACCCCTACAGTTCTTGTCCTCGACCCTTCCTTCCATAACTAAGCTTGCTATTCCTGGGTGTCTTAGTATGTGTCCTACCAACCTATCTATTCTCTTCATTAGCAGTCACCAGAAACATCTCTCCTCTCCCACTCGTCTTAATACCTCTATGTTTGTAACCCTATCTACCCATCTGATCTTCATCATTCTCCTGTAACACCACATTTCAAATGCTTCTATTCTCCTCTTTTCTGCTGCACCAATAGTCCAAGTTTCACTTCCATAGAGCGCCACGCTCCAGACAAAGGCTTTCAAAAATGACTTCCTAATACCTAAATCTATATTCGATGTCAGCAGATTCCTTTTTTGTAGAAAAGCTTTCTTTGCCTGAGCCAACCTACTTTTTATATCCTCTTTGCTTCGTCCATCACTGGTTATTCTACTTCCTAAGTAACAGAAGTCTTCTACTTCCTTCAGCTATTCACCTGTCAATTTGATCTCCATAGAGGTTTCTGATTTATTTCGGCTGCATTCCAGTATTTTTGTTTTACATTTATTAATTTTCATCATGAATTCTTTCTGTAAGACGGAGTCCATACCATTCAAAAACTCATTCAAATCCTCAGGCTTGTCGGCCAAGATGACTATGTCATCAGCAAATCTCAGAGTTGAAATTATTTCTCCTTGAATCTTCAGTCCCACTTTAAATTTTTCTCTAATTTCCTTCATTGCTTGTTCAATGTAAAGATTGAAAAGTATGGGTGATAAGTTGCAGCCTTGCCTTACACCTTTCTGAATACCAGCTTCTCTCTCATGTCCTTCAACTCGAATGACTGCTGTCTGGTTTCTGTATAGATTGTAAATCACCCTCCTATCCCTGTACTTTATTCCAATCGATTTCAAAATGTCAAACAATTTAGTCCAATCAACGTTATCAAAAGCCTTTTCTAAGTCTACAAAAGCCATGAACGTTCTCTTATCTTTCCTTATTCTACCTTCCAAAATCAGCCTAAGACTTAGTACAGCTTCCCTTGTTCCTACATTTCTCCTGAAACCAAACTGGTCTTCACCCAACTCCGTTTCTATCTGGCTTTCAATCCTCTTGTAAATTATCCTAGACAGGATCTTTGAAGCATGAGTAATCAAGCTGATTGTACGGTAATCTTCACATCTGTCAGCTCCCACTTTCTTTGGTATAGGGATGATTACATTCTTCTTGAAATCAGGGGGTACCTCACCTGTCTCATAAATCCTACACACCAAGTGAAATAACCTGATCAGACCTTATCAGGGTTATATCAGCAATAGTTTCGGTGATATACAATGTCGGTGAAATATTAACACAGCCGCCATGTTGGATTGGTTAGGCGAATTAAATTTGAAGGGCACGCTCGGGGTCGAAAAAAGCAGTACTATGACTATGATACATGGACGCACATACACTCACACGGACAAAAACGTATTATTTTATGAATGGAAATAGGCTAAAAATGTGTATTGTTAGAGTTCCATGTCAGCCTTCGTTTCTGATGGCCTTTAATTTATCGATCCTTGAATAGGCAAGATTTGTTCTTATTAGAGCTCTTCCCCCTACTGGAACATTAGTTGTGTACATTATAACAAACATTTACGAGGCATGAAGGCTATATAACCGTAAATCTCCATCCTTTTAATGACCGGGACTCTGGCTCTGGATAGAAAGAAGGATTTGTGTAACCATTCCGTAACGAACGTACGGAGTTTATGTCACTGAAGACCTTATTGCGCTGTAAATAGCTTGATTCAATTCAGGGACATAAGAGAAAGTCACAAACGGATAGGAATGATCAATCGTGAAATTACCCATGACAGTGTCGATAATTTCACTCTTCCATCATAGGAAAAATCGGAAAACGAACCCCCGACCCGCCGTCTCATCGAAATAGCGAATACTCTATTGGTATATCACCACCGTGGCCAGTAATAGCCTCGTTGAAACACGTGCCCAGTGGTATCGTCTCTTCCTATCTACAACCACTCTTCATGAACATTTTAAACAGATTTTAAAAAAAGTTTTAAAAACTAAAATGTTTTCAACAAATGTGTCGTTAGACCCTTTCGCAATTTTTTTAAAACATAAATACTATATTCGAAAGGGGGAGTAGTGTGTGAGTGGGGGGGGGGGGATCACCCCGAGTCCTACGGCCCCTCGTATACGTCTCTGGCGTTATTGGTTTGTGATATATAACAGAAAGTCTAAAATCACATTTTTACACCAAAAAATTCTGTTTCCCTCATTCTCAAAAACTTTAACCTATTACCAAAATAAAGAGGGTTTCAAGACAAGCCATTTTACACGTCATAGGACCAAATCCGACCATGCATTCGTGAGATATCGGATAAAGTCTAAAACCATGGTCTTACCCCCAAAAAGCCTGTTTCCCTCATTCTCAAAACTTAAACCTATTAATAGCATATATAGGGCTTCGAGACAAGCGATTTGACACGTCACACGTCCAAATCCGACCTTGCGTTCGAGAGATATCGGCAAACTTCGTAGGAAAGTAGGCGACTATCTGATTCTCTCCTCACCACCAAAACCTCTTCTTATCAATCATTTTTTTAAAGAGCTCGCCCTCTTACAAAAATCTCAAGTGCGCATGCGTATAAAACAAAAACAAAAATGTTGATCCATAGCGGCATCCAGCAAAACGCTTGCTCTATATAAGCAACAACGTTTAAGTTCATTTTAGCAACGGACCTTATACATGTCGCATTTGAAAGGAGACTTTCGCTAAAAAATTACAATTTCACCCTCTAGTAGGGGTAGGTTTTATTTAGGGGTTGAAATGAGTGGTTCATTGGAAAGAGGGCGTCTGCCCGAGTCCAACGATATGTCGCATGTCCAAATCGGCCCATGGGGACGCGAGTAATCCACATGAGAGTTCAGCGTAGCCGAGCGGTTCGTGTAACTATTTAGAACCCCTACCATCCCCCTACTTATAGTTACTACAGAATTCATGAATATGGCTGTTTTGATCGTGATTCGGAAAAGTATTTATAGTATTTTTGTATTTAGTTGTTGTTGTTGTTGTTGTTTTAAGGGGCCTAACATCTAGGTTATCGGCCTATTTTTGTATTTAGATGTAAGAACAAAATAGGTAAAAAATTAAGAATCCGTACCCTATTTATAACATACACGTGGTAAAAATTAAGAGTTACCAGGATGTCGAAACGCTTCCGACATTGTAGTATTGTATGAGTGCCACAGGAAATCGGAATGTCGGAACATTTCCGACATACTGTTTTTGCTTACAAGGTTAAGTTTGTAAGGACTCAAATAATAATAATAATATCGTACGCCCTCAGGTGCTGGGTGCAAGTTTTGTTATTCGACACCCAGAGGGCAGCTTGCATGTCGAATTGTTGTTGTTCCTTGAAGCACTATGAAAGTCAAGGAAGTTAGATATCTAAGCACATTGACACCATAGCGTTTTCTAGTGGAGAAATGAAGAACTTTGTGTGAGGAACTTTGTGTTGGCGGAAAATCCCGAGATTGGTTTTGCCATTCAAATGGGTTCTTTAACAAGCCAACATCGTATGACATGCGTGTTGTGATTTTTCCCCCTTTCAAAAATCACTTACCAAGGCCAGGAGCGAACCTGCAAGCTTTGGGGGGGGGGGTTAGTAATCCGACACGATAGCCACTCACCCACCGTGGCAAGCTAGGACGCAAATACCCCGATACGATATTTCTGCACACATGCACTAATGAGTTGTGGTACCGTAACTTTCTCTGGTTTACCAATGAGACCTGTGACTAGAATAACAACTCGCTATTACTAATGTTTCCCACAAACGCGCCAGTGTCACTTTTACGCGAGTCTATTACCCGCATAGCATTTCAAAGTGCGAGACTGAGATGCCAGAGATATCAAGTAGCGCTTTCACGAGCTGCGGTGTGACTCATGTTCACTTGATAGGAGCTTACAACAAGCAAATGAACGCTGAAACAAAAGCCTTCCTCTGAACGTTGTTGCGACGTCGTTGTCATAGAGCCCCGTGTACTTGTGTTCCTGTGTGTCAGTCATATAACCAGTGACATTGTGATTGCTGTAGTATTGTGTAATAATAATTTAGGCTAGGATTTTGAAGAAGATGATCGTGATCTTAACTTAGGAACCATCCCAGCATTTCCCTGACTTGGAGTGAGAAACAACGGAAAAGCCCTTCTCGGATAACTGAGGTGAAAATCGACTCATCATTTTAAGGTTTTGCCTCACAAAGCTGAGTGTGACCTTTTCCAACCCTCAGACCAGAATTAAATTTCTTAGCAACGCTGGAAATCGAACACAGCACCTCTGGATCCGAAAAATATGTACGCGTAGGCTATAGAAGGACGTTGAAGCTTCTGGGTATTTCAAGGTGATGTGGTTCTCATTCCCCGTAGAAAGGAGATCCCGTGACATGAACTCGAGATTAATGATCACATAGAGCTACAAGCCTGTATGTATAACCCTAATTATCCCCATTTCCAACGGAGTTGAGGATGAGTTGCGATGGAATTCGATGTGATTGATGGCTTTGACGGCCGGATATAGAGCTACAAGCCTCCTTCCTCTAAACGTGAATTAATATTGGTTGAAATTGCTATTGGGATTGGTTAATCTCCGCATATTTCTGCAGTAGCCTTCTCCAAGAGTGCCATCAGAGGGTCTTCAGTCATTAGGGGATAATATTTGAAATATTAATGATAATATGATACAGCCTAAATCAAGTGATCAAACAATTAGTTTGGTTAAGAACTATACAGCCTATTTAAATATACTCTACTTTCGTTAATTGCCTCAATTAACACACAAAATTTCAGTTAGATTGCTATCATATTATTTAAAAAGATATTGAGAACCATCTAAATATTTCGGAAGGTCGTCATATTGGATTCGTATATATGTAGGCCATAGAGTTATGTACTATTAGATGACGACTTTTGCGTAGATTCATTATACAAACGCTCACTTCGATAGAATGATTAAAACACAAGAAATTAAAACTCAATTTTAAAATTGTGTACAGCCGCCATCTTGTGGTTATGTGAACAATTGAACAAAATTAGATGCCAGTGCATTACAATGTGTATAAACATGTACTGTACCATGTTTCACTGTGCTCAGATGCTTAAATCGCGAGAAAAGTATGTTAAAATATTTCACCTTCGCTTGGCCGCCATGTTCGTTTTGTATTATACAGGTTTTTGGAAGTCTCATAGTTGAACTTCTAGTAGAACCCTTTATCACCGTGCACATTTTCCGGATGATATCAGTAATAGTTTCAGAGATATCAAATGCCGGTGTAAAACTATCGCACAACCGCCATACTGAGGTTATGCAAAAGATTTAACTAACTTAGATGCCAGTGCATTACAATGTGTATATACATTTGCTGTACCAAGTTCCATTGTGATTGGATGGTTAAATCGGGAGAAAATTCTATTTAAAAGTTTCAACCTCGCTTGGCCGCCATGTTCGTTTTGTAAACAGATTTTTGAAAGTCTCATAGGCGAACTTCTAGTAGTACCCTTTATCACTGTACACAATTTCAGGGTTGTTGTTGTTTGAGTCTTCAGTCTTTTGACTGGTTTGATGCAGCTCTCCATGCCTCCCTGTCCTGAGCTAATCGTTTCATCTCTACATAACTACCACACCCTACATCTGAGGCAATCTGTTTAACATATTCTAACCTTGGTCTACCCCTACAGTTCTTGTCCTCGACCCTTCCTTCCATAACTAAGCTTGCTATTCCTGGGTGTCTTAGTATGTGTCCTACCAACCTATCTATTCTCTTCATTAGCAGTCACCAGAAACATCTCTCCTCTCCCACTCGTCTTAATACCTCTATGTTTGTAACCCTATCTACCCATCTGATCTTCATCATTCTCCTGTAACACCACATTTCAAATGCTTCTATTCTCCTCTTTTCTGCTGCACCAATAGTCCAAGTTTCACTTCCATAGAGCGCCACGCTCCAGACAAAGGCTTTCAAAAATGACTTCCTAATACCTAAATCTATATTCGATGTCAGCAGATTCCTTTTTTGTAGAAAAGCTTTCTTTGCCTGAGCCAACCTACTTTTTATATCCTCTTTGCTTCGTCCATCACTGGTTATTCTACTTCCTAAGTAACAGAAGTCTTCTACTTCCTTCAGCTATTCACCTGTCAATTTGATCTCCATAGAGGTTTCTGATTTATTTCGGCTGCATTCCAGTATTTTTGTTTTACATTTATTAATTTTCATCATGAATTCTTTCTGTAAGACGGAGTCCATACCATTCAAAAACTCATTCAAATCCTCAGGCTTGTCGGCCAAGATGACTATGTCATCAGCAAATCTCAGAGTTGAAATTATTTCTCCTTGAATCTTCAGTCCCACTTTAAATTTTTCTCTAATTTCCTTCATTGCTTGTTCAATGTAAAGATTGAAAAGTATGGGTGATAAGTTGCAGCCTTGCCTTACACCTTTCTGAATACCAGCTTCTCTCTCATGTCCTTCAACTCGAATGACTGCTGTCTGGTTTCTGTATAGATTGTAAATCACCCTCCTATCCCTGTACTTTATTCCAATCGATTTCAAAATGTCAAACAATTTAGTCCAATCAACGTTATCAAAAGCCTTTTCTAAGTCTACAAAAGCCATGAACGTTCTCTTATCTTTCCTTATTCTACCTTCCAAAATCAGCCTAAGACTTAGTACAGCTTCCCTTGTTCCTACATTTCTCCTGAAACCAAACTGGTCTTCACCCAACTCCGTTTCTATCTGGCTTTCAATCCTCTTGTAAATTATCCTAGACAGGATCTTTGAAGCATGAGTAATCAAGCTGATTGTACGGTAATCTTCACATCTGTCAGCTCCCACTTTCTTTGGTATAGGGATGATTACATTCTTCTTGAAATCAGGGGGTACCTCACCTGTCTCATAAATCCTACACACCAAGTGAAATAACCTGATCAGACCTTATCAGGGTTATATCAGCAATAGTTTCGGTGATATACAATGTCGGTGAAATATTAACACAGCCGCCATGTTGGATTGGTTAGGCGAATTAAATTTGAAGGGCACGCTCGGGGTCGAAAAAAGCAGTACTATGACTATGATACATGGACGCACATACACTCACACGGACAAAAACGTATTATTTTATGAATGGAAATAGGCTAAAAATGTGTATTGTTAGAGTTCCATGTCAGCCTTCGTTTCTGATGGCCTTTAATTTATCGATCCTTGAATAGGCAAGATTTGTTCTTATTAGAGCTCTTCCCCCTACTGGAACATTAGTTGTGTACATTATAACAAACATTTACGAGGCATGAAGGCTATATAACCGTAAATCTCCATCCTTTTAATGACCGGGACTCTGGCTCTGGATAGAAAGAAGGATTTGTGTAACCATTCCGTAACGAACGTACGGAGTTTATGTCACTGAAGACCTTATTGCGCTGTAAATAGCTTGATTCAATTCCGGGACATAAGAGAAAGTCACAAACGGATAGGAATGATCAATCGTGAAATTACCCATGACAGTGTCGATAATTTCACTCTTTGCGATTATTACTTCGTATGGTACAAACGATATACATGATTAACAAACAAATATGTGCATAATAATTAGACATGGAAAGCGCTGAAGCTGATATTTTCATGAACTCTTTCCATTCGCCTGCAAAACTACACTGTGGGCACTTCCGAATGATGTGGTTCGTCCTTCATCGTCTGTTCTTGAGCTCCGCAGTCACAAGCTGGTGATTCTAGCCATCCCCATTTGTGGAACATTGCTTTGCACCTTCCATGACCAGTTCGAGTGCGATTTAGTTGGCACCGCGTACAGTAGCTCTTGGTAGATCGGTTCCTGGGATATGCTGGTGAGGATCCTCTAAGTGGATTTGGCAAGGTGAAGAAAAATCTCTCAACCTTTACTACCTGATTTTATTGATGGTGTAAGGTCCTGGCTGCTTAATAATGTTAGGGGGCATGGTGGCGCAGCGGTCTAGCTGTTGGCCTATCTCCAAGGTGGACTGTGTTCGATTCCCGGTCAATGCATATGAGATTTTCGAAGTGAAATTCCATGTCCTGTGGTTCGGATTTCACGTAAAAAAGGAGGTCCCGTGGCTCATAATCACAAGATTCATGGTCAGGTTAAACTTCAATCTTCTTTCTTCCTTAATAATGTCATCACCCAAAATAGGATTCCTGGATTTCAGGTACTGAACCCAACGGTGTTAGGCTGACTGGTGTCGAACGTGGATCTCTGAGATAAATGTATACAGACCAGAGATACCAGCAAGAAACGAACACAAGACCTTTTGAGGGAGTTTAACCCATAAAAACCCTTAGAGAAAATTCACATTAAATCACTGTTGTGATATGAACAAATTCTGACATTATTTGTTAATATAAAGCAGGTAATATTAGCAGAATACTGCAGTATTGGGCTGTAGGATGCATACAATTCTGGACTTAGCGCAGAGAGTTTGAGCTCTTGACAGTTTGTAAATGACTCTAGAATTGAGGCGTGGTTTCGTGCAGCCATGTCAGTCACTGTGACCTACTTATGCAGTCTGGAACAAGTCAGGACGGTAATATATGGGCCAGTTATTCCCCGTTACAGAATGAAAGGTCCAGGGGGATGAGGAGATACCAGAGTAATTTAATGATTACTCGGGAATGGAGTAACTCAGAGACATGAGGATTTCACCTATGTAAATGTATGGCCAGTAGGCTAATTATCAAGCCGTTATACATTGAAATCGAGGCAGATTTAATGTAACGCGCATTGACACATTAGGGATGAGGCCAGCGACAGGATCTGACCATGACTTCGGGGATATACCGATGACGCCGCGTGGGGAAGCGCTGGCAAAGGCAATTAATATTAATTAATTGGACGATCCATCCTCGAGCACACAGACGGATCTGTGATCAGCGAGGAAAAATGAACTATAAAAACGTTATTTCAAGACCAGAAATATACGGAGAGAGGAAATGATGCTGCAAGGAAATTTTCGACCTACTTTTGTCTCCAAACGGATATAAGGTCAGTGGAACGAACAGTCGGGGTCAGTCGAACCACAGTCTAGTGCGAAGAGCACGTCACCCGAGTCCAGGACGGGACGCGCGGACTTTAACAGTTTAAGGGCAGCAACATAATAGCCATGCAGGAAGGCATTATTAAGAACAATTAATAAGGACAGTTAAGCCTCCGTGGCTTAGGCGGCAGCACGCCGGCCTCTCACCGCTGGGTCCGTGGTTCAAATCCCGGTCACTCCATGTGAGATCTGTGCTGGACAAAACGGAGGCAGACAGGTTTTTCTCCGGGTACTCCGGTTTTCCCTGTCAAAATTTCATTCCAGCAACACTCTCCACTATCATTTCATTTCATCTGTCATTCATTTAATCATTGCCCCAGAGGAGTGCGTCAGGCCTCGGCAGCCGGCACAGTCCATATCCTCGCCGCTAGATGGGGGCTTCATTCATTCCATTCCTGACCCGGTCGGAGACTGGAAGCAGGCTGTGGATTTTCATTTTCTCAATAAGGACAGTCGTGCCATACTTTTATAGTCGGCATTACGAGTGATTCCTATCTAGTACGCAGGAAATGTACCGTGTGATATACAAGGTAGGACATTTGAAAGTGGTAATTGTACAAGTACAATGTACAATGGACGAGCGCAGTATATAAGCTATCGGTTAGACATATAATAGGATGTCGGATTGTGCAGATATAAACTTTTTTATGCATGTGGTGAAATTTCGCAGGGATACCACTGTAATTAATGCTCAGGACGATGTGCAAGCATATTTATGCGATATCAGGAAATTTATCTAAGGATAGAAATTGATAGACAGATTGGGGACCGGTATGAATCCTTAGGCAGAGAATCGAGACTTTTGAACGAGATGCGGATATCAGTGAAGAATAGATCTGCAATGCCTGCATTTCTGATATTCTGCAAGGAAAGGTCAACCATTAGAAATGTACATAGCAATCGTGTGATTTTAGTGATGATCATTTAAATATTAGTAAAATTAATACTGTAACAAGTGATATAACGTGTTGTGTGAATAAGGAAGCAACAGCTTCGACATGAAGAAGCACAGTGCAGTGTGTTTTGTAAGGCAAAAATTATGTAAAATGTGTGTGGAAAGTGTAAGAATGCCTTGCTAATTTGCAAATTATGGCGGGCATTACTGGAAGAAATGCGTGGTCGGAGCCACCAGATTAACCAATGTGAGTACCCAAAAACCATGATTTTGTAGTAATTATAGTCCACTGTATGTTGAGTGATTTCAAAATTTATAGAATATGCAATAAGAGTCAATTTTAGGAGGTAGAACCTCGAGATATTAATGTTGTGTTGATTTTAGTCAAGTTGAGATATCTTTGTACATCACTGAGTGGATAAATCGTTACCACTAATGTAAAATGGCAATTGAGTTATATAGAAAGTTAACGTAACGAACACGGATGTTCGGTTATTGAATATGGTTACGTTGTGTCGGTATGGGGAATGTATGTCAGTAATAATAATAAGAAGAAGAATAAATGAATACACATCAGGGAAAAATGGTTGTAAGCAAAATATATATGCTAATTGGAATACGTGTGTATCTAAGTGGTAGTATTATACGTGTTGGGTTAAGCAAAGGAATTTAATATCAGAGTATATTATGATAATGGAAATAAATATGCAAGGATACAGGAACTGGAAGGGTTTAATAGAGAATTGAATTCGCAGTTTGATAAATAAGCTTGTAAGTGTAATTGATAGATTTTATCTTACTAATTAAAGGACGGGATCATATCACCTTGATCATGGGGGCCAGGTAATCTGATCGACGTGTGAAATCTCGTATAGCCAAGGGCGTACAGAGATATTATTATTTGCCAGAGCGTATTTAGTGAGGAACCCTAGCTCTGAGGATTTCTATGAAATGTTCCGGGTTCGAATCCAGTGGTGTATGGGAGGATAACAATGGACACCCCAGCATGGCACCTGATATCGACCGAGAACTAGCTATTGAATAAATTCAGCTCCTGGGAGTGAATTTTTGATGGCAGGATGTGGCTGACCGCGTCATTTAGCAAGATGCCGGCTAGCCCAATTCGACATGTGTATAATGAATCTCGTTCCTTCATATAACGTAAATGGACCTGTTGAGGCCAGCTATTAATATCCTAAGGTTAGGAATAAATGCTTAAACAATTCCATACCCTATCTTGCATACAGTTCAGTTAGATCATATGGGATGTGCAGGCCAGTGAGACTGCACTATTGTATTTAAAGCCACATGCTACTGCTTGGAGATAAAGGAGGGAACATAGCGAGGGACGGAGCAAGTGTTTTGTTACCGCCCGACTCAGATCCATTGTATACAGGAAGAGCCGAGGGAGAGATTTTAAACGACCCTTGGAGGGTGACATTTAGAGTGGAAAGACTTTGAAACCCTGTTTGTAATAAAAGAATCATTGTTGTATTGTATAATGAATTTGTGTGGTTTGAAACACATTGATAATTAAGGATCATTCTGATAACTTAATACTTAGCAAACTTATCAGTTGTTGAAAGTTGCATTTTTATACTGACATTGTCGCCTATTTCCAAAGGTGGACACTAGATGCCATATGCTATGCCCACGCAAGGGTAGCATAATATACCATCCGACACAGCGGTGACGGAATCTTTGAAATTGAACTCATGACCGCTTACAGTGGAACTGCATAAAGTGGAACTGCAGAAAGTGGAACTGCAGAAAGGGGTATAATTACATGTAACAGTGGAGTTGCAAGAAAATAGGAAGTGCAATCCGTAAATTGGTTAATGCATGGTAGAGCATTTTGGTGGGAAGAGAGATACAGAACACAATTGTACGCATAATGTAAAGTAGGATGTGTTGATAATAAACAGCTAGATTGTGAAATTAAAGAGGTCACAATAGGTGACGTAAGATTGTAAGTACAGTTATATGTGTAATTTACCAGTGCATCAGCGCATTTGAGAATGGATTTTATGTTAATCTCATGGTAAATGAATGAATAATCATTTGGATTTACGAGGATAAAGTGCGAATATTAGTGGATTGAAGGAATAATTTTGCATTGTATTGTGTTACATTGTTGGAATTGTGATTTTGTTTGTGTGAAGCCATGATTTAGAGCTCAATTAAAGTCTTTAACATAGAGTTGTGCTTTATTATTGTAGAGTTGATACCTTTTAGTCTCAGATCAAAAATATGCAACTGCTCAGTGGGTGGACGGTACACGCCTGAGGACTGATGCTGGCTGGAGGGAGAAGCATGCTTTCCATGGAAATTATTCACATGGGTACATGGGTTTTGGTGCCATGTACAGTGATTTGAGTTAATGGTACAACTTAAGTCGGTCAAGATCTGATGTAAACAACTCTATTAACATAACGAATAAAATGAATTAGGGGAATGACCGCACCTAACCTTAGCTAAGCTCCGATACAAACGATATAAATTTTGATAACCTCTGCATATATTTATCATGTCGCCCGTGAGTGGGGCAAAACATGGTAAGCTCATATATTTATCATGGCGCCCAACGTAGGGGAAAACATGGTTAGCTCATATATTTATCATGGCGCCCAGGTTTGTGGAGCTTATGGGATTTAGGGAAACCCCATAGATTTTATATGGTATTTCATGGGGAAAACCATAATAATTATTTTTTGCCTCAAATTGTGTTTGGGTGATTTTTGAGTTCAGCAGGCTTTTGTAGTAACGCAGAATCTCTCTATTGAGAAGAGAAGTGCCCAAGGGTACGAACGCTACGCACCCAATTCACAATTTATCCAAAATCCAAATTTTAAGTACAATCTTACAATATGTGTACAGTGTCTTGAATTTCTCTTCAAAACGAATCCATACATGTATCCTGGAAGCCTGCCTATATCTCAAAGTGAATTGTAGTACGAATGGCTCGTACGGAGGAAGTTTTGCAAGGGATTGCAGAGCTAAGACAGCATTTTGATGCTGTCAATGAACAGAATAAGCTGGAAGCCAAGGCTTTCCAGGATGAAATAAATAACCGTTTAGATGCCAATCAGGTGGCAATTAATGTAAATCAGGTTGAAATAAACAACCAATTGGATGCAAATAAGGAAGAAATAAATGCTAAGATAGGTCAAATACAAGAAACAATTAAGACCGAGGTAACTGAAACCGTTGTAAGTATTATATCAGAAATGCTGGTTAAGACCGAAGAGCGTTTCGAGACGACAGAAGCGAAACTCGAAAGTAATTTGCAGGCATGTAAGCACGCGCAGGATGAAACGAACAGTAGGTTAGATGCGCTGTCTAATGGCATTCCCGGTCAATGCATGTGAGATTTTCGAAGTGAAATGCCATGTCCTGTGGTTCGGATTCCACGTAAAAAGGAGGTCCCGTGGCTTATAATCACAAGATTCACGGTCACGTAAAACTACAATCTTCCTTTTCCTTCCTTTTAATGGCATTAAGGATATTCAAATCCAAAATGAGGCGAATCTCGAACGCCAAGCGAAACAGTTTTCCGAATTTATTAGAACGGTTGATCAGAGATTAGAAGAGAATGACAGTAAAGGGGATGAAAAGTTCAAAAGTTATGCTAGAGCGATTAACGGTGATCTAAAGAAGCAGGATCAGAAAGTATTAGACCAATGTCAGGAAATAGGAGAAATTAAGACTGTCGCTAACGAAAGTAAAGAACTGGTAGGCAACATAAAGGGTCAGATGAGCAAAGTTCATCAAGAACTGGACCAAATTCAAAGCGACATTGTTATAGTCAACAAAAGACAAGAGGAAAACATAGGGGAAATCGCTAAGGTCAGAAGTGAAATATCAAAGGTCAATGGACATATCCAAGAGGAAATTAAAGGGCTTAGAGAAGAACTCGAAGTGAGAGAAGGCCAAGAGACAGAGGCAAGCGACAAGACCCTTGCTCAAATAAAGGAAGACGTAGAGGATGAAATCTCCCATATCAAGCAAAGCCTGAAGGACGATAAGGAGAAAATATTTCAAGTGGTAGAAGAAAACAGGGATAGGCTAAGCAAAATAGAAAAAGAAGTAATCACTCGATGGGATAGAGCAGAGATGCGCCACAATCAAATGGAGACTAGGATAATAGCACAGGAGGAAACCCTAATGAAAGATCCGAAGTCAAGTGAAGGCAGCGTGGAAGATATGAGGAAAACCAAGTGGGCAGATTTAGAAACCCAACCTATAATAAGGAATGCTACAGGGCCAGGCGAAAGTGCACATATGACGCCAGGTTCACCGATTGCAGCTTCTACGCTGCATGAAAATGCTATTCACAACCAAGTTATAAATGTAATTAGAGCAAGCGAGGAGAAACCAAGAAATTTTACAGGTAGCCATTGTAATATGACACCGAAATATTGGTTGAAAGAAGTGTCCGAATATTTGAACGATGCGCGGATACCACAAGAGCGCAGGCTACGAGCCATAGAGAAACTAACGGAGGGAGAATGTGCGTTATGGTTTCGCAGTGTCCGTTATACCTTCGATACTGTCGAGGAGTTTCGGAAAGCTTTTTTGAAGCGATACTGAGATCCGACGACCCAACAGAATTTACGATTGGATTTGTACTCCAAAAGATACAGCACCAACAATCCAACGAAGTATGCTTAATTCTTCGTATCTCAGTTGTGTAAATTTAAAGAACTTGACCAAGCACCTAGTGAGCTTGAGCTATGCATTCCTATTGCCAAACAACTTCCTTATGAAATCCAAAGGCTGCTGATTTCGGCAAATGCTAAAACCGCAATGGAAATGGAGGCAGTTCTTAGGCAACTGGACCTCACAACATCCAATACTATGCGTCAGAATCGAACCGTGGAACAGGTACACGTGGCCAACACGCAGACTGACCAGTACAAAGCTCCGACAAATAGCAATGCTACTAGCACTGAAACGTTAGATTCCAACGGACGTCAATGGGAACATGAACCCAGAAGATGGCAACCGAAGTATAGAGGAAACGCTGGTAGAGGAAGCCGAAATTCTTGGAATCAACAGAATACAAGTGGTAGACCGTACCAAAATAATGGAGGTAACAATGGCCAAGAAGGCAACAATCGAAATTGGAGACCCCAGGAAAGAAGGCGTAACTTTGATGACGAGGTAGAGGAACATTATCACGCTTCATTGCAATACCTCGATGAAAGGGGAGAGGAACCCCAGAAGCAGCAAGTCCGCTGGCAAGAAGCTATGCAAAATAGGACGTCACCAGACAGATATGGAGACGGGGCCAAAAGTTAGGAGTTACAGCGCAGTGAACAGGAGAGAAGAAACTCTAACGGGACTGGCGCTGTAGAGAAAAAAACACCATAATTAGAAGGATTTGAGAATGATGGATGGAATGCAGTCAACATCATTAATTGGATAGCCAATCCGGAAGAATTAATCGAGGATACAGGAGGATAACAGGTCATGATCAAAAGAGAATTGCCCATTATTATAGTAAGATTGGCAGGGTTGAATATAAGAAGTCTTTTGGACACGGGTTCAACGGTGTGTTTTATGACACAAGCTTTGTATAATGAGATAGCGCAAAGAGAAAATGTTTTGAAAATACCTATCTCAAGTGTCAAAATAAAGGGTGTCATTCCTGACAAGACGATGATACGCAAATATCAGGTATTCCTAGACTTAAAGATAGGAGGCTCTATTTTTTCACAGAGTTTTCTACTAGTAAACAAATTGCCATTTAACCTTATTGTTGGGGCAGAGTTTATAAGGGAATACAGAGTGGTAATAGACCTATCACAGGACAGAGTTATGTTCCGTGTGAACGAGGAAACCGAAGGCTTAGAGGTCTCACTCAAACAGAATGAACCAGGGACAGATGAACAAGTATGGCATACATACAGAGACATGGCTGAGGAGGAAGTGTTAGCTATCGAGCTGTTAGAAGATGAACTGAAAACACTAGCCGCAGACATGGAGAAAGATCTGGAACCCGAACTGGAAGAACATATTTCGGAAAAACTAGAAGAAGCAAAAATTGGTCCAAGAGATAAAGAAAATTTAAAGAAATTGTTATTGGAACAGAAGGAATTCATTGACTCGAGACCTGGTCGTATAAAGAACTTCACTTATGCATTCCAAGTTAACGACTGGACACCATTTAGGCAGAAACCCTACCCTATAGCCGAAAAGCACTATGCTAAGGTTAAAGAAGCAATTCAGGATATGTTGGAGGCCGGTGTTATTGAGAAGACACCTACGCCTTACGTAAGCCCATTGGTAATCGTACCTAAGACAGACGGGACTGTCAGAGTGTGCCTGGATTTGAGTCATTTAAATGTGAAGGTTATACCAGAGTTTCACCAAGTGCCACCTATTAAGGAAATCCTCAGAAAGTTTAAAGGGAGACCATATTTACAAATTTAGATATTACGTCGAGCTACCACCATATTGAATTGGAGAAGAAAACTAGTCTATTGACAGGATTTATGTTTGATCAACATACATACTCATTTTTAAGACTACCCTTCGGTTTGAAAACAGCTGGTTCAGCTTTGATAAGAGCGTTAGACCGTAATATATCGGATGAAGTTAAAAAGAGTACCATCAGGTACGTAGATGACATTCTACTCACATCGGAATCTCTGGAGGAGCACATGAGAGACCTGAAGAAGTTACTGGATAACCTTAGAGAAGCTAATTTTAAGGTTAATATCAAGAAATCGGACTTCTGTCAGAGGGAAGTTAAATTCCTAGGGCACGTTATCGATGAAAATGGAGTAAGGCCAAACCCAGAGAAATTAGAGGTAATTCGAAATTTTCCTCGAGCCACGAAAGTTAAGCACGTCCGACAGTATTTGGGAGTAATTGGATTCTTTGCTAACCATTGCCCAATGTATACTACAATTGTGGCACCCCTGCAAGATCTATTGAAGAAAGGCGGCAGGTGGAATTGGACGGAGCAGTGTCAGGAAGCATTCGTGAGGTCGAAACAAACGCTTTTGGAATACGTGAAGCTGGGATATCCTGATTATACCCAGAAGTTCATAATACAGACGGATGCATCACTTATTGGAATAGGGGCGATGCTGTACCAAGAAAATGTTGATAAGCCCGAGGAGAAAGTTTTTATAGCCTTTATAAGTAGGAGATGGAGGGCCCACGAGAAAAATTACACGATTACAGAGATAGAGTTGCTCGCAATTCTGTACACATTACAGTACTGGCGCAAAATCGTGTATGGCTATCAAATCGTCCTCAGAACAGACCATAAAGCTTTAACATTTTTGTTAATGACGGATTTGTCCAACCAGAGGTTGACAAGATGGTCCCTGTATATTCAACAGTTCAATGTGGAAATTGAATACTGTCCAGGGAAAGAGAACGTAATACCGGACATGTTAAGCCGATATCCGAGAGAAGAGGAATTTCTAGCTGTCCAGATTGAAAATCAAGATCAGAAGACCTTAGATGACTTGAAGAATCTTACCAACCTACAACGCGAAGATCCGTGGTTGAAAATGATGATTGATTACTTCGATGGACGCTTAGCAAGGGGAACTGCAATATACAGAGAGGCAGAGGCGTTATCAACAGACTACGTATGGTAAAATCAGATGCTACACAAGTGGGATGATGTAGAGCATTCCCGTCAAAGAATTGTTATTCCTGCATCTCTGCAGAGGAGATTGGTGTGGCTAGCACACACAGCGTTTGGACACCCTGGTATAGATAAGATAACTGCTGTACAGAAAGAAGCATTCATTTGGCCGAAGTTAAGAGAAACTGTAAGAAATGCTATTAGGACATGCGATTTGTGCCAAAGGGTAAAGCCAAATCCCTTTTTAATGAGACAACGACCCTTTCCGTTGTTACCAGAGAAGTTAAGGCAGCTAATGAGTGTAGACAAATTTGGACCACTGCCTAGGGCACGTAGAGGTAATATACATATTTTTGTAGCGATGGATGTATTTTCAAAAATGGTGGTATTATGCCCCATACAGAAAACCAGCTCGAAGCAGGTATTAAAGAGACTGAAAAAGAGAGTTATTCCGATACTTGGGAAACCGGATAACTTACTCTCAGATCACGGGAGCTGATTTACTAGCACAGAATTTCGTCGGGAATTGGCAAATTTAGGAATTAGGCAGATTCTATCTACCATTCGCCATCCTGAGGCTAGCCCCGTTGAACGTGTTATGAGAGAGATCCAGAAATATATGAAAATTTACTGTTCAGAAGAGAATTGGAAATGGATTGATGTTCTGGATATAATAGAGTACTGAATTAATAATACTGTGCATGAAGCGACATGTCAAGTGCCCGTGACTCTACATTTGGATCAAAGACCGGACGGGCCATGGACTGGTGTTATTCCACTACCTGAAGACGCGCAGCCAGGACGAGAATTGAGGATCCAGCGAACCTTCGAATATCTCCAAGCACAGGCTGAAAGACGCCAGAGAAGAAACCGTGCGAAGCGATATAACAGACCGCTTCTCATTGGGGAAAAAGATTTAGTTCGGAGACCAGCCAGTTCAGATCCAAAAGCACGGAAATATAAGAAATTCAATTTTGGATATCAAGGCCCGTTCGAAATTATAAGAGACCTACAGAATAATGCATACAGAATAAGGAATTTAGAAACGGGAAACGAGGTCGTTATAAACTCTGCCAACCTCAAAATTTATTATTAACCAGATTAATTTGACGAACAAGTGGAAGCTATAGCAGCGCACACCCAAGTGTATGTGGAGAGCAAAGTCAGCCAGGCAGACAAGCTTGAAGGCTCACGCAGCGAGACGGAAAGGAAAACAAGCAGCTCGCCCAGGGAAGGAAGGAGACAGACGGAGTGCAAGTGTCTACGACAGCTATACAAAAACATGGTCGATTTTGCCGGGGAGGTTGAAGCCTTGAATTAAACCCTCCGTAAGGACAATGCACGTCTGAGAGCCGAGGTTAGAGTAGGAGGGGGAGGTAGACAGACCCACTCGCAGGCAGACGAGTTGAATGACCGCTTATTGTAAACAAAGCAACGGTCGGGACACAGTCAACCATTGACTTACAGAAGGTCACTTGCAAATGACTTCTATAAGTTTTGCAAGGGGAATATGAACCCAACGGTGTTAGGCTGACTGGTGTCGAACGTGGATCTCTGAGATAAATGTATACATACTAGAGATACCAGCAAGAAACGAACACAAGACCTTTTGAGGGAGTTTAAGCCATAAAAACCCCTAGAGAAAATACACATTAAATCACTCTTGTGATATGAACAAATTCTGACATTATTTGTTAATATAATGCAGGAAATATTAGCAGAATACTGCAGTATTGGGCTGTATGATGCATACAATTCTGGACTTAGCGCAGAGAGTTTGGGGTCTTGACAGTTTGTAAATGACTCTAGAATTGAGGCGTGGTTTCGTGGAGCCATGTCAGTCACTGTGACCTACATATGCTGTCTGGAACAAGTCAGGACGGTAATATATGGGCAAGTTATTCCCCGTTACAGAATGAAAGGTCCTGGGAGATGAGGAGATACCAGAGTAATTCAATGATTACTCGGGAATGGAGTAACTCAGAGGCATGAGGATTGCACCTATGTAAATGTATGGCCAGGAGGCTAATTATCAAGCCGTTAAACATTTAATGTAACGCACATTGACACAGTAGGGATGAGGCCAGCGACAGGATCTGACCATGTCTTCGGGGATATACCGATGACGCCGCGTGGGGAAGCGCTGGCAAAGGCAATTAATATTAATTAATTGGCCGATCGATCCTCGAGCACACAGACGGATCTGTGATCAGCGAGGAAAAATGAACCATAAAACGTTATTTCAAGACCAGAAATATACGGAGAGAGGAAATGATGCTGCAAGGAAATTTTCGACCTACTTTTTGTCTCCAAACGTATATAAGGTCAGTGGAACGAACAGTCGGGTCAGTCGAACCACAGTCTAGTGCGAAGAGCACGTCACCCGAGTCCAGGACGGGACGCGCGGACTTTAACAGTTTAAGGGCAGCAACATAATAGCCATGCAGGAAGGCATTATTAAGAACAATTAATAAGGACAGTCGTGCCATACTTTTATAGTCGGCATTACGAGTGATTCCTATCCAGTACGCAGGAAATGTACCATGTGATATACAAGGAAAGACAATTGAAAGTGGTAATTGTACAAGTAGAATGTACAATGGACGAACGCAGTATATAAGCTATTGGTTAGACATATAATAGGATGTCGGATTGCGCAGATATAAACTTTGTTATGCATGTGGTGAAATTTCGCAGGGATACCACCGTAATTAATGCTCAGGACGATGTGCAAGCATATTTATGCGATATCAGGAAATTTATCTAAGGATAGAAATTGACAGACAGATTGGCGACCGCTAGGAATCCTTCGGCAGAGAATCGAGACTTTTGAAAGAGATGCGGATAGCAGTGAAGGATAGATCTTCAATGCCGGCATTTCTGATATTCTGCAAGGAAAGGTCAACCATTAAGAAATGTACATAGCAATCGTGTGATTTTAGTGATGATCATTTAAATATATGTAAATTTAATAGTGTAACAAGTGATATAACGTGTTGTGTGAATAAGGAAGCAACAGCTTCGAAATGAAGAAACACAGTGCAGTGTGTTTTGTAAGGCAAAAATTATGTAAAATGTGTGTGGAAAGCGTAAGAATGCCTTGCTAATTTGCAAATTATGGCGGGCATAACTGGAAGAAATGCCTGGTCGGAGCCACCAGATTAACCAATGTGAGTACCCAAAAACCATGATTTTGTAGTAATTATAGTCCACTGTATGTTGAGTGATTTCAAAATTTATAGAATATGCAATAAGAGTCAATTTTAGGAGGTAGAACCTCGAGATATTAATGTTGTGTTGATTTTATTCAAGTTGAGATGTCTTTGTACATCATTGAGTGGATAAATCGTTACCACTAATGTAAAATGGCAATTGAGTTATATAGAAAGTTAACGTAACGAACACGGATGTTCGGTTATTGAATATGGTTACGTTGTGTCGGTATGGGGAATGTATGTCAGTAATAATAATAAGAATAAGAATAAATGAATACACATCAGGGAAAAATGATTGTAAGCAAAATATATATGCTAATTGGAATACGTGTGTATCTAAGCGGTAGTATTATACGTATTGGGCTAAGCAAAGGAATTTAATATCAGAGTATATTATGATAATGGAAATAAATATGCAAGGAAACAGGAACTGGAAGGTTTTTAATAGAGAATTGAATTCGCAGCTTGATGAATAAGCTTGTAAGTGAAATTGATAGATTTTATCTTACTAATTAAAGGACGGGATCACATCACCATGATCATGGGGGCCAGGTAATCTGATCGACGTGTGAAATCTCGTATAGCCAAGGGCGTACAGAGATATTATTATTTGCCAGAGCGTATTTAGTGAGGAACCCTAGCTCTGAGGATTGCTATGAAATGTTCCGGGTTCGAATCCAGTGGTGTATGGGAGGATAACATGGACACCTCATCATGACACCTGATATCGACCGAGAACTAGCTATTGAATAAATTCAGCTCTTGGGAGTGAATTTTTGACGGCAGGATGTGCCTGACCGTGTCATTTAGCAAGATGCCGGCTAGCCCAATTCGACATGTGTATAATGAATCTCGTTCCTTCATATAACGTAAATGGACCTGTTGAGGCCAGCTATTAATATCCTAAGGTTAGGAATAAATGCTTAAACAATTCCATACCCTATCTTGCATACAGTTTAGTTAGATCATATGGGATGTGCAGGCCAGTGAGACTGCACTATTGTATTTAAAGCCACATGCTACTGCTTGGAGATAAAGAAGGAGGGAACATAGCGAGGGACGGAGCAAGTGTTTTGTTACCGCCCGACTCAGACCCATTGTATACAGGAAGAGCCGAGGGAGAGATTTTAAACGACCCTTGGAGGGTGACATTTAGAGTGGAAAGACTTTGAAACCCTGTTTGCAATAAAAGAATCATTGTTGTATTGTATAATGAATTTGTGTGGTTTGAAACACATTGATAATTAAGGATCATTCTGATAACTTAATACTTGGCAAACTTATCAGTTGTTGAAAGTTGCATTTTTATACTGACATTGTCGCCTATTTCCAAAGGTGCACTAGATGCCATATACTATGCCCACGCAAGGGTAGCATAATATACCATCCGACACAGCGGTAACGGAATCTTTGAAGTTGAACTCATGACGGCATACACTGGAACTACATAAAGTGGAACTGCAGAAAGTGGAATTGCAGAAAGGGGTATAATTACATGTAACAGTGGAGTTGCAAGTAAATAGGAAGTGCAACCCATACATTGGTTAATGCATGGTAGAGCATTTTGGTGGGAAGAGAGATACAGAACACAATTGTACGCATAATGTAAAGTAGGATGTGTTGATAATAAACAGCTAGATTGTGAAATTAAAGAGGTCACAATAGGTGACGTAAGATTGTAAGTACAGTTATATGTGTAATTTACCAGTGCATCAGCGCATTTGAGAATGGATTTTATGTTAATCTCATGGTAAATGAATGAATAATCATTTGGATTTACGAGGATAAAGTGCAAATATTAGTGGATTGAAGGAATAATTTTGCATTGTATTGTGTTACATTGTTGGAATTGTGTTTTTGTTTGTGTGAAGCCATGATTTAGAGCTCAATTAAAGTCTTTAACATAGAGTTGTGCTTTATTATTGTAGAGTTGATACCTTTTAGTCTCAGATCAAAAATATGCAACTGCTCAGTGGGTGGACGGTACACGCCTGAGGACTGATGCTGGCTGGAGGCAGAAGCATGTTTTCCATGGAAATTATTCACATGGGTACAGTACATGGGTGGATGATTACCCAGTACTGAGTGAACCGGAAGGTGCTTGAAGTCAGAACAGATGTAAGTTTTCCAAGCGTGGGCAGCTGCTTGTTGTCGTTGTCTCAGTTGTGGAGGAGGAATGCCTGCAAGGACGTGCAACCAGGAAAGAGGGATTGATCATAATGTGCCCGTTATGTTCCTTAAGGACTCATTTAGCTGAGTATCCACTCTGTGGGCATGAGCACTTCTGTACCATACCGGTGCACAATATTCGGCAACAGAGTAGACTAGCGCAAGGCTTGCCATACGAAGAGTACTTGCATGGGCTCCCCATGTTGTGCCAGCCAGTTTGCGGATGATATTGTTCCTGGTCTTTTTTCCTGCAGTATTCTCAAGGTGTTTACTGTAGATCAAAGAACGGTCCAGAATTACTCCTAGGTATTTGGGGTTTGGATTGTTTCTCAGCCTGTTTCCGCAGAATACACAGTAATGCTCAGCTCTTATTTGGTGATTCTACTGTACACCCTCTTAGTGCCAGGCCTGAGTGCTCTCACAGTATGCCAAGAGTGACAGACTGAGTTAGAGGATTTTGCAGGTTCACACTCTCAGTGCTATATAATTCACAATAACCAACACAATGGCTTGACATTTTCCCTAAATGCTAACTACAGAACCCACTTACTTCTGAACTACACTTTAACATTATCATGCTCTTGATTATTCAAAATAAAAATATTTTTTAACATTTTCTAAACACAAAAAAAACTTAAATAGAACAAAATATAATTAAAAATTCAACTCACAGATAAGTAATGTTCAGTCTGTGTTATCTCCCTTTCCAGATGAATAAACACGTAAAATATCACTGTATTAGGTACTACAGTTTGGGAGTTATCTTCACTAAAGCTAAACACAACACACAGAAAAAATATTCACACAAAGAGAGGCTTCAAGATTTACCCCTACCCTCCCAGGTGAGGGTTGGTATTTCTCATCTTGTCTTACCTGAACTTCACGGAAATCGGGAAACTGCTGGATATTGTTGTCGTCATTGCTACTACTATCATTCTGAAGGTCATTATCCCTGTCACTATCACTGTTTGCCTTAGGCCTAAAAACACGCGGTCGGATGTTTACAACAATCCCTCCGCTATCACTTTCACTTTCCACTTCCTTATCTATTGGAGGATTTAATTCCTCATCCGAGTAATCATCATCCTCTCCTTCACTCAAATTATTTACGTACATAGCCAGATCATCGTCGTCAACAAAGTTACTTCTCAGGCTCGCCGCCATTTTACTCAATGTGTCATAGATGTCACACGGCGCAGATGATCACAGATTTCTAAAATTCACTCAACCGGAACTAGGAAACTTACGCGTAAACTAGCGACGTAGTTCAAAACTACTATCCTTTCTCTGTGGAATCAATACGTATGGTGCCGCCTCCTGGCAAATCCAACCGTACTAAATAGGATACGTATAAAAGAGCGGTCTGTTCAAACGATGATATGTCGTTGCTGGCACATTAGGCGTAAATACGGAACAACGATATATCGTTGCCTGGCGCGGTGAAAAGCTGTGACCTCAGTTTTCGATAGTTTTGGGCAAAGCCTCCATTGTTTGAAATATTTTTCTAGTTTTTGCAGGTCCTGTGTGAGGATTTCTTCCCCGTCGTCCAGATATTTGATTTGGATTGCAATGGCAGAGTCATCAGCATAGCCTATGGGACACTGTTTCTAGTACATCGCTTGTATATAGGTTGAACAATAATGGGACTAAGACAGATCCCAGAGGGAGGCCATTCTTGATGGTGTACGACTTACTCATCTGCACACATTCTGAAATATCGATTCCTTAACATGATGGATAACAGGTCAGTGAGCCTTCTGCACGATAGTGCTAGTATTAAACTCAGCATTCACCTAACAATCCACACAGTATCATAGGCAGCACTTTAGTCCAGGAAAGACACAGATGATTCCAGTCCCCTTTGGAATCCTGCTTCTATAAAGGATGTTAGAGCTAAGACTTGCTCACAACAGCTTCGTTTTTCCCTGAGTCCAGCCTGTTCTGGTGGTATTCTGCTGTCTAATGTGCAGAATTTTATAGCAAACGCTGAGGAGTGATATTGGACTGCACATACTGTTGTTCCCATTGTGTTGACAGAGATATTTCATTATTACCTTGGCGGTAGCAAGAAGTAACACTGTAGATGGATATTTCCTGGCTAGTGTACATGATAGAACCATAAACCTCTGATCCAAGCATTCCTAAAATTGTATATCCAGAAAATCTGGCCCTTCAGTCTACCTGCTCATCTAGTAGGAGGGTTTCTTGAAGAGCAATGAGATCAATTCGATGTTCTTTGGATAATTTACTTAGGTACTCGCATTTATCCTCGGATAAACCGTCAATGTTCAGTTGTAGGACACGAGCACAAGGCCCAATGCATCTTGAGTTCTGAGTGTTTTGGCTCTTAAAAGAGCCTTTGGGAATATTTTGTAGATCATAAAAACCGGGAGAGATACGAGATCGAGTTCGGTTACCGCTTGTGTAGACTTTAAGCCGCCATGCCCTTGCAGTCCGTTGCCCAGGGTACACCATCTTGGAGTTGTCCACACTTCGTACCCCACTCTTTGCGATATGTCGCATCAATAATGTCACATAGTAAACAAAGTCAGTTGTTATTTCTACAGGGCGCTAGGGAATGTTCTCCGCAGTGCCTACATGCTACTGCGAGAGCGAGCATCAGTAGTTACGTTGGCAGCACGCCTGTCGCTTGTATCAAAACAAACAGTAAACTTTGTACTCACCACAGCCATTCATAACTGATGCTGGAAGTGCTGATTTATTAGCCTATTTTCATTTTATAAAAAAGAAATGGGCTTATGAGATCACCTTTTGTCCGTGTGTCTGTGTGTGTGTGTGTGTGTCCCTAATAACTTCTAAACGGCTGGAGCGATTTCAATGAAACTCGGTAAGATCATAGCACCATTTGGGCCGACCCCGACCGTACCCTTCAAATTTTATTGTGTCACACCAATCGAACATGGCGGCAGTGCGAATTATTTCACCACTATTCAGTATCTCCGAAACTATTACCGATATTATCCTGAATTTTGTACGGTGATAAAGGGCACTACTAGAAGTGTACCTAAGAGACGTTCAAAAGCTTTGTTACTACAAAACCAACATGGCGGCCAAGTGAATTTGAGACTTTTAAATAGACTTTTCTCGCGAACCATCCAACCGTAATGAGACTTGGTACAGCAAGTGATTATACACATTGTAATGCACTGACGTCTAACTTAGTTCAATTGTTTAAATAACCTCAAAATGGCGGCTGTGCGAAATATTTCACTGGCATTCTATATCTCCGAAACTATTACCGATATCACCCTGAAATTTTGTACGGTGATAAACAGCACTACTACAAGTTTATCTATGTAACATTCAAAAATCTGTAAAGTACAAAACGAAAATGGCGGCCAAGCGAAGTTGAACCATTTTATTAGACTTTTCTCGTGATTTAACCATCTGAGCGCAGTGAAATGTGATACAGTAAATGATTATACACATTGTAATGCACTGACATCTAATTTAGTTCAATTTTTTACATAACCTCAAGAAGGCAGCTGTGTGAAATTTTAAAATTAAGCTTTTATTTCTTGTGTGGTAATCATGCGATCGAAGTGAAACTTTGAATAATGAAGCTACGCAATAATGTTCCTCTAATGGTACATAACTCTATGACCTATACATATAACAATCCAAAATGGCGAGCATCCGAAATATATTGACGGTTCTCAATATCTACGAATCTTTTCCAGCAATCTAACTGAATTTTTTATGTTCATAGAGGCTACGGACATAAGTTCACCTATAGGATATTCAGTAACCTGGTGAGTACAAATCCAACATCGCAGGGACGTGAAGTATAAATAATTAAATGGACGTTTTTCGCGATTTATCCATCCGAGTGCAGTGAAACTTTGCACGTTAAATGCATATACAAATGTTAATCCACTGCCATCTAATTTATTTCAATTGTTTTCATAACCACAAGATGGCTGCTGTGCGAAATTTTAAAATCTCGTTTTTACTTCTTGTGTCCTAATCATGCGATTGAAGGTTGAATACCACACGTACACAATAGTCTTCATGTAATAGTACGTAAATAAAAATCAAACCTGGCGACCATCTGAAGTATTTAGACGGTTCTCAATATCTACGAATCTATCACAACAATAAAACTGAATTTTTGTATGAGTAGGATATATGAAAATAGGCTGTATAGTTCTTCACGGAACTACTTGTTGTAATTCAAAAACAAGATGTTCAGTAAAGAACATATAGCCTACTTTCTCCTAAATGTATGAGTATAGTTATAACTCTTTTTTTTATCAAAGAGTATAATAGAATCATTACTTGGTTGAAGACTTTGGAAACAATTTACCTCTAGCAAACACCAAAACCTCGAAAAAATACTGCTACCATCATTGAAGAAAGAAAGAAAGAAAGAAAGAAAGATAGGAAGTATCTCAAGAATGTTTTGGATCTGGAGACATAATCGACCGGACTGGCAGCGTGGTTCAGCGGTTACATACTCGCTTGCTTGGCTCTAGGTTGCAGGTTCGTATCCTGGCGCAGTCAGCTGACACTGGAGGGTGCGCAAATGCGAGGGAGCCATGTCAGTAGATTTACTGGCACGTTAAAGATCCCCTTCAGGTTAAAATTCCGTAACCCCGGCGTCTCTAAAAGCCACAGAAATTAAAAGGGACATTAAACCAATAACATTATTATTATTATTATTATTATTATTATTATTATTACATAATCGAACGAATGTGGGCAACATCCAACTTTGAGTTGAGGCATGTGTTTACACTTCTGGCTGTGCATGGCTTTCACCACCCTAATTATATTAAAAAATCTTCCCATGACCCTACAGTGACGTGTGTATACCTACTATGTGGATATTTTCGATTGTTATTTGGCTACTATAAAAGTATTAATTAATATCCTGAACTAGCACCAAATGGCAGAGATCAGGTACTATGTGAAATCGTTTTGTTATTTAGTTCACATAAAATTTTCAAATAACGCACAATAGGCTGTTACAACCCCTTTAAAATAATAAAATTCCTCTTGGCACGCCGGAAGGCGGAGGTAGATTTCACCGGGCAAACTAGTTGATAGGCTAGAATAGGCAAAATATGCAGGTTTTCGTAGAAGGATCAGAAAGTATGTAACAATTGGAGCTTAATTAACTTTTTTCGTCTTTCTATGCATATTTTTAACATTTTATTGTTTATGGGGATGGTAACCTTCTTGTCATTTGGGGTTCATATTTATACTCGTGGTCACACTGTCCTTAGGTAAGGTTTGGATCTGATGTGTAACTATCTAACAGTCTGTGACTTCTTCACGCAAAATTTTATCTCCCGCAGAGATGTTGGTTAGTTCCTCAGTTTAGGGGCTGCGACAACGTGTTCATGTAACCCCGTGTACATTGGGTGTATGTAGAATCTGTCTGATAAACGGTGTTAATTGTGATGACTGTATTAGTCTGTAATTTAGGTAAAGTCTGCAGACGGTCAATTTCAAGTAGTAGTTCCTAATTTTGCTGCCAAATACTACCGTTAACGACACCTAGCTGTGAACTTGGCAACTAGATGCCACCGCAACCAGCAACTTGCAACGAATGTTGGAACTTCCCCTCCGAGGGAAAGCATGCTGAGGGATTTTTAGCACTCTTTGGAAATCCGACGACTTCGGCTGGCTTTGAACCTGCGACCTTGGGCATTGAAGTTCAGCATGCTACCAGTTACGTCACCGAAGCCGCTTCACACTTAGTCAGATGGAAAACTGAATGTGACATCGTGCAATGGCGTTGCCATGGCAACTTCTGATAGTTCATCCCTCATCAATTTAGAAGCTTTGTCATGGTAACCTCTGATGGCACTTCGCATTTTCTTAAAATTCCGAAATCATTTTTCTCGTCCCTTGGCGTAATGGTGGGTCATGTCAAAAAATCTTTCAGACAAAAGTTTTAGGTAATTATTAGGGTAATATTTTCCATTTTGTACTGTTTTGATATTGTGCCTATTAAGAGAGATATGATTAATGTTTCCCGAAAAACCCACTTTGTTCCACCCCTTTTGTTAATGGTTGGTGCTATCAAAAAACCTTTGGACATAAATTTTTGGCACTTACCCGACACATAGTATGAACTTTGAATGGATTCGATAGTTCACGTATTAAGAGAGTTATAGCGATATTTCACTTTTCCGAAAAAAAGCCCCCCATTTCTACCCCCTTCAGCCGATTATGCCCATTAAGGAACTCGACCGACATATTAAGATGATACATTTTATGTAATAAATTCAAACTGATTGGTGCAAAATTACGGCAGTTATCGTGTCCACAAGAAACTGATATATATATATATATATATATATATATATATACATATATACATATATATATACACATAAATTATATATAAACTTTTGTACTGACGGTGGTTTTGGGGTCTGGGGGATGTGAAACGCGAAGATATGTCAAAATTTTCCGGAAGTCGAAACATGGTACCCATTGCAATAGTTAGCTTTCTAATGAAATCTACCTAAAAAGAAAAAAAATGTATCGTATTATCAACTTGTCATTCTTCAAATTCGATGCGCATAGAATGCCAATGGTATGCTAATCAATGGAGTCCCACGTAGACCAGTCGTGACATCTAGTGGAGAGGTATCGAACAAGATAATCCTAACAGGGCGAGTGCATTCTAGCGGCCATATTTCAATAAAATATGTAAGTTAATCTCTAGGCCGGCGTGCAGTTCGCAGCCAGTTGGCCATGATAATTCACTTTCGTGTTGATAGATGTCTCGTGCAAATCCGCTGGCGAATTTTGTTTCAATTAAATATATGTTTTCCATTGATATTTTCACAATATAACGCTTAATGTTAATACGTCCGATTCATTACAAAACAATAAATATAAAAATTTCAAGCAAAAAAAAACTAACTCTGATGGGGTTTGAATCTTTTCCATACGAGTGATAGTCCAACGCTTTACCACGCAGCCAAACGTGTCAACGAACATTGTCCGATATAAAATGAGGTAGATACAACGTGTTAACAAATAATGATTTAGACTAAACGATTTCATCAGTGGAGTATATTATTTATATATGAAGCATTTCATACAACGTTTATTTATTTTGTATCAGTACGCTATATTGCATGAAATACCGAAACTAGTGAAATATAAGTCAGACACAGGATATCAGCTGCCATCTTGCCTTGTAACTGAGACGGCTCAGCTTTTTAAAATCACTTCTGCACTATAGTATTACAAAATAAACTTTTAATTTCGAACGTGACTCTTCCTTTAGAACTGTTAAAACGATTCTCGGTTCGATAATTGGAACTGGTGGGTCCCATAATATGGATTATAAAGTTTGCATAGTTCACACGGCCGCCATCCTGATATGGTACGACGGATGACCTTGTAGTTTGGTCATAAGACGCGTCCTATATGAAGGTACTCGTATGTTGTTACCAAATTTGGTAGAGATCGGATGATTTGTTTTTTCGTTCTTTGTATTTTACGTTTTGAACGTTTGAAAGGCCGCCTTTCATTTTTGGTAAAGATGGCAGCGATATAAAACTTGACACTGAGGTGCCTTTGCTAGTGCTACCTCTGTACCAAATTGCGTTCAATTCGGTTTCACTGGGTTTGAATTGATAGGGGGAGGGGACAGACATTCAGAGTACACACACACACACACTCACACACACAGACAGAGACACAAGTTCTGGCCCTGTGTAAATCTCATAAGTCTACTTACATTTTTTTCAAAAATCGAAAGTAGGCTGATAGTTCATGATGTACTGGTACCATATTGCGTGGATAAGTGTAAGAGAGGTCCATTAGCCCAAACCTCACCACTATTAAAGACATAAATAAATCTCTACTTAGTATAAAATAAAGACCCCGATTCTTGGATGTCACGAGTAATCTTGAGAACCACTGACTGGATTTTGATGCTGTTTTCACCATCCTGTAAACGATATCTCGAGAAAGGTTGCTTATAAAGGGAAGCCAATCAGTAACGATTTCGGTGAAAAAGTCGAAAGTAAAACCTTGCGCCCGTGCGCTTCTTAAGCTTGCACTGGCCAAACCGTTCAAAATGTTGAGCCCGCCTAGGCTCATGTATCAAATATTTCTTTGAGAGCATATTTACTTCACATGCTCAGTTGCTTATTTTCTTCCTAGAGATATATTACTTACTATTTTAATGCCACAGATCTCAGGATCATATAATAATTAATTATGTATAATTTACCATCTTCTATGCCTTTTGAAAATGTTAAATCACTTTATGGTAAAGGTATTTTTCACCGCAGACACGCGGAGGACATTGTAAATAGTTGCTAATTGACTCGACTACTTCCTTCAAATCAGGAAGCCGTGCTACGCACAGACACACCGTTTTGTTAGTCCGCTGAGTCAGGACGTATTGTGTCAATTGTCCGTCATTAAGACGAAGGCCATTTTAGGCAAGTGCATACCCCATAATTGGGAGGACTATAATCTACAGCCATCGAGCTGCACATTACGATGTAGGTCTACGAAAAGTATTATTTCGGCCAGGTAAATCCAGTTCAATGTTATTGTGAAAGTTGAAATTTAATTGTGTGAATTCAACATATTTTTTCACTAACCACGAGGACCGTCTGAAAGGCAGACGTGAAATATTCAGGCAGACGTGAAATATTTAAGCTACAACTACATCTTACAGCCCAGTGTGTGCTACTACAAAAATCAACTATGATAAAACTACGTATCGCACGCATGCGACAGTGATTGTTCAGATTTACAGTGATTTGACGTAGTGTAAAATCTGTGAACAATACCACGTGTATGGTATTACTAGAGTCTGTGTCAGGAAAAGCAGAGTATTTTGATCACCTGCAATTATTAAAGCCAGTGGGCATTTATATGATCATATTTTCCATAGAATCTGTGTATTTTGATAACCACGATGCCTACGTTAATGCACCACGTGTTGGTGATTCTTCAACTCTATTCTGAGAGCATCGTGATGGTGTAATTCCTTATGTGAGGGAAACACCTATGAAATAAACCGCCACCATGGAATTGTCCAACCAACACCACCAGGTACAAACCATGTACAAGATGAGAACCAAGGACCACATGGACAGGCTGAAACCCATAGCCTTAACCAGGAATATGCCTGGAGCCCTGGACGCATATCACCCCTTCTAATGGGAGTTCTGGAAGGTGATCTACTTTATGAAATAATCGTGAGTCCTGTATTGTCTATGTACGAGGTTTGTCGAGGTTGAGGTAATATTTGAATGTATATTTTTAGCCGAAACGACCCGATAATTTGACCACTTAGGTAGGAATGTACATATTTTCTTTCTTGGCACTGGGATAATCTTTTAGTTAGACACCACAGTCCGTGTACTATACGCAGGTGCACATTCACATGTATTTTCAGTGTATTTATAAGCCAGCAAGGAGCTGTGATTTTATGTCATGTAAACGACATCTTAAGAACAGAAGGAGTATGCTTCTGAAAGTTTAGGGGACACCCTATATTTAGGTCCCTTATTTTAAGTTGAAAGAGCTTTATTTTCGTATCATTTCTCAGCCGAAAGTTGCTGAAACATTTTTGTACTCTTTATTTGTCATTTTTCGTGAGTACTATTTACTACGTGAAGATCCAGAGGAACGAACCCATACACTGTAAGATTGGAGGGCAAACCTACATTGTATCATTTCAAACATCGCAGCAGAGGTTAGATGTTTTATTTTTGTTGTGGAGAGTGCCAAGCCACACATATCAAAGCCCACGTGTACATAGAATGAGTGACATATCTTCGAATGTCAGTGCAGTTAGATGCATGAGTGTGACATCTTTATATTAGTAATCTTTGAATTTATTACTGCATTATATCTTATTGAAGGGTAAAATATCCCTAGAAACAATGTTAGGGAAGTGATGATGCATTTTTATATAATATGTAGATCACTTGAGGACTTAAATTCGTGCTACTGCAAGGTTTAAATGATCAGTTTGAAACACAATCTTTGCTCTGCTATAGCTGTACGCGATGCAGTGAGAGAGTTGTTTGAGCGCGCCAGCTGATAACCGGTTTACCCGAGATGCAACGGGAGACGACAATATTGACTTTTTTGTGTGCTAATTTACGTCACAAGTCCTAGGAATGTTGAAGGTCACTGTTATTAATATAACCTTTCTTTGGAGAACAGCTATGTAAGCTGTCAACATCTGTTATTTAATTCACCACTTTGATGAGTGAGGGGATGCTCGCTTATGCGAATTCCTTTAATGTTTTGAGCCGATGACATTGATTCATCTGGCGTGTTATAGAATGGTTTAAACAATAATGTTAATTGACCCAGCTTCTGTATAAGTTAGGCTAGCAAGTGTAATTGTTGTGTCCGTGAACACATTATTGGTATTTAGGCAGGACGGATGAATGTCCGCCTAATTGTTGGTTTATTCCGGCGTTCTTGGAGCTGCTGCCAAGACGACCGATGCGCTTGCGCGCAATGGGAGTAAGACGTGCCAACCTGTGTTATTGTTGACTTGTTGAAGTCATGTTCTTTGAGTGAATCTCAAGCGAGATCACATGCTGCAGCCTACGACTGGTGTTATAAATTGAACTAAATAAACAGTATTTAAACCTTCTGATAAATCAAAAGCATAATTATCCTAACCCAACGGATTAATTAATTGTAATAAATAATTACAGCCATAAATTTGCAACCATTTGCTTGTTGATTAATTGACACCGTGACTTCAATTCATTTCCATGTGGGAGATAACCTTTAAATGAGCTGACACTACTTTTTTCGATGACATGGATCTTCGGGACCAATAATCAGTAACTTGTGGCCCGCGTGATTCAAAGCTTGTAAGACGCAGTGATGATTGCGCATTGCCAGCATAACTCACATGCTTGAGATGACGACTGGGTACAAACAGTACGCCAGTTCGCGAAGGCAGGCTAGTATTAGAGTGTTCGATTATTAATTCCCGAGTGAATTTACCCTATTGTTCTTGTTAGACATAAGAGTGTTATGTAATTGTTTTTTTTTTGATAGTCAGTGGTCAAACTATCATTAGATTTGGTAATAAGAATTTGTATACGACGCGTCTCGTCGTAATACTTTCGTTCACTTAGGCATTAGACAGAGTTTAAATGTAATATTAAATGTGGACGTGGTACCATCCTAACCTAGGGATTGGTTTGTTAGCTGTTAAATGTAAATTATACCGAGTCATTTATTTGTAAATTTGCTACGCGTTAATTCTTCTTGTACCACGCGCCTAGTTAGTTTTGCTGTTGTTTCATGTAACTAGGACTTCGCGAGGGTACTTAACATCAAACTAGGGAACGACTCATTATTGTAATTAGAGTAGTGGATTAGCCGATTTCGACCCCCGGAAGTAGTTTAGGGGTCTTACTTGAATAAATCATGCACGAATCTAACTTAAGACTGGATCTCTTTTTATTGCTAGCTCTGTATTTTTCGTATGTATTTCT
Organism: Meconema thalassinum; assembly: GCA_946902985.2. Taxonomy (NCBI): domain Eukaryota; kingdom Metazoa; phylum Arthropoda; class Insecta; order Orthoptera; family Tettigoniidae; genus Meconema; species Meconema thalassinum. The sequence continues at coordinate 848,074,353 of OX336390.1, read as the reverse complement.
TTGGGCGTCTATGACTGTTTCCGTGCTAAATGACCCAGATCCCCTGGATCAAGCCCCTCGTGCTGAGCAAGCCTACAAAGAAATGCACCCGATCCTCTAAGGGTTGGGCTCGAAGGACGGGTTCTTTCGAAGTACCATTTCTTTCGGTGGATGGTATCCAGATAACCTCCTCTAACGGGCTCAATATCAATATACTCTTACTGTAAGAATTGTTCAGCATGGAAAGTTCTACAAAAAGTTCCGTGAGAGCATATCTCCATCTTCAATACATCACCCACTATAAGTGTTTTTACGTCTTCATTTCTTCCAACAATCTCCATTCAATTACTGAGGCGACAGTTTAGAGCTAACTAGGGGCGAGCCTATCACCCCAATTACATCCTAGCTAGTGGGGAGCCTATTACTCCAGATACTCAGCAGCACACTGGAGTTTCTCTGGATGTGCACCTCGGCTTTTCTTCATTTCGTCTGAGAACATTCACACAGTCAAGTTAAGATTGGACGGAAAGGGGATTTGTGTTTCATGCACCTCGCCATTCTTAAATTACGTCTGACAAGAATTCGTTGCACATGCATCTCCATGATAGTATAATTAATAGTCCAGTTAGTGATTTTAACCCATCATCCCGAGACGTAAATCGGATATAGGCCGTAGTTCATTGACATCGAATTATGTATTATGTATTATCACGTAATACATTCATAACTGTTCCCGGGTGAAACCGGGGTTGTTTGCTAGTAAATAAATGCCTATCTTAAGATTAACATTGTATTTGACGACAATATAGAGAACAGAACCAGCACTACGCTAACATGTCTGCTCAAGGTCTGCAGTGCGTGAGGAGAAGCACAGAGAGACTGCCTACCTCCCCTGTTTTCTCACAGATCTCCGCCCTTACACATACCGAACCTAATTACATGCGTGTTACCTCACGTTCCAGGAGAGCAAAGGCATAGAGGCTGCGCTCGATTCTCACGTAGTATTCCTGGTGTTCCGATGCTTAACCCTTCTAGTGTCCCTGAAATGTTTGTCAGTTGCATTATAATTTCCGTTTCATGAAAATGCCATATATATTGAACTCAGCAGATGTAATTTTTTTTTTTGTGTGTAACATCTTTCCACTCGGTATCTGGATATTTTTGTGGCACTCGGTAGCTGGACATTTTTGTGGGAGTGATTTTGGAAAAGAGACGGAAGTGGATGGGACGGAAGTGCATGGGACGAAAACAATGAGCACGCGCGGTGGCGGAGATAGGTAAAACGACGTACTGTAAGCCATGTGACTATGTCGAATGTAAATCACATATGGTTTACCTCAAGGTTTGGAGGCCCCATTAAAGAAATTCCTACAATAAATCATCTTCAAGTTGTCGTTCTTTGGTGTGAAAATATTAAATATATCATATTTGCTGAAATCAATTACGATTTATTAAATCTTCATACTTTTGCTGAATTCTTATTTAATGTAACCACTCGATACCTTGAGTGCTATATCGCATCAACCAACAATCCAAACAACGTAGGAATTCAGTATATTAAACACCGAATACTAACAATAATTGAAACTTCGTTGGTCTAAACGTATCACTGGGAGAAACACATTTAATATACCTAGTGCACACCTAAATTTTAATCTCGCCTATACTTGGCAGTGAGCTATATCGGCAATAAGAGGCCATTTTCAATAACACCGCTGTCATGGGTTCACTAACTGGCCGGTATAAAGCGTAGCTCGCATCAAGTAGGCAGTGGATTGCTCCCGCATACAGTTGCAGGTATATGTCACTACTGCAGATGCATTGGAGAATCCTTTCATGTTTGCTGGCACTATGAGTTCATTCTTTAAAAAATGCTAGTAAGTAATATGAATTATTCGAATAACATGTCAGATGTTACACATCATATGCGACTACTGTAAAGCTAGTAATTTTTTTCAGTATCATTTGCTAGGATTTGCACCACGTTAGGCTCATCAGTGGGCTCTTTATGACCCTGCCCGGACCACCACAGGTGCAGTAAATCACTCACGTTCAACAACCAAAATGTATTTGCATGTGTCGAAGCAGATCGCCGAGACCTCATTGGATCTTTCGTCTGGGTTCGGCAAGTATTTTGATTTTTAAGAGCGACTTTTTATAATGGCTATGTTATTTAATTGTATCTATATTTAATATTGCGTTTCAATTCGAAAGCTGTATTCCTATTGGGAGTAGCTTATTCGAAATATTTTTATCCAACACGGCGTTTCCCTAAGTTCGCAAATCAATGTATTATGCAGGCATATAGTATATTATATATTAGAGGATTCATTTACGTTTACGTTCATAATTCGACTTAAGTGATTATCATATACATATAACACATACAACTAAAACAGTAAAACAATAATGCAATACAAAACAGGAACACTTTATAAATTGGACATATCGATATGAAAGCTGTTGTCATATTTAATTCATTTTGTCACCTGAATGCAAGAATTAAATAACTCAAAATTTGCTATTTTAAAGATATATATGTCATAGTATAGAAAAAACCGCTCCGAATTTAATGCAAAATTGGGTAACTGATCAAACGATACCAGTAAAATATAGGTTAAAGGAAAAGTGTAATATTGTTTAGTGTAATAAATAGGTGACTTTAGATAGCATCTTCTTTTGAGATTTGTAACAGAACACCTTATTGTTTCAAGTTGGTAACTCAAGATGTAGGAATCTTCATTGTTATGTCGATTATATCTCTAATGCATTTAGTTCAATGCCAAATATAGGAAGATGCATTGTTATGACGATTATATCTATAATGCTTCTAGTACAATGTCAAATAAAGTAAGCTTCATTGTTATGTCGATTGTTGTATCTCTAATGTTTGTGGTACAATGTCAAATATAGGAATCTTCATTGTTATGTCGATTTTACCTCTAATGCTTTTTGTATAATGTCAAATATAGCCTAGGAATCTTCATTGTTATGTCGATTATAGATTATATCTCTAATGTTGTGGTACAATGTCAAATATATGAAGCTGCATTGTTATGACGATTATATCTCTTATGCTTCTTGTACAATGTCAAATATAGTAAGCTTAATGTTTATGTCGATTGTTGTATCTCTAATGCTTCTTGTACAATATCAAATATAGGAAGCTGCATTGTTATGACGATTATATCTATAATGCTTCTTGTATAATGTCAAATATAGGAAGCTGCATTGTTATGACGATTATATCTGTAATGCTTCACGCACAATGTCAAATATAGGAAGCTGCATTGTTATGACCATTATATCTCTTATGCTCCTCGCACAATGTCAAATATAGGAAGCTGCATTGTTATGACGATTATATCTGTAATGCTTCACGCACAATGTCAAATATAGGAAGCTGCATTGTTATGACCATTATATCTCTTATGCTCCTCGCACAATGTCAAATATAGGAAGCTGCATTGTTATAGGATTATATCTCTAATGCTTCTTGTACAATGTCAAATATATCCTAGGAATCTTCATCGTTATGTCCTTTATATCTCTAATGCATTTTATACAATGTCAAATATAGTCTAGGAAGCTGCATTATTATGCCGTTTATACCGGTAATGCTTTTTCTACAATGTCAGGAAACTGCATTGCTATATCGATTATATCTCTAATGCTTTTTGTACAATGCCAAATATAGCCTAGGAAGCTGCATTGTTATATGGATTATTACTGTAATGTTTTTTGTACAATGTCAAATATAGGAAGCTGCATTGTTATATGGATTATATCTCTAATGCGTTTTGTTCAAAGTCAAATATAGGAAGCTGCACCTTTATATGGATTATATCTTTCACAGTGTTAAATACCCTATAGGAAACTGCATTGTTATGTCAATTATATCTCTAGTGCTTTTGTACAATGTAAAATATAGGAAACTGCATTGTTATTTCGATTATATCTCGAATGATTTTTGTACAGTGTCAACTATAGGGAACTGCATTTTATGTCGATTCCCATAAGGTTACCGGGATGTGCGGTGAGTCCTAACGTAAAGTGAGGTAGAAAAATAGTTAATAATGAGAGAATAACGAGTGGACAGGAACTGTAGAGGAAGGCGTCGCGTCATCAAGCACGAACAGTAGTAACATACAGTAGACATCACGCCATTCGCAGAGAATGGTGGTTAAGACAAAACCGTCTCAATCTCATTTCTGGTTCAATGAATCATACATAGCTCCAATTCGAACGTCTTCTTTTCATCTTAACATCGTTATTTGAGAGTATTTGTTGAGGCAATTGACAGCGATTTAATTAAAATAGGACAAGAACTTCGTCTTGAAGTGAAAAAGCGCGCCAATGTTTTAATTAGAGAGGGTCAGGAGGATTTATGGTTGTGCGGGCGAGTCTCATGGCCTGGCAGGGGCCCAGCCTGGGAGATCAATGATGGGCCCACACAGCTGCACGGGACACCAGCCGTGAGGAGTAGGTGTGCACAGAACATCAACTACTTCTTACGCTAGGGAGAAGGAGAGAACGGCAGTAATAATAATAATAATAATAATAAAGAAGACAGAATGGACCAGGAAGCAACCAACTCAATGTTGATAACATCCTGTAATGTCATACACTAGACCTTCCATGAACAATAATATAATAATAATAATAGTCTAATATCGTATGGCTTCAGGTGCCGAGTGCAAGCTTTGTTATTTGCGCCCAAAGGTCAGCTTGCATATCGAATTTTGATGTTCCTTGGAACGCTATGAAAGTCAGGGAGGTTAGATATCTAAGCTTCTTGATACTATAGCGCTTTCTAGTAGAGAAAGGAGGAACTTTATTGTGTTGGCGGAAAATCAGGAGATTAATTTTGCCATTATGAACACGGCCTACTGAATTAAAAATGGGTTCATTAACATGCCAACAACGTATGACATGCATGTCGTGATTTTTGTCGCCTTTAAAAATCACTTACCACAGCCAGGAGCGAACCTGCAAGCTTGGGGGGTTGGAAGTCCGACTCGATAACCACTCACTCACCGTGGCAATATTCCTTATTTGGTCCATTAGTAATATATGTTCGTTGTTTCCTCCACTTTTCCGAACGTAAAGGACACTATAAACGATTCTTACGAGGTGGCATGCGGTAGACTGATGATTGTTCAACTGAAACTCAACCATATCCGGTCGATTAGATTAGATGTTTGCCTTTTCTACCACTACAAGCGCTAGTGTGAGTCAATGCAGTGTTTCACTTTAGCCAGTATAACTACTTCCGGTGTGAAGATTTTTCAAAAAGTAAAAAACGCCTCAGGATATTTAACCAAGGAACACACTAAAGGAATAAAAATGAAAATCCACAGCCTGCTTCCAGTCGACCGAGGAAAACCGGAGTTCCCGGTGAAAAACCTGTCTGCCTCCGCTTCGTCCAGCACAAATCTCACATGGAGTGATCGGGATTTGAACCACGGACGCAGCAGCGAGAGGCTAGCTGCTGCCTTCTAAGCCACGGAGGCTCACATTAAAGGAATAATTATTTGAAAATCCACAGCCTGCTTCCAGTCTCCGACCGGGTCAGGAATGGAATGAATGAAGCCCCCATCTAGCGGCGAGGATATTAACTGTCCCGGCTGCCGAGGCCTGACGCACTCCTCTGGGTCAATGATTAAATGAATGACAGATGAAATGAAATGATAGTGGAGAGTGTTGCTGGAATGAAATTTTGACAGGAAAAACCGGAGTACCCGGAGAAAAACCTGTCTGCCTCCGTTTTGTCCAGCACAGATCTCACATGGAGTGACCGGGATTTGAACCACGGACCCAGCGGTGAGAGGCCGGCGTGCTGCCGCCTAAGCCACGGAGGCTCAAAGGAATAATTATTTAAAAAAGTTAATTTGGCTAGGGTTTGAATCAAAGAGAAATGGAGTAAAGAAGCAAGAGTGATTTTAGGCTGTTTTTCCGGAACTGCATTTAGGCAAAGAGTGAATTTCGAAATTTGGATTTTAGGTAGATTTCATTAGAAAGCTAACTATTGCAATGGGTACCATGTTTCGACTTCCGGAAAATTTCGACATATCTTCGCGTTTCACATCCCCCAGACCCCAAAACCACCGTCAGTTCAAAAGTTTATATATAATTTATGTATATATGTATCTATATATATATCAGTTTCTTGTGGACACGATAACTGCCGTAATTTTGCACCAATCACTTTGAATTTTTAGCATAATATGTATCCCTATAAAATCTCGGTCGAGTTCGTTAATGGGCAAAATCGGTCGAAGGGGGTGAAAATGGGGGCTTTTTTCGAAAAAGTGAAATTTCGCTATAACTCTCTTAATACGTGAAATATCGAATCCATTTAAAGTTCATAATATGTGTCGGATAAGTGCCAAAAATTTATGTCAAATAAGTTTTTTGATAGCACCAACCATTGACCATAGGGGTGGAAAAAAGTGGGTTTTTCGGGAAACATTAATCATATCTCTCTTAATAGGCACAATATCAAAACCGTACAAAATGGAAAATATTCCCCTAATAATTACCTAAAACGTTTGTCTGAAAGAATTTTTGATATGACCCACCATTACGCCAAGGGATGAGAAAAATGATTTCGGAATTTTAAAAAATGCCAAGTGCCATCAGAGGTTACCATAACAACGCTTTTAAATTATTGTTGTTTGAGTCTTCAGTCTTTTGACTGGTTTGATGCAGCTCTCCATGCCTCCCTGTCCTGAGCTAATCGTTTCATCTCTACATAGCTACCACACCCTACATCCGAGGCAATCTGTTTAACATATTCTAACCTTGGTCTACCCCTACAGTTCTTGTCCTCGACCCTTCCTTCCATAACTAAGCTTGCTATTCCTGGGTGTCTTAGTATGTGTCCTACCAACCTATCTCTTCTCTTCATTAGCAGTCGCCAGAAACATCTCTCCTCTCCCACTCGTCTTAATACCTCTTTGTGTGTAACCCTATCTACCCATCTGATCTTCATCATTCTCCTGTAGCACCACATTTCAAATGCTTCAATTCTCCTCTTTTCTGCTGCACCAATAGTCCAAGTTTCACTTCCATAGAGCGCCACGCTCCAGACAAAGGCTTTCAAAAATGACTTCCTAATACCTAAATCTATATTCGATGTCAGCAGATTCCTTTTTTGTAGAAATGCTTTTCTTGCCTGAGCCAACCTACTTTTTATATCCTCTTTGCTTCGTCCATCACTGGTTATTCTGCTTCCTAAGTAACAGAAATCTCCTACTTCCTTCAGCTTTTCACCTGCCAATTTGATCTCCATAGAGGTTTGTGATTTATTTCGGCTGCATTCCAGTATTTTTGTTTTACATTTATTAATTTTCATCATGAATTCTTTCCGTAAGACGGAGTCCATACCATTCAAAAACTAATTCAAATCCTCAGGCTTGTTGGCCAAGATGACGATGTCATCAGCAAATCTCAGAGTTGAAATTATTTCTCCTTGAATCTTCACTCCCACTTTAAATTTTTCTCTAATTTCCTTCATTGCTTGTTCAATGTAAAGATTGAAAAGTATGGGTGATAAGTTGCAGCCTTGCCTTACACCTTTCTGAATACCAGCTTCTCTCTCATGTCCTTCAACTCGAATGACTGCTGTCTGGTTTCTGTATAGATTGTATATCACCCTCCTATCCCTGTACTTTATTCCAATCGATTTCAAAATGTCAAACAATTTAGTCCAATCAACGTTATCAAAGGCCTTTTCTAAGTCTACAAAAGCCATGAACGTTCTCTTATCTTTCCTTATTCTACCTTCCAAAATCAGCCTAAGACTTAGTACAGCTTCCCTTGTTCCTACATTTCTCCTGAAACCAAACTGGTCTTCACCCAACTCCGTTTCTATCTGGCTCTCAATCCTCTTGTAAATTATTCTAGACAGGATCTTTGAAGCATGAGTAATCAAGCTGATTGTACGATAATCTTCACATCTGTCAGCTCCCACTTTCTTTGGTATAGGGATGATTTCATTCTTCTTGAAATCAGGGGGTACCTCACCTGTCTCATAAATCCTACACACCAAGTGAAATAACCTGATCAGACCTTCCTCTCCTATGCAGCGTAGCAACTCAATCGGTATATCATCTATGCCTGGTGCTTTGTTCCTGCTTAAGTCTTCCAAAGCTCTATCAAATTCTGATCTCAATATTAAATCTCCTTTCGCATCCTCATCAATTTCCTCCTCCCTTTCCATTACATGATTCTCAATCTCCTTTCCCTTATACAAACTCTCTATGTAAGCTTTCCATCTCTCAACCTTTTCTTCCCTATCTGTTAGAGGCTTTCCATTTGTGTCCTTAATATTACAGCACTTAGTCTTCTTTTCCCCAAAAATATTCTTAATCCTTCGATAAGCTGTGTCTACTTTTCCTAATTTCAGACAATTTTCTATACCAGCACATTTCTCTTTCAACCATTCTTCCTTCGCTTCCTTGCACTTCTTGTTAACCTCATTTCTCAGACGTCTGTATTCTGCTTTCCCCTTTTCATCTCTTACATTCTTGTGCTTCCGCCTTTCATCCATCAATTCGAGTATATCCTGAGTGATCCACGGTTTTCTACCTATTCTCTCTTTCCTACCAATGTTTTCTTCTGCGGATTTTGTTATTTCATTCCTCAAAAGTGCCCATTCGTCTGCAATTGAAGCTTGTTTAGGGTTTTTCATTAGTCCTTCCTTTATACTCTTCTTGAATCTTTCGTTTACATCCTTCTCTTTCAGTCTGTCTATTGCCCACCTTTTTGGCTTTTGACTTTTCTTCAGTTTCTTCAACTTTAATCTGCATTTCATTACAACCAGATTGTGGTCAGAGTTTATGTCAGCACCAGGATATGTTTTACAATCCAAAATCTGGTTTCGAAACCTCTGCTTGACCATAATGAAGTCGATTTGGTAACGCCCTGTATCTCCTGGTCTCATCCATGTGTATATTCTTCTATTGTGGTTATTGAATAAGGTGTTAGCTATGACCAACTCATGCTCAGTGCAGAATTCTACCAGCCTGCTTCCTCGATCATTCCTTTCACCTAATCTGAAATCTCCTACTATCTTCCCTTCTCTCCCTTTTCCTACCACAGCATTCCAATCTCCCATTACTATAACATTTTCATCACCCTTGATATACCTCAGAATTTCGTCTATTTCTTCGTAGACCTTTTCAACATCCTCATCATCAGCTTGACTGGTAGGCATATAGACTTGTACCACTGTGGTGCAGGTAGGTTTAGTATTTATTTTTGCTACAATAATCCGTTCACTATATTGCTCATAATATTCCACCCGCTGTCCAAGTTTCCTACTCAATATGAGGCCAACCCCTGCTTGGCCATTGTTTGATTTAGTGCTAATGACCCTATAGTCTCCTGACCAAAAGTCCTGTTCTTCCTGCCAGCGCATTTCACTAATCCCAACCAAATCCAACCTCAACCTATCCATTTCCCTTTCTAAGTTTCTAACCTTCCATTTCCTAGCAGACTTCTAACATTCCACGCTCCGATCCGTAGAATGTCAGAGTTCCTCTTTGTCACTTCTGTGATGTTAACCCCCTCTCGAGTAGTCCCCACCCGGAGATCCGAACGGGGGACTAGTTTACCTCCGGATTGAAATTTTACAAGGGAGGAGGCCATCATCACATGTAATTATGCATAGAGAGGTGCATATCCTCGGGAATAGCAAACGGCTGTAGTTTCCCCTTGCTTTCAGCCGTGCAGCAGGACGCAGTGTAGCCATTATTTGGCTTATATTATCAATATCTTAACCGTCTATAAGACTAGTAAAGAATTGATTTAATCTGAAAGGCTGCTACTCCCTTTCAGAATAAGTAAAGAGCAATTCTACTAACAAAAATACTAACCTTCTACTGTACTAACAATTAAATACCAAAATTCTACTAACGAAAAAATACTAAAGTTCCACCAACAACAAATACTACCACTAAAACAGTCTGTCACCAGACACACTCACATGCAATCACACATCACAGTCTACTGAAACAATGAACTATAACTAATAAACAATGCAACTGTTACCAGACACACTCACACACCACAGTCTAATAGAACAATGACATATATCTAATAGACAAACTAACTACCTACTTACAGCTACAACTAACTACATACTTACTGTACTGTTATTTGAATTGACAATATTTACAAAATGCAATTTAGATAGAAAATACTTACAGGAAGAGAGCAAAGATAATGCCAATGGTTATCCTTCGTATAGGAGAAGAAATAATGGAACGTGATAAAATGTAGGGGTAGGTGCCCCAGGATATTAAATAAGTAAGTGTGAAAAAAGGCAGGGGGACACTACATTCAGGATGGCTACAGTCTCTACCAAGATTTGAGCTTTCATTGTTTGAGCCTGCATCATCGTCATCATCTTGCACAGTTTCCAGCCACTGGCCGGGTCTGTTTGGAACACAAGCCTCTCCAACGTCTTCTGTCTTCCTACCATCTCTCAGCCACCACCTTTGTCCAGTCTTCTTCTCTCTTCTTCACGCTTACTCCTCTCTACTTCCACCCCCTTCAGCCACCTGTCTCTTGGTCTCCTTCTCGGTCTCTTTCCTTCCCACTTCGTCTCGTGTATCCTCCTGGGTATCCTCTTCTCCTCCATTCGTTTTACATGTCCATACCATCTAAGTCTAGCTTTCTCTATACCATCCTGTAATGGTTCTTCCTTCATTAATTCTCTGGTCCTCTCATTTCTTATTCTGTCCATCTTTGTAGCTCCAATACTGCTTCTCAAGAACTCAAGAACTGGCCTGTATTTTGCTCTTCTCCCTTCCTTTCATAACCCAGGTCTCAGAGGCATACGTCAGGATAGGGACATAGTACGTCCGATATATGATCTTTTTGCTGTTTTGAGGGACATCCTTGTCCATAACATGCTTCTCACACTCCTCCGGAATGCTTCTGCCTGCCTCCCCCGCTCATTTATTTCTCTATCGTTTCTTCCATTATCTTGTATCAGGCTTATAGTTTATTGGCAAGGAAATATGAAGTGAAATTCTTAGGTCAGTTGAAAAATTGTCTAGGATTGAGAGTTAACTACAACAAGGAGAGTGGTATTTTGAAACTAGACCAAAGTGAGTACATGTCAGATTTGTTGATTTGTTGGGGAAATTCAATATGGTTAACTGTCTGCAAAAGAGTACACCCATGTCTGCAAGTCGTGAATTACCCAAGTTGGAAACAAAAACTGAAGGGATTCCTTATCAGGAATTGATAGGTTCCTTGATGTATTTAGCTATTTCTACTAGACCTGACTTGATTTACACTGTTTGTAAATTAAGTCAATACAACAAATGTTACAGTGTTGAACAATGGTCAGCTTGTAAAAGAGTGCTGAGATACATTAGTGGTACTAAAATTTGTGGTCTTGTGTTTACTGGAAGTGGAAATTTGAGTATTGAATATTTTGTTGATGCTTCCTATGCTTGTGATGTTGAAAAAGGTTACTCTCATACTGGATATGTAATGAAGTTAGGAGGTTCTGTGTTTGCATGGCAGTCTAAGCAATTAAAAACTGTGACACTGTCAAGTACTGAGTCAGAATACCTGGGACTTACTGAAGGCATCAAAGAGTCTTTGTACATCAGAAATGTTTTCGAGATTCTAGGTTTAGGAAAAATTTGTGTTAAGATTTTCAATGACAATAATTGTGCTTTGTGTATTGCTAAAGATGAACAATCTCATAAGCGTACAAAGCACATTAATATAAGAAGATTATGCATTAAGGAAAAGGTCAGAGAAGGATTTGTAGAATTTGTAGAATCAGAGGCGTACGCAAGGGGGGGGGGGGGGGGTCACGGGGGTCACGGGGGTCATGACCCCCCCCCCCCCCCAAAAAAAAATATATATATCTGCATCTAGGAATTCGCCCGTATTTATTGCCTTTAATGCCGTAAAAGTTGACCGAAGTAAAAAACGAATTTTACAAGTGATATTGGTATAATGAGTGCGGAACGGACGGAGAACTACGAGAAGTGCTCATGTCCTACCTTACCGTCTTTGGCCATTCCTGAATTTAGCCGTAATCCTCTGCGAACTATCTGTTCCCTCCCGCTCCCTTCGACAGCAACACGGCGCGCCCTCTAGTGTCGCTCTGCCTGCACCATCTCCCCTCCACATCCTACTTTCCCGCCAGCAACGGCAGTGACAAGAGAGAGCAGCACAATGCAAATTCAAATGTAAACAGTGTGTGATGTGTGATGATTTTGTGTAGTGAAAGTAGTTTTGTAGTGTCAGTGACACGTAACATTCTGTTAAATAGACCTTTGCATATTAGTGAAAAGTGCATTTGAGTTTGAGTTGTTGAGCGAGAAGCAGAGAGCAACGTAAAAAAAATCACTGTGACTGTCGGCAAACTGGTGACGAATCCGGACGACAGATTTGATTTGTGTTGTGTTTTTGGCTGAGCTGTGCTCTTGTTATACGTGAGGTTAAGCACGCCAGGGATTTTCCTACAAAATGGTGAGTTTTGAATTCAATTCAGCCTTTGTGGGTTTCGTGTTGGTTGAACTGTGCCATGCTGCCATCAATGTGAAATCATAACATCAACAGCCTCTGCACCATCGTCGCTGATCATGCAACTCGCTGTTTAATTTTCAGTATGAAAAAAAAACACGGTTGATTAGGTTCACCTCCCGCGAAAAAGGGGTCGTATACGTCGCAGGTACGCTACGATACCGTGCACGTGGGCGTATACGATACCATTTATTTTGTATTTTTCGCAGTATGTAGGCTAATTTATTTTTTTCTTGAATTACCCTAGGCCTTTTGGGCGCTTTTCAATGTCGGTGGCTGATACAAAAGTTTTTCTTCAATTTATTTAAATTGATAAGGGATGATCTATCAGAGGTTGCCAAGACAACGCCATTGACGAGATCACATTCATTTTTAGCCTACTTTTCACACTTTTCAAAAATGAGGAAAAAGTAGACTTATAAGATATATCCGGGAAAATGCGTCTGTCCTTCTGTCTGCCTGTCTGTCCTTCTGTCTGTCTGGCTGGCTGTGTGTGTGTGTCCCCCCCCCCCTATCAACTCCTAAACGGCTGCAGCAATCGAAACCAAATTTAGTATGAGTAACGATGTATACCGGAATATCTCAGGCCCATATTTGAAAATGATGCCAGTGCTACCAACTGCTAAAAAAACGCACTAGAAATTTGAGCTCCATGTTGGATATCTTGGAAGGTATACATGGGAGATATTCTAAAATTGGCACACATGTAGATAATACTATTTCAGTTTAATTTCCAGGTGGCCATACATGACAGCGTTGCCAAAATAATTGTATGCCTTCTGATATGTCCAATTTTTAAATGCATATAACTTCTACACTATGAATTGGATTTCAACCAAATTTTGTATGTAATATGTGTACATAAACATATATGACTGAGTGTATTCTTAAGAGCCACCAGGGCTGCCAACTGTTAATAATTACTCTCTATTTTGTATCCATATATATCAGAAAGTATGCAAGCCGACAGCTTTAAACTATGCACACGTAAATTACCCGACATTTTACATTTATTCGGAGTAACTTATATACGTCAGTTCTACCAACATGATTCTAAGCTTGCTGATAGGACCAATTTTTAAATAACTTACATGTAACTTCTATACCAACAAATGGATTTCATCCAAAATTGGCACAAAAATATATAATATTTCAGATTATTTCTGACCAGCACTCGCATGACATTGTTGCCAACATGCTTTTACTTGTACCATGACGAATAGAAGGAGAAAGTGAGGAGACTCCTGAAGTTCAAGCGCGCCTCGCCAGGCAGCGCTAGAGTGGGCAAGTTCCACACTGCCGGGGTCAGCTGGTCTTAGGGATGGTGCTAAGGGAAACGAATTACTTTGTAACTAATACTCTTTTAAAAAGTAATTAGCGGTTACAATTAAAATAGCACGGCAGGGCACAATGGAAAATATAATTCACGGAAATAAGAACTACGTTCTTCATTGCATGTTACGGAACGCACAGATTCCTGGAGTATACAGTCGGAGAAAGCCCATATCTTTCTCGTAACATCTGCAGGATTAAGGATGTGAGATTGTAGAGATCTTGTCTTGCCACTGACTCCTAACGAATTCCTGGCCTTTGTATTTGATTGACTACCATCACAAGTAAAGCCAGCCACCCTCGCCCCAGCCTCTTCTAACTGCAAAATCACCTAGACTATATTAGAATTTTTGCGAGAAAAACCCCTGGAGTAGCATTTTTGCTTGCATAAACAACAACTGGCTGCACCCAATTATGCACGAAAGGTACGAACTTGAACACTAGAGCGTGATTTGCAAGTACGTGAAATTTGTACACATAACATTTCATGATCCATATCAGCCCACTTTAAGAAACTAGCTATATTTTTGCGCACACAAATAAATAGCCCACCACCTCGTTTCCCCCGATCCCTTCTGTACATTTCGTAGGTCCCTTGAATTATTTCGCTACTATTTATGTCCTCATATAACCAAGATTCAGTTGCAATGACAATGTCCGGAGAATACGACTCTACAAGATTCCAAAATTCAATTAATTTATTTCCTAAACTCTGACAATTAACCTGCAGTAATCTTAGAGTCTTACCTCCGGAGCAAATATCTTGAAGTAGCTCCTTCTGTTCCCATCGGCTGGCAACCTCTGGACCTGCTCCTCCTCACAAAAGCCGGCACGATCCGATGACCCTGTCATGTAAGCTCCCTAGGTTGTAAGCGCCCCGTCGATTTAGATGCAGCCCGTCTCGGGCGAAGTCACGGCCACCAATCCAGCAGTCAGCTTCTACGTACACTAATCCCAGTTGTGCACATACCCAGTCCATGCGGTCATTTACAGTCTTAACTCGCCTTAACGGAACATCTCCCCGCCGAACAATGCCACTCATTATAATTTTTGCATTTCTAAACTTGCTTTTAGCTTTTCTGCCTAGTTCGTAGAGCTCCCCCATGATGTAATCAGCTGTAGCTCTCTTCTTCAAATCGTTCGTCCCAACATGGAGCAACAACACTTTAACTTTGTCACAGTCCTCTACATTTGCTTCTTCCACTTGTTGGGCAAGCTGGTCAATTTTAATCCCCGGATAACACCGCACTTTCGCACCTGATTTCCTCGAGATATTCGCACTCCATCGTATCATAGAATCACCCATTATGATAACGTCATCCTCAGTTTGCTCCTGCACGCCCTCTTCCACACTGATCCCAGTAGAAAGCCGTTCAGTCACATCCTTCACCGTTTCTTCTGATTCACGAAGCTTAGCTCTAAGTTCCTGTATTATTTGATCCCTTGCTTTGATTTGCACCCTCAAACAGTCCGGCGTATCACATACTTTACAAAACCAATTTCCGACATCACAATCCTCCTTCTTGACCTTAATACAGCCGAAGTGAAACCATTTCTCACATAGTCCACACTCAACACCATTCTTCAATGTTTTACTGCACGTCGAACACTTTAAAACTGTCACTGGATCATTTGCCTGATTCACATTTGGAGTAACAGGCCCTGGATTCACTTCCACTCCACCAATAACTAGCAATGCAGCTATCACTAGGGCTATGAACCACAAGTTGCTCGGTCCCGTACGCACACACAAACACCGGAAATCCCGACTACCCTTCACATACCACAGTCCGATCCTCGCCCGATAACACTCCAGAGAACAACCCATTCCAGCACACCTGAGAGCTTGGGAAAAACACGACCTTTCACTTTGACTGCCAACTGCCAACTTAGATCCCGCCTCAACTCAGCAAAATCGAGAATTAATTTGCTGGAGAATTAGTACTGTAGTGTATTCAAAATATTTTTTACTTTGATAGAGCTCTCCAAGACTCACAATTTGAAGCATTTCCGGGCCCTTTAGCCCTTCCACGTTTGTCACAATTGAGGAAATTGCTTAATTGTACGATTCTGCTTGTACGAGGGCAGATCAAAAAGTAAGTTGCACTTCCCAGTTATGGCCATTTATTACACCACCTATACAACAGCAACACTCCTATAACGACATACAATGTAACGTCACTTTTCCACATAGTTTCCAAGAGACTCCAAACATTTCTGCGAACGCACAACCAACTTGTCGATGCCGGATGCATAAAAAGTTCCTCCAGCCTTCTGCAACCACACGGAGAGAGCGGCCTTCACCTCCTAATCGTTCTGGAAACGTCGACCACTGAGCTCCGTTTTGAGCTTACCTAACAGATGAAAGTCACATGGTGCTAGGTCGGGACTGTAGGGTGGATGTTGCCAGACCTCCCACTTGAAACGCTGCAGCAGTTCGCTCGTTTGGCGGGCTTTGTGAGGTGTTGCATTGTCGTGCAATAAAATCACACCGGCACTCTATTTCCCCCGGCGCTTCTCCAGACCAATGAGGAGGTCAACGCCGCTGTCTCCGTGTGGTTGCAGAACGCTGGAGGAACTTTCTATGCATGCGGCATCGACAAGTTGGTTGTGCGTTCACAGAAATGTTTGGAGTCTCTTGGAAACTATGTGGAAAAGTGACGTTACATTGTATGTCGTTATAGGCGTGTTGCTGTTGTATAGGTGGTGTAATAAATGGCCATAACTGGAAAGTGCAACTTATTTTTTGATCTGCCTTCGAACTTTGTCTACTAAGAAGTGTTTTCAACAATAAAACAGCAAAGAATGGCGTAAAGGAAATAATTGAAGGGAGGGAGAAAGGGAAGGGCAGACGGAAAGCACCTTGTAGCGGATACAGCACAAGTGTAGAAAACATTTCTTCCATCACTGTTGTTAATCCCGGCTTTGACAGACATACCTTCAAACCATAGTCCAACAAAAGAGCTCTCACACGAAACCACATGTCATACGAAACTTTTTGCCAGTAAAACACGCACCTGTTTCCGATACATATAATATATCGCTTGTAAGCGTATTATTTTGATTATTTTAATTCCGGGATTTGTGATGTCCAGACGAAGGAAATTAATCCACTGGGACACACCACGCGATTACTGGTTTATCTCAGTCAATGGCTGGGAACCCTGACTGAAACTCTTGGCACCATAGCCTAATCCACTCCCGGTTTAAGTTTGTTCGCTTGTATTCTTCGCACTTGTATACATTCACTGACAAAATAATCATTTAACAAGAAGTTCCGTGAAGAACTATACAGCCTACTTTTCATGCCAATGATTATTCTACAGAACATGAACCTATCTAGAATAATGACGAAATTAAGTTGCTAATATCGAAATTTCCAATTAGTTCGAAATACTGTATACCTGGCATAATGTATCCTAATAGAGCACTACAGTTGGCAGCCCTGATGACTGAATATATTCTTAGTTCCGTCTCTTAAGGTACAAAATACAAAATTTGGTTGAAGTCCAATGAATAGCATGGACGTTACATGCAGTTAAACATTGGATCTAACAGCGCGCGTAAAATCATGTTGGCAACAATGTCATGCATGCATTGGTCAGAAATAATCTGAAATAATATGATCTATTGTTGTGCCAATTTTGAATGAAATCCATTAGTTAGTATTGAACCCATGTGCCATCAGGTCCATGGATGGTCGAATCCATGCATTTGAGGAAGAAATCAAAGAAACGTACAGTTTCCAATGTAATTTTAAGAAAGATCCAGCTAGGAGGCCAGTATAAGGTTGTGCAACTAACGAGGACCAGGTGTTCGAGAGGATGATATCATCCCTCTTGACATTCTGAAGGGAGCGAGTCACGAGTATTAATAACCGAGTGGAAATTTCCCAGGATTAGACAAGGAGACCTGAATCGGAATTCGAGCTGACGTTGCTGGAAATTGACAACACCGCTTATGCGCCAGGAGAGGAATAATTAAATTTAACCAGTTTACAAGTATAATAATGAGTAAACAAGTACAGTACAGTGAATCATTTTGAATGAGAGATTTTTCAGTAAAGAGAAACCATTTAATAATTGCGCAGAAAAAAACTGCTAACGCAAGACGACGTCATTGGGGAAGTACCACGGCCTGTGTGGAGGGGAGAAAGCAAAAGAAATGCAACACCCACACAATTGAGGACGAGAAATTAATTAATATCTCCGAATTGCACGATCGATTCTTAGGTGGAATAAGATTATTTGACATTGAGAAGACGAGCTTTCGGAAGGTATAATTTTTATATTTGTGGTACCATTATTTTAGAAGTTGGCCACAGAAAAGGCTAGAGTCTTATTTTTTTGTAGTGAAATAGTATAAAGCTTCGGGCTTCACCAAGCCAATCATGCAGTCTCGAACAGCCCGAGGGGTGTAATCACGCATCACGCAGTACAAATCCGTCCAGGGGGACGTGACGCTGGATCATCAGCACATGCAGTTATTCTGACAACCCGTGAGGGTGTTACTACGCACGCAGTTCCGACAGCCGTTTGGGGCGTAACTCTGCGTCACATCGAGGAAAGTTACTAATACTCTTTGAGGGGAGAAATACTGTGTTATACCGCAGAAGTAATATCCGATAGCCATAGGCGTCGCAGTATTAACGACTTGCTTGCCTCCATAAGGAGTGGTCAAGAAGAAATTTAAAGTATCGCCGTATTGAAATATTAGGAAAATCCTAGTTACAGGATTTAGGCCCGACTGTATACAAGTTATAGTGAAAGTTCGTAAGATATAGTCAGAGCAGGCTGCTAACGTCGGACTTAAAGGCGATAGGTCGTTAAATAGACGAACGAATAGATCATAACGTACGGAAGTACCGTACCCGAAAGATAAACTGTCATCTAAATTAAAGAACCCAAAAGGGGAAGAACAGAATAAGGTTCGGAACGTACATCAGAAACGTAGGAGTGCTAGAACCGGTCAAATAAAGAAGATAGGAGACTATAAACATTATCTCCAGAAAGCAGGCGAACTATTCTAAAAGTACTAGAATCGAGAAGTACTAGCTGCTATAAACTAAATCTATAGGTCATTGAGGAGACCTCGATCCGAATAGACTTTCGCTAGGATCGATAAACAGATCTACAAAGAAGCCGTTCAAGCTAGATAAATAGCCGGTCATCCAGGATAGGAGTAGAAGAATTTGGGTTCCAGGGAACAATAGATGTTTCGAGACTTTCATATTCTGCAGGATAGGAAGCCGACATCGAATAAATTTCACCCTTGGAAACGGGAAATTAAGAAGATCACGTGTGATAGGCTCAGAAATACGGCCTAGTGATCAAGAATTGTGTAGTGTAAATTTATCAAGATTGTGTGTTAATAATATTTTTAGTGTTTATTATGTGTTCAAAAGGGACACATCAGTGTATAAAAATGTCGTCAATGTTAAGTGTTTTAAATATATGTCAAAAAGTGTTTATACATAAGATGAATTCCTTTAATATGGAGTAAAAAGTTCAAAGTGGGCCCAAAATGAAGCACCGCACAAGAATAAAGATCATGGGACGATCTTAATAACATGTGAGTACTGAATTTCATTTTATTTTGGGGTCAGAAATTGGTTGTGTACAAATCCACCGGAGTTTTGAGTAAAAGGGATGTGTTTTAATAAATAAATACTGAATAAACAAGAACGCGGTCTGAACAATAATAGAAATTTGAGAAATTATAAATGATTATGTAAAGAATAAATCCCGTAGAGGAAATAAGCGAATAAAATGTTAATGCATTTAACAAATGTCATAAGAGCAAGCGAAATATCAATGATTATCATGAAAGATATTCAAATAAAGTAAAGTTGAAATGTGAAAGAAATAGCTTTTGAGTTTGTGTAAAGAATAAAAGATAATAATAATAACTAAGTATGGAAATGTTAAATAAAGATCAAATAATTTGATGTGAACATAAGAGCGTTAAAGCCTTAATATATGTGTAAGATATGATGTTCAATGGAATATTTTAAAAAGGGAGCGATTTATCGGCAACGGAAAAGATTAATATGAGAATTAAAATAATATGAATTGTTACTAATGAGATTTATCAGTTCTTGGGAAGACATTTCGGCTTAAAATAATGTATAGCGCAAAAGAGCGCCAATAATATTAAAATGTCACGCTAGGAACGCGTAGTGGTTAACATACTTGGTAGATTACTTATGGAGGGTAGTTGATTGCAGTGAATTGATAATTGTATAAGTCCTCTATTTGTGACGTAGTATCACGAGGCATTGTGTATGTATTTGAAAGGGAGCTAAAATATGGTATTATTGAGCGTATGTCATATGGGCCACGGCCGACTTTAAATCGCATTTTGTATAAGTCCTCTGTAAGGGAATGGTTCCCGAGGCACGTGAAGAGATTCGAATGCAGAATCTTCTTATGATAAAAGCCCCTTAATTCTTCGTCGTTGAATGTGTATTAATCTTCCCAATCAATGATGACCCTCTCATAATTAATAAATGCCAAGGTTACGAAAGTGGTCTATGAACCAAAGAATAGTTGTTTGAATGAGTACGGTACAGTAAAGCCCGGTCTCTCCCCAGAACTGAATATAATGTGAAGGTTTGTTTTGAAAGCCTTGGAAATAAGCTATTAACGTGGGTTAGATAGGGAGTCGCCGTCACCCCCCCGTGTCATAAATCGCGCCCGAGTGGAAGGGTCTAGCTCTCTTAAAGCGAGAGGGGCCAGAAACCGTCTCGTAAGATGTTGTAAAGAGAAATGAATACACCAGGAGTGTTTAAAGTTGTTAACGACCCGGGCGTTGAACCGAGGTCCTAGTAGATTGATATTTTCGTTTGCCTGTTCAGATCGTAGTTCTTATATGATAATGGTCTTATAAAATATAAGAGATAAATAACAATCCCTATTGTAGTGTTGGATAGACGTAGGATTCCACGAGTTAATTGAAGGCAACTAAGTTTCGGGAGTAACTATAGTTTTTTGACTGTGTCAAGTATCTTCATGCTCTGGAGTACACAATTGATTTCCTGATTACCTTAATATATTTGTGAAAATAAAGAGAGATGATAACAACTGAATGTGTGGACATGCCCAAAATATTGAGTTAGATAATTAACATAAATTTTAAATGTAATTATACATTTGTTTTTGAGAATTAAGAAGATATAAAGGATAGTGTTTGAGGTGTACAAGAATGACACCATTTTTATGTAAAGCATGGAGCCAAAAGAGCTCGGAGTTATATAAAACTTACTGTTAATGCTTTATGGAAGTAAGACTAAGTAGGAATTGTTGGTTTATGTGGAAACCATATGTTTAAATACAATATTTGTTTTATTATATTTGTGATTCCTTGTTCATTTGGAACAAATAGATGATTATGGGTCAGTAATTAAATTGTTAAAGTGTTTGTAGCGCCATTAATTTTATTAATTAAATGTGTTTAAAATAGGAGTTGATTTGTTGTTATTTTTGCAAGTGTATCTTCTAATTAATCCAAAATATGTGAGTCACAGAGTGGGGGAACTTACCGCTGCCCCGAAAATTCCGAATTGAGCTACGCTGGTATACTGTGATTGGCATATTTCTGGCTACAAGGGTACAGTATGAAGTTACATGCATTTTAAAATTGGACCTATCAGCAGGCTTACATTCATGTTGGCAGCACTGACGTATATTAGTTACTCCAAATTCGTCTAGAATGCCAGGTACTATACGTGTGCAAAGTTTAGAGCTATTGGCTTGCATACTTTCTGATATATTGATATTAGGGTAACAAAAATAGGGACAGCACATATTAACAGTTGGCAGCACTGATTGCTCCTTAGAATACGCATAGTCATATCTGTTATGTACACATAGCACATACGAAATTTGGTTGAAATCCAAATGATATTATGGAAGTTACATGTATTTAAAGTTGGACCTGTCAGCAGGCTTAGAATCATTTTGGTAGCACTGACGTATATAAGTTACTCCAAATTAATATAGCATGTCAGGGACTATACGTGTGCATAGTTTAAAGCTGTCGGCTTGCATACTTTCTGATATATTGGTATTTGGATAAAATAAATTAGGAGCATTTATTAACAGTTGGCAGCCCTGGTAGGTCCGAAGAATACGCTCAGTCATATCTGGTTATGTACACATACAACATACGAAATTTGGTTGAATTCCAATTGATAGTATAGAAGTTATATGCATTTAAAAATTGGACCTATCAGGAGGCTTATAATCATTTTGGCAACACTGCCATGTTTAGCCTCCTGGAAATTAAACTGAAATATTATGATCTGTACGTGTCCCAATTTTGAAATAGCTCCCATTCATACTTTCCAAGATATCCAACATGGAGCTCAAATTTCAATTGCGATTTATTAGCAGTTGGTAGCACTGACATCATTTTTAAATATGGCTGTGAGATATTCAGGTATAGATCTTTACTCCTACCAAATTTTGTTTCGATTGCTGCAGCCGTTTAGGAGTTGATAGGGGGGGAAACACACACAGCCAGACAGACAGACAGACAGACAGAAGGACAGACAGACAGAGAGACAGACAGACAGACAGACACACATTTGCCCGATCTCATAAGTCTACTTTTTCCTCATTTTTGCAAAATGTGAAAAGTAGGCTAATAAGTTTACTTTTTCCTCATTTTTGAAAAATGTGAAAAGTAGGCTAAAAATCTGGAACAAAAGTTGAAAATGGAATAAAGCTGCACTAGTTGAAAATCCACGTGACTTTATTTCAATGTCATATGAAAGGTACAACGGGGATCGCCGTACAGGCACACTACTGGTTCCATCCCAGTATGGTTTCACACCCCCTCAGACCTGGATACATGCGCTGATTCGGTGCTGCAGAGTCGTATGGCCGTTATATCGTCTTCTATTTTCACGCCAACCCATAGCTCTTGTAAATCTTTTTATGTCACTATGAAGTAGAAAACATCTCTCTTTGATGGTAACAAATATCTCCGACTATGACACTTTGGATCTTGCTCTTGTAAAGCAGAGCATCCTATAATTGGAGTTATCTTACTTCGACCAACTAAAAGCAAAATGGTGTTGCGATACCTAAGAACAAGAATCTCCAATCAAAACAAATAGAAACGATCAGAAAATATACTGAGTTCGTCGGCCCTATCCAAAAGGCAATGGCATGCAGAACGGGTAAATACCATACCCATCATTGTCTTGAGTACGGGCGAGATCCCAAGTAGGCCTACATTGTTTCAAGGCCTTAAAGAAATGTATTTGGATACTTAACTGTACAAACTAATGCAGAAAGCCGTAGTTCTCTCGACAACCCGAATCGTCCGCAAGTTAATGGATAGTGATTCCATTTTCCAACTTAGAAGTGGCTGCTTCAGTAACTATACTTTGGTTCCCTGAAGCCCGAACAGTTATGTTGTGATGTACCAGAATGTGTTATATTTACTATTATACTGTATATTAATAATAATAAAAATAATAATAATAATAATGATAATAATATTAATGATGATAATAATATAGAGAAGAGGATACACAGGATGGAAAGCACTAAGAATACCTACAACAAAAAGTGCTTATCCAAAAATCATAAAATAAAGCACTACAACACAGTAGTGAAACCTGAATGCCTGTATGCCAGCGAATGTCTAGTATTGTGTTACAAGCTTGATAAATTAGAAGTATCAGAAATGAGAATTATAAGGAAAATATTAGATCATCTAAATATTGCAGGGTTTTGGAAATTAATAAGTAACAATAAAATTTATCAGAACATACAGGGTCTTTATTTTTGCTTGCAAGGGCATTCTCGCTCACGCGCTCCGCCAGTGACAGCTCAGTTCCCGGCTGCCGCGCGCGCGTATAGACGGCAGAATACGGTGATTAAAATCAGTATCATGCATTTTTACTCACCATGCTTACAGTAGATGCTGAAAATGTTCCCCATCCGCTGCCAAACATTACCGGCATCTCCTTATGAAGTTTCCGGTTACTCCGGTTAATTTAGCTTCAGTAAGGAAATAACGACATTTACGTCAATTTTTATTCTTTACTGAACCTGTACATTTGAATCTCTTAGCCAGTTGATTTATTGTCCGATTTATAGGAATTGGTCTCCTGGACATGTCATTTGAAACTTTTGTCTTGTTTTAGGGCACGTTTTATACGGCACGTATTGTGCAGGCCTTCGCTCGACCTTGGCCGCTGGTCCCAGGCCAGGTTGGCACGTGGTCTCCAGCCGTATACCCCGGGTATTCCCTCGCTTTTTTGCAGACGTGTTAACTCTGAGCTAATTGGGTGTTTCAGTCTTTCAGTGTTTTATAAAGCTACTGTGTACCGGTACTGTATATCGTATTGTGTAGTGTTTTATTGTGATTGTGTGTAGTGCTGTAATGCCTTACGTAAAATATTCGTTACGTGAACGTGTATATCTGCACATTACGTACATAAAGTGCAGAAATCGTGCGCTAGAACAAGACAAAAGTTTCGAGTGAGATTTCCAGGGGGATATATTCCTATAAATCGGACAATAAGACAACTGGCTAAGAGATTCAAACGTACAGGTTCAGTAAACAATAAAAATAGACTTGAAGATTTCCTTACTGAAGCTAAATTAACAGGAGTAACCGGAAACTTCATCAGGAGATGCCGATTATGTTCGACAGTGGATGGGAAACATTTTCAGCATCTGCTGTAAACATGGTGAGTAAAAATGCATGATACTGATTTTCAGCACCGTATTCTGCCGTCTGTACGCGCGCGCGGCAGCCGGGAACTGAGCTGTCACAGGCGGAGCGCGCGAGCGAGAATGTCCTTGCCAAGCAAATATAAAGACCCTGAAGGAAACATATCAGAAACAATAAGGAAAAGAAGATCGATATATCTTGGATATATTTACAGAATGGATGAATACAGACTAACTAAACGAATTTTTCAATATCTTGGGAAATCAACCACCAGCTGGATTCAAGAAGTAAAGAAAGATCTGGAAAGGAACAACATTAGAGAAGAAGAATTATTGAAAAGAGAGGTTTTTAGGACGACAGTCTCGCAACTGAAAGGATTTCAAGGGAGGAAGGAAAAGAGAACAGGTGCAAAGTGGACTGAAGATAGGAAATAGGAGCATAGTGCAACAATGAAGGAATACTGGAAGAAAATGTAAGAGCAACTAAGGAGGACGAATTGAAATTTTACCGTGGTCCTTAGAAGCCCGTAACGCAAGAAGAAGAAGAAGAAGAAAATAAGATAATGATGATGATAATAATAATAATAATAATAATAATAATAATATAAGTTTGGTCATTGTGGTTTGGGAGATTCCCGAGTGCTTGAGGGCATAATTAAATTTAAATTAAAATAATTTACAGGAAATCATGCAAACTTGATAATGCATATTTATGAAACATTTTCTCAGGGGGAAAAAAATGAAAATTGAAAATATAATTAGTTCAGCCTATAAGTTTACACGCATGCATTCTTATTATTTCTTATTCATTACTTTTAGAACATAAAACATATAAATAGAACGTGTTATTCGACTAGGCCATTATACAATACGCTAAGTTCATCCGACAATAAACTCAAGCTCCTGAACCAGACGGAGTGCCAAAATCTTCCAAATCGTCTCAATTGTACAGGAAAAATCTTGCATTTCTTCAAAAGTCAACGTAAATATGTTTATTTGTTTAAAACTGGTGTTTAAACAAATAAAAAAGACAATAACAGTAGTGTGTTTTGGACAGTTCTATACCCTCCACCTCCACACCCTCCACACAAGATGGCGACGGCGCGATATCTCTCGAACGCATGGTCGGATTTTGACAAATGAGTTGTCGTTGAACTCCGGCTGACACCCTCTTTCCAATGAACAACATATTTCCACCCCAAAATAAAACCTACCCCTACTAGAGGGTGAAATTGTATTTTTTTAGAGATTCTCTCTTTCCAATTGCAACATGTGAGAGTTTGAATGCCAATATGGAATGAAACGTTGTTCTACACAAGAGACATGTATACGGTGGATAGCCACTATGAATTAACATGCTTGTTTTTTTGTTTTTGCCCACTCATGGCTTTTGTAAGAGGGTGGGGGAGCGGATCCCTGCTGACGGGTCTTTGTTGACAGGTCATTGTTGGCGGGTCATTTTTGACAGGTCATTGTTGACAGGTCCTTGTTGACAATTCATTGATGACAGGTCATTGTCCTTGTGGACGAGTCCTTGTGGACAAGTCCTTGTTGACAGGTCATTGTTGACAGGTCATTGTTGACGGGTCCTTGTTGACGAGTCGCTGAGGACGAGTCCTTGTGGACGGGTCATTGTTGACGGGTCCCTGTGGACGGGTCCTTGTTGACGGGACCCTGTGGACGGGTCCTTTTGACTGATCCCTTTGGACCGGTCCCTTTGGACTGGTCCCTAATGATATGATGAAATTAAACGTTGTTCCACATGAAACGCATGTGAAGAGCCGATTGCTACTATGAATTAACATGTTTGTTTTCTGTTTTTACGCATGCGCACTTGGGGTTTTCGTAAGAGGGCGGACTGTTTAAATAATGATTTATAGATGAGTTATTTTAAAAAATAACCAAAAGATCCAAAACTAATAGGTCATTGGCTTTTTAATATCTCATGAACCAATAAAGCTAGGGACTTGTATGAGGGGTCGTTGGACTTGGTATGACGCCCCGTTTTTCAATGTATTTTTGATTTTTGTCAAAAGGGCCTAAGTACACTTTTGTTAATATCTCGTGAACCAATAAGGCTAGGGACTTGTATGAGGGGTCGTAGCACATGGGATGACATTCCCTTTTTAAATGTATTTTTTGAATTTTTGACAAGGGGCCTAACTACACTTTTGTTGATATTTCCTGAACCCATGATGGGATTTTGACCTGTGAGGTGTCGTTGGACTTGGGCAGACACTCTCTTTTGAATGTATTTTTGACATTTTAACAAAGGGCCTAACTACACTTTTGTTAATATCTCGCGAACCAATAAGGCTAGGGACTTGTATGTGGGGTCCTAGCACTCGGCGTGACGCTCTGTTTTTAAATATATATTTAATGTTTGTCAAAAGGGCCTAACTGCACTGTTGTTAATATCTCGATAACTAATAATGGGAGAGAGTCAAGTGAGGTGTTATAATACTAAGGATGGCCAACCCTTTCCCATGACCAACGAATTTACCCCAAATATTCAAAACAACAAGGACATTGACCTGAGATTATATAAACTAATACCCGGATATCGACATGTGAGGTGTCATAGGACTTAGAATGGACAACTCTTTCCCATGACCAATGAATTTACCTAAAATATCCAAAATATTAAGGTCTTTGACCTGAGATTTTATAAATTAATAATTGGATACGGACATGTGAGTTGTTTACCGTGAGTGATGAAACATAGCCAGGTAGAGAAAGAACTAGTGTAGGCTACATGTATGGTGACTGACAAGTCTTTCACTATTGGAACTTGTTTTCAGATCAGACTGTAGTACAGAGAGAGTATAGGCTGCAGGCATGGGTTAATAAATGACAAACGGTGTATTCAAAATCGGATTTATTGATTCAAAAATTAAGAGTAGACTATCTTTAATTGATTGGTTAAAGAGGATAGCTAATGAAACAAAATGGTGACTACATTGAACTAAACTGAACCAAGCTGAATCAAACTCAACCAAACCGAACCAAACCTAATCGAAAACAAGCCAAGGGTTTAAGTGTAAAACTTGTGGGTGGATGTGGTCATTGGTAATGTCAAAAAGGAAAGGGATAACGCTCTACCTATAGAGGGTAAGGTAAAGCTAGTGCATGGTGCTAATGCACACACCCAAGTACATGAACCTCACACAACTATCCTATGCAGTTTTTATGGGTTGACGGTTAAAAATTGCTCAGTGGTTACTGGGACAAGATGGTCGCTACACACAACAAGCTTTAAATATCTGAGGCTAATAATCTATACCCACACTCACACACACTTGTTCTAAACTAAACTGTCTTGCTGGCAGAGCTCACACAGTAGGCAAATGACAGAAATGCTTGGCTAACAGAAATACAATCATTTTCGGTTGTCTAATGTTACCAGCTAAACATTACGTGCTATAGTGGTGAGCACATGTGCCTCTTTCACTGGAGATCTTAACTCGATTTCTAGCTCTAAGGCCTAGAACGAATCAATCGAAGAAAGAAGGGTATGGTGACGCAGTGGTTAAACTGTTAGCCTTTCACTAAGGTAGACTAGGGTTTGATTTTAGGTTAATATGCATGTCATAAACAAACAAATAAAAGCAGAGATAATGTTTAAAACTGATTACACTTGTCTCTTTTCAAATTATTACTTAGATTACAAATACAAACGTGGACTGGGTTTGACATACAGTTAATGCTTCCTATCACATACTAGACTGTAAGAAAGCCAAACAAGCAAAAGGCGTAGGTAGAGCAGTGGTAAAATCGCTATGTGTAGAGAAATACCTAACGGTTTTATGAACTGGCAAAGGTATGTCGCATAAACAGTGCAGGATACAATCCAGCAACCACAATTTTTATCTTGAGGACAAAAGAAAACATATATAGAGAGAGAGATATATAGAAAGCTTGTGTATGTGTGGGTAGCATTGGTTGTTTGACCAGAGAAAATACGGTGAGGTAGGGTGGGGAGAGGGAGAATTAGCACTTATATATGAATGGAAAATAGATTTTTTTTCAATTGTTTTGTTTTTCAAATACAGTGGTAGATAGTCGTTATTTTGTAAAACATTCTTACTTGCAGTAGTAATAAGCCTCTATGGTTCCGCTAACACATAGATAGACTGTATTATTGCCATGGTCAAGCACTCACATTAAGATCATTTACAAAATCATAAAATGAAAAATAAAAAATCTTGTTTTGGAAATATCGTTTTTCAACATACACAAAATAAATATATAAAAAATTTGTAAACAGCAAAATGGAAAATCCATGTTTCCATATAGACAAAATTTAAAAACCTTAAACGGACATTTAAGAAAATATATGCAAATGGGAAATTGACAAAATGTGTAAATATGAAAATGGAAAAATCCATGTTTCCATATCATGAAATTGAAAAACATCAAACTGTCATTTAAAAAAAATGCAAATTGAAAATTGAAAAATTGCAATGTGTGAAATGTGAAATTGAACAAATGGCTATCATTATTAAAAAAAAAAAAGAACATGGTGCTCTATGGTTGATGTGTGAATCAAACCCTCTCTACTTATTTGGACCACCCGAGACTGAGTAGACTAGTTTTAGTTGTCATACCACTTTTAAAAGTTTGTGTTGAATCTAGGAATTGAACCCAAGAGCTTGTAGGGGAGATCCAAAGCTCTTTGCATATGTTAAACAGATAGCCTTGAATGTAGGGTGTGGTAGCTATATAGAGATGAGACGTTTCGCTCGGGGCAGGGAGGCATGGAGATCTGCATCAAACCAGTCAAAAGACTGACGACTCAAACAACAACATGTAGAGCTCACCAAAATAAAGTTGTGTAACGGTAAATATTAGTCAACGAACAGTAATGCATTACTAAAACCCATGACACGATACCTAAGAGCTTTTCTAAAATTATTTTAAAATGCCTTTAACCCTATATTAAACACCCAGTTCACAAGACTCCTAACTGCAATGTTATGGTCAAACAAAACAAAATCTATATTTCAAAACAAACAAGTGGTTTAGTCAACGTATACTAGAAAAAGTTTTATAAACACTCAAGTCCACAAAAATAATTACATTAGTAACTGTCAGGTTGACCGAGTGGTTATGGTGTTTGACTTAAGTTCAAATTTTCTGTACAAGAAAGCAAGGGTTCGAATCCCTTACCTGATATAACTATTGCCTCAACATGGCTTGACCACACTGTATTATTGTGTACTCGGTACACAAACCATAGATAGAGTGTATTGCTTAAGGTCACTCTCTTTGTGAACAAAGTCAGAGACTGTTGATGGTTAACAATTGTATTAATAGTGGGACATAGGGATAGCAATTAAGAAAAACAGACAATACCCATACACTATTTTTATTTATTTAATGTAAGTACTTGTACAATAGTTATATACAAACTACAACTCTCTTTTGTCTATTACTATCTAGTGCTTTTCGATCCACTTGCATATCAAGGGCAGATGACTTTGTAGTTCAGCCCCTTAAAACAACAACAACACTACCTCTTGCATAGTCTGTGATGTTGATGACTCTTGAGGCGTGGAAGATGGATACAACATAACTTTTACAACAGGGGTTAAACGTTGCTCAACAAACAATGCACTATTTTGAGTAGCCACATCTTTCTCTTGTACTAACTTTTTAGCATTCTGATGATTTTTTGTCAACACCATCAGTGTTTTGTCTGGTGCACTACATTGATGATCACTCACACTTAAAACCACACCATTTCTACTTTTCATATTGCCTCGACATCTTGTTGACCTCTGTTTTGAGCATCGCCAGAATATTATTCCTTTTACATTTTGTCGTCTATAGTTATAAGAGTAGCCTTTATAGAGCACACGTTGTTTACCTCGGTTAGTTGTAGTAAGTTCCATAGTAGTAACTAACCTGTTAGTATGATTTGCACACTACAAAGGTTATCCTGTTCTGGTAATAGAATTATTTAGCGTTGGATTTTATATTTAATATGTACAGTTTAAAGTGATAGAAAAGTGGTAGAAACGTGGTAGCAAAGTGGTAGACAAGTGGTAGACAATTGGTAACATAGTGGTAGAAAAGTGGTAGCAAAGTGGTTGCAAAGTGGTAGAAAAGTGGTAGAAAAGTGGTAGAAAAGTGGCAGATAAGTAGTAGAAAAGTGGTAGCAAAGTGGTAGCAAACTAGAAAAGTGGTAGCAAAGTGGTAGAAAATATTACAAGTATTGTTAAGAAATAGTTTAAGTGGTTACATGGATTCATTACACTATAATTTTAGCATCACGAAGCTCATTTTCTATATCCAAAAGTTCTTCCTCATATTTAGTATGACCAGCCTGTTTACAGGTATGCAAGTACTAAAGCCACTGGATTAGCTTACTGGGATTGTTCCAGTAAACAAATTTAACAAATTATTTTTTTAGGTGTAAACCATTATCATCATCATCATCATCATCGTCATAATCAACATCACCATCATGGTTATCATCATCAATATAATTATCATCAATATAATCATCATCACTATTACTATCTAATCCTTTTTGTTCATCTTGCAATGCAACAACCTTTGGCATAGTTTGTGTTGTCTTTGATAGTGTTAGACTTTTCTTAGACGTTAACGACTGTCCTAACATGTCTTTTTCAGGAGATAATAAATGCTCTTTAACAACATTGTGGTGTTTGAAGCCATATTTTCAGTGTTGCCTTAGTAAACTAGATAAACTCTTGCTCTTTAACAAACAAAGCACTTTTTTGAGCCACACTATTTTTTTCTTGGTCTTTATTAGCCTACTTTCGATTTTTGCAAAAAATGAAAGTAGACTTATGAGATCACTACAGGGCGAAAAAAAGTGTGTCTATCTGTGGGTGTGTATGTGTGTGAGTCTGTGTGTGTGTGTGTGTGAGTGTGTGTACTCTCAATGTCTGTCCCCCCTATCAATTCGAACACGGTGAGCGCAAATTGAACGAAATTTGGTACAAAGGTAGCACTAGCAAAGGACACCTCAGTGTCATTTTTTTTGAGTCGTTTCGGCCGTCAATGGACCACGATGTTCTTCACTCATATGATCACTGTAAAGCTTGTTTTCTTGTCTGCCAGTAGATCTTCATTCTTGACGAATGTTCAGCTCTCCTTTCTTCCGTCCACTTGCAGTGAGGGCGAGGCATCACAGATGTTAAAGGGTGTAGATTACTAGTTGATTTAACCGCCTTTCTGAACAGGTTCCTATCCCAAACCAGAGCTTGATTGATTCGAGCTTCTGTTAGGTCCTTTTTAACTTGCATCGACCATTTACAATAGGAATTTTTTTTAGAGATTGATGAGTGGATTCGATATGAAAGTCGATGATGCTCCATCCGCTCCAAATGTCCAAAGAAAGACATTCACCTTTTTCTCATCACACTCACCAAATCTTCTATATGTTCAAATAATTCCTTGTTATGTCTTCTTCTGCAAGTACCATTATCATTAACAGGTCCTAATATTTTCCTTAGAATTTTCCGATCCTTAAGTTCTAATTTTCTCAATGGGCCTTTGTTTGTCATCTGTAAGCATTCTGCAGCATACAGTGCTGACGGCCTAATTACTGTATTATAATGACAAAGTTTGACATTCCGGGACAAGCTTTTACTTTTGTAAATGTTTTTGCAGGTTTGAAAGGCACCTTCCAATTTGTTACATCTGCTCTCAATGGCAGCTATTTCTGAATTATTAGGGGTCATCCATTCGCCTAGGTATTTAAATTTTTGGACTTTTTTGATTTTTTGCAGACCAATCGTGATGAATTTTGAGGCATCTTTGACATTTGTGATAAAATTAGTTTTATGGAAGGCCACTTTAAGTCCAGTTTTAGCAGCTATGATTTGTAGTTTATTAAGTTGGTCAGTGGCCTCTTCCATTGAATTAGTGAACAAAGCAATGTCATCTGCAAAAGCGAGACAGTTTATATTCAGGTCTTCTTTTAGGTAGATTTCTTTAGAAAGCTAACTATTGCAATGGGTCCCATGTTTCGACTTCCGGAAAATTTCGACATATCTTCGCGTTTCACATCCCCCAGACCCCAAAACCACCGTCAGTTCAAAAGTTTATATATAATTTATGTATATATGTGTATATATATATATATATATATATATCAGTTCCTTGTGGACACGATAACTGCCGTAATTTTGCACCAATCACTTTGAATGTTTTACATAATATGTATCCCTATAAAATCTCGGTCGAGTTCGTTAATGGGCAAAATCGGTCAAAGGGGGTAAAAATGGGGGGCTTTTTTCGAAAACGTGAAATATCGCTATAACTCTCTTAATACATGAAATATCGAATCCCTTCAAAGTTCATAATATGTGTCGGATAAGTGCCAAAAATTTATGTCAAATACGTTTTTTGATAGCACCAACCATTGACCAAAGGGGTGGGAAAAAGTGGGTTTTTCGGGAAACATTAATCATATCTCTGTTAATAGGCACAATATCAAAACCGCACAAAATGGACAATATTCCTCCAATAATTACCTAAAACTTTTGTATGAAAGAATTTTTGATATGACCCACCATTACGCCACGGGGTGAACAAAATGATTTAAATTATAAGAAAATGCCAAGTGCCAAGAGAGGTTGCCATGACAACTTTACTTTTAATTGATAAGGGATGACCATCAGCAGTTGCTATGACAACGCCACTGCACGAGATCACATTCAGATTTCATATGTCAGTGGGAAGCGACTTCGGTATCGGAACTGGTAGCATGCTGAACTTCTATGCCCAAGGTCGCGGGTTCAAACCCGGCTGAAGTCGTCGGATTTACTAAGAGCGCTAAAAAACCTGAGTTTGCTTCCCTTCGGAGGGTAAGTTCCAACGTTCGTTGCGAGTTGCTGATTGAGGTGGCATCCAGTAGCCAAGTTCACAGCTAGGTGTCGTTGACGGCAGTATTTTAGGTAGATTTCATTAGAAAGCTAACTATTGCAATGGGTACCATGTTTCGATTTCCGGAAAATTTCGACATATCTTCGCGTTTCACATCCCCCAGACCCCAAAACCACCGTCAGTTCAAAAGTTTATATATAATTTATGTAATATATGTATATATATATGTATATCAGTTTCTTGTGGACACGATAACTGCCGTAATTTTGCACCAATCACTTTGAATTTTTTACCGAATATGTATACCCATAAAATCTCGGACGAGTTCGTTACTGGGCTAAATCGGTCGAACGGGATGAAAATGGGGGACTTTTTTTTTCGAAAAAATGAAATATTGCTATAACTCTCTTAATATGTGAAATATCGAATCCGTTCAAAGTTCATACTATGTGTCGGATAAAGCTCAGAAATTTATGTTTGAAACGTTTTTTTGATAGCACCAACCATTGACCAAAGGGGTGGGAAAAAGTGTTTTTTTTTTCGGGAAACATTAATCATATCTCTGATAATAGGCACAATATCAAAACCATACAAAATGGACAATATTCCCCTAATAATTACCTAAAACGTTTGTCTGAAAGAATTTTTGATATGAGCCACCATTACGCCAAGGGATGAGAAAAATGATTTCGGAATTGTAAGAAAATGCCAAGAGCTATCAGTGGTTGACATGGCAACACTACTAAATTGATGAGGGATGAGCCATCAGACGTTGCCATGACAACGCACTTGCGCGAGATCAGATTCAGATTTCCATCTGACTAAGTGTGATGCGGCTTCGGTGACTTAACTGGTAGCATGCTGAACTCCTATGCCCAAGGTCGCGGGTTCAAAGCCGGCCAAAGTCGTCAGATTTTCTAAGAGCGCTAAAAATCCCTCAGTATGCTTTCCTTTGGAGGGGAAGTTCCAACGTTCGTTGCGAGTTGCTGATTGCGGTGGCATCTAGTAGCCAAGTTCACAGCTAGGTGTCGTTGACGGTAGTATCTGGTAGCAACATTAGGAACTACTGCTTGAAATTGAGCGTCTTCATTCCTTACCTGAATTACAGACTAATACAGCTATCACAATTCACACCGTTTATCAGACAGATTCTACACTCACCCAAAGTACATGGGGTTACATGACCACGTTGACGCAGCCCCTAAACTGAGGAACCAACCAACATCTCTGCGGGAGATATAATTTTGCGTGAAGAAGTAACAGACCGTTACATAGTTACACATCAGTGTCGAAACTTTGCATAAGGACAGTGTGACCACAAGTATAAAAATGGACTCCAAATGACAAGAAGGTTACCGTCATTATAAGACAATAGAATGTTTAAAATATGCATAAAATGACGAAAAACAAAGTTAATTAATCTCTAATTATAAAATACTTTCACGCAATAAATGTGGTCTGATCCTTCTACGAAAACCTGCATATTCTGCCTATTTTCGACTATCCCCAAGTTTGTCCGGTGAAATCTACCTCCGCCTTCCGGCGTGCCGAGAGGACTTTTTTTTATAACCAATTCGAATACCATAATTATTTGGTAAGATTGTTAACCATTCTCTTATAATTTTTCCAAGACACAGTTGAACAGCATCGGTGATCCCAGATCACCTTGTCTACAGCCAGTCTTGATTGCAAAGGCTTCGGACAATTCACCACGAAATTTGACCTTTGAAACGGTGTTTTCTAAGCTTGCTTTGAACAAATTAATTGATTTATTGTCTAGGCCAAACTCACGTAAGGTGTTAATTATTGTGTCTCTATGAATGCAATCATAAGCCTTTTGAAAGTCCACAAAAATCACAACATAAGGTTTTGATCGTACCGTACAGTAGGAAATTATGGTCTTAATGTTATGAATTTGTTCAGGACAGGATCTTGATTTCCTGAACCCAGCTTGATATTCCCCTAACTGACGGTCTAATATCGGTTCTGCTCTGTTCAGAAGAGCCCTTGCAAATATTTTGTACGTTACCGATAACAGTGAAATACCTCTATAATTATTTGGGTCGGATTTATCCCCTTTCTTATGTATAGGATGAATGATGGCAGAAGTCCAATCCTCCGGCAACTTTTCACTATGCCTCAGTGTCATATTTTATATCGCCGCCATCTTGACGGAAACGTAATGGCGGCCACACAAATGTTCAAAGCTTAAATCAGATTACGACTAACCTAATCATCCGATCTCTACCAAATTTTGCAACAACATACCTTTATGGGAGCAGCATCCTTTGACCAAACTAATAGGTCGTCAGCCTAATAGTTTGCGGATGGCGGCCACCTTTGTGTGAAAATCGATTGCCCCTATAAATTCGAACACGGTGAAACCGAATGGAACGAAATTTGACCAGAGGTAGTACTAGCAAAGGGCACCCCAGTGTCATGTTTTATATCGCCGCCATCTTGACGGAAACGTAATGGCGGCCACACAAATGTTCAAAGCTTAAATCAAATTACGACTAACCAATTCATCCGATCTCTACCAAATTTTGCAACAATATACCTTTATGGGGGCAGTATCCTTTGACCAAACTAATAGGTCATCAGCCTAATAGTTTGTGGATGGCGGCCATCTTTGTGTCAAAATCGATTACCCCTATTAATTCGAACACGGTGAAACCGAATGGAATGAAATTTGGTACAGAGGTAGCACTAGCAATAGGCACCTCAGTGTCATGTTTTATATCACCGCCATCTTGACGAAAACGTAATGGCGGCCACACAAATGTTCAAAGCTTAAATCAAATTATGACTAACCTAATCATCCGATCTCTACCAAATTTTGCAACAATATACCTTTATGTAGGAAGCGTCCTTTGACAAATCTAATAGGTCATTAGCCTAATAGTTTGCGGATGGCGGCCGTCTTTGTGTCAAAATCGATTACCCCTATTAATTCGAACACGGTGAAACCGAATGGAATGAAATTAGGTACAGAGGTAGCACTAGCAAAGGGCACCTCAGTGTCATGTTTTATATCGCCGCCATCTTGACGGAAACGTAATGGCGGCCACACAAATATTCAAAGCTTAAATCAAATTACGATTAACCTAATCATCCGGTCTCCTCCAAATTTTGCATCAACATACCATTATGGAGGGAGCATCCTTTGACCAAACTAATAGGTCATTAGCCTAATATTTTGCGGATGGCGGCCATCTTTGTGTGAAAATCGAATCCCCCTATTAATTCGAACACGGTGAAACCGAATGGAACGAAATTTGGTACAGAGGTAGCACTAGCAAAGGGCACCTTAGTGTCATGTTTTATATCACCGCCATCTTGACGGAAACGTAATCGCGGCCACCCAAATGTTAAAGGCTAAAATGTAATTACGACCAACCTAATAATCTAGTCTCTACCAAATTTTGCAACAACAAATCTTTATGTGGGAAGCATATTCTGACCAAATTGCTAGATCATCAGCCCAATAGTTTGCAGATGGTGGCCAAGTATGTGTGCAAATCGATTCCCCCTATCAGTTCAAACACGGTGAAACCGAATTGAACGAAATTTGGTACAGAGGTAGCACTAGCAAAAGGCACCTCAGTGTCATGTTTTATATCGCCGCCATCTTGACGAAAACGGAATGACGGCCACCCAAATGTTAAAAGCTTAAATCAAATTTCGACCATCCTAATAATTTGATCTCTACCGGATTTTGCAACAACATGCCTTTTTGTGGAAAGCATCTTATGACTGACTACAAGCTCATCAGCCCAATAGTTTGCAAATAGCGGCCATGTATGTGTGCAAATCCATTCCCCAGATCAATTCAAACACGGTGAAACCGAATTGAATGATTTTTTTTTACAGAGGTAGCACTAGCAAAGGGCACCTCATATTCATGTTTAATATCCCTATAGCACGTTGTATTTCAACAAGCTACTACAACCAACATTCAATTATACTCCTTGAAAAGGACAAAGAGTTATAACAACACCCATGCATTTAGGAGAAAGTAGGCTATATGTTCTTTACTGAACATCTTGTTTTTTATCTTGGTTAGAGTATTTTGTCCATTTAAATGAGTATTATTTGATCGATTGGAATAAGTATGTTGGAGCCTTTTGTTTTAATCATTCCTCGACACTTTTTAGATCTTTGTTTTGAACAGCACCAAATAACAGTTCCATTTTTATTAGTTTTTTTTACAATATATGCATATCCTTTATAGTAAGCACATGGCTTACCATAGCTTGTCGTTTATACTTCCATGTCAACTGTTAAGCATAAACTAATCTCTAGTAAAGTTAACTCGATAATACAAATGATAGTTTGTAGTATGTGCAGTTTAAAGTAAGAGCAAAAGTGAGAGTCAAATGGTAGAAAAGTGTTAGCAAAGTGGTGGAAGAGTGGTAGCAGTTTATAGTAGTCATGATCTTTTTTACCAGAATGTGATTTGAGTAAATGTAATTTCTAAACCTTAGCAGTGAGTAGTCAGTTAGTCTTGGTTCAGACAAGCGTCAACAGTTCTCCAATGAATCAGAGATCAAGATTTTCATTATGAAACAGTTGTGTAACCAATTAGGTATTGGTACTTGATAGCTTCACACATTAACAAAACTTCCAACATATCTGACATGAAATACATGATTTGAATGTTGACAAAGAATATCCAATCAACCATTGTAGTTACAATGTCAAACACACAAAGACAAAATCAGCATGAACTTTTAAGTTACAGAAAAATTCTATGAAATAGACTATGCAGGAAATTTGGAAATACACATCAGAAGTTTGCAACACCATCCTTCTAGCCTATATAAATTATCGACATGGAAAGTGTGCACTGCCCCTAACATTAAACCAATTTATCAATAACACAAGTCAACAATCAAAACATTTTGTGTTGAGTCTATCATTTAATGCATCTATTCTGTCTACATTGAACAGTAACAAAAAACACCATTCATAATTAATTAAGTTTGCTTTATTTCTTTATGATAAATACATATTTAAAGTTTTCGCTGACTGTTCAGGGTGAATCGGCTTTGAACACATAAGAGAGGGAATATTTTAAGACTTAACATCAGCTCACCTAACATAACCTAAATTTATCTAACCTAACCTTGTCATATAGGTAAGAAACGGGTCAAGCTATGGTTTCGACTACCGAGTTTCAGCTACTTTTCAAGGTTACTCTCCCGAACATTGCCGGAGACTGCTGATAAACACCTATGTTCCCACGGCGGCGGCGCGCAACGACTTACATGACGCGATTCCCCCTTTTCATTGATCCCTGTTGATTTGTCCCTTTGGACTGGTCCCTGTTGACTAGCCCCTTTGGACGCGCCCTTTTTGAATGGAGTCATTTTTGACGGGTCCCTGTGGACAGGTCCTTTTGGCTGATCCCTTTGGACCGGTCCCTTTGGACTGGTACCTATGGACTGGCCCATGCAATTATCCAAATTATGTCAAAGGGTCCGGTTCAAAGGGATCAGCCAAAAGCCGTAGCTTAACTTAACCTAGCCTAACCTAACAAAATGGCGGGCGTAGCTTAACTTAACCTAGCCTAACCTAACAAAATGGCGGCCGTAGCCTAACCTAACCTAACCTAACCTACGAGGTGTGATCTAAAAGTTCCAAAAATGTGGCTGCGACTTAACCAAACCTAGCCAAGCCTAGCCTAACCTAACCTACAAAGTGTGATCAAAATGTTCCAAAATGGCGGCCGTAGCTTTACTTAACCTAACCTAACCTAACTTAACCTAAACCTACGAGGTGCAATCAAAAAATTTTCAAGATAGTGGTCATAGCTTAACTGAACCTAGCCTAACCTAACCTAACCTAAACCTACGAGGTGTGATCATAAAGTTCCAAATTGGCGGTCGTAGCTTAACTCAACCTAACCTAACCCTACGAGGTGTGTTCAAAAAGTTCCAAAATGGCTGCTGTAGCTAAACTTAACCTTTGATTGACCCCTGTTGATTAACCCCTTTTGATTGATCTCTGTTGATGTATCCCTTTGGACTGGTCCCTGTTGACTAGCCCCTTTGGACGGGTCCTTTTTGAAGGGGGGGTCATTTTTTTACGGGTCCCGGAGGACGGGTCCTTGTTAACGGGTCCCAGTGGGCGGGGTCCCTTTGACATAATTTGGATAAAATGCATGGGCCAGTCCATAGGGATCAGTCTAGTAGGGGTAGGTTTTATTTTGGGGTGGAAATATGTTGTTCATTGGAAAGAGGGTGTCAGCCCGAGTTCAACGACACGTCATTCGTCAAAATCCGACCATGCGTTCGAGAGATATCGCGCCGTCGCCATCTTGTGTGGAGGGTGTGGAGGGTGTGGAGGTGGAGGGTATAGAACAGTCCAAAACACACTACTAATAGCCCCTGGCAGAACTGTGTCATTTCCAGCCCGCACAACACGGGCGGGTAGTCTGTACACATGGGGCGCACACAACCCATTGTGCATTAAAAAGAATATTCAAACAGAATTACCCGCAACAGCGACGAATTGCACTCTGAGTTAAGTGCGTAAATAAAACAAATACACATATGTATAGAAGCCCGCATAACAGTAAATCCGGGCGGGTGGTTAATGAACATGCGAGATTTCTCGCATAGGTCCCCTAGTTTTAAATAAATCGTAATCAATGACATGCATGCCACACACAAGGTTGCACAAACGGGATTGCTCTTCCTACTCTGTGTGGGTTTGATTTTCTATTTCCACATTATAATACTGTAATATAATATAACTAGTGGACCCGTGCGAGAAATCTCGCATGTTCATAAGCCGCACTTTCCCCATTAAACAAAAATCAACCCCTGGCACTATCCAGCCCATGACGGGCTAAGGCCGACCAAGCGACCGCTGCCCAGCCATTTGGCCTGCAGATATTGGGGTGACGCGTGATCAGCGCGTCGGGTCCCCTCGGCCGTTAATCTTGGTATTCGTGATCGGGGCGCTGTCTCACTGTCAGACAGCTACTTAATTGTCCTCACGAGGCTGAGTGCACCCCGTTCCAACCCTCACGTCAGTTTTAAAATCCCTGACGGAGCCGGGGATCGAACCCGGGGCCTCCGGGCGAGAGGCAGGCGCGCTACCCCAACACCACGGGGCCGGCACTTTCCCCATTAGGTTTATAATAAGAGACTTAAGTAGAACGTTGTTATGTTTTTATTTGAATTCCGACCTCGACGGTATTAGGGTATCCGAGGCCTAGGGGTCTCTTAATTTCCCGCCTTAATTGGCCCTTGTCTCATCTTTTCTGATTCCCTCCTTCTGTGAGGGGTCAGCCTTCTTTTTCTTTTCATGTTATCTCCTGCCTTCTGCTTAAGGCCCTCAAGGAGGCCGGGTGTATGTCGCCCCACCACTTTTGGTGCACCCTAGATAATGCTACACCCTCAGGGGCTCACGGCTGGTGAGTTCGGGTATTGGCGACCCCGAGGGATTCCTGAGCTGGGTCCGGTTTCCCCCTTTTGTACCTTTACCTGTTGGGCGGACCCTCTCCTCTTTCACTTTTCTATCTGCCTTTCATGGCTGTCCTTCCTTCCAAGTCCCTAAATCCACATTCTTCGAGGGTTGAGGGCATTTCTTTTCCTCATGTCCTTTATTTGCCTTATTCTCCTTTAGTTTTCCATTTCTTCTTCTAGTCTGTAGGTTAGCAGTTAGTTTTAGTTTTAAGTTTGCATTTCATTTTCATCTTCACGATCACCCAACCCATCAGGGGCTGATAATAATAATAATAATAATATCGTATGGCCTCGGGTGCATGGTGCAAGCTTTGTAAATTGACACCCAGAGGGTAGCTTGCATGTCGAATTTCGTCGTTCCCTTGAACGCTATGAAAGTCAAGGAGGTTAGATATCTAAACTCCTTGACGTTACAGCGCTTTCTAGTAGAGAATGGAGGAACTTAGTGATGGCGGAAAATCCCGAGATTAATTTTGCCATTAAACACGGCCTACTGAATTCAAATGGGTTCATTAATATGCCAACAACGTATGACATGTGTCGTGATTTTTGTCGCCTTTCAAAAATCACTTACCATGGTCAGGAGCGAACCTGCAATCTTGGGGTTGGTAGTCCGACACTATAACCACTCACCCACCGTTGCAAGAGGCTGATAACCTAGATGTTAGGCCCCTTAAAATAACAATTATCATCATCATCTTTTTATTTTAACCGAATGATTATAGAGCACTATTTACGTTTCAGGTGTCCCTACGGCCAAAATGCGAACTGAACAGCTCTGATGTTGCGTATTTTCCTTCAGCAACAGTATTTGCAGATCGTACACTCTTACAAAAATTGATATTTATGAATGCAATTCGTCACTGCTAATGTCATTTGCGTGCTGTTTCCATTGATTGACAGCTTAGCCGTAACACTCACCGGTTATTTGACATTTATGAAATTATACGATTTGAATACCGTACTCATTCCTTTAAATTACTGTTTCAGAAATCCATGCAAAACGATAAAAGAAAGACTTCAGAATGTTGAAATGACATGAAACACGTGTCACAGCAGCCAAAATGTGAAGTGGACAGTAATTATGGAGCGTATCTTCCTGCAGCAACAGTATCTGCAAATCGCACACTTCGTACAGTTTTAATAGTCATTTTTAAAGAAATTATAGATATTTATGAAATTAGAGTGCAACGCGTCACTGGTAATGTATATTCTCTTTCATTTGAATGCTCATTTATGGCGATCGGTCGCTTGTGAGCGCCGCTGGAGGGATATATACTACTGATTTAATATATATGATTTATTGTGGGGTTAATTGTAAATTTACAGGTTGAACAAATGAGTAGGAATTGAAAGGAAATACATAAAGTGTATACAGTCTTTCTGAATTTTGTAGACTGTGTATATTGTAACGATATTTTTAATAATAATAATAATTATTATTATTATTATAACATCCTACTACCAAAAGAAAAGAATATCTGACGCATATTGAACACCACTATCTGCTTAGAACCCACAATCGTGGGTTTTGAAGGACTACTTTAGGATGCTTGGGAATTTGATCTTTACAAACGGACAACCAAAAAAGAGGTCAATGACTGGTCTGTAAAATTTTTGTGTCATTGTTGAATTGGCATAGATAAGGGTTTGATTATGGTTTTGATGTGTATAAATCAATTGATTTTTAAAAAATTGAATTTAGCCTATGGCTTTTAGTGCCGGGAGTATCCGAGGACATGTTCGGCTCGCCAGTTTTGTAGCTGCTTCAATGCGGACACCCATGTGGTGAGCTACAAGTACCGTCACGTGTGGAGTGTTGTCTGGGGAGGAAAGTTTGAGTGTAAGGACGAGGAGTTGGAAGGTAGCGGCTGTGGCCTATACTTAGGGACCAACCCCGGCATTTGCCTGGAAGAAAGAAGGGAAACCACAGAAGACCATCTTCATGGTTCCCGGCGGGGGGATTCGAACCTCCTCGCCTCCCGGATGTGAGTGATTGCCAGCAGCCACGCCGTAACGACCACGGCTAACTCACCCGGTAATTGAAATATGATCAACAGATATGGAAATAAAATTGTCTGACTCGTCGATATACTTTTGCTCCCTTGAACTTTTCTCGGAGTGGAATAGTGTCAGGATGGGTAGGGCAGAAGCACCTTCCCTTACGTCAGACACTTCACAAACTGTCTGAAAACAGCACCACACATAGCTCTGGTGAGTGTTCTCGTTGTCCCTGCTCCTTGCGAATCGAACTATAAGGTGCGTTCTAAAAGTAAAGAGCCGGAGGCATAATTACAGAAACCAGTACCTGTATGTTAGAAGTATTGGCCCTGGCTGTTGAGGCACTTGTCCCACTGTGACACGAGGCGGTGAATGGCTGTCTCATAAAATTCCCTGGGCTGCGATGTGAACCAGTTCCGCACGTACAGCTG
Organism: Meconema thalassinum; assembly: GCA_946902985.2. Lineage (NCBI taxonomy): Eukaryota > Metazoa > Arthropoda > Insecta > Orthoptera > Tettigoniidae > Meconema > Meconema thalassinum. Next base: position 848,031,018 of record OX336390.1, on the reverse strand, counting down.
GACGTCGCGAATGCGTCCGAGGTGAATCGTTTGCCCCGCAGAGCCCTTTTCAGGTGACCAAACATGGTGTAATCACAGGGAGAGAGGTCTGGAATCTATGGAGGGTGGCGACAACCTCCCATTTGAATTTCTGAAGGAGTGCCGCGACTGTGTAGGCCGTATGAGGTCGTGCATTGTCGTGGAGCGACCACGGCGGCTATGGCGTTCACTGTCACTCGGCGGTCCTGGGTAATGAGTGCATCAACCAGCTGGACGTTGTCATCGGTAATGCAGGGGGGTGCCCCAGACCAGGCATCATCGGCTAACGACACCCGTCCTTCCCTGAAGCGCTTGTGCCACGCCTTGACCCTTGCAAGGGCCATGCAGTGTTCGCCGTACACTTGTGACATTCGGCGATGAATTTCCGTTCCCCTATTCCTTTCGCTGTCAGAAACCAAAGAACACCTCTTTGCTCTTCGGTTGACGCCTCCATGTCACTGTTTGCAATGCGACTGGCAGTGTTGGACGATTGGTGCATACTGCTGCTCACTTTGTATCGTCACGTGACGTGCACGCGTGCCCTCCAGCGACGGGCTGTGACCTTCAACGCTCTGGTCGGAACCACACCTCGTTATACACGCCTCGATTAGCCGATGTAGTCACTGGTTTGCGCATTCCAGCCTCCGGCTCGTTACTTTTTGAACGCACCTTATATTTACTTACACACATTTGATGTACACCTATATCGAACTACATCTGAATCAGTGTACCGAACTTCATCTTTTCGTTTGTATCTTTCGTATTTACAGACCTCTATGATACCGCATTTAAAACACGTAGAGCTCTTATATCAGTCACTGCAGGAATCCATTAGGTGGGGAGGAAGAACCTGTCTTCAGGAGATTTAATGTCTCCCCCGATGGTCCATTAGCACAGTTCTTTCTACAGCGTGAATTAGCACTTTCTCTCTCCTTATGCTTCCCTGCACACTCCACGGTAGAGTTTTCTTCTGCTTCTGCTTCTGCTGCGCTTTCTATTCTTACCTCTGTTCCATATCTTCAGTTTCTCTCGAAACAGAATGGCTCTCGAGCGCAGGATTCCCAGAGAGATTTTATCCTGCATTACCAAACTGTGCGTGACATAGTAGCGCAAGTCTCCAATATCACACAATTACATTTCAAACATAACGAAGATAATTGGAATATTTTGATCTTAGTTGTTATTTGTTGTTAATTCATTTTAGGGACATGGGATATCTTGGTCACAAGCCCCGTGTAGTTGGATGAATATTGAAATTATTTGTATTGGATTGGAAATGTAAAGTTTTGAAGCCATTCTTTCAGTGTTGCCTATAAATGCCGCCAATTGAAACTCTTCAGTCGGTCAACACAAATTTTCCCAATGACTGGGCGGGGTAAAATATACGAGTATATACCTAGGTAATATTTGGGCACGTCGTCGACAGTTCCTGTAACTCTGTACCTCCTCCATGTCCGAACAACATCGCTTTGGTTCACTCGGAGACGTCTGGAAACTTCCCTTGATGAGAGACCTTCCTGACACAACGTAACAATGCGGATACGATCGAACGGGCAAAACTACGGACAACACGTGCAGTGTACCTCCTGTCTGGTTGAATGACTGGGCCTGATCGGCTATCATACGCCCTCCGTCTAATAGCCCCTGCATGGTTATGTACAGCTTTGGTCAGGTCTAGTAACATCTAGGATCAGTCAAACGGACTGTGTTCGTGATGCTATATCGACATTCAGCGTCAGTGGTCAGGCGATCCTGGAACCGAGGTGATGGAACACTTTTTGATGTGTAACATCTTTCCGCTCGGTTGCTGGATAGTTTTGTGGGAGTGATTTTGAAAATTGGGGATGGAAGTGGGTTGGAACGATCGAGCTGGCAGTGGTGGATCAAACGGATGTATGCACTGCCCGCTCGATCGATCAAACGGAAGTGTACTAGCTGGCAGTGGTGGACAACGGAAGTATGCACTGCACGCTCGATCGTTCAAACGGAAGTGTACTAGCTGGCAGTGGTGGACAACGGAACTATGCACTGCCCGCTCGATCGATCGAATGGAAGTGTGCCCTAGCTGGCAGTGGGGGATCGAACGGAAGTATAAGACGCACTGCCAACTCCATCGATCGATCCAGCTGGCACTGGTATGAGAAACAATCAGCGCGCGGTGTCGAAAATTGATACCATGACGCACCATCAGCCATGTGGAATGTATATGACATACTGAACGGAAAACGCTCCTGCGAACTCTGGTGCCAAGTGATTTAAACAAATGACATGGTACATGTTCGAAGTCTTCGTATCAGTATTTTTAAATGGTAAAATGCCTTAATATGAAACATTGTAAGTAGTCGGCATTGCATTGGCATAAGGCATTTTAAACTCAATGTCACTCAGGAACATTATTGGAACGTGGAAATAAGTCACCATCTTGTGCACAATATTTGCGTGGTCGAAATAGCCGTGGGGTTATTGCGTATGACTGTAAATCTAGAGATCTTTTGAGTGCTTTGGTGTAGCACATTAGGAAGGCTTTGCTATGCAGTGAGAATATGTTTTATTGGCCGGAGAACGGCATGTTTTGTTTTCATTTGTGTGGCTGAGGTTAGCCAATGTTAAATTATGTACAGGAGAACAGAGAACTAAGAACTTGATCTTTGTATGATTTGGAAGCCACTAAGCTTACCTGGTTATTTTCACGACCCGTTTCATAACTAGTTTTATGTTCGACCCTGACTATTATATGTCAGAAAACTGTACTATAATGAGGCTCATTATAACACTATTTTAGCCTATTTTCATTTATGAAAAAATAGGCTTATGAGATCACCTTTTGTCCGTGTGACTGTCTGTGTGGCGTATGTGTGTGTGATGGTGTGGGTCCCCCCTAATAACTTCTAAACGTCTGGAGCGATTTCAATGAAACTCGGTAAGTTCATAGCTCTATTCCGGACGACCCCGACCGTGCCCTTCAAATTTTGATACGTCTCACCAATCCAACATAGCGGCTGTGCGAAATATTTCACCAGCATTCAATATCTCCGAAACTTTTACCGATAACACCCTGGAATATTTTACGGTGATAAAGGGAACTACTAGAAGTTCACCTATGTGACTTTTGAAAACCTGGTAACTAAAAAACCACCATGGTGGCCTAGCGAATTTGCGACATTTAAATAGTCGTTTCTCGCGTTTTAACCAACCAAACGCAATAAAACTTGGTACAGTATATGTTTATACACATATTAATGTACCGACATCTAACTTCGTTCAATTGTTTACATAACCTCAAGGTGGAGGCTGTGCGAAATATTTCACTGGCATTCTATATCTCTGAAACTATTACTGGTATGACCCTGAAAATATTGTACTGAGATAAAGGGCACCACTGGACGTTCATCTATAAGACTTTCTAAAACCGGTTAACTACAAAACGAATATGGCGGCCAAGCGAATTTTGAAATTTTAAATAGACCTTTCTCACGATTTAATGATCCAAACGCAATGGAACTTGGTACAGGAAATGTTTATACACATTGTAATGCACTGGTATCTAATTTAGTTCAATTGTTTACATAACCTCAAGAAGGCGGCTGTGCAAATTTTAAAATTAAGTTTTTATTTCTTGTGTCGTAATCATGCGATCGAATTGAAAGTTGGAATAATGAACCTACGCAATAATGTTCCTTTAATGGTACATGACTCTATGGCCTATACATATAACAATCCAACATGGCGACCATCTGAAATATTTAGATGGGTCTCAATATCTACGAATGTATTACAGGAATCAAACTGAATTCTTTAATGTTCATAGGAGCTATGAACATAAGTTCACCTATAGGACTTTCAATAACCTGGTGATCACAAATCCAACATGGCGGCGATGCGAAGTATACATATTCACAAGGTCGTTTCTCGCAATTTAACCATCCGTGTGCAGTGACACTTGGTACAGTAAATCCTGTTACAAATGTTAATCCACTGGCATCTAATTTTTTCAATTGTTTCCATAACCACAAGATGGCAGCTGTGTTAAATTTTAAAATCTCGCTTTTACATCTTGTGTCCTAATCATGCGATTTAAGTTTGAATAATGGATATGAAAGTAAACCGATTACTGGAGTTGCTTTTGTGGACCTCACAGCTGCTTATGATACTGTAAACCACAAGCGATTGACAAAGAAGCTGTACTCAACAACTAGAGACTTTCGACTAACACAGTTTATTCAGTGTTTGTTGCAGAATCCACGATTTTTTGTCACCCTCAAGGATAAGAAAAGCCGATGGAGGAACCAAAAGAATGGCCTCCCACAGGGAAGCGTGCTAGCTCCATTATTATATAATATCTGCACTAACGACCAGCCACTTAACACTAGGACCAGAGGATTCATCTACGCAGATGACACTGCTGTTGCTGCTCAGGGATCAACGTTTGAAGAAGTAGAGTTAAAGCTGACATCTGCTCTTGAAGACTTAGCCATCTACTACAATGATAACTACTTGAAACCCAACCCAGAGAAAACCCAAATATGCGCGTTTCACCTGCGCAATAGGGAGGCGAGAAGCCAGCTAAACGTCACCTGGGAAGGTCACAATCTGAAACACTGTGTTCATCCTAAATACTTAGGAGTAAAGCTGGATCGCGCACTGACCTATAAACAGCATTGCATGGACACCAAACGGAAGGTATGCACCAGGAACAACATCGTTTGGAAGCTCACAAACACCAGATGGGGAGCTCAGCCTAGTGTCCTGCGAACAACTGCCCTTGCTCTGAGTTTCTCTGCTGCAGAATATGCTGCCCCAGTCTGGAGGAACTCTGCTCATGCCAACCAAGTAGATGTTGCCCTCCATGAGACAGGCCGCATTGTGACAGGCTGTCTACGTCCAACTTCTGTCGATAACATCTTTCCGCTTATGGGAGTAGCACCTCCAGAAGTTAGAAGACAAGTAGCGGCAGAAGTAGAGAAGAAAAAGCAAGAAACAGATCCAAGACATCCAATGAATGGACTTGATGTCCATCCACCTAGGCTAAAATGAAGAAAGAGCTTCCTCCAAACAACAATATCAATTCATTCCTCAGCTGAAGCTCGCCGAATTGAACTTTGGAAAGCAAAATCACCAGGAGGGTCGTGGGAAATGAAGGAGAAGCCGGCAGCTGGCTACCACCTACAATATGAATCCTGGAAGACGCTAAACCGACTGAGAACTGGTGTGAGTCGGTGCAAAAGCAATTTAATGCAGTGGGGATACAGTGCTGAAGAACTTTGTAGATGTGGTGAAAGACAGGACCCTGAGCACCTTCTGAATTGCAGCATGTTATCAAGACCATGTACTATGCAGGACTTGATAGAAGCCAATGACTGTGCCATTCTAACAGTTGAACACTGGAGTAATGAAATTTAGTGTAATTTATATGTATATATGTATGTGTTTTGGACTCGGATAAATAAAGTTTGAATACTACACGTACACAATATCCTTCATGTAACAGTACATAACTCTAAGACCTACATATATAAAAATCCAACATGGCGACCATCCGTAATATTTAGTCGGTTCTCAATATCTACGAATCTATTACAGCAATCAAACTGAAATTTTGTATGTTGATAGTGGCAATTAACATAAATAGGGTATATGAAAATAGGCTGTATAGTTCTTCACGGAGCTACATGTTCATTATGAAACAGTTTCTCCCACCAAACAGAGCTCAAGAAACAGTTGTTTGACCAATTAGATAACGATAGCATCGCACCAGCACTGAGGTCCACGGCCTTCTAATTTTAATTTCACTGCGTGGCCTAGTGTCATAGTAGGGTAATCGAGGAGGCCATGGTCAAATACAAGGCATTCTCTGCGTCTTATACGCTCTGTTCAGTATATAAAACTGGCGAAATCTTGACAGATATTTATGAATATTTATGTTCGAACATAAAATAGTTATAATAATTATCGTCGAACATAAACAGTCATATGCAATTCACCTATAATGGTAATTAAGACACTCGTATGGAAATTATAAAACTCGCATCCGATCGTTTTTATAAACATACTCGTGTCTTAATTATTGCCATTATAGGGTCGTTGCATAATGTGCTATTTTTTATGAGCACATAGGTGCATATTTTGAATTGAGAGGAAACTAGTTGTATTTGAAGAGTGACGTTTCAGACAACTTAAGACAGAATATTAGGGAGGCTTTAATATCCATAGTTCGACTTAACAGCTGATTGATGGCCATAGCTTTAATAGTTGATTAAATAAATATTGATGCAGTAAGATGTATTTAAAATATGAGATTATTATATTTTGAAAGAAAGACATTTCTAGACTAAAATGATATTGAATTTTCCTTACTCGTTGACCACTTGTATAAAATAGGGTAGTGCTATTGTAGTGTCTATGGAAGACACATTTTGAAGCTGATGGAGGTAGCCTGAGAGCAATGCAGTCATAGGCAGCGCTAGGACGTTACTACGCTGGCCATTGAATAAGATGTTGTTGAATGAATATGAGTGAAGTTTTCCACCGCTTATGGGTGATGATTTATGCGGCCTGAGGTTACGATGTTGATGGATTTATGTATTATTCTACGCTACATTTTTCGATATGAGTAATAATCAGATCAACTATGTTAATAGTAGAGCTAATACTGAAACTTAAACAAGTACTTAATAATCAATGAAGATAGTTTTTCTCTAAATTAAATCTCAAAATCAATATGACTAAGGCTGAATGATATTCTTAAATTTCTTAATGACCATTATACTTTGAATTTGCTTATCTCGACGATTATAGTAATTCCTTAGGACAGATTTTTGCGATTTTTGAGACGTCGATTTGGCGCGACGCGAAACGTTTTTAAACCTCGGTCGTGTGCAACTACGCAACGTCAGTCGTAGCTTTAAGTCTATATTGTTACTGACATAATTGTTTCCTCCGTTTATAGATGACTGCTACGAACAAACAGTGCTTAGCATGCGTAGGTAGGCCTAGTTCACAATAGTACAATCTTAGGAGTGTACCATTGTAAATATTTGTATTGTATATTCATTGCATTAGTCAGTAGACCGTACCTTTATATTTTTCTTTTCTTTTTACGCTTATCTTCTACTTTCACGTAAAATTTCAGATAGTACTAGGTAGCTGCGTAACATAAAGATAACAGTTGGATGCGACACCATCGTAACTTAGATATTTTTATTGTTGCCACTTGTTAAATTTCATAGCATTATTTTATGTAGACGTCGATTGGTTATCTGTAGATTCATGTGTAATTATTAATTATTCTTAAATGGAATTGTATTGCTTAGGGATAAAGTTACGCGTCACGATCCTAGCTTGCTTAAATATTTGTATATAACTTCTAGAGGGGAATTCTAGGGATTAGTTAGGATGTCGTTTTCTTTCAGGAGGGTAATTTTTGATCAGTTTAAAGTGGATTAGCTGATTAGACACTTTATGATGTAGGATGAGCGGCTTCGGTGAAGTAGTTGGTAGCATGCAGAAGTGCTGTGCCCAAGATCGCGGGTTCAAACCCGGCCGAAGTCGTCGGATTTTTTAAGAGCGTTAAAATCTCTCAGTATGCATTCCTTCGGAGGGGAAGTAAAGCTGGTGGTCCCATGTCATAGATTAACTAAACTTGTGTGAAACTAATTTTCTAGGTTATATATCGTTTTAATGCTCTATAAAAGTTCCAACGTTCACCACTAGGTGTCAGTAACATCTGGTAGCGAAAGTTGGAACTACTTGAATTTGAACGGAACCTGTAGCTCACCCTAGTGGTGTCCGCCTGAAGCAGCTACAGCCTCTAGCGAGCCGAACATGTACTCGGACACTCCCGGCACTAAATGCCAAACGCTAAATCAATAAAAAATAAAATATATAGAATACGGGTCTGCTCATATCTCTTGAAATTAATCCATTTTAATTTTTCTGAAGCTTGGGCGTATTCAATTTTAGATTTTTTGCGGATGTGTTCTTTGGACTACCCGGGGGAACTTTCTCGTACGGAGCTAGTCTAAAGTCACATCTGATCCTCTCAGTATATGACTCATTGGAAAGGGGTCTCATGAGGGCTGTGTTCGATTCGCAGTCCCAAGATATTCCAAACTAACGGGCACAATACATAAATTTCCATTAAAAACTGTTTTTTATCTTTCAGCGTCCAATCTGATTTGCAAGCCTCTGTTTGCGAACAAGTCGCCTCCATGTTCCACTATTAGCAATTGACACTAAGGCCTCCTCTGCGTCTACACCCCTCACTTGGTAATCATTGAACACTGAATCTAACCATCGTCTCCTAGGTCTACCTCTACCCTCACCATCTACAGACCGACTCGTTAAACTATTAGGTAATCTCTCCGCCCCATTCTCATCACATGACCCCACCATCTGAGTTGGCTCATACGAACAGCTTCATATACAGTGTTCATTTCGGTGGGTGAGTGGTTAACGTGTCGGTTTACTAACCCCAAGCTTGCAGGTTTGTCCCTCGCCGTGGTAAGTGATTTTTGAAAGGCAGCAAAAATTACGACACGCATGTCATACGATGTTGACATGTCAAAGAACCCATTTGAAATCAGCAGGCCGTGTTTATAATGGCAAAATTAATCTCCGGAGCTTTCGCCAACACAAAGTTCCTCATTTCTCTTCTAGAAAGCGCTATAGTGTTCACGGAGCTTAGATATCTAACCTCTTTGGCTTTCAAAGTGCTTCAAGGAACAACGAATTTCGACATGCAAGCTACCCTCTGGGTGTTAAATAACAAAGCTTGCACCCCGCATCCGAGGCCATACGATATTATTATTATTATTTCTAACATAGTGCGTATCTCTTCATTACGAGTACCATCCTGCCATTTCTCCCATCTATTTGTCCCAGCAATCATTCGTGTTACCCTCGTAGCAGTTACCTCTATCATATGTATCAAAATATCCTGAATCAACCGAGCTCTCACTTCCATACAGCAAATACTGAGCGATGTAGGGAGAGTTTTGTCGCTACAGTAACTTTGTTCTTGCAGAATACTGTAGGTCGAAACTCAGAACTCACTGTATTGGCTTTTCTTCACCTCGACCCTATTTCCTTCCCCATACTACGATTTTGAGCGAATACACAGCCAAGTACTTAAAATATTCCACCTGCTCCAATAATAATAATAGTCTAATAGGCGATCACCGCTTCTCTTCAATTGTGTTTTGGAAAAGGTCTCCGCGAATGTTGGAAGGAAATCAAAAATTCAAGGGTAGAAAATGGCGTAAGGCTAGGGTACAAGTGTATGAATCTTACAATCGACTGTCTAGCCTTTGCAGATGATCTAGTGATCTTTTCAGATTCCATTGATATGGCAGAAGAACAACTTAACCAGCTGAAAAATCAAGCACTGAAGGCTGGGCTTCAAATCTCCTTTGAGAAGACACAATTCATGACAAACATAAAATCAGCACCCAGGGAACTGGAGGTCGGACTAGGAAAAGTTCTGAAGGCAGAAAGGTTTAAATACCTCGGTGAGAAGGAAGCCTTCATGTCACGCAATAATAAAATGGAAATGGCATACAACCGGACTAAAGACATCTACAATAAGATATCGATATTCTTAAACGCCAAAATTAGACATTACTGCACTGTATGCGGCTGAGATTCTAATAATGAACAAGAAAGGTCTAATGCAAAAACTTGAGGCTAAAGAAAGGAAGATTTTGAGGAAAATCCTGGGTCCCAACAAAGAAAACAGCGAGTACAGAAGGCGTCAAAACCACTAATTGTACAAGCACGTGGAGAAGATCAGTGACACGATTCGAAAAAGTAGAATTCCCTTTTATAGCCACGTGACACGAATGAGCCTAGGCAGGATATCAAAACGGATATTGGCGTACTTTCAAGTTAAGAAAATCAAAGGGGCATGGTTTACGGAAGTTGAGAAAGATCTACATGAAATGGAAATTTCTTCTAAAGATATCCAGGAGCGTGTTCCACTTCAGTAAAAACTACGTACGCACAAAGGTTTCCAGGAAAAGCTGAAGCAGAAAACAGGGAAGGCGAGGTCCCAAGAGAGAAAAGAACAACACCGGATACGAATTCGGGAACACTGGGCGGTAGTTAGAGCTCAGAAGAAGAGACAGTTGAACTGACGTGGTCCCTAGTTGGTCGAATCAAAGAAAGAAGAAGATTAGCCTACTAATAATAATAATATAAATAATAATAACAGGCTCCCGGAATGGCTAACAGCCTGAGACATATCCAAAAGTCGGCGATCTTGGACACTTGCCATATAGTGCGAGGAACCTAAATGAAGAATTAACTCAGAAAGTGCTTGACATTAGTCCGTATTTTTAGTCATTGTACCATTGTAAAATGAGGAATTTACGAATCTTTATAATAATAATAATAATAATAATAATAATAATAATAATAATAATAATAATAATAATAATAATAATAATAATAATAATGCAACAAGAATGCGCATCTCTTTCCTTTTCCTATCTGTTGCTCAGAAGTGCTTAAATAGCGAGGGATTCACCGCTCACCAGGCCTGCTGGAACTGCTTGTATGGCTCATGCAGGTAAGGTACATTAACGAGTGGACAACTGAGTGGAATCAGCATCTTTCGTGTTACTCATGGAATAAGGGTGTCCAAATATGGATATGTATTACTGTATATTAAACTTGCCACGGTGGGTGAGTTGTTAACGTGTCGGACTACCAACCCCAAGCTCGCTGGTACGCTCCTGGCCGTGGTACGTAAATTTTGAAAGGCGTCAAAAATCACGACACGCATATCATACGTTGTTGGCATGTTAAAGAACCCATTTGAATTCCGTAGGCCGTGTTCATAATGGCAAAATTTATCTCGGGATTTTCCGCCAACTCAAAGTTCCTCCATTCTCTACTAGAAAGCGCTATAGTGTCAAAGAGCTTAGATATCTAACCTCATCGACATTCATAGCGTTCCAAGGAACAACGAAATTCGACGTGAAAGCTGCCCTCTGGGTGTCAAATAACATAGCTTGCACCCAGCTCCCGGCACCCAAGGCCATACTATATTATTATAATTATTATTATTATAATTATTAGTGTATATTAATAATCAAATTGTTGTCAAAACTTGTAATAAAAAACACTATTATTCCGGTTCGTGCAACATTATTTAAATTTAAGAATGGATCTCAGGGGAGCTTGTGCTCGTGAGCACATTTTGATTCATAAGACGAGAGCAACACATTTCATTTAAAGAGCATCTTGTTGCTCGCTTGCTCTAATGGTTGCCGAGACTTATGCATCAGCCCCGCTAGTATGCAGTGGGGCATGACTGGATATGTTGGACAGTCCAAGCCGTCATCTTTGACAGCTTCTCGATTCACTGCGTTGCTCAGCTGCCAGTCGGGGTTTTCAATATTCGAGGCAGGTGACAAGTAGTGATTGAACACCGCCCATTATTCAATGTTTCGTCACGGAGATAAAACTAGTGAAGGAACTACGTCTGAAAGTCTAGCATCGCTTTTGGTCATTTCTCACGAGTTGAATTCATTCAAGACCCAACACAAAGCTTTCAGAAAAATGACCAAGAAATTTAATTGTGTTGTATGGGAGGAGAGAAATACATTCTACTCAGAAGAGGATGGCTCGATTCCCACCAGTCGTCCTAGAAGAGGTCTTACCATGATTTCTAACTTCTACTGCAGATAAATATAGGTGAATACCTTAATCATTCAAAAGATCAAGAGAAATATCGAAGTGGTACACCTGGTTATTACCACACGTATATTTCACTATCATATTTGATATTAAAGATTCAATGCAACGGATTTAGCATTTTCTCGCAGCGAGAACTATGGTGGCAGGGGTACTTTGAAGATCATTATATCAAAGTTTTCTCATGTCAAACATTTTCTAAATTATGTTTTTGTTTGAGTCTTTAGCTTTTGACTGGTTTGATGTAGTCTCCCTATCCTCCATATCGTTCATCTCTACATAGCTACCACAACTTACATCCAACGCAATCTGATTAACATATTCTAACTTTGATCTACCACTACAGTTCTTATCATCGACCCTTCCTTTCAAAATTAAGTTTTCACCGTGGCTCATGATCGCATGGTTAATGGTCACGTAAAACTAAAATCTTCCTTCCTTATAACTGAGTGTTACGAATGCTAGACAGCTTCACTGCTTCGCGCGTGACTCAGGCCGCCCCAGGCTATCCCTGACTGTGTGTTACCAGCGCCTTACGCAACGGGGCTGTAAGAACTAGGACATAGTCCAGAAGGTTCTTGGTCCGCCTAGTTCTGGAAATCTTGAGAAGGTGTAAACCCTGGTCTACTCTAGAAAAATCCATTAAGTCACCAGCCCAGCTAAATATAAAGCGACCTGGCCAGCGAGGTACGGACTGTGTTTTTGAGGAGTGTGTGTTTGACTGCGCTACAGAAGTATTGAGGCGAAGTGCTGTGCGAGTGTGTGTTTATACCTGTGCGACAGAGGTAATGCGCTGACGTGTGAATTGCGAAACAGTGTGTAGTACGGTACTCAAGAATAGTGAGTGACAGACTATGGCTGGACACAGGTCTAGCTAATTAGTGAAGGATTAACTGAATAAGGAAGTGAAAGGGTGAGTGTCCTCCATAAGGGAGCAAACACGAAAAAGGCACCTAATTGTTTCCATTTGCTTATTGTGTGGTGTAACTTTCTGACTGCAATAAAGCTAATATTTCTTTAAAGGGCCAATTGTGTTGTGCTTTTACCCACTGTAGTCCAATTAACGAACTTGTTACTAGGGGTAACACGTATCATAAGTTTGTAATTCCTGGATGTACCAGCTTATCTCTCTTCATTAGCAGTCACCAGAAACGTCTCTCCTCTTCCATTCGTGTTAATACCTCTACCTACCCATCTGACCATCACCATTCTCCAGTAACACCACATTTCAAATGCTTCTATTCTCCTCTTTTCTGCTGCGCCAATAGTACAAGTTTACCTGAGCCAACCTACTTTTCATATCCTCTTAGCTTCGTCCATCACTGGCTATTTTACTTCCTAAGTAGCAGAAGTTTTCTACTTCCTTTCGTAACGATAACCAGGTGCCTGTGTGACCGTGTTGTAGGGCTGTGGCATTGCGCATTACGGATGTCCTCATCACTTGTGTAATAATATACCATCCGCTTGGGGGCGTAGAAAACAAACTCTGATACTCGGGAGACATTCTTTGTCAGAGGAATTATTATGTTCAAAGAGGAATATTAAATACAGTACAACACTCTCGACAAGTAAACAAGTACACATGAGCAAAATATAACACAATACATTCGTGGAAAATGTAACACCTCTGAAGAAGTGACGTATGAACACTACAATAAAGGTGCTTACAAATAGCAATTTCAATTAACAAAACTCATACTCAAAAATAATCAGGAATGTACTTATTATCATACCAAGAAACAGAATGTCAAGCAAATTACGTAGGGCAGACAGGGAGGAGGATATACACCCGTTATAAAGAGCATAGCATTGCTATCAAACAGAGGAAACATTCATCTGAATGCGAACACTTGTTTGACACCGGACACAGACCTAAGAATCATACACTACGAAACAAAAGGCAGGGAACTCTACATAAATAAAGCCATAGAAATTCATTTAGCTACAATAAACAACCAAGATAATCTAAATGAACACACATTATTGGGGAGTTCACCCCTATTCGCACTATTAGGTGACAATACCGTCAACAAAAAGGTAACAACAAAACGAAAGAAGCCAGGCAATTATTAAAAATGGGGGATGACATGGGAAAAATGCTAAGGGGAAAGGATGTACATTGTACCATATTATCAATAAACCATGGCCTAAGTTAGGAAGTATTTTATGAGCTCAAGAAGACCCTAACGGCCAGGAACGATTAAAGAGGGCTCGTTAGTTTATGCGAGATGGGGAAGAGATTGTTCGTGAATTGTTGAGATCGTCCTTTACAATTTGGCATACATCATCACAGGTTAGGTCATTGCCGGTTCATGACACTAATTAAACCAAGTAACCAAGTAAGATTCTAGACGTGGTAAAAACCAGAAACATGCTACAAAAAACACGGATAAAGATAGGCAGGGATGCCTGGCATGACAAGACAATGGATAAGGGAGATATAATGTGTGGGGAAGGCCTGCTCAAGGACATCCCTTCCAGTTTACTGCGGATCATGCTAGTGATGACAGCTGCACAAGTAAACTAACACCCTATACAATTGGATACCACGTTGCTCAAATAACCAGTTAAGTTCTTTAATCCATTCCTAGTTACAAACACCAACCAGACCATTTACTAACCACTACAGATTATCACACTAAACAAGCAAATCTGCAGGTCAATAGCACCCAACATCACCATACCAAAAATACACAAAACTAACACAACCTTGACATGTTCTGCAAGTTTACAATAACTAAAACTGTATATATTGTAAATAGCTTCACACACATATTCGTAGACATTGATTTTTAAAGCCTGCGTGTAAGGAATCTGATGATGATCGCTTAATGAGCGAAACTGGTTATCAAGTGAATTTATTAATCTCATGTAATGTTTTTCAGGGTTAGAGCATAACACCCGATACAATTGGGTACAATCTTGTTGACCACCTGAAAAGCGTAACATTTGTTTACTAACACTTACAGTAAAATGGCTTTCAACACGATAACAATTCTAATCTTCTCACCAGAATGATATTTCTTGGCAGAGCCGGGAGTCAAACCTAGGACGTTTGAAACTGGACTATCAGAACATAACCAGAGACAGCAGAAGGCGAAAGATATTTAAAGGAATACCGCAGCGTTACAATTATTCTTTATATATAAGAAAGTTTTAATTGAATAGATGTAAGAATAGAAAGTTCGCAGTAGTTGCGTTATTAGTTGTGCTATTAGGAGTACGCCTTTTAATGTCAGCCACTGTGATTGAAGCTGACATGACACAGCATACTTGATGAGGCTAATCAACTAAGAGTGTTGTACTGGATACTAATTACCGTGATGAACAGAGAGCAGATCCACAGCAAGGGAGGTCAGCGTTAAGGGTCAACAAAATGCTCAAAAAATTCAATTTTTCACAATTTTGTTTTTGTGCCATATTAACCTGCGGACTTTAAGATTTCTAACAGTATATTATTTTAGTCTATTTTCAATTATGAAAAAAAAAACAAGATGTTCAGGAAAGAACATATAGTCTACTTTCTCCTAAATGTATGGGTATAGTTATAACTAGGGCTCGGATCTATATGCTCGATAAAATCTCCAGATATGCTCGAAAACCCTGTGTTTTATGCTCGATAGATATGCTTGAAAACCCATTATATGCTCGATAGATATGCTCGAAACACCCATTATATGCGGTTAAATATGCAGAATATGCTCGAAAACACCGTTAAAAACTATAGAAAGGAAAGTGAAACGAAAAAACCAATAACATACCTATAATACGAGCTTTATTTTCTAATTGTATGTGTGATACACTGCAATATACTCACATTCAAGTTTTACAAGTATATATAAGAGAAGTGCTCTTATAAAAGATACAGTTTAAAAGTTCATATACAAAATGTTCAGAATTAGGCGAGTCAATGAAGTACATCTGCATTGGTCTGTACAACAATGTTTTCTATGTTTTCAGTTTTGAATGATTTTCTTAAATCAGTCAATAAAAGCTTCAAAGACGAGAACGACCTCACAAAAGGTTAAAAGCCTGCGGTTCTATTATTCGCACCAGATAGGCTTTTCAATAATAATTTCTGTTTTCGAACCTTAAGGATTGTCAGGGCCCGAATTCGGCGGAGAATTCGAAGAAAAACAAACTATTTAGACGAAAACCACAAGAATATGCATTTATATGCTTCTATTCTGAAAACCACGTTTTTATGCATTTATATGCTCGATAAATTTCAATTCTGTTGGTCCCAGAGAGGTGAAAATACCACCGAAAGGCTTCTTTCAATGTGTACTATTCAGGAAAAAATATGCAAATATGCTCGAATCCGAGCCCTAGTTATAACTCTTTGTCTTTATCACCTCCTAATTTGTTCCAATTCGAAGTGCAAATTGGCACACTGGATTTGAGGAGTGGCGTTCAAACCATAGTTTATAATTTACCCCAGCATTTTGCAATTTCATCAGCAAACACTCCAAACAACGTACAGTAGGTATTCAGTATATTTACACCGACTACTTACAATAATTTAAACTTCGTTGCTCTAAACGCATCACTGGGGGAAACATATTTAATATACCTATTACACAGCTAATTTGTAATCGCGCACGGCTAACCCTTCTGTGACGTAGGCAATGTACTGCTTGATGCTGCTTGTACGTTAAAGTCGAGAGCAATATTTATAAGCAGCAGAAATGCAATATCTTATATCAATCTTCTTAAAATGGACGCAGTTTAGATGCTCCATGTGTTTTCAAACACGATAAATTATACTGTATAGCTTTGCAATACTACGCCTCTTGAAGTTACTCGTTACAAAAATCCACGCGAACTAGGATTCAAGTGTTCGTTGTGTATTTAATAGCTGCAACCAGTAGGCTACAGAAAGTTGAGTTGTAGAGTCTGTGACCTTCGTTGTGAGTTAAATTATGTGCACATGAGTAGCCTATAATTAGATCAAAGAATCTTGCAGCACAGTATAGATATCATTAACTTATTGTTGTTTCAAGGGGCGGAACATAAATTAATACGTTTATAGAACAGATCTGCGGAATACACTCGCCACCGACTGACGACTTGTATCAATACTTTCTATGAAGACAAGTGATAAATGAATACCAACTTTTATACAGGTTCAATGATGTAGACAAGATGACTAGGTACCACACCGGCAGTAAAACGAAGACCATAGAATATTATGTTCGTGAATATATTTCAATTATAAAAACGTTTGATACATTTATGTACGTTATATCGTATCGTTCAATACATGCATACATTGACCGGCGTCATTCATAGCTTTTCATAACCTTCCTGAACACTTTGTAACCGTCAAGTAATTCAACATAATTAACAAGCAGCCGCCAGGGGAAGATAACATTCGTTATGTGTATTTTGTATATTCTCCTGAAAAGTACTATCTTGTGAACAACTACAACGATTAAAGATAAATGGTCGGATTTTTTTAAGAGCGTTAAAAATCCCTCGGTATGCCTTCCTTCGGAGGGGAAGTATAGCCGGCGGTCCCATGTCATAGATTTATGGCATGTTAAAGAACCTTCCACTAATTACACCTGTGTGAAGCTAAATTGGATAGGTTAAGAACGTAAACAACGCTCTTAGGTTACTACGTTCGTTGCCAAGAGCTGACTGCAGTGGCGTCTAGTAGCTAAGTTCTCAACTTGGCCTAGTTGTTGACGGTGGCGCTTGGCGGCAAAAGCAGGAACTATTTGAAAAATTCTAAGTTGCAGTCTGTACTTAAATTAATAAACAGATAACACACACTAATACAGTCATCACAATTAACACCGGTTATCAGACAGATTCTACACACAACCAAAGTACACGGGGCTACATGACCGCGTTGTCGTTGCCCCTAAACTTAAGAACCAGCCAACCAAAGATAAATGGTGTACTGGTTGTACATAGAGTAGACTACAGGAAGTGGTGCAACAGAACTACATTGCTGATGTCACGAAAAAACACCAGGGCCAGTTATTCTCGTTGGCCGTGATAATCGCGCCTTATCTTGGGGATGTGTCCTCTCTATCAGCAAAAATAATAAACTTTTCAATTAAACTGTAGACATGGGTTCACTAACTGGCCGGTATAGAGCGCAGCTCGCATCTAGAAGGCTGTGGTTAGCTATAACATAGTTCAACTAATTACTCTTAGATGTCACTCCGGTGGAGAATGTTGTTTTAATTAAATATATATTTTCCATTTCAAAATGCACCATATAATGCTTTATTTTATAACGTCTCGGTACTCGAGAAATAATAAATATAAACAAATTCAAGCAAAAAAGTTCAACTCCGATGCGATTCGAACCACGGCCAGCGTGATGAAAGACCAACGCCCTAACCACTCAGTCAATCGTGCACACACTAATCGAGCGTTAGGAACCAATGTATATACAACGTTATAGCAAATAATGACTTGGACTAAACGATTTCTTCACTGGAATATATATATCAAACCGAGTTCATTTCATATAAAGTTCATATATTTTTTATCACTAGGCTATGTTGCATGCAATATACTGAAATTAATAAAATATAGGTCAGAACGAGAGACCAGCTGCCATCTTGTGAAATAACCGAGACGACTCAGATTTTCAAAATCACTTCTAGACTATAATATTACAATATAATTTTTAGCCTATTTTCAATTTTGAAAAAATAGGCTTATGAGATCACCTTTTGTCCGTGTGTGTGTGCGTGTGTGTGTGTGTGTGTGTGTGTGTGATTCGTGTGTGTGTCCCCCCCTAATAAAATCGAAACGGCTGGAGCGATTTCAATGAAACTCGGGAAGTTCATAGCACTATTCCCGGCGACCTCGACCGTGCCCTTCAAATTTTGTTACGTCTCTCCAATCCAACATGGCGGCTGTGCGAAATATTTCACTAGCATTCAATGTCTCCGAAACTATTACCGATATCGCCATGAAATTGTGTACGGTGATAAAGGGCACTACTAGAAGTTCACCTATGAGACTTTCAAAAACCTGGTGACTACAAAACCAACATGGCGGCCAGGCGAAGTTGAGATATTTAAATAGACTTTTCTCGCGATTTAACTATCTAAATGTAATGAAACTTGGTACAGCAAATGTTCATACACATTGTAATGCACTGGAGTCTAATTTAGT
The DNA here is from genome assembly GCA_946902985.2 of Meconema thalassinum. Lineage (NCBI taxonomy): Eukaryota > Metazoa > Arthropoda > Insecta > Orthoptera > Tettigoniidae > Meconema > Meconema thalassinum. Next base: position 848,012,163 of record OX336390.1, on the reverse strand, counting down.
TCAATTGTTCACATAACCTCAAAATGGCGGCTGTGCGAAATATTTCACTGACATCCTATATCTCCGAAACTATTACAGATATCACCCTGCAATTTTGTACGGTGATAAAGGGTACTGATACAGGTATACCTATGTATATTTCATAAACCTGTAAAGTACGAAACGAACATGGCGACCAAGCGAATTTAAAATATTTTAATAGACTTTTCTCGTGATTTAACTCTCTAAGCGCAGTGAAGTGTGGTACAGTAATTGATTTTGCAGATTGTTATGCACTGCCATCTAATTTAATTCAATTGCTTACATAACCTCAAGATGGCGGCTGTGCGAAATTTTAAAATTAAGTTTTAATTTCTTGTGTCGTAATCATGCGATCGAAGTGAAAGTTTGAATAATGAACCTAGGCAATAATTGTCCTTGAATGGTACATAACTCTATGGCCTATACACATAACACTCCTAAATGGTGAGCTCCCGAAATATTTAGACGGTTCTCAATATCTATGAATCTTTTACAGCAACCAAACTGAATTTTTTAATGTTCATAGAGACTATGAACATATGTTCACCTATAGGACTTTCAGGAACCTGGTGAGCACAAATCCAACATGGCGGCGACGCGAAGTATAAATATTTAAATGGACGTTTCTCGCGAATTAACTATCCGAGTGCCGTGAAACGTTGCACGTTAAATGCTTATACAAATGTTGATCCACTGGCATCTAATTTATTTCAATGGTTTGCATTATCACAAGATGGCTGCTGTGCGTAATTTTAAAATCTCGTTTTTACTTCTTGTTGTCTTAACATGCGATTGCAGTTTGAATACCACACGTACACAATAATCTTAATGTAATAGTACAAAAATAAAAATCCAACCTGGCGACCATCTGAAATATTTAGACGGTTCTCAATATCTACGAATCTGTTACAGCAATTAAATTGAAATTTTGTATGTTGATTGTGGCAGTTAACATAAGTAGGATATATGAAAATAGGCTGTATAGTTCTTCACGGAACTACTTGTTTAATTTCAAATGGGCCACGTCGTTTAGAACAGATTAAACGATTCTTGGTACGATAATCGGAACTGGTGGGTCCCATGATTTTTCTTTTTCTTAGTCGTTTACCCTCCAGGTTGGTGGAACCCACGGACTCAGCGAGGGAACTCACCACTACCGTCTTTACGGGCAGTGTCCTTGAGCTGGGAACATCTAATCGGAGTGGATACAATTGGTGAGGTGCGATTGGCACCTCGCCCAGGCGGCCTCACCTGCAAAGCGAACAGGGGCCTCATGAGGGAAGGTAATGGATGGTCAGGATGGATAGGCAAGAAAGAGGGAAGGAGGTGGCCGTGGCCTTGAAGAAGGTACTGTACCCTTTTACCTACCAATACCTGTTGAATCCCTGGATAGCAGCTGGATCGTAGAACCTGAAAATTCCCCGGCTCTAAAGACCCCCAAGTTCTACCAACAGACACAGGGATAATAGGGCCACTCGAATACCTAACAGGATGTATTAAGACTGACCAAAGCTCAGAAAAAGAAAAGACTAGCTCAAAACACAAGAATTCTTCAAGAGGAAGAAAGAATCTCAAAGGTGTGGAAAACCCTAAAATACCTAGCGATGGCCCCCTTAATACACCCTTCCATCACCTCTATAAAGCATCACGCAATAATTAAAATCAAGTAATAAAGTAGTTTATTGTAAGAATAAACAAGACAGAAAAACAATCAATTTTGTCGATACCACGACCAATCAAAAAAAAATCTCATTGATAATACTGGATTGTCTTTCAAAAAAAATACCCATTATCTCAACTAACTTTTAATTGATTAAAATATAAGGCATATTAATAATAATAATGATCAATCCCATAGGATAAGCATTTACAAAAGAAAAATATTATAAGACTTGAATACATTAAATTCATTTCGGTTCCTTAACTGAAATAACATCTTATACAGAAATATCCTGATTATAATTAATAATCCTACACGACATCTTCAGTAACATTATATGTTCTTGTTATTAAATGAAGAAATTCATATGGCATATTTACAGAATATAATTTACACAAAATTCCAGAATAATTTCAATTATTCTTTTCCCACTGACTTAATGTCACGACATTCATTTCTGCTTAATATTGTTTCATTTCTAGTTTTAGGGTAATTCTGCCGAACAGTTAAGCTAAGCAAAAATTAATCATAAATTCAGCATTAAATAGTTATCGGTTTCCTTGTTAAACATACATCCTATGGCAAAATCGTTATATTAATTTTACTGGAAATATTGAACCGGATATCCACTCAAGATTCTCAATAATACTGCTCAGAAAAATATTAATCTTCACACAGGCATTTTCAGGATGACAGCGATAAAGTCAACTATGACCAAATATTAACCATACTAGGTTAAAAACAACACCTCTCTAGGTTAAAACCCCAATCAATCTAATCCTGATTGGCACACCTGGCTCAATCCTCAACAAGAAAAATTTGCTTTACAAAGCACTGCATCAATATACTTAAACACAAAGACATTACTCAAAATACATGCCTTTCTAAAGTCGAACATGCACCTATAATAGGAGCCTTACTGTTATAAATCCACAATTATGAAAATCAGCTGTTTATAGAAAAATCCTGAACTCGAGTGCGAAAGATTAATATGATTCTGTAACAGATTACCAACAAAGCCCAGTGGATTTCAGAAATATTCCACCTATCTTTAAAAACTTGCCTTACATTGATGTATTACATGATCCATAATTCTTAAACGTATGACTTATAGTAAGTCGTCCCTGGGATTATCCTCGCAAATTTGGATGTCGCTCAAATACCCTCTTAATAGAGAAAAACTATTGCACCAAAGGCAATGATATCAATTTAATCCAGTGTTAACTTCACAAGAAAAGAAAAGTATAACACTCCCCAACCACACAAACTGAGGTTGTAAAAGCGATTTATAAAGATAAATTCAGTCACAAAATAAGATCTTCCCTGAATTTCCCGAACGCGAAAATGTCGATGGATTAGTCCTACAGCATGAATCTAGGTTAGCAACAAAGGCTAAGCGACTAATAACCCATTAGGCAATCCATTTCGAAAATCACGCTCAGAAAATACAAGTAAAATCAGTTAATAAACTGCAGAAAAAAAAGTCAAAGGACTCGAAGTAACATTCAGAATAACAGGATCCGAAAACTTCCTAATATCGTAATAAGAATACGAAAAGGAAAATTCTCCTCAAAGAATACGATGATCCACGCGAAAGTGCTAAAGCACAATACCCTAGAATATGAAAAACTCAATCAAAGTTCTCAAAAGAAAATTGTGTTACTAAAATGTTCTTACACAGAAAAAAACTGTAGATCTTCTTCCTACATTTGTTTCTCGACAAATAAGAATGAGCATATTAGTTTAAATACTGTAAAATACTACTGAAATTTTTAATTTATTCATTAAATTACACAAAGGATGCACTCATTTTTATGAGTCAAAATCCTGGCATCATAGAAGGTCAGTTTCGAAATAAACATCGAACCTGCACTTTCTACTCAACCATTTAATCTACAAAATCAAATATGGCAATATGTGGTAGTTCAAAATGTCCACGCTACGCTACTGTAACAAGTTGAAGTGATCTGTACCTTTGGCGAATCTAGATGAGAAAAAAAGGATATCGTTGGCCATACTAAGCTCCAGACCAACAGAACACACGCCGAACTCCAACTGGGTTTCCAGAGAACGAACCAAAGTCCTCCTAGGCTCGAACAACACCCGGTCGGTCGAAATAGTTCCAACATATCCTGGCGATATCTTCCCATCAGTAGCGGCTGGTGAAGAAAAATTGTGGGTGTGCACTCTTAAAAAAAAGTCTAAATTTGATGCATATCTAAGCATACAAAATAACTGTCTCCTCACTATGTTACTCTATTTTGTATGCTTAGATATACATCTAGTGGCACTTGGAGTTGGTTTTTCGACACCTCGATATTTTGCTGTTCTATGTTCCCTCCTGAATGCACAATGAAGCTGTTGTCTGATTTGTTTCTTTCCTAGTTCTTGTAATTCCATTTCTGCATTCATGTAGGCTTTTGATTGTTCACATTTGTCGATTTTAGTTAGATTTCGTTAGAAAGCTACCTATTGCAAAGGGTACCATTTCGACATCCGGAAAAAATTGACATATCTTCGCGTTTTACATCCCACAGATCCCAAAACCACCGTCAGTTCAAAAGTTAATGTTATAATGTATATGTACAGGCCTACATAAAATATAACCATTCAAAATCTCGGTCGGGTTCGCTAACGGGCAAAATCGGACCAAGGGGTTGGAAATGGGGGAGGGGGGGGGGGTGAAATATTGCTATAACTTTCATAGTATTTTAAAAGCTGAATCCATTCAAAGTTCGTACTATTTTTGGAATAAGGGCCAAATGCTTATCTTCGTAAGTTTGACCAAAGGGGTGGGGAAAATGGAGTTTTTAGAGAAAAGAAATCATACCTCCCTTAATAGGCACAATATCAAAACAGTTTAAAAAGGCCAATACCCCTCTAAAGTGTAACAACTTTTTTTTGCCTGAAAGAATATTTGATATGACCCACCCTTGCACCAAGCGATGAGCAAAATGTTTCAGGTATTATAAGAAGATGCTGTATGCTAAACATGTGTAACTTTCGTAGGTATACTGTACAACAATTGGCAAATTTAGTGAATTCCAAGCATTTTTCTTTGCCCGGTGAAATCTACTTACGCTTCCAGCGTGCAGATGGGGATTTTCTTTTCTAGTGCACGTAGCACGACTTTAAGCACGGTAAGCAATACATCCAGTTGGTTAGTTCACAGCCACAAGCCCACTCATACTAACTTGCTGTAACTTCATCATGGAATAAGAGATTGCTAACCTTCGCTTTGCACAGGGATGTTTGAATTAAATTCAGGTTTGGAATAGGTCTTCCCATTTCTTATTATATGGCCACCTTTTCTTGCAGAGTAAGTACGTTGAGACGATGTAATAGCCTGAACAGTAGCGATAATAATCCCGAATCCCACCTCGGCCGTCCTGAAAATGATTTTCGTGGTTTTTCATTTTTATCACTAGGCAAATACCGGGACGGTTCCTTTCAGGCCAACGGTCAAAATCTCTTCTTTGACCCTGAATTAGACCCATGTTTGCGGTCACATGTCACCATCCCCAGTTGCATTTGCTGAAAAAGAGTGTTTGCCTCCCAGACACCATCCTTCCGACGGTAGAGGAATGATTCTAGCTATGTCAGTGGGTGAAGCCAAGCTGGGAGGATAAGCTATCAATTATGTAATAATGCACACGCACTCAAATATTCCACACTTTAGAAACACACTTGTGACAAATACTTGCCACGTCCAAGATCAACAAGATAATAGGCTGCGTTAATCCTCCAAATTACTGGACCTTAAAAATCTGTAAATTATAAAGAAATGTAATGAAACTGAATTCACTGTTACAACTATAGACTATATAATATCATACAGTTGGCTGCATGATTGTGGTTTTTTAAATGCACATTGAAAATCAAATGGCAGTGGCGCTAGCTGCGTAAAGACACAACCTTTCAAACCACTTCAATCTGCGCATGAAACTCTACTTGGTACAAAAATTCACCAACAGATAGTGCGGTAGCTCCTACACGCTAGCGGTCATCGCTTCTTCGTCTGTCAATCAGATGCGACAGGAGCTGGAAAAAAAACGGAGCATGCGCAGTACAATTCGCCAGGCAAGGATTTGGCTCCGATTCTGTTATAGTAAACACACATCCCCGCTCCCCTCTTGCCATCCCCTCTCCTGCCGTCAAGCCTAACGCTGGCTACAATTTTGCAGGTGGCGAACGGCGATATTTGATGATACCTGAGTCAGCACACAAGCTACGTGCAGTGAGGCGCAACGAACGCGGTACATTTAAATGTAAAAAAGCGGTATTCTGGACATTTGTTAACGCTTTATACTACCATAAAATCTTATATTAATTTTTATATTCGTAAAATTCAAATGTGAACGGCAATTTTTCAAGAATGGGTGTGCACTGGCTCCAGGGCGAATACCCAGAAACCGCCACTGCTTCCCATCCATATTCGAATACCGACGGACGGACCGCACACAGTTTATCAACTCGTCACGAAGCGAGGGTGAACTCGAACAGTCGCTAAATAGTTCCAATATATGAACGCGAATGCGAGCAAGTTCACAAGGGTCGACGCGGCCCCTTGCATCACGAGAGTCGCTTGCACACTTCATGCTAAATGAAAGTTGCTGCCAATATGTCCCCGCTACACCCTGCTAATGCAGTATTCTTATATTAATTTAGCCTACCATCGTAATGGATATAAGCGTCATAGTGTTCCTTCCCTCTGACACCTTGCTTGAGAATGTGCTCTTTTCAAAAAGTATAAGCACTGTGAAGAGTGAATCAAGTCTAGGCTGCATTTCCACGACGGTTTATATGCAGAGTTTCGTGACACATTACAGCTTAGCTCACGGTCGGGATTATGAAAGTATTCATCCGCATGGCCCGTTAGTTGCTGTAGATACACGGTCGCAAAGATAAACTATTACATGTTTAAGACCATGTCTGAGCCCTATTAAACACGTGTCTACTTCACGTAGAATGCTGAACGAGCTAGCGTATACACTTCAGCACGGTCACACGTTTTTAAAACTTCCGTTAGCTGGCGACTTCACTTTCACTGTTTTCAGGCTCAAACCTCTACGCTGTCGGTTTCTCTACTCATTGCTCTCTCCACGAGGTCGCCTTGGTCTCACATCCACTCCCCCACTCCTTCACACGTCACGACTCGATACGAAATATATCGCAGTCGAAACGTAATCAGCAGTGAGTTAACAGATCATCTTCTGTTCTTCATACTTTCTTAATAATAGCTTTCTGCCATGGAAATATACATACAGACGTATGTAGCTGCTTACATATAGCGCTAAATATGCTTTAATTTGTATTAATCACTCTCAAGTGAATCGATCGATATAGTGTTAGACACAGTCAACATGGTTATTATCGATGACCTTCGGGTTTCTCGTCGGAAACACGAGCTCTGCCGATCTCTTTCTTGATAGCATGACTTTTGCTCGCTGTAGACCAGCTGTAATTATAGACTTCAGAGGCTAGTTAGGAAGTTACAGGGTTTTCCCAAAATACTGTAACCATGTCTGTACTTAAGACCTTTATGAATAATGGTGCATTACCATCCCGGCATTTGCCCGAAGACAAAGTGGGAAACCACGGACAACCACTTCGAGGATGGCTGAGGTGGGAATCGAACCCCCTCTACTCATTTGGACCACCCGAGGCTGAGTAGACCCCGTTCCAGTCCTCGTACCACTTTTCAAATTTCGTGGCAGAGCCAGGAATCGAACCCAGGACCTCCGGGGCGGCAGATAACCATGCTGACCACTACGCTACGGAGGCGACTCGGGTCCCATGTTATGAATTATAAAGTTTGCATAATTCACACGGCCGCCATACTCAAATGGTACGGTTGATGACCTCGTAGATTGGGTACAAAACGCGTCCCATATGAAGGTTTGTTGTTACCAAATTTGGTAAAGATCCGATGATTAGTTTGGTCGTAATGCATTATTAAGTTTTGACCATTTGAGTGGCCGCCATTAAATTTGGGTAAAGATGGCGGCAATATAAAACATGACACAGAGGTGCCCTTTGCCAGTGCTACCTCTGTACCAAATTTCGTTCAATTCGGTTTCACCGTGTTCGAATTGATAGGGGGGGACAGACATTCAGAGTACACACACTCACACACCCACACACACAGAGAGACTCACACACACACAGCCAGACACACAATTTTTGGCCCTGTGTTGATCTCGTAAGTCTACTTAAATGTTTTGCAAAAATTGAAAATAGGCTAAAAATAGGCTTATGAGATCACCATTAGTCTGTGTAAGCGTGTGTGTGTGTGTGAGTGTGTGTGTGTGAGTGTGAAGGATTTTTGTGAGTCCCCCCTAATAACTTCTAAACGGCTGGAGCGATTTCAATTAAACGCGGTAAGTTCATAGCACTATTCCGAGCGACCCCGACCGTGCCCTTCAAATTTTGTCACGTGACACCAATCCAACATGGCGGCTGTGCGAAATATTTCACCAGCATTCAATATCTCCGAAACAATTACCGATATCACCCTGAAATTTGGTACGGTGATAAAGGGAATTACTAGAATTTCACCTATGTGACTTTTGAAAACCTGGTAACTACGAAACCAACATGGCGGCCAAGCAAATTTGCGACTTTTAAATAAACGTTTCTCGCGATTTTACCAACCAAACGCAATGAGATTTGGTACGGTATGTGTATATATTCATTGTAATGCACAGACATCTAACTTCGTTCAGTTGTTTACATAACCTCAAGATGGCGGCTGTGCGAAATATTTCACCGGCATTCTATATCTCTGAAACTATTACCGGTATCACCATGAAAATTTGTACGGAGATAAAGGGCATTACTGGAAGTTCAACTATAAGACTTTCAAAAACTGGTTATCTACAAAACGAACATGGCGGCCAAGCGAATTGGAAAGTTTTAAATAGACTTTTCTCGCGATTTATTGATCCAAACGCAATGAAACTTCGTACAGCAAATGTTTATAGACACTGTAATGCACTGGTATCTAATTTAGTTCAATTGTTTACGTAACTTCAATATGGCGGCTGTGCGAATTTCGAAAATTAAGTTTTATTTCTTGTGTTCTAATCATGTGATCGAAATCAACATTTGCTTATTGAACGTACACAATAATCATCATCTAATAGTACTGTGCCCATTCAGCATGAAATATGCAAATCACAGTATGCCAGCAATGCTCAAATCGGGATTATCGGGGTTATGGTATGTTCTCCCACTCTGTGACTTACACATTTTGGATTAAATAGAGGATAAACTTCCAAAAAAGAATAACAAAATCAACTCCTACTATAAAAGATTTAATTGCTCAAATATATGGCGCTACAACAAATTAAACAAATAAAATACTGACCCATTAATTCTAACTTGTTCAGAGTGAACAAGGAATACATAATAAAACAAAGATTAAATCATAATAAATGGTTTCTCATAAACCAACAAACTCATATTACTTTTCACTTCCATATAGTGTCCTTTTTAAAATTCCGTAAAATCAAGAGCTCCAAATGGCTCGATACTTTTTATATACACTGTGTTATTATTTTACAGCACATCACTTCCTATTATATGAGTATCTTATAATCAAAAAAATATATAATTCTTCTTAAAGTACTGTTACTCCTTTACTTAAATTTTTGGGCTTTCACAATGTTACCACCTCTCTCAAGTCAACAATTCGCTACCGTGATTTGGAAACATTTGCGTACTCCCGAGCTACAGAAGACTACTTGAACACGTAAAAATTAAGATCGCTCCCGGAATCTAATTGTCTTCACTAAACTCGTGAATCACTACATCATAATTATAACATTAGGGATTTCTCATTATTTGTCTTAAAATACCATTATCTCATAAGAAAGCAACGATCTGAACTTGCAAGCGGTAATCTTCATCTAAAAGAACCTCGGTTCGAAGACCGGGTCGTTAAAACAAAATCTAAACACTCTTGTGTAATATAACTTCAAACAGACAGCTTTTAAACCTACCACAACAAATCAATGGTAAGGGTCTGGCCTTGGCTACTTAGCGTGATTTATTGCAGGGAGGCAGACTTCACGGTCTCGCCCACACGAAACGAGCTACCCTCAGCTTTATACAGCTGTTTCTTAAATGCAGTTCTTTGAACAGGCAAGGCTTTCATTCTACTTATTTTAACAACATATTTAGGTTCACTAGACCTATTCTCTTAAATTCGGCATTTATTAATTATGAAGTGTCCTCATTGGCGGGTAAGAATAAATCAATACAACAACAAATATTTAGGGGCTTCAACATAGACGCATCTGGGTTCGATTCTTTCAACTGCCTCGGGAACCATATCCCATACTGGAGGACTTATAACATTCGCGACTTGGGGCGGCCTTTAACCTTGAACCTGCGCTCATAATACAACAAATATTTCGCACCCTTTTACAATACAATACACACATGGCCTTGGGATCACATCACTATTTAGAGGACTTACCATAGTTCAATTACCACGACCAACTGCCCCTCATAATTAGTGTTACTGAGTCTTTAACGCATTCCTAGCGTGACAAATTGCTTCAATGCATACATGGCGCTATTACTTTACTGCCAAGTTGCCTTCAACGAACTGACAATTCAACATCAACATTTGATCTATATCTCACTTTTATATTAATCCTCTCCCGTGACAATAATCGCTTTACCTTAAGAACATGTGTTCAAAACATGTATTAATTCATTTGAAGGAGCTCATAAGCTACTACTTCTCTATAATTCATCATAATCTTCATTCATTTATATAATTGTTATTATTATTATTATTATTATTATTAGGCTTGCTTTCACATATTTAAATCATTTATCAAATACACTGATATTTTATTTCATACATTTCCCCCAAGGGATTTATTTATTTCACATAATTATTTTATACTTTCTCAATTTTAATCGTTCAGATCGCGCTATTTTTCTGTTGTTTGTTATTCAAAAACATCCCTATTCTTTCGTTCTCGGGTGGATTGTACGCAAACCTTCCCAACACATATCATAATGAAATGGTTACTCACATGATATTACGGTCATTGACCGAAATCTCCGGCGATGTTTCATTTTTGCCCACTCAATGTGTTTAAGCCATCTTGATTAATCCCATTTCACACAATGACACTTCTTGATACACATACACATTATTTACCTTCAACACTGGTAACATATTGAATACAATTTTGTATTCTTTTATCATACACTAATAAATTCACTAAAAATTATTACACTAAAACAAATTTTACTATATTTACATTACACTGCTTTTAATCACTGGGGCTTTGATTTTTACCTTACACACGTGATTTCTTTCTTCCCCGTTTCCAAGGGCGACACTCTTAGACGTCGGCTCCCTACTCAGGCAAGATGATGAAAGTCTCGATCAATCTACCCATCCCTGGAACGGTAATTTCTTCAGATCCGGTTTTCTGACTCTCGGCTTCTATTTTTACTAGCTCGAAGTCGTTTCTTTCTAGACACTATTTAGTTTGTCTAGCGAAAGTCTGTCCTGTTTACGGCCTCTCGAATACTTTATCGGTGACCTTCCTATTTCCCTAGCATTTACTGCTATTCCTTAGTTTCGTAGCTTATTGCTTATTACTGTTCGCTTGTCTCCTGTAGACAACGTTTTGGATTAAATTCTCACTTCTTATTATTCTGCGCTCTAGTTCCTATCTTTTCGGTACACTAGGCGTTACTTATTTCGTCCGACCCTGATCGGGTTCCTTAACTTTGTTAGAAATGTTTGTTTCACTATCGTTGGTACTTCAAAACGTTACGATACTTTCTGTCGTTTAACTGAACTGTTATTTGAAGACCTATCGCCTGTTCTTTAAGTTCGCAGCCTAACTTTGACTGTAATACTGAACTTTCACTATAAAGACTGACGCTTGCTGAACTAAATCCTGTACTAGGATTTTACTAAGTCTTCACACGGCGATACTATGATGATACTTCTCGGCCACTCCCCTACGGGTGTTCATTGGTGATACAGCGTATCACGACCTCTCGAGGTCTAGTAAGTACTGCATGATTATACCTTTCCTCTATACTCGGAGTTCACTGGTAACTAGTCTTGTATTCGATGCTCCATCGTGCAGCGTCTCGGCGCTCACGGAATAATTGTATCTGTTGATCTGCGAAACAGCACCGTGCCCTCAGGCACCTATGGTAGACTGAATATGGTGATGCTCCAACGTCACGCCCTCCTGGGCTGACTGATAACTGCATTAACGATGTTTGATGTCTATAATGTTCTTTAGCCCTTTTTCGGGCCCACTTTGGTATAACGACTTCGTATATTTATTCGTACTGATGATCTGGACACTGTGATGCAGCGCCTCCCCACGAGGTCTGCTGTAAACTGCATGATTGGCCTGGCTCTGCCAGGGCTTTAATACAAATCGGCGACAAAAATATAAAATCCTCGTCTTTTTTCATAACTAACTTTTGAAGCTATAGTCGCATACTTTTGAAACTTACTGTATATCTCTGGAAAGCTCGTGTTCTAAACGTAAACTGACTTCTTTGCACATGAAAATCGATCGTACAATTCCGAGATATTAAATAAAATTTGCTATTCAGATACGTGGGTGTTGCAGTTGATTTTTAATCCCTACCACCTCTGGTCTCGGGGAACATTTAACTACGTCATGCTGCGTTTGCACTTCTTTCCTGTGCAATTATTATAACATCTTTCCCCACACAAAAATCTCTATTCCAAAATGATTCACAATGATGTATTTCTTTTGTTAATTATATTCTCGCAAATGGCTTAAATCTAATTATTCCTCTTCTTGCACAACTGCGAGGTTGCCATTTTATTGCTGCGTAAGATCAATTTCCGAAACCTCTTCTCGCTTACACACAGCGGAAAGATTTTAATTCTATTTATAGCCATGATCGGCTCCCTATCGGTGCGTCACGCATAATATCATTTCCTGGGGCCACCTGGACTCTTATTCTTGCACAACATTATACCAGTCCTCTACATAAAATCTTTCTAAGTTCTACTAAGGACTGTATTTTTCCTCTCTTCTTTTACCAATAAAACATGGATTCGACCCCTTGAACCAATGGTACATGGGTTCAGTACATAACTCTATGGCCTGCATATATTAAAATCCAACATGGCGACCATCCGAAATATTTAGACGGTTCTCAATATATATAATCTACTACAGCAATCAAATTGAAATTTTTAAGTGTATAAAGGCTATAAGCATAAGATCACCTAAGGGACGTTCAATTACCTGGCTAGCACAAATCCAACATGGCGGCGACGCTAAATTTAAATATTCAAATGGACGTTTCTTGCGTTTAAACCATCCGAGCGCAGTGAAACCCTATACGGTATATAATATACAAATTTTTATCGACTGGCATCTAATTCATTTAAATTATTTTCATAACCACTAGTTGGCGGCTGGGCGAAATTTTAAAATCCCGCTTTTATTTCTTGTGTCCTAATCATCGATTGAAGTTTGAATAAAACACCTACGCAATAATCTTCATGTAATAGTACATAAATCTAATGCCTATAATATAAAAATGGCCATTGGCTGCGATTAATAATTATATATAATATAACAAGAAGTTCCGTGAAGAACTATACAGCCTACTTTTCATGCCAATGATTATTCTACAGTATATGAACCTATCTAGAATAATGACGAAATTAAGTTGGTAATATCGAAATATCTAATTAGTTCAAAATATACCTGGTATAGTGTAGCCTAATAGAGCACTACAGTTGGCAGCCCTGGTGACTGAATATATTCTTAGTTCCATCTCTTAAGGTACAGAGTACAAAATTTGGTTGAAGTCCAATGGACGTTACATGCAGTTAGACACTGGATCTATCAGCACGCGTAAAAGCATGTTGCCAACAATACCATGCGTGTGCTGGCCAGAAATAATCTGAAATATTATGATATTTTGTTGTGCCAATTTTGGATGTAATCCATTTCTTAGTATAGAAGTTACATGTTTTTTAAAATTGGACATATCAGCAGGCATAGAATCATGTTGGCAGCACTGCCTTGTATTAATTACTCCAGATTAATCTAGAATGTCAGGTGCTATACGTGTGCAAAATATAGAGCTGTTGGCTTGCATACTTTCTGATATATTGATATTAGGGTAAAAAATATAGACAGCATTTATTAACAGTTGGCAGCCCCGATTGCTCTTAACAATACTTATAGTCATATCTGTTATGGTAAGATAGCACATACGAAATTTGGTTGAAATCCAACTGATAGTATAGAAGTTACATGTATTTAAAAATTGGTACTATCAGCAGGTTTATAATCATGTTGGTAGAACTGACGTATATAAGTTACGCCAAATTAATCTAAAATGTCAGAATATACGTGTGCATAGTTTAAAGCTGTTGGCTTGCATACTTTCTGATATATTGGTATTTGGATAAAACAAATAGAGAGAGCAATTATTAACAGTTGGCAGCCCTGGTGGCTCTTAAGAATACGCTCATTCATATCTGTTTATGTACAGATATTGGTTGAAATCCAATTGATAGTGTAGAAGTTATATGCATTTAAACATTGGACCTATCAGAAGGCTTAAAATTATTTTGGTAACACTGTCATAGTTGGCCACCTGGAAATTAAACTGAAATAGTATTATCTACATGTGTGCCAATTTTAGAATAGCTCCCATGCATACCTTGCAAGATATCCAACATGGAGCTCAAATTTCTAGTGCGTTGTTTCAGCAGTTGGTAGCACTGACATCATTTTCAAATATGGACGTGAGATATTCCGGTGCACATCTTTACTCATACTAAATTTGGTTTTGATTGCTGCAACCGTTTAGGAGTTGATAGGGGGGGGGGGACACACACACAGCCAGCCAGACAGACAGACAGACAGACACACATTTTCCCGGATCGATCTCATAAGTCTACTTTTTCCACATTTTTGCAAAATGTGAAAAGTAGGCTAAAAATCCAACATGGTGACCATCCAAAACATTTATACGGTTCTCAATATCTACGAATCTATTACAGCAATCAAACTGACAATTTGTATGTTGATAGAGGCTATTAATATTAGTAGGATATATGAAAATAAGCTATTTAGTTCTTCACGGAACTACTTGATTCATATATGATTCCTGAGGCTACTATCCTTACGGTTTTCCACAATCGTGGGCCCTATTAGTAATTCCTACCAAGGAACATTAATATTTGTTTCTCTATTGGACGATAGCAATCTCAAATTATCAGAGCCGCCTTGTCAAACACGAGAAAGTAGTTTAATAATTAAATGAACACGTACATTTTCCGGTATACAATGATAACTTCGTCAGCGTGAAAAACACTCTGAACCTATCTTAACAAAAACCAAAAAGAAAATGGATATCCTTACAGAAAGTCATTAAGTTAAATAAATGAAAGGTCACAAAAACAATTAATAAATAGAGTAATTATAGGATGTGTGAAATACAGGGTGCGGCAGAAATAACTGACGAATTTCAAACGTAAGTAACACAGCAACGCAACACGATATTCACAAATTTATTGTGCAGTTTAAAGGAGCAATGTTTGCCATTTGCATCATATAAACATACACACTAGGTTTTGAAAATAAGGTCATCCAAATGTCGACCGCCCCTTTCGATGCACTTTTGAAGCCTCTTCCTGAAGTTCCGCATGACCCTCCTAGTCATATCTAGTGGTATTGCCTCGATTTCCTCACGGATAGCAACTTTCAGATCGTGCAGTGTTCACGGATTACGTTGGATGACGCGAGCCTTCAGGTATCCCCAGAGAAAGAAATCGAAAGGGGCGAGATCAGGGGAACGGGCTGGCCATGGAACGTCACCCCGTAAGGAGATTAAACGTTCTGGAAACATCTCTCTGAGGAGATTGCGTAAATGCATGTCTCACTGCACGGATATTCCCTGGTGTTCCAACGGTACGAGGCCTACCAGGCGGTTTCGTTTTAACACTTAAACAAGTTCCTCTCAAATTATTCACCCATAACAGAATGGTATTCCTGCTTGGAACTTTCGCATGTCTATGTAACCTAAAGTGTCTACGAAATAAACGCTGTGTTGTGGTAACAGAGTCAGCATTTTTAGCCTACTTTCGATTTTTGCAAAAAATGAAAGTAGACTTATGAGATCACTACAGGGTGAAAAAAGTGTGTCTGTCTGTGTGTGTGTATGTGTGTGAGTCTGTGTGTGTGGGTGTGTGTGTGTGTGAGTGTGTGTACTCTGAATGTCTGTCCTCCCCTATCAATTCGAACAAGGTGAGCGCAAATTGAACGAAATTTGGTACAAAGGTAGCACTAGCAAAGGACACCTCAGTGTCATGTTTTATATCGCCGCCATCTTGACGGAAACGTAATGGCGGCCACACAAATGTTCAAAGCTAAAATCAAATTACGACTAACCTAATCATCCGATCTCTACCAAATTTTGCAACAACATACCTTTATGGAGAGAGCATCCTTTGACAAATCTAATAGGTCATTAGCCTAATAGTTTGCGGATGGCGGCCATCTTTGTGTCAAAATCGATTACCCCTATTAATTCGAACACGGTGAAACCGAATGGATTGAAATTTGGTACAGAGGTAGCACTAGCAAAGGGCACCCCAGTGTCATGTTTTATATCGCCTCCATCTTGACGGAAACGTAATGGCGGCCACCCAAATGTTCAAAGCTTAAATCAAATTACGACTAACCTAATCATCCGATCTCTACCAAATTTTGCAACAACATACCTTTATGAAGGGAGCATCCTTTGACAAGTCTAATAGGTCATTAGCCTAATAGTTTGCGGATGGCGGCCATCTTTGTGTCAAAATCGATTACCCCTATTAATTCGAACACGGTGAAACCGAATAGAATGAAATTTGGTACAGAGGTAGCACTAGCAAAGGGCACCTCAGTGTCATGTTTTATATCACCGTCATCTTGACGGAAACGTAATGGCGGCCACACAAATGCTCAAAGCTTAAATCAAATTACGACTAACCTAATCATCCGATCTCTACCAAATTTTGCAACAACATACCTTTATGGAGGAAGCATCCTTTGACAAATCTAATATGTCATTAGCCTAATAGTTTGCGGATGGCGGCCATCTTTGTGTCATAATCGATTACCCCTATTAATTCGAACACGGTGAAACCGAATGGAATGAAATTTTGTACAGAGGTAGCACTAGCAAAGGGCACCTCAGTGTCATGTTTTATATCGCCGCCATCTTGACGGAAACGTAATGGCGGCCACACAAATATTCAAAGCTTAAATAAAATTACGATTAACCTAATCATCCGATCTCTACCAAATTTTGCATCAACATACCATTATGGAGGGAGCATCCTTTGACCAAACTAATAGGTCATTAGCCTAATAGTTTGCGGATGGCGGCCATCTTTGTGTGAAAATCGATTCCCCCTATTAATTCGAACACGGTGAAACCGAATGGAACGAAATTTGGTACAGAGGTAGCACTAGAAAAGGCCACCTCAGTGTCATTTTTTAAATCACCGCCATCTTGACGGAAACGTAATCGCGGCCACCCAAATGTTAAAGGCTAAAATGTAATTACGACCAACCTAATAATCTAGTCTCTACCAAATTTTGCAACAACAAATCTTTATGTGGGAAGCATATTCTGACCAAACTGCTAGATCATCAGCCCAATAGTTTGCAGATGGTGGCCAAGTATGTGTGCAAATCGATTCTCCCTATCAATTCAAACACGGTGAAACCGAATTGAACGAAATTTGGTACAGAGGTAGCACTAGCAAAAGGCACCTCAGTGTCATGTTTTATATCGCCGCCATCTTGACGGAAACGGAATGACGGCCACCCAAATGTTCTTATGACTGACTACAAGGTCATCAGCCCAATAGTTTGCAAATAGCGGCCATGTATGTGTGCAAATCCATTCCCCAGATCAATTCAAACACGGTGAAACCCAATTGAATGATTTTTTTTACAGAGGTAGCACTAGCAAAGGGCACCTCATATTCATGTTTAATATCCCTATAGCACGTTGTATTTCAAGCTACTACAACCAACATTCAATTATACTCCTTGAAAAGGACAAAGAGTTATAACAATACCCATGCATTTAGGAGAAAGTAGGCTATATGTTCTTTACTGAACATCTTGTTGAAGTATACGTTTCAATCACAAAACCTGGCTGCTACCACTCAACGCCATGTTAGCGACTGACTAGCCCTGACAAAGCGATGCACGTGTTCTCCCAGGCCGCGCGCACATCGACAACAACACCTGCTTAAGCGCTGTGGCCAATACAGGTGTTAGATCTGCCGCTCCAATCTATGTAACAAAAATGGCAAACACTGCTCTTTTAAACTGCGCAATAAATTTGTGAATATCGTGTTGCGTTACTGTGTTATTTACGTTTGAAATTCGTGTTACTTCTGCCGCACCCTGTACTATAATTATTTATTATTGTCGCCTGCGTCAACCTTCGGTGTACGTCTATGACTTTCAAAATTTTCACCAAATAGTAAACATACTTTTTGTTTTTCAGTTCAAACTTGGTCAGAACCAGAACAAAATCATCTGTTTCTGGAGATTTGTCCAAATCCTCAAAGTTGTATTTGGATTCATCAAACTCATTCAGGTTGGCATCGCTCTCTTCGTACTGAACCTCACTATTCTCTTCCTCAGATTCCTGCTCATAAAGCTTACGTTTGGACAAGTTAAATTATGTAAATGAATAGACATTACCAGCACCTTAAGTATTTACCCATGCTAAGAAACCCACAAAAGGACTCACGGCATTTAGGGAAAATTGGATCACTCCCGAGGCACAATGAACCATGGCTCATGTGCCCCAGCAGTACATATTTCTATAGAAAGCTATTGTGAGGTTATGTCTGAACATCGTTCAAATTATAAGATATATAAATTTAAGACACGATTCTGATGATATTTAATAACTTACTTAATCTTAATTTCAACCAATCATTTGCCACCAAATGTTAATCAACCAAGTTCTCAGAAAATTACTTCACTGTAGCCGTAAACAAATAACAGTTGCAGAGAGCTAATGGCGGGAACCAGATTTTTCGGAAACAATATGCAGGTCAGTAGAACAGTTCTACCACCAGAGTGAGAAAAATAATTCCTTTCTTCATACCGAAGTTATGTAACCTGGTTCCTAGAGCCCGTGGTTCAACGTGCCCCACTCTCCCTACGAAAAACGTACGGTATTATTTACTTTGTAATTTGAAAGTACCCATGTTTAAGTACAAAAGGAGCCAGGACATGGCTTCAAATGATTACTTTGAGAATTATTGGTGACGTCAGTTACCTGTAAGTTTACTACGGTACTGTATCTGTTGAGGGCAGTGAAGGAGGTAATGTTCTGTACAAATCATTTACTCTTATAGTCATCTTTTTGAATCATTGAGTGTTCGGGAGCTGCCGTGATGCCTCTAAACTGAACCCAACGTCTTAAGTAGAAAAGAGGGAGTGTTCATTGCGTGGTCAATCATTTTAGGTTACTGTTTCATTTTGGTTGCTACAAATTATTCTGGTTCTGTTAGTCTTAGTCAAGTCTTATTACAGTTATTGTACTCCTGATTTGAAATACAAAAGGCAGCCGGTAGAGGTTAACTCTGTCAACAATAAAAAATGCAGCATACAAACATTACGATTAATGAAACATTAACATCAACATATCAGTAGTAGAACACACCTTAATGGAGAGTATAACAATGCAATACAATATATTGCGCGTGATACCTTCCGTCATAAGGTAAGATTCAAAATCTCCCGTAAAACCAGCGGCATCAAGAGTATGAAATTAGACTCAAAATGTCACATTTAGACGACCACGTGGATTAGCGGCTAACATTCTCGACTGTCGGCTTGGAGGTCCGAGTTTGAAACCCGGCTCTGCCAAGAAATTTTAATTCTAGTCTGAAAGCTGGAACGGGGTACACTGCGCCTCCAGAGGCAAAACTTGGAAGATGTTTTCCGTGGTTTCTCACTTCTACTCAGACCATGTCAGTAGATTTACTGGCACGTTATAGATCCCCTTCGGGGCAAAATTCCGGCACCCCGGCGTCTCTAAAAGCCAGTGTAGTTAAAAGGGACGTAAAACCAATAACATTATTAATATTATTACTTCTACTCAGAGCAAATACCGGGATAGTTTCTAACTGAAGGCAACAGCAACCTCATTAAACATACCCACACTACTACAGCCGTCACAGTAACACAGGTTATAAGAAAAAAATCATACACACTTAAGTACATGGGGCTACATGGTCATGATGTCGCCAAGCCTCTAAATCAATCAGCAATAACAGAATCATTTAAGCTCATTTAATCTTAATACTAAGTTTCGTTATGATATCTATAGGCGTTGTTACGTTAGGCCGCGTGCAGGGTTAGCCGATGTTTTTTTTATTTTGTATTTTAATTCCCAACACCGATCCATGTTAATATATATATTTTTAAACTACGTATTCAGATTTGTATTGCGTTCAGATTCCTAATGTTTGGATAGAAAATGGAGGCCCATGGCCTAGTGTTTACGTCTTGAACTACTGTAGTCCTGGAGAAAATGTAATAGCATGCCCCCTTATAGAGACAGGTGGAAACCTGGTGATCACTTCTGGAGGTAGTGTTGCCGTTGAGAAAATTGAGTGGCTTGTCCTCTTACCGAGGTAGATGGAAACTTGGTGGACCCGTCTTGTGCTACTGTTGCCAGGGATATGGCCCGCCTTGTTGTTCCTTCATAAGTTAATTTTCTAACTTTATTAGCCTTTGCTCGAGTGCAAATAGGCCGATATCAGATGAATGAGAAAGACTATCGAAAATTCATGTAGACAGCGTTTTTTTGGGTCCTAAACTATGTCTATGCAAAATATGGTTGAGATTGGTGGAACGGTGTGGATTTATATATGGAACAAATATACATACCCACATACAGACTTTCTCGTTTATTTATTAGATGAGCCGCCTTCAGAACCTTAGCAGTCAATATGGAACTTTCATGGAAATGGAAAATGAGTCAAGATATTTATATACGTTTAAAATAACGTAATTGGATGGAATTTTCACATTTTTTTTCAGGTGAAAGCTAAATTCCTCTGCTTTAAGAAAATGCAAGTTGTTTACATGTTTCATGCATAAATATGCTCATAAAATTGATTAAAATGTACCAGGGCGCATGGGTCTAATTATAACACAAATTTTAAAAATTAATTTGCTCATGAACTGAGAATTGTGTTTTTTACGGGTCCAAACATTAATAAGTCAAATTTTAAATCATCAATCGCTTGCCACGGTGGGTGAGTAGCTTGCAGGTTTGCTCCTGGCCATGGTAAGCGATTTTTGAAACGCGACAAAAATCACGACACGCATGTCATACGTTGTTGGTATATTAAAGAACGCATTTGAATTCAGTAGGCCGTGTTCATAATGGCAAAATTAATCTCGGGATGTTGCGCCAACACAAAAGTTCCTCCATTCTCTACTAGAAAGCGCTATAGTGTCAAGGAGCTTAGATATCTAACTTCCTTGACTTTCATAGCGCTCCTACTAACAACAAAATTCGACATGCAAGCTGCTCTCTGGGCATCAAATAACGAAGCTTGCACCCGGCACCTGAGGCCATACGATATCGTTATTTTTAATTCACCAATCAACCTCAGCATAATCTGAGATTATCGATCATTAAATTGAGAATGTCCTGTACTAAAGCGGAGAAAACAAGATGTTCAGTAAAGAACATATAGCCTACTTTCTCCTAAATGCATGGGTATTGTTATAACTCCTTGTCCTTTTCAAGGACTATAATTGAATGTTGGTTGTAGTAGCTTGTTGAAATACCACGTGCTATACGGATATTAAAATTGAATATGAGGAGCCCTTTGCTAGTGAAACCTCTGTAAAAAAAATTCGTTCAATTCGGTTTCACCGTGTTTGAATTGATATGGGGAATGGATTTACACGAACTTGGCCACCATCTGCAAACTATTGGGCAGATGATCTTGCAGTTTGGTCAGGATATGCTTTCCACATAAAGATATGTTGTTGCAAAATTTGGTAGAGACTAGATTATTAGGTTGGTCGTATTTACATTTTAGCTTTTAACATTTGGGTGGCCGCGATTACGTTTCCGTCAAGATGGCGGTGATAAAAAAAACATGACACTGAGGTGCCCTTTGCTAGTGCTACCTCTGTACCAAATTTCGTTCCATTCGGTTTCACCGTGTTCGAATTAATAGGGGGAATCGATTTTGACACAAAGATGGCCGCCATCCGCAAACTGTTAGCTTAATGACCTACTAGATTTGCCAAATGATGCTCCCTCCATAAAGGTATATTGTTGAAAAATTTGGTAGAGATCGTATGATTAGGTTAGTCGTAATTTGATTTAAGCTTTGAACATTTGTGTGGCCGCCATTACGTTTCTGTCAATATGGTGACAATATAAAAAATGACACTGAGGTGCCCTTTGATAGAGCTACCTCTGTACCAAATTTGGTTCTATTCGGTTTCACTGTGTTTGAATTAATAGGGGGAATCTATTTTGACACAAAGATGGCCGCCATCCGCAAACTATCACTCTAATAACCTATTAATATGGTCAAAGGATGCTTCCTCCATAAAGGTATGTTGTTGCAAAATTTGGTAGAGATCGGATGATTAGGTTAGCCGTAATTTGATTCAAGCTTTGAACATTTGTGTGGCCGCCATTACGTTTCCGTCAAGATGGCGGCGATATAAAATATGACACTGAGGAGCCCTCTGTTAGTACTACCTTTGTACCAAATTTCGTTCCATTCGGTTTCACCGTGTTCGAATTATTAGGGGGAATCGATTTTCACACAAAGATGGCCGCCATCCGCAAACTATTAGGCTAATGACCTATTAATTTGGTCAAAGAATGCTTCCTCCATAATGGTATGTTGTTGCAAAATTTGGTAGAGATCGGATGATTAGGTTAGTCGTAATTTGATTTAAGCTTTGAGCATTTGTGTGGCGGCCATCACGTTTCCGTCAAGATGGCGGCGATATAAAATATGACACTGAGGAGCCCTCTGCCAGTACTACCTCTGTACCAAATTTTGTTCCATTCGGTTTCACCGTGTTCAAATTAATAGGGGGAATCGTTTTTCACACAAAGATGGCCGCCATCCGCGAACTATTAGGCTGATGATCTATTAGTATAGGCAAGGGATGCTCCCCCCATAAAGGTATGTTGTTGCAAAATTTGGTAGAGATCGGATGATTAGGTTAGTCGTAATTTGATTTAAGCTTTGAACATTTGTGTGGCCGCCATTACGTTTCAGTCAAGATGGCGGCGATATAAAACATGACACTGAGGTGTCCTTTGCTAGTGCTACCTTTGTACCAAATTTCGTTCAATTCGCGTTTACCGTGTTCGAATTGGTAGGGGGGGACAGACATTCAGAGTCCACACACTCACACACACACAGACTCTCACACATACACATACACAGCCAGACACACTTTTTTTCGCCCTGTGTTGATCTCATAAGTCTACTTTCATTTTTTGCAAAAATCGAAAGTAGGCTAAAACATGTCCCTATTCAATATCTTAATAAGAAGGAAACAAATATTTTTGAAATTTTGCAATTTTGAAGGAATATGTTATATTTGTTGGTATAATAGTCATAAACTAATACATTTAGCAGTGGACATTATAATCTCTAATGCTAATACCTATGTGAAAAAAGATTGAAATACATTCATTTTGGTAGTAGCTCGGTGATCTCAAAAATGCCAATTTTCTTAAAAAAAAAATTTTTTGGACACCCTTAAATTGTAAATTAACCATTCTGATGGCATAACTGCCTTTATTTACATAGTAGTTAACCACTAAACAAAATTCTAAATGGTTGGCTTAAAATTATAGACATTTCCTTCAATCTTATATGAATACGGTATCTTAAAAGAGATTTCATTACGGGAGCGGCACATTGTTTGCTATTGACAGTGATGCTCCGATGCGCTCCGACACCACTGTTAGTAACCTGCAGATTTAATTACATAGGCGCATAAGGGTTACAGCATGTTCTAAAAGGAGAATTATTCCTGGAACAAATTGTTGTTGTTGTTGTTGTTTGAGTCCTCAGTCTTTTGACTGGTTTGATGCAGCGCTCCATGCCTCCCTGTACTGAGCTAATCGTTTCATCTCTACATAGCTACCACACCCTACATCCGAGGCAATCTATTTAACATATTCTAACCTTGGTCTACCCCTACAGTTATTGTCCTCAACCCTTCCTTCCATAACTAAGCTTGCTATTCCTGGGTGTCTCAGTATGTGCCCTACCAACCTATCTCTTCTCTTCATTAGCAGTCGTCAGAAACATCTCTCCTCTCCCCCTCTTCGTTTGTAACTCTATCTACCCATCTGATCTACATCATTCTCCTGTAACACCACATTTCAAACGCTTCAATTCTCCTCTTTTCTGCTGCACCAATAGTCCAAGTTTCACTTCCATAGAGCGCCACGCTCCAGACAAAGGCCTTCAAAAATGACTTCCTAATACCTAAATCTATATTCGATGTCAACAGATTCCTTTTCTGTAGAAATGCATTCCTTGCCTGAGCTAAACTACTTTTTATATCCTGTTTGCTTCGTCCATCACTGGTTATTTTGCTTCCTAAGTAACAGAATTCTCCAACTTCCTTTAGCTTTTCACCTGCCAATTTGATGTCCATAGAGGTTTCTGATTTATTTCGGCTGCATTTCAAATTGTTACTGAGGGCAATATTCAGACTACTTAAGAATGTAGTTAATCCAGATAACGAGTACAATTCCTCACATTGTTGCTTGGGAGCGCGTTTTGTGCGGCTTACTGAGGAACAGTATCGGGAATTAAGGTGAGAATAGAGATGAATGCTCCAGATGTGACAATGGAGCTAAAGAGGAGATTGCAATTCTTCTGGATCTGCTCCACCAGAACCAAGGTATTGAAGCAGAATTTAAATGCAGAGCAAAGTATATAACCAGACCTTATTGGAAAAGCTAAAATCGCTGCTTACCTCAGCTAACTGAACGTACCGAAATGATCACGTGGCAGCTCAGCATTCCAACCCACATTGGTGTGTGTGAAGTTCTGAAGCCAGTTTCCAGTGTTGCCTTTAGAACTATCATTGTATACTTTTCAGTCGGTCAACACCTTATACCTTAAGGTGGAAGCTTGCAACACGTGAACACCTTTACAACGACAGTGCTGTGAAATGGACTAGTCCAACAGATAAGTACACATAGGATGTAATTTATTATATTGTGTTATGTCGCTTAACTATTTACAAATGGGGCCAATGGTTACCAATCCAAGTCTATTAAGCAGGGAACGGATTTATGATGATATATTAATCGCAGCCAATGGCCATAGCTGGGCTCCCAACAAGTTCAATTTCAAATAGTTCCAACTTTGGCTACCAGATGCCACTGTCAATAACACTAGCGGCGAACGTTGAAACTTGTTAGAGCGTTGTGAACTGGCCAAATATAACCTACAAAATTTTGCTACTCAGCACCAATTGCACTGGTAGTTTTTTTACGTGCCATAAATCTATGGCGAGGGCTCGCCGGCTTTACTTCCCCTCCGAAGGAAGGCATACTGAAGGATTTTAACGCTGTTAAATAATCCGACGACTTCGGCTGGTTTGAACCCGTCATATTCGACGTAGCAGATAGGCATGCTACTGACTACACCATCGAGGCAGCTGGGAATGGATTATGTACTAATAATTTATGAAATATATACATATAATATTTAGTTATTTTGATTGAAATATGGAACTATATATAGACTCAAAATTACATAAAACTATAATTTTTATTTAATAACCAAGTTCAAAGAAGCTAAACAATGTAGATCAACATGAAAAATAATGCTGCACTTCCCATTTAAATATCAATATGATCTTTGAAGAACATGCAATCTTGTATTCTCTGTTACCAAGACAATGGATTACAAAAAGTTTATTAAGTGCTGAAAAGTGAATCTTCTCCTATTGTCTCTTAAGGACAGATTTATATTGACTGAAACTGTGTTCACCATCAGAAGAGGTAACGGGGGCATATTATTTCGACTTCACAATGCTTGCTGGGGTTAAATACAACGTTAACTTTACACGTAAATCTCTACGCAAAATTGCAGCAACCTTTCACATTCCTTCATATCCAGGGTTCTTGGAAAGTAGAGTGTCCAACTTAATTTTTGCTAGTACATCTGCAACTTAACCTGTGCGATTTACTTGTTCCACATTTTTGTTCACAATCTCGAAACTTTCAGAAAGTGAGAGATGCGAGTTTTGAATCCTTTAGAGTGTTTTTGTGATCTCACTTTGTTTCTCCGTTATTGACAGGACTGCCAATTTTATAGAATTTAATACTTTTTAGCCAAAATGTGGACTATATTGATTTTAATGACTAAGGATATGTTCTTAACTCCTAAATATGGAAAATAAATACTCCATTTTTCAACAATACTTCAAGTTTATCTTCCAAAACATCTTTTATATATATAGTTCTTCGACACGTGTGTATGTGACTGAACTCCTTCTAAATGGCTGGGCTGATTTCGATAAAATTTTGTATGTATGTTAGGGTCGGTCCATGTATGGTTTAGATTCACAATTATTTGACCAGTTAGGTGGAATTTTAGAATTTTAGAACCACAATTTACACACAATTTTAGAACCACAATATACAGTCATAAACAGTCGTCATGGAAACCGCTAGCCTTAGTGAAAAGTGATGCTTTAGGACTGTTTGTCCCTGCACGTTAGAGCCACCTGGTCGCAACCTGTGCAACTACCGCCATAACATACACTCCGCCCGTGGCGGAAAGTTGTGTTTTATACCAAAGGTGGCAGTGATGTCGAATTCTACTGTTTGTCTCTGCACGTTAGAGCGATTCAAAGTCCGTATGCGTTCATATACCATTCATCCGATTGCGATGAAACTTGGCTGAGATGTTGAGTGCACTCCAGGGAAGGTGGTTGGTTTAGTAAATCCATTTTACAATAGATAACGCACGACTAGATTCAACAAATGAGCGACGATGCGCGAAGCGCTTCAAAAA
Source organism: Meconema thalassinum (assembly GCA_946902985.2). Taxonomy (NCBI): domain Eukaryota; kingdom Metazoa; phylum Arthropoda; class Insecta; order Orthoptera; family Tettigoniidae; genus Meconema; species Meconema thalassinum. The sequence continues at coordinate 847,985,350 of OX336390.1, read as the reverse complement.
GGTCCCGTATGCGTTCAAATACCATTCGTCCGATAGCGATGAAACTTGGGTGAGATGTTGTGTACACTCCTGGGAAGGGGCTTAGTAAATTCATTTTACAATAGCTAGCGCACGAGTAGCTTCAACAAATGAGCGACGACGCACGAAGCGTTTCAACAGAATCCTGTATAAGTTTATATACCATTCATCGATTGCCATGAAACTTTGATGAGTTGTTGTGTACACTTACGTGAAGGTTCTTAACTTACTAAATCCATTTCACAGGACTTAAAGCACGAGTAGATTCAACAAATGAGTGACGACGCGCGAAGCGTTTCAACAAGGTCCAGTATGCGTTCAAATACCATTCGTTCGATAGCGATGAAACTTGAGTGAGATGTTGTGTACACTCCAGGGAAGGCTTCTGGCTTAGTAAATGAGTATTACAGTAGGTAGCACTCGACTAGATTCAACAAATGAGTGACGACGCGCGAAGCGTTTCATCAAAATCCCGTATAAGTTTATATACCATTCATCGATTGAGATGAAACTTTGAAGAGTTGTTGTGTACACTTACGTGAAGGTTTCTAACTTACAAGGGGACCCTACGGCAATCGGATTTTTGTAATTTTTCCCGCTTCGGGTACGTAAAGTTCAGACCTCGAAGAATAATGTCCCAAAGCTGTTCGATGCCATATTCATAAATTCTCGAAAAAATCGACTTCGAAGTTTTCCGAGCGCTTCATATCCAGTAAAGATGTTAATGAGTTCGAGCAGGACGCGTGGCTCACCCGGTAAGGTTCGGGCCCAGTAATCGCTGGAACGCTAGTATATATAAAATTTATAGAGGAATCCTGGTAAAATTTACAGAAGGTATTCCTTTCTATAAAATTCCTAAACTACTGAAATTAAGCAAATTACGTGAATTAATAGCCGGGAAAATATCTGGAGATGATGTAGTTAATAGACGTTTACTCCTCCATTGTCTGAGACCCACCCAACCTTCCCAAGTATGAACACGACTTATATAAGCAAACGTCCAGCTGTTTCAGCCATTGTAGCATCATGTACCGTCATGCACCGAATTGCCAACCCCACGCATTCGGTACAATATCGTACCCGGCAGACCAGTTGTTTTCACCTAGACCAATAATGGTTACGTAGCCCGGGCCGCGTTAGCTAATATAAACACCCCTGGTTTTTGCCACTCACAATGGGGGTAGTCACGCATCAATACTCTTGTTTTTGCATTTTATTTCATTATTCACGTGTCGTGTGGTGAATTTGGTATCGGACATGTTGGCAACGGGTATGACGTACTGTCTGACGTCAATGTAACATGGCGCTGATCGGGAAATGAACACGAACAAAAATGCTTTATTTACGTAATCAAAGAAATATTTCCGGTGCAGCAGTGACAACTTCTAATGACTTCCAGAAAGGTATGTGAATCATAAATTATATATTTTCAACAATCTGCCTTGTGAAAGTTATGAAAAGGGAGGAGTACCTACTCTCAACAATTAATGAAATCCTTTCCCTGCTCATAAGTTGTGAATCTCTGGGTAAAATAATATAAAGAAGATGTAGAAGAATAAAATTGACATTTCCCTCAAATACGGATATGGTATTTTCCATGCTAGTCTCTTTAATTCGTTAGGATGACTGAGCACAATCGTAATCGGTGACTATTTGCAGGATTTATTCAGGTAGTCGTGAACTGCTAGACTATTTAAGTGCTGAGCACCTTGAAATTACTTCACTTGTCGGTGTTCCTCCAGAACGTCTGATTATGAGAGAGGAGAGCGTGTAATGAGAGAGAACGCACCGAATACCCAGGGAAGAGGGTGGAGAATCTCGCAGCTGTTCTGTTAATGTAGCTCTTCTCATCACAGGAACTGCCTCGCTCTGTAGCGACGAGGAATAGCTGTTATTATATTTGCCTGACGGCATCCCTCCCAGAATAAGATTCAGTGATAAGTGAGAATCTAGATACAGGTGACATCATCATAAAATATTACATAGCTCACTTCCAGAGACTCTCACTGCTGAAATCTTCATATGGTAAGAAGGAACTTTAACATTTCCTTTAAGAAAGGTTTGGAAACGAGACCGGGTAGGAACTATCTCATTCTTCAAATTTACTTCAAAATAATTCAACCCAGGACATGTCAGTCAGGTGACGGTGGAGGGGTTGATCGTTCTAGGTCATATGCCCCTAATGTCACGGAAGGCTTAACTTGATTTCTTTTTATTGATTCATAACTACTCACATGTTATAATCTTAAGCGTACATAGTGTGTATTTACAATCGAAAGTCTTATAACATCACATACAGGGTCAACGAAAAATAATGCGAACAGTTCAAAAAATTATAGCACATAAACCCTTTATATTAAACGTGTAATTCTTTCACTGAACACCGGCTGGTTAAAGTAAGTTTTGCTTTGGAGGGGACGTGCCCTTGCTATGCGCACACTAGATGCGCAGTAGCCAAGGTCGGCCGGGGGCGCGAGCGCCAATGACTGCACCGCCCGACAAACTGCACCTGATTACAAAGCTGTCATTCGATGGTTTAATCAGTTTAAGGAAACAGGGACTGTAGAGAAACAAGTAGTTCCGTGAAGAACTATACAGCCTATTTTCATATATCCTACTTATGTTAATTGCCACTATCAACATACACAATTTCAGTTTGATTGCTGTAATAGATTCGTAGATATTGAGAACCGACTAAATATTTCGGATGGTCGCCATGTTGGATTTTATATATGTACTGTAGGTCCTAGAGTTATGTACTGTTACATGAAGATTATTGTGTACGTGTAGCATTCAAACTTCAATCGCATGATTAGGATACAAGAAGTAACAAGGAGATTTTAAAATTTCGCACAGCTGCCATCTTGTGGTTATGGAAACAATTGAAATAAATTAGATGCCAGTGGATTAACATTCGAATAAGGATTTACTGTACCAAGTTTCACTGCACGCGGATGGTTAAATTGCGAGAAACGTCCATGTGAATATTTATAATTCGCGTCACCGCCATGTTGGATTTG